>JAESUZ010002841.1:1234638-2469277 GCA_017311185.1 Proteles cristata cristata
CAATTGAGAGAAATGATTCTCATCGAGGTTCCATAACCTGGCAAGGGCAGTGTGCTAATAACAGGCAAAGTTGGGGTTCAAACTCAGGTGTAAAGTTTCACTCCATTCCAGTATCTCCTGCAGAGTCTGAAAAGGTTAATTATCTCTCTTTTGTTTCCCCCCAATAGATTGTTGTGCGGATGAGTTCATATATTCATCACATGATTTTCCAACTTTGTCTCCCTGTCATCTTTTCTTCTATTTTTACATAGTATCTCTCTTTCATCCCATCATCCGCCCCCATTTTTTATAATCTATGCTTTTCTTTTTCTCATTTCACTGAAGATCTTCAACATTACTATATATATCACCCTCTCAGATTAAAGGATAAGAAAAATTCAGTTATACCAAATAATAGTTACAAATTAAAGAGATTGGAACATCAGCTACTATTTAAAACAGATCAACTGCCTTTTCAAATGTCAGCCAGGTCAGATGATTCATTTCCTTCTTTTTTAAAGTGGACTCAGCTGAATAAAGTGTTCTGGTTTTTAATGAGAGGGCTTTAGGACAAGGTCCAGGTTCACTGATTCCTATTCTATCCATACATTTTCTCACTTTCTTAAAGAATAAACTGTGTCTCTTTAACTTTCAAAATTGAATTTAAATTGTTGCTGGTTAAATAATGCCCACTCTTAGGTAAAGGACATCTGTCATTTAGCCACATGTTTTACTAATGGATTGGTCAGCCTATATTGAGTTCCTAGGTGACATTAACTTTCCAAACATTAATTTATCATATATGATCTGGTGATGATTTAGTGTTGCAAGGGTACTGTGCCTGCGTACAAACACACACACACACACACACACACACACACACACACACACAAGCACCACCCCATCCTTGGGCATAGCCAGCTGCATAAAGATGAATTTGACATTTCATAACTTGCAGGTTATGGTACAAGGGAGCACAGAAAGTGGTTCACAATGAGTTTCATTATGAAAGAATAATGCTCTAGCCAAAATAAAAGAGGGATAGATTAATAACAAATGTTCTTCATCTGTATTTGGTGCTGGGCTCTGTGAATTATTTATGTTTCTGGGCAAGGCCTGGGAAGTATTTCAATGAGGCCTAATTTGTCAAGGTTACTTCTACTTTACCATATTTTTCCTAACTATATCTTTCTGGATAGTACCACACATAAATATTTTCATTGTGTTGTGCATTTATTTGCAATATTGATGGCACTGTAAAATGTGGGGTATTAGCACCTCTTTAACCAATGTCAGGCAAGAATTAAGATCGGAAACACCAGTGTCTTCCTTTTAGAAATATGGAGGTTAACTTTGATTATTATTCAGCTTTTGTGGCTGATGAGCCAGCTATAAGTCATACTGTGGAAAATTTATTGTCTAGAAATCATGCTACTGAATATTTTATCTTACTGGAAATGTGCTATAAAGAGGCTGCATCTTTAATCAAGTACACGGTGATGTTGCAATCTCTTAGTTGCACTGTCACATTAAAAAGTCGAGGTTAAGCAAAACTAAAAGCCTGGCTTCTGGGGCAAGCAGTGGTTGTGGATGGGTAGGTAGACACTATTCCTCTAGGAAGTTGTTTTATTTTGCTTTTTATTTCAAATCTCTAAATATGTTGGAAAGGAAGACTTTGGCTCATTGTAATGCTTGGGTCCCAGTTACACCAGGTCAAGAAGCATGAGCTGTACAATAGTTGAGAAGGAAATAAAGAGAAATCAAATGTTGTCTGCTCAAGGGTTTTCAGTTTCTGTCCCTGATATACGTTTAAAGTCTCCCAGAAAATTTGAGGAAGTTTCCTGTTCGTGGGTGAATGACTACTTTAATGGCAGAGATGAAGCACACAATTTGTATGTGGAGGTGCCTGGGTGTGCACTTGTTCTAAATGTCTGCTTGCGAGAGACCCCTCAACCCCTCTTCTCCGCCACCCCACACATGGATGCTTGTGGGCTTTTGTTGTCATTGTGTTGGGTTTTGTTTTGTTTAGATATTGAAAAGAGGAAATGATTGTTGGCTCTGACTTTCAGTTCAAATCTTGTGATTATTGGACATACTCTCCTGATACTTTTATTCCTTTTCAGTGACTAGAAAACATAAGAGAAGGATTCTGAAGGAGGTTTCAGAATAATAGCTGAATCTGAAAAGAGTCTAGCTGGGAAAAGACCCATAAGGAGGTGAAAAATACCCCTGAAATATTATCAAACCAGCATCAAGCTTGTCTTGACCTTGTTTAGTTACTTTTAGTGTCAATCTTACTGTTCTTTCATAATTTTTCCCCAAAGCCTAATTCCCCTTTGGAAACCTTTATTTCCTCTGCCCCTTGTAAACTGGGGGAGCCTAACTGCTTGCCGCACAAGATTTAAAGCCGCTTTACTGAGCCTTACAGTTAGATCCTTTCAAATAATATGTAAACCAGTGCTTTTCAATAGAACATTTTTGGTGATGGAAAATTTTTTACTGTGCGTCTGATGCAGTATCCACTAACCATGTGTTGCAGTTCAGCACTTGAAACGTGGTCAGAGTGCCTGTGAAACTAATTTTTAATTTAAATTTAAATACTCATATGTGACTACTGGCTATCATGCTGAAACAGTGCAGCTATGTACATACATGCAGTAGTTGACACTCGTTTGTTGAGCAAGTTCAGTGATGTTCATTTAAAACTATTTTTCTAAGTAAGATGCTATGTCTTATTGAATAATCTCAACACAGTCATTTTTATATATTTGTGTTGGTGTTGGGAGAAGCGGAGATAGAGACAGTTATATTTTTATGTTTATTTATATTATAATTAGGAAAAATTCAGGCTCTTTTGTAGGAAATGTTTTACCATTAAGAATTTAAAGGAATCCAGGTGCTGTACTACTTTAGAACTAAGAGGACTTATAGCAACACTCTCTACTTACCCAGCAGACAGTGTTCCATCAACTCTGCTTATAAGAAGGGAAGCTAAGAAGCCAGAAATAATGAAATAGGCTTTCGAGTGGCCTCTGGAAAGTACTGTATGGCCCCAGATGTTGCTGGCAGCCTTAATTTTCTATGTTCTTCTACACATGTGCACCTTGCTCAGTCTCACTAGACTACACCCCTTCCTTTTACAAAGAGTGGAGTTTTCCATCCTGCTCTTTGACTTGATTGTCTTTTTCTTTGCTCCTTTTCTCTGTCTGCTGAAATCTCATCTACCTTTGAAAGTCAAGCCCATGCTCTTTGTATTTGGGCCCTTGGGCTTCGGCTTCTTAAACACTATGCCTGAGAGTTCTTTCTCTGCAGCTAACAACCTAATAAAACATGAATGGACCCAAAAGGGAGGAGGCTGCCCAGGTTTAAAGTGCACTAGAAAGTTTACTGCTGCTTGAAAACTGCTTTCCAATTAGAAGCATCATTTTCTTTTACAGACAGAAGGCAGAAAGTATAATGTACATGGAGACAGTAGGAAGATCAGGCTTCACAGAGTCTCTGGTCTTCTCATCTCTTTCCGCTCCCATTTCTAGTATTTACAGTTTCCTAATTGACCTCCACCTTTGGAGTATGATAATATGTTTTCTTCTCTGATTCACAAAAAATAATTTGATTATCTGATCTTCATTGGTCTCAAATATCTAGATAGAAAACATTTTCCATAACAGATTTATATTCCTTAATTTGTTCTCTACTCTTTTCAAGGGGACTATCTTTCAGCATTTTTCCCCCTTAATACCATACTTAAATTATAAGAGTTAGCCAGCATTCTCTAGTTTCCTTAAATTTTTATCTTTTGTCCTCAGTTGCTCTAAATTGGGATCATGTAAGCTGTACTCAAAAGACAAGCAGTGATAGTTTAACCAACTGCTTTGCTGTTATGGAGCAAGTACTGCTATCTTCTCTGCTAATGATCTTAGAATTCTCACTCTTCTCCCACTTGACCAGACTCCGTTAGGTCTGTCACTTGCAACAACTCATCCCTGAAAGTGTATGTACCAATTAGGATTATTTGAGTTTCTAGTGGCAACGTCTCAAATGGATTCAGCTTAAGGAAAAGATGAGATTTATTCAAACTCTAGTAGACTATAGAACTATAATGTTATGGGAGGAAGGATCGCAAAAACAGGCAACATTAACAAATGAAGCCCTCGACTTAACTACCATTAGAAATCTCTCTGCCATTCTGGTGTCATTTTTAATTACTGCCTAGATGTATTCTCCACTGTAGGAAATATGGCCAACAACCATCCAACTTGGAAGGGCTCTGCTTTGTCCAACATGGGTCTGTCTATCTCTAGATGATTTAGCTATAGCCGAGAAGGCAGAGTCATGTCTGATAGTATGCTATCTCCACAGCAACTGTAGGCCTGTTGGAGGTGGGGCAGGAACACATTATCCAGAATACCAAGGTTACTAGGTGGTAAATGCCCCCCACCCTTTTTAATTAAGTGCTTTTTTATTTAATTTGAGAGAGACAGAGAGAAAGAGGGAGAGAGAGAATCCCAAGAAGGCTCTGTGGTGTCAGTGCAGAGCCTGATATGGACGTCTATCCCATGAACCATGAGATCATGACCTGAGCTGAAATCAAGATTCAGACACTTAACTGAGCCACTCAGGTACTCCCAACATGCCCTTTGTAGCTCACTTTTTCCTCTCTTCTTCCCACCCTACTGACTTCCAAGTCCAGCTCAAATACCACTATAACCACACTATTAACCCTTTAATGATGCTCTCTAGATGTATGAGAGGGATGTAATTTAAACTGAATAAGTTAAAATCCCAGACAGAGCATTTACTTACTGCTACTTACCACTCTGTGACCTTGGTCTCATTTTCCTCACCAGTGAAAATGAGGAGATAGAAAGTAAATTGGGACTAGACTGTAGAACTTTAAAACTCATCTAGCTAAAGAAGGTTTGTATATTTTTTTTAAATAAATACCAATTAGTATATTAGGAATTATAATTTGGCAGCTGGAATAGATCAGGAAATTTATAGCCATATTCAGTGGTTGTGAAGGTGAACATGGCACTGTTCAACACAGGAAGATCTAATCAGATAAGAGTGAAGACCCAAGGGGGCGCCTGGGTGGCTTAGTCGGTTAAACATCCCGACTTTCGCTTAGGTCATGATCTCGCGGTTCGTGGGTTCGAGCCCCGCGTCAGGCTCTGTGCTGACTGCCAATTCAGAGCCTGGAGCCCGTTTCAGAGTCTGTGACTCCCTCTCTCTCTGACCCTCCCCTGCTCACGCTGTCTCTCTCTCTCTCTCTCCTAGAAATAAATAAAATATTAAAAAAAAAAAAGAGTGTAGACCCAGGGAATATAGAAAGTCATTCAGTCTTGACAATATGCTGATGGTTAGCTGCCTGCCTTTTGGCCTCATTTCTTAGCATTCACATATTCTTTCTCCCTTCATGTACTGTACCCAAGTTCTGCCTTTTGTTCACCAAACCAGTCAGTTTTTACCTTAACTTCAGAGATTTTGCATGTTTTTCTTTTAATCTAGTGACTTAGGCTTATTTTTTGAATCTTAAACTAGAATCTTTAGCGAGTGAGACAAAGCTGAAAAAATTGTGAATAGATAAAAGGAAATATCTTTTTTTAGATTCTTTTTTAGGATAGAAGGAAATGTCTTAAATAACAGATAATTAGAAAACTAGAAGAGAAAAATAAATTCAATCCAGTGAATATTTCTTTTATGGTCTACTGTTTTCAAGATTGTTTCAGCCAAAACAACTGTAAAATTTCTGCATTTGGAAACTGAAATCAAGTGGGATACAGATTAAGGAATTAGGGTAGTTGTTCTTACTTTGTTTAGATGGCAGTACATCTAATATTCAGGATGCTTACTGGGAAATAGGCAAACTAATAAAATATTGCTATCCTAAATTTAAAGGAAATAAATCAAATGCCGTCTTGTGCTAGATTTTAACATAGATAATCTCTAACATCTGCCAAAGATTTAGAAATAATTATAGGGGAAAGTCTTTACACCGGGAACATGCTATTTCATTAGCTTAATATTGTTCTCTGAATTAAGAAAAGAAATTGAGTATTTGATTTTAGTGACTGCACACTTTAAAATTTTTTTAATTCCAGTATAATTAACATACAATGTTCTATCAGTTTCAGGACTGCACATTTTGAGGAAGTTCATTGAGAGCATGATCTAAGAACTAGTGAATTAGGGATCGGACTTTGAGGATGGTGATCTCCAGGGGACAGTGGTATAAACTTCATCATGATGTGTATTCCTTGCACCCTGCCTCCTGCCTTCCGGTTATGTGGAGTTAAGGATAATGGCTCAGCATTATACACAGAAAGAGGCAATGGGTTCTCAACTCTGGCTGAATCACTTGAGGAGTTTTAAAACCAATGTAGATGACAGATCCCACCCTAAACCAATTCAATTAGAATCTCTAGGGTGACACATGAGCATGGCTGTTTTTAAAATGCTCCCTGGTTGATCCTAATGTGTAGCTAGTGTTGAGAATCACTAATGGACGAGATGAAAAAAGATCATGAATCTTCTAGTCTAGCAATCAAGAGTCTTGAATTATTATTCAGACTCCGGGCAGTACAGTGAAACTATTTTATATAACTATCCTTAGCTGTAAATGAAGGACTGAGACTAGAAGACCTTGTGGATTTTTCTGGCTCTATGAGTCTTTAGATGTACTCCTGAAAATTTGTATATTAGTAAGATGCTATGTAAATAGACTCAGTATGGTTAAACAAACTCTACAATGAGTCCTTCACTAATGTAAATCTATACAATGCATAAAATAATGTAATATAATTTATATATAATTCATCAGAGATCCCATTCAGAAATCAAACCATTCCATGTTTCCCTCCTAGAGATACTTTAGCAAATGAAAAAGAAAGATTTCACCCAGCAGACTAGGCTCTCCCTGGGTGTCATCATTATCTAGAGAAGATTTTTGTCAGTTCTTACAACTTCCCTTCAGTCAATGTTTCTCAATGACTATTAATTCCTTACATTTTTTTTCCTTGGAATTTTAAGATGTCCTTGCATGAGCTTGCTGGCTACCAATGTTGCACTTGTCAAAGGCCACGAGACCTTTAAAATAATTGACCCATTCTTTTCTTAAGTTTAACCAACAGGCATCAATGGGTTTAGCATAGGTTTCTTACCATTGCCTGTGGGCATAACTTCAAAGAGTGAAGTAGTGGATAGAATTACTGCTTTATGTGAAATGTTATTTGTCTCTCATACTCTAACTTTCTCATAACTGATTTCTGATTTAATGCAACCACATTAAATTGTTCACATTTTCTAGAAGAAGAAAGAGTCTGAGAGCTTTATTACTTTCATAGGTTTCCCAGCAAATGTGATAGGAGATTGATATCAGGAATCTTCCACTCTAACCTCATTAGTTTTGAACCCCCTAAGTATTAAAGGAAGTATGTGTTTAGACACATTAAAAAAAAAATAATCTGTGTGCATGGAGTCATGGGTGATAGAAAGGTAATGAGATTAACAGTAATCAGGATTTCTTTTAATAGGGGAGAACATAAAGGTTTTCAGTAACATGATTTGATTATTGCTCAGAATAGAAGCTGAGACCTGAGGAGGGTGCTGAGATCTGGGTGGAGCTACACTGCTGGGTAAGAGGGAGCTTTTGCTTGTTATTCCTGAGGGGGAGGGGGAGATTAGAGATGATGAGAGAGACTGGGTACAGCCTGCAGATAGCAGACCATGACCTCCCTCAACCCTAGTCAAGCTAGAGAGTTCTGAATATGTAAGGAAAGTGAATTTCATGTGGAAAGTGGGAAAGAATCTTGTTTCTTTATCTAGAGAGTCCCAGCACAACTGGAGATGCGTGAGGGAGACTATATGGTGTAGAGACACATAAGGAAGAAAGCAGCCAACTTCTCATGGAATTGGGTTCAGGCTAAATTTAAAGAGATGTCTGCAGAGCAACAAGTGAGAGTGTGGGAAGGAACGGTCCGTAGCTGACATGTGTTATTCCAAAATGAATAGGATATGCCTCACTATCCTCAGTGAAAAATATGAGACTGGATAATTTTAAAGACAACAGCATCATGTAAGTCATTTATTTATACTTTATTAAAAAAGTAATTGCCAATGGCAGAATAGCTCAGAATATTTCAAGATATAGAAATGATTATTAAAATAGAAAAGTTTAGAAATATAGTTTAGTACTGGTGACATCCTATATTATTTCCTTACACAGGTGTGCTAAGGTAAGAATGATAGAGAAGGTCAACATTTGTATGAGTATAAAAGATTTAAAGTTCAAGGATTTAATTATATCACTTCTTTTTCCTTTTAGACATAGTATTTTACCATGGTAGCCTTATGAGATTGTGTGTGCGCGTGCGTGCGTGTGTGTGTGTGTGTGTGTGTGTGTTTTCAATTGAATTCACCTAATTTTCTAACTTCAAATTAATTGTTCTCTTTGTAAAATTGATGAAATGACCTTTATTACATTCATAGTATTTGAAATAACTACTGTGGCCTGCTTTATTATTTTTGGTGATGAAATATTGCTAAATTTCTCATAACGCACTGAAGACAATGTTTTGGACAAGTGAATCCCATATTTACAAGATGTTGTTCTTTTGTTTTAATGTGAAAGGTAATCCTAAATTATTTTAACAGAGCATATACCTCTATAATAAGTCAGTCTCTAAAATTTAATTGTTTATAACGAATATGACAATTTCTTTAGAAGATACATTGTTCTACTGGTTAAAAATATTAAGCAATTCCCAAAGCACTTGAATTCAATTTGGTTTGACTAGTTCATTACAGTTTTTCATTTAAGCACAGACAAGAGTCTTCAGAATAATGATTCTAGCCCCCAAACTTTCATTCTAAATTTAGGTCAGGTAATTAGTGTGTTTCCCATAAGAAATAGGTAATTACAATGGCAAATGCCCATTGGTTAATTCTACCTGGAAGAGGAGATGTCTTACTTGTGTGTTTAATGACATTAGAGTAACTCTTCAAACCAAGATTGACCTGAAACGTGTAATAACTTTCAAGTCTGGAATTTACATACTTTACTACAGAAATGGCACTTGAGCTAAATGCTACTTGTGTTTACCTTGGAAGAAAATCAGATGGGCATGTAATCTGGCATGAAAGTGTGATGCCATACTAAGTCACATTTTCTGACTAAGGAGGACCAGCAAAGATATTTTAGGCATCAATGAGAACCTGTTTGAGGAGCTTGTTGTGTTCTGTGTGTGCAGTTGAATAATCACTGGGGATCTGATTAGCTCCGTGCATGTCTTTTCTCATTTATCATCTAGCTTACATCCATATCCAAATGAGAGTTAATGGAGGCATGATGTGGAAATTGTCATATTTTGTCATATTTCCGTACCTCCCCTACACAGAAATGGAGTGATAGTTTTATTTTTGTTTTAGTTTAATGACAAGAGGAACATTTTTCCATAGGATTTTCTGGGCACATTAAAAAAAAAACCATATATTCTCTTCTTTTATGGGTCATTGAAACTTAATTGGTTCATTAAAGTAGTCAGTTTAAGCAAAATAAACAAAAACTACTTGTCTTTTGGTAGGTCATATCTCAACTTTCTGGTACAGTAAGCATACATGAGTATCAGAATACAGAGTACTGTGGGCCATACACTGATATTTGGTAAATTCCCAGAGAAAATACTTCCTAAGACTTAATTTTTGAAGATAACTATTTGACCCAGCCTGGTGACCTCTCTGCTTCATCACACTGCATTGCACCTTTTTCTGTTAGAAATCTCTACATCATTTATTCCAGCCTACCTTTGTCAAAGTTATCTACATATAAATTATAGTCATTTATGGTCATTCATACTCAGCATCATTACCCTCTTGCATAGAGTAACTATATTACATTTTTATATTTAGCTAATTTGTGTTGGTTAAGTGATTTGCACTGTATCTATTGCTGTAAGAATGTTTTATATTGATTCCTACCTAGATCCAAAGTAGAAAGCAGATATACCTTAAGGTGTGAATTAATTTAATGTTTGAAATGTTTCTATCCCTTTTTTTTTTAATCCTAAAATATAGTCTGCAAGTGAATTTCTGCTGCCAAATCCAGTGGTAGGAAGTTCTCAAAAAAATGGATAAAATAGGATGGAGTTTGTTTAAGAGGAGGGCTGTAAAATCCAAGTTATTGATTTAGTTAGGGATTTCCTCCAAAGATCATGTACAAAATGACCCTTGTTTCTTTCCTTTACATCTAAACCATTTTCAGAAGATGTTTTTTCCAGGGTTCTACTCGTGATAGATCTTTGATGAGGCACATAAAGAACTGATGTAGGTAGACTGATAAGACAGATGCCATCAATAAATGCCTTCACAAAAATACTAGCCTGTCACAAGTTAATTTGATGCAGTATTTTCTGTCAGGAGGGTGGATTAATTTTGTCCATTTTCTCCTCTTGTCGTAATTCTTGTCATGTGAATAAGAATGTATTATAAAGAAGAACATACTAGACATTATAATTCTGTGATAACTCATTTTTGTGACAAAGAATATAATGAGACCAGACAATAGTGCAAATTCATCATATTCTTACAGTGAACTTAATATTGACTTCCGGGCTTCTCTTCATGATTTTGAGGGCATGTCACTTATGGTTTTATACCAACCAAATGATTAAAGAAACCCCCATTGAAAGACTCGTACTGATTACTAAAAGGCTTTTCAACAGGGAAATAATAGAACTATTTCGATTTTCTTTCCTTTCCAGCTTAAACATATACTTAATATATATCTGTGATTTCATTTTGATGAGGACAGACTCATTGATTTGATAAAGTTACTCAGAAAGTGTTAGAAACTTGAAGATTGGGCTGCATTTATCATTGAGGAAAGAGTAAATTTTCTCAATAAATCAGTATTATAAGTCGTAAGAGAAAAACAAAGTTTTACAATAAAGAACTTTTCTAAAATACTTCTCATATTTTGTCCCAGTTGCTAAAATGAAGCAGTCATTTTTTTTTTTTTTTGAAGCAATCATTTTTAACGTGGCTTGTTGCTACGGTCTGAAGCTCAGATTCAGGAAATCCCTCCCTAGTGAACACACCGGTTGTTTTTAATTGCCCTGCATTCCTGTCACCCCAATCCTAACTCTTTGGATTCTTCTTCTTCTTCTTTTTTATTTTTCTGTCTTTTCATGGTAAAATAAGGAGAGAAGCAAATATCCACAAGCAACTATTCTTTTTATATAACTTCAGGCAAACATTTAAACAGAAACAGAGGAGATACACAATCTGTAGGGAATATTGGAGCTGAAAGAAGAGTTCTACAATAGGAGTATCATTTAAATAAAACACTTGCTACCATCCTTATGCTCATATGGTCAGTGAGAATTATACATAATCACTCTCTTCTCCAGAGTTCAGATAGCTCCTTAGAACCTGTCTTAACACAGCACTAGAAATGAGCTGCTGGTAATTGGTTTTATTTCAAGAATTGAAGCCTATTTATGATTCCTGTCATAAATTTCACTGTATCTATGCCTGGCACATGGAGTGTTAAATAAATGTTCATTGAATGGATGATTAAATGTTCCAAATTCCAAAAAAGAAATTCCAAATTTCCAAAAAAATTCTTCATTTACATAGTCGAGGTCTCATTTCTCCTACAACATAAAATAAGAATGATTCTGTTAGCAAAGTCTTTTGCTCTTGGACCCCCCTGAAATATAAAAGTTGAGGATCACACCTTCACCTTCAGATAAAAATGCACGTGAAGAAATATTTAGAGATCTTTGTTTATGCACATGAAATATATACATGAGTATGTACATAAATATACATTCACTCAGAGTATAGTGTAGCAGAAAGACTCCTAGGCCTCCTAGTGTTTCCCCCCTTTATATGACCTTGGGTTTTCATTTCTTCGGTGGTAAGATTTAAACTCTGTTTTTTTTTTCCTTTTAATTCTAGGCATCTATATTCCTACACACATGTGCAAAATAAATGATAAAACAAGTGAGTAAATTTCACTTGACCTGATATCATGGATTTATTTTTATTTAATGGAAAAAAAAATAGATGTTTTACTTCAATTTTTTGCCAAGAGCCTTTGATGAAGTTGTCAAAATCCAATGTTTGCTTTTTCTTTTGCTAATTACAGTTACCTGTAGGAAAAATATGTGATAGTATTCTTTTCTTGTTAGAACCTGGGGATTCTATTCTGGTGTTGAAACTGGAATATTTCCAGCCTCTTGTGAAGTGAAGTACAAAGAATACATTCTCTGGCTGAGGCAGAATTTATCCAGATAGAGACCCACTCTTGAGTCCCTAGGAAAATCTGCCTTCTGAGAACAAAAGGCCCAATCTGATGTGGATTCTTGCAAATGGTGTTCACACAGGAAACCTGAGTCACCCAATGGGAAGCAGCTAATTGGCCAGACAGTCTTGGAATGAATTTAGCTGCTGGTTGGCAGGTGGGGTACGTTGTAAAGCACCACATCCAGGCTACATAGTAATTTGTTTTTAATTACCGTGTTTGCTTGGGAAAGGCTGTAAGGTCTACTCATTGCTCATATTGGTATGCTAATTGACTGTTTGGAGATTTACAAACTGGGTTTTACACCGTGTCCTTTTCCATCGCCTGTGGTGATCTGAGTAACATGTTATTCATTTAGTTCTTTAATATCTCAAGTAAAGATAAAAGAGCAAACCTAACTCTTATTAAATCTCTAAACTTCAGCTAGTAAAGGCTGTAAGAGTGTATTACTCTGTAAGCATGTCTTTGATTTCATTTTACTTCCTGGCTTAGAAAATGGAATATTTTTGTATGAAATGTTCTTGGATGTCAACAAGTAAATACTGACTGATTTATGTACTTGCTCTTATAGCCCAGGGAGATGGGAAAGGGAGGTGAGGTGGATAAGAGGAGAGCAGCCAGGCTACAAGAGAAGCCAAGCAAATGGTGAGCCAGGTGCCTGCCCAGCAGGAAGCATGCCGGGGAGCAGAGCCTGGGAGCCCACGGTGGGTCAGATGGGGTTCACAGGAGTACAGGTGCTGGGTGAGTCCATGCCCACAACCTGGGAGCAGTCATGGATCAAGCTGGGCTGGATGAGAATAGGAACAGAGATGACCTACAAGGATTATGAAGGGTCAGTAAGAACTGGGTCAGTCAGAGGATGCATGTTGAAGGCAGTGAATAAGAAAACGTACATACCCGTAGAAAGAGCCCTATGAAATTCCTGCCAGCTGAGGAGGTAATCCCCTCCAGATGTTGAACTTGATAGTAGAGATTGTGTTGCTTATAATTATGTCTCCATGGCCTCAAAGCTCTTTGGGGAGGAGGGGATGAGGGACTAATACAAACTATCTGTGATCCAAGAAGGGGTCGTATTGTCATTGTTTGTTGCATGTGTATGAATATAAAATTTCTGATACAAATTTACAATATAAAAATATCATGTTAAGTATTTAGTTTGTACTTCCTGGGATAAGGAATACAACTTTTGTTGTTTAAACCTAATATATTCTAGTTGAGACCTTCATGGTCTATAATAGTTTGTAACATACAATTAGTGCCTAGTGAGTTTCTTCTAATACTTATTAGATAAAAGAATGATTTTTTTTTAATTTTATAATGCTTTGGGCCCAGACCTTAAAGATATAAATTGTGCCTCTGCATCCTAACAAGAGCTCAATATAAGCAGAATGAAGTTTTTAGAACTTTTCTGTGGAACTTAGGTACCAATTCATTTTGACTTGATAATTTGATTGTTTCTGCTTTGCCCTTTCTGGGAGATGTTTTATATATAACTGCCTACATTTTCAAATTTATTTAGTCATTGTTAGAACTGTTAGAAGTCATTGTTGTATTGGATCCTATTAATATGATAGTAAATGGTCAAGGACACAGGAATTCTGAGCTGGACCAAAAGTAACCACTTTGAATAGAAAGATGAGTGTTCAATCCATGTGCTTGATGGTATTTATTGTTTTCCAAAATGACATTCCCAGAAGCATAGCTAAATCACCACTTCTCAAATGGGATCCAACCCTCTTCCTTGGCAGGGAAGGGATGGAGGGATGGTACTGATGTCACATAGGGGGCAGAGCAGCAAAGCAGATTTCTCTGTTTGCAGTTCAAAGCTCTACCAGTTATAAGTATTATGACACAGGTCAACTTATCTCACCTGTTAAATGGGAGTAATAACAGTATCTACTTCATAGTACTTACGTCTGTAGGGTAATTATTATAAATTATGATTCACATTTGAAAGGAGGTGGTGAATGGAAGATAGAGGAATTTGACCACTTCTAATGGTCAACAAATATGATGGTAGATAGGATGGAAATGGAAACATTCTTTAGAAAATCTGAGCATTTTTTTTGTACCTGAGCATTTAATAGAGATTTTATTTTTTGTCCAGGTGTTTGACAACATGGTGGGTATAATCTATACATATTTATAAAGGAAGATGATGCAGTCATAGACCATATTAGAAAAGAATTACTTACATACAGACTGATTAATTCTCTGTGCTTTGAAAATATTGTGAGGATAGTAATTGGGCTGTGCTTTCATTACAAGTGTAATTATGAAACAGTACTGACTGAGAATTCAAGACTTGTACAATTAACACAAAATGGTAATAACCAAGCCTATTGTAATCTATTGACAGTCATAAAACAAATTCATCCCACTAAAACAAGAAAAGAGTTCTGACATGAAACTATACATGAAGGAGCCTCAAAGGTGAAGCAGAATTTGAATAGCCAAGTGATCAAAGTTGATCATCCTAGAATAAACTTGATTCTAATAAAGCTGTTATCAGTAGATCTTTACTGAAGGATATTAACCCAAAGCCCACTTGTGACATCATAATCAACACATTCACCTGCATAATTTTTTTTTCCTAGGATTGCCATCTATTGTTTGAAATCACATTTAATCCTTCCACAATAGGAGGCTGATATACGATTGTGAATGCCTGAATCACACTGCTTTACTCCCTAATTTCATTTGAGAAAATCATTTTATAAACTAATATCCTGATTCCAAGCAGAAAAGAGATGGAATATACAATAAAGTGTTCACAGGGGGTTTCGGCATTTTATTTGGGGTGTCATATTGAACATTAAAATGCAGTGTAATAAAAAGATGTGTAGAAGAGATGAAATGATGGTGTCCTGCTGAATAACTTAAAGAAAAAAAAAACACTGCTTCAGCTTTGAGTGCTACATTTTATTTATAGCTTCAACTGATATCTTGACTTCAATCACAGAACCTCTAGTTAGTTTGCAGAGATGGTTTTATAAGCCTCCTGGGTGAAGGGAAATAGTTCTCCCTGATTGGTCCACCAATAGGAGGCGAGCTCAAGGAAACAAAGAGAGAAGATGAAGAAAACTAGTCAGCAATGTGAAAGGTGGAACAGAAGTTTCCCGGGGGAAATGTATGTGAGTGGAAGATCAGTTTCAAAAACTAAGAACTTGGAGGACAATGGAAGGGCAAGATAATAAGCTGAGTCTATGGAAGAAAAGTAGAAAGGGAAGAAACTGCTATACAGTGAGTGAACAGCTAGTTTAAGGGGGAAATTTCAAACTGGATGTTACGATAAAATTCATAGATGTAAAAGGGAATGTGGCAATAACAACATAGCTATTGTTAATAGCTTACATTTTAGAGAACATGTGGGAGTTGTATATTTTGTTGCATGTGTGGATAAATTATATTTCTTTTTTTGTATTTATATATATGGTTTTCGTATGTTGTTTTGCTCTAGTCTCCATTTTTCTTTAAGGTTAAGATTACTTCCTTGAAAAATACATCATTGAAAACTGTTTTATAGAGCAGAGCCATTTTCATATGGACAGAACGGAGTAAAATTGACTCTGAGGGTCAAATCTTGTCAGCTCTACCTGTCAAATATACCCAGAGGCTAATTGCTTCTCATCCTCTCCCTTGCTGCTACCCACCATCTTTCACTAGATTGTGGCAATAGCCTTCTAACTGGTCTCCCTGTTTTTCCCTCAGCCCCAACATCACAGCCAGAGAGATGCCGTGAAAATGACGGCCATGTCATGCTACTCCTCTGCTCACTATTTAAGGGCTCCTCAGCTCACTCCGTGCATACTCAGCACTTGCAGGAAGACCACCCTGCAGAAAAACCCGAAGCTCTGCAGGGCCCAGTCTACGTAATACAACCTTTGTATCTGTATTGTATTCAAAGCAGTTCTTTTCACTGGGTAATTCACTTCAAAGATGCTGGAAGTCAAACCATTTTGCTTTCCAAGTTCCACAAAGCTCGACCTTATTTCTGGCACTGTGTTCACTGTAACCCAATTGTGTCAGAATATAGCCATTTGGCAGTATCATGAAGTTTGCCATAATTGGGTTTCACCTGTTAAACTTACTATAGGTCACACTATGGTTCAATGATTTTTATCCAGGCCTACCACTGCCCAAGGGTTGAGAATTACAAACTGACCTTAAATAAAGTTAAATTAATATTAGAATTAATTATTAAGAGAGTGGAAAATTTGAGCTGGAGATATTTGGCTATCAGAATTTGAAGGCTGTTTTTTAAACTGTGCAGAAATGCCCTTCCAAGTTAGAGTGACCCAGTTGGTTTAAAATAGATTGAAGTATAAATATTTTGACTGAACTGATTCTTTTAAGATGTTTTCAATGAAGTAATGGGGGTGGGATCACATCTATAATTGATGACAATGCAGCATTGTATAAGTATTAAAAAATCTGGACCAGATATAGTGGCTCCCAAACTTTGTGTTCATTGTTAAAATAAAAATTCAAGGGATTTTCTATAGATACTATGATTTACAGCTGGAGTGGGGTTCAAAAATATGTGTTTCTTTAAAAGTAGTCCCTGGAACTCACTTTGAGAAACTCTAGTAGGCATTGGAAAACAAGAAGAAGGGCTCTAGTCTTGACAAGACACTAAATAGCTATGTGGCCTTGAACGTGTAATGTGCTCTTTTCAGTTTCTCTATCTATGGTATTAGCAATTCACATATACATATATATTTTCTAGAATATAAATATTGTTCCAATTGTCTAATTTAATCATCCTACAATTTTGTGAGGCAGTTTTTACCATCCCCATTTTATAGGAAAAAAAAAAATCCAAGGATCAGAAGTGTTTATTGCAGATGAGTGACAGATGGCATACAGTGACAAAACCAAGATGGTAAACCATGCTACTTTTAAACCTGTACTATGCCTGCCACTGTACTTCAGATGCAAAAGAGAGAGGATTCAGACCATACACATTTCCTTCTAGGTTAATTCCATGATTTAGACAGCCCGTTTAGATAGACACAGAGTTATTTCCAGCCCACATTTCCACTACAGCAGGTTCAATTCCTAGCAGTTAATATTCTAGTTAAACTGATGGCTGAAACACATTAAATATGAAGCTAATCTTTTTTTGGTCTAGACTATTCTGTTTTATTAATCAATGAGTCACACAGATGGCTCACTTGATAATCCATCTGTGAATCAGCAAGCATATGACATCAAGAAAGGTACTGGAAGGGGAAGGAACCAGTAGAAATGAATCGACTTTCACACTAAAAAATGGCTGAAGAAGTTATAGCAGATTTCCCCCTACAACATATAGTCATATAATTATGATTGGGGTGAAGCCACAATAACTTTCTCCTCCCACCTGCCTTCTGAAAAAAAATGGTGAAATAAGGCAAAAGAGTAGGGAAGTTGAGAGATCAAAAAGGACTCGCATCAATTGCACATCTAATTGTGCCCATGTGCGGGCTTCCTAATGCTGGGGCACAGAGTCAGACAGCCTCCCCTCAGAGCAGGGGCCCTTCAGCAGCAGCAGATGTCCTTCCTGTGTAGGAGGCTGCTTCCCAGAGGACAGCAGATGGAGGAGGCACAGTTAGGTGTGCGGGTTCCTCTCTCGACTTCACCCAACACTTCATATGCTCCTCCTCTTTGAAGATGAGTGAAAGGCAGAGAGAGAGGCTTGGAGCTTCGAAGGAAGTGAAACCAAAGGAGAGGAGAATAAATATGCCCTCCTAGCAATTGCATTTCATGTAATAAGACCCATGTAGGGCTTGCCAGATAAATGAGAATCTCGAGAAGAATTTGGAGGGTACACCTTGCGCTAAAGAAAGAGTGAGAGAGGAGTGGACCTTTTTCTGTGGCCTCATTGTTGTTCTCACATACACACTTCAGTGTCTGCTTTCTTGCACCTGCTCTGAGATGAAAGATTTTACTTTCTTCACACACTGTATTTCTTTTTAGAGACTCCCCTGAGGAAACCTGCCTCCACTCTAGCTTAAGATTCTAACCCATTACATCCAGCACATTTCTCCCTGCCCCCTTGCACACATTGCTCCGTAATAAAGGGGAAAAAAAATCCTCATATTCTCAGCAGACAGAAATAGAAGGGCTATATTTTTTGAGAGGTTACTAAGTTGAAGACTTGTCTAGTAGCTCTGTTGATATTTTATTTTCGGGAATAGAAGAACATCTAATTTGAAGGGATTGAGAGTAAATAGCATTGCACAAAATTGGCATCATATTAAGCCTGCACAGTCAAAACTCACTGAGTGACATTGGCTAGAGAGAGCACTATGGTAACCTAGGAAATAAGAATTTAGAGTGTCAGGCAACAGAGAAAATCAGATTATTGTCAACTTACCGTAGGAGCTCTATTCAAGCAAATATGTCATGCAGTCAATGGCAGACATTTAAAAAGCCATGGCTCTAAGCAAACATATTGCTTGCTTAAAGCTTTTTCATTTTTAATCTCAACTCCAAGATCTTCTATCCCTATGTTCGCTACTGTTCTCTCTTGTGTTCTTCTACCACCACCTAAACAGATTCCAGGCTTAAGAATCATAGTGTAGCAGGGGGTTCCGAGTGGCTCAGTCAGTTAAGCACCTGACCCTTGATTTCAGCTCAGGTCACGATCTCATGGTTTGTGAGTTCGAGCTCTGAGTTGGGCTTCACGCTGACAGTGCAGAGCCCACTTGGGATTCTCTCTCCCTCTCTTTCTGTCTGCACCCCCCTCCCCCGTATGAATAAGTAAACTTAGAAATATTTAAAATAAGAATCATAGTGTAGAAGAGCTGAAAGCAACCTGGACACTTCCTTTCCAACAGCCTCAATTTATATAGAGAAACTGAGTCACAGTGACAGGAAATGATTTGCCCAAGGTGTCCCCTCAACCCTTAAGCAGCAGCACAGCCAGGGGTAGAACTCAGCTCCCTTAAACAGCCACCCACTGTAAAAGGTCACACCATTACCTTCTCACAGCTGACTGTTTCCTGTTTGTTTCCATTTTTCACTTAAACATTTGAAAAGCGATGTCATTTACAAAGAATAAATAACCCTTGATAGCAGCTTCTACAGTTGATGTTTCTGGAGGTTCTTGGAGCTGTTCTTAAAGGAATGACTTGTCACAGTAACACTGTTGTTGCTACTGCTGTTGATCACTTATATGCTTGATGCTATGCTAAGTGCTTAGTAGATCCAATTTATTTAACCTTCCCAACCATAATACAGGAATCTCACAGAGGTTAAGTTCTTTAGGAGATGCACTGTTAGATCTCATCAAATTCAGCCACAGCCTTTCCTGTAGTATCCTAGTAAAGACAACAGTGGGGTCATCCTTTCCTTTAAAGCAGAGACCCTTACTAATCACAACTGAATTAGATGATTCAACCAAATGATTTTCCCAGGGAATTGTTCATGGGAGTGAGGGGGCTGGTGAGAATATGATGGTAAATATAGCTATCATAGAATTTGTCGGGAACGCAGCAGATCCAGGCCCAAGTGAACTATTAACTGAGTCTGTGACCCTGGGCAAGACACTTGGGGTGGTGTGGGCCATGAGTGTGTGTTGAGGTGGCCGACTTGCTAGACCTGAATGTTGTAGACATCATGGAACAGGTTTGCAGGCAAGCCTTAAAATATTACCTAGTCTTTAAAAAAAAAAAATGTTTATTTTTGAGAGAGAGAGAGAAACAGAGTACAAGCAGGGGAGGAACAGAAATATAAGAATGGATAATGTCTAAAATTGATAAACCCAGAAATAATAGTATAAATAACTTAAGTATATGTGAAATATGGAAGCATACAAGAGTGTTAAAGTATTACCTCTGGGGAGTGGGGACAGGTGGTACAACACAGGTAGAGTCAGGTACTGCTGTTTTTCTTCAGCCTTTCAGCACTTGTTTCAGTTAGGGTCCACTTAGGAGAAAGTAACTACATTGTGATTTGAACAAGAAAACTTTAATATAAAGGGGAGACACAGAATCTAAAGCAGGCTCCGAGCTGTCAGCACGGAGCCCAACGGTGGGCTCAAACTCACGAACCATGAGATCATGACCTGAGCTGAAGTCCAACGCTTAACTGACTGAGCCATCCAGGAGCCCCAAAATATTACCTAGTTTTATTGAGTTCCACACAGGGTCTTGGGCTTGCTCCTTTAGAATCTTATTTTTAATTTTCATGACAACTGCACTATTGTCATTTTATATACAAAACTACTGAGACTCAAAGAAGGCCTGATGTCTAGGTGGTAGTAAATGATGGAGTTGGGGTTTGCTCCTGGTGTGACTGGCCCCAGAGTGTGCTCTCCTTATGTTATGCCACAGAACCAACTCTTTTCAGCTCTGCCCTTTCCACCCTACCCCCGAACTGCACTGTCAATACAGTTTGTTTGGACTTTCCTGGACATATATTTTGAAAGAAAAAGATTTAGGAATTCCACAACAGCTGGTGAAATTGATTTCCTGAGATGTCCCACTTGACTGATCTGTGACTGGCATTCCTAGTCATACCAGTTATTTGAGTACTTCATTGCAAGAACACTTACCAGCAATTGTTATCTGTAAAATGTATCAAGTGAGCGTTATTGCTATGACAGCTCATGAGTTCCAGACGGCTTTTATAAGCCCAGCGTTTGAGATAGCAAAGACGGTTATTACCAGTTCAAATTGTTTTTACCAGTAATTTCTGTAGTGACTAATTTTGTACTGGGATGCATCTAATGCATACAAACAAGCAAATCAGTGTAGATGTAACATTTTTTTAATGGAAACTGGTTTCTTTTAAAACATTTATTTAGAGTTTATTTAGTTTTGAGTACTGTCGTAGGTCTAAGGGGAATGCAAACAATTATTAGACAGTCTTTCATCTTTAAATTTATATCTGAGATAGGGTGGAAACACACACACACACACACACACACACACACACACACAAAGCCATAGCTCATGTATGTTTTATTCAGCAAAAGTTTAAAGACACATATACAGCTATAATACCATTCAGTCCTTACAGCAACCCAATGAAGCCTGTGTCACCAGCCCTAACTGTGAAAACACAGGCCAGAAAAGGGTAGAGAACACAGCAAGGGTTTTAAAGAGCCAGGAACTTAAAACCAAGTTTTCTAACTATAGGCCCATATACTTTTCACTATTCCACTTTCCCACACAATATTATGACCTTAAAGTGATACAGAATTAAGTACTATAGAAATTCAGAAAAGGTACAACTCCCTGTAAGCCAGAATACTTGGTCTTGAGTGATGGGCAAGACTCAGGCAGATGAAGAGGAGGGAGCAAGGTGACTTCTAACGAGGAAGTGTGAGCATGTCTAATGGAAATATGAATAAGAGGGGTGTCCAGGTGGCTCAGTTTGTTGAGTGTCTGACTCTTGATTTCTGCTTAGGTCATGATCTCATGGTTGTGGGCTCTGAGCCGACAGCATGGAGACTGCTTGGGATTCTCTTTCTCCCTCTCTCTGTCCCTCTCACGGTCACTCTCACTCTTTCTTGTTCTCTCTCTCTCTCATGCACACACGAAAGAAATATGAATAAGATGTTTTCAGGGCAATAGAATAGATAAGCCAACGCAAAAGAACTAAAGAACTTTTGTCAAACAGGGGTCAAAGATGATTGATGTGTGAGGGGCAGGTAGGGCCAGAATGTGGCCTACAGTGGATTCTAGTTTATCAAACTCTGACCTTCTGCAGGCCTGGGAACTTCCTGGAGGATGAAGCAATATCTTCTCTCTGTTTCTCTGCTTCTACTTGGCTGAAACAAATTATTTTCTTGTTTTAAAGGTCACTCTTAAGTCTTCAGGAAGCTTTTACTGACTGTTACAATTTGGATATTTTCCCTTCAAGGAACTCCTAGAGCATCGATTTTTGTCCTGGAAAATTTAATACTTAATAAGATTCTGTACTTTTTTTTTTTCATAATTGTTTTAAGGGAGTTTGTCTTATAAGTCAGACACTACCCTTCTGGAAAGCAAGGACTATGTCTTATCAGAAGTTGTCGAGACTGCCTTCAAAAATGAATATTATAAATGGTAAATAAATCTAAAAGCAAAAAGCAGTGATAATATCAATAAGAATAGCATTAAGGGGGATGACATAACTATGCACACCTTAAGAATGATAACATGATTTTTTTATAGATGCCAAATTGGAAGGGAGCAATGTTTCTTTTAACATCAAAGAGGAAAAAAAAAACATACTGTATCCTCAGACAAGCTGTACTTTTTTTGGCAATTTTTGTAAAAGGTTAATTTTGACTTATATCAGTGCACATTACTTAGCAAGTTATAAATAGTAGTACCTCTCAGCTCCAAGTCCACTCTTCATTGCCTGCTGTGCCAAACCAGAGCTGAACTAAATATTGCTCCTTTGCCAGCAGTCATGGTGTTAAATTTTAAAGAGTGCTTTAGAAAGACAATGGAGGAGGGGAGCCTGGGTGGCTTAGTAGATTGAACACCCAACTCCATTTTGGCTCAGGTCAAGATCCCAGGGTCATTTGATGGAATCCTGTGTTGGGCTCTGTGCTGGGCATGAAACCTGTTTAGGATTCTCTCTCTCTCCCCCTCTCCCCCTTTAGCATTCTCTCTTTCTTCTAAAATAATAATAATAATAATGTTAAAAAATGCACTAGAACAGAAAGGAGCTTCTCTTCCTCGTTCTGACCTGCTGCTTTTAGTAGGCTCCTGGAGGTAATGTATGTCTCCATGGGCAGCTTCTCATAGCATTCTCAGAGCAGTATCCCACCATCCCAAGATACCAGGGTCGCTCCTTCTAGTGGATGGCTTCTCTTGGCACCTCTTTGTGGCAAAGTCCTGGACTTTGGTGGCAAGCTCCAAGGATCAGTATCTCGCTGGGAACAGCTCCCATGTACCACCCACAGTGAGTCATGAGGTGTGGCACCTCCCCTGTAGACAGCATTCCTCAGAACTACCACTCAAGTGGCTTCCAGGTGCATTCTGAGACCGCTCCTCATGTGTATAGCCTCTGGCACTCCAGAGAGCAGTTTCCTCATGAGAGCCCCTTTTGTGGTGTCTCTTTTATGAATGGCTTACTTTTGCACCTGAGAGGGTGGCTTCCCAATGAATCTTGCCAATATGGCACCTCAGAGAACTTTTATGCCATGTAGTAGGCCACAGCTGGATCCACCGAAGCAAGATCTGGAGTTTAGCCCTGGAGTGGAGGGGGGCACCTTCTAGATATCTTCTTTCCTTGGGTCTTCTGCCTCCACACAAGGAGTAGTGGCTTCTCTGCATATATGGTTTTACATTCTTTGGAATCCCCTTTACCTGTTAGTAGCTAATACCCCAGTACTCCAGTCTCTTGTTATAGTTAATAATTCTTTTATATTAGAGTTTCTTGTTCAAATCACTGTGTAGTCACTTTCTCCTAAGTGGACCCAAACTGAAACAAGTGCTGAAAGGCTGAAGAAAATACCTGACTTTACCTGTGTTGTACCACCTGTCCCCACTCTTCAGAGGTAATGCTTTAATACTCTTATATACTTCCATATTTCATATACATTTAAGTTATTTATACTGTTATTTCTGGGTTTATCAATTTTAGACATTATCCATTCTTATATTTTTCCAGTCATCCCAAGAGTGCTATCATATTTAGTTAAATTAATATAATTACTTCTTACATTATTATGACTGTATAAATATTGTTTGCTGTTCAGCCAAGTAATGTTCTATGATTATAGTTCCTTTCTTGTATGATTTTTTCAGATTTTTTTGAAGTAATAATTGCCTTGGTTATTCTGATTTTTGGAAATCAGAACATCTATTTATATTTTATGTTTTATTTATATGTTTATATTTTTTAAATATTTATTAATAATCTCCATATTCACAAGTGGATGGATGAATTTTTTAAAACTTAGTTTTCTACAGAATCTATAGTATTAGACATAGAAACCACTCAAGAATGTCTTACTATGCCATCTGCTTCTAGACTTGATTTTGACTCAAGAGATGTGAGCCTGGACATATTTCTTTAGTCTTAGTTTGTGTACTACAAAATGAGGAGAATGAAGATGTATATCTATAAAGTACATTCTAACTCTTGGATTCATGGATCCCTAACAGCTTTTGCTTTAGGGTTAAGTAGATTCTTTTCATATTGGCTGATCCAAGTAAGGTACAACCCAAGAATATCTGCTACCTCTCCATGACTTTGTAAAAATAATATATGCTGTGTTTTCCAGAACCACCTACTCCAGGTAGGAAGACTGGTATTCTTTCCCTCTGTTCTTACCTTATATCGGTCAAAACCAACCATTGCGCACCTTTCCCTGGGCTATGTATAAACGATTCTGTCTGTAAAACACAATTATGTCCGTATGACTTTTAGTTCTTAAACGTGCAGTAAGCAACTGATAGTTGAAAGCATTATGCTAGACACTATGGTGGTTCATTTTCTTTGTGGAGGGTAATGGCATAACAGTGTGTAATAGAGGTTATGTAATCAAGAATCCCTGCAAATATTCTTGCCTCATTTGTTTGTATATTTAAGAAATACTTCTTGAGTGCCTATGTCTTGGGCACTTTTCTAGGTTTGGGAGAAATGATAATGAGGAAAATATACTCATGGAACTTACCACTAGTGGCAGAAGTAAACAGTATCTACTGATTACATGCAAAAGTTATATAAACCAGTGCACGAGGGTATGAATTTGGAAAAAAAAAAAAGATTTATCTTAGGGAGATCGGGGAAGATGTCACTGAGAGAAGGATCTTTGAGCTTAGGCTTGAGGTAAAGTAGGGATTATTTAGGCAGTAGGGAGGGAACAGTCTTCCATTTAGAGAGAACAGTGCATGTAAAGATCCCATGGCAGCAGACAGCACAGCAGGTACAAGGGACACAAAGACTTGTGTAACTGGGTAACACAAGGAAAGAGCTACAGTGATATTAGATGGGCAGTAGGCAGGTGGCAGACATACAGCCTCTGCTGAGGGTGGTGTTTATCCTAAGGGGATGGGGAGCCATTGGAAGATCTTTAGGCAGAAGGGTGGGCGTTGTTATGCATTGTTGAGCTTTATATCTTAGGCAAAATCTCTCACACAGCTTTGTAGAAAAGAACTGGAGGGAGTCAGAGTTAGGAGGCTGTTGAGGTAGAATTACATATTTTAACCAATTACATATTTTGCCTCATTTTTAACTGGAGACTGTTGGGTCTTTAACGGAAGTAATTACTCCCCCGAGTGAACTTCTGTTGCAAGCCTCTGCCTTTGTCACCTCTCAAATATTTGTCCTTCTTTGTTGGCTGGGTAGACTGCCAGCTCCTGGACTGCCTTACTGTAAACAACTAAAGCATCCTGATGCAGGATCGTAATTGCAGTGTAAGACCCAAATCCTTCCCTCCAGTCATAAGCCAGACATGAATTCCTAATAGCTAGGCAACTGCAGAAAATGTACTGGGGCACGGTTGAACCAGGATTTTTATATCTCTTTGATGAACAAATTGGCTTACCACACGGGCAGTCTGATGGTTAGCCTCAAAGCCAATTACTAAGACAACAGAAAATTGCATATCTGCTTAGCCAGTGAATGTGGCCATGCCATGTACACTTGGTAGTCAACTCTATTTGCAACCATCTTCATAAAAAGTAAACATAAAATTTGAAAATCACATTGAAAGATACAGCAGGCATTTTTTTTTTTTCAAATTTGGTCAGATGACACTGATGCTGCTGTATTAAAAACTTTAACTATGGGGCGCCTGCGTGGCTCAGTCGGTTGGGGGCCGATTTCGGCTCAGGTCCCGATCTCGCGGTTCACAGCTTCGAGCCCCACGTTACGCTCTGTGCTGAAAGCTAGCTCAGAGCCTGGAGCCTGTTTCGGATTCTGTGTCTCCCTTTCTCTCCGACCCACCCCAGCTCATGCTGTCTCTCCTTCTCTCCCAGAAATAAATAAACACATTTAAAATTTTTAAATAATAAAAACGTTGATTCTATTGCTTAAATTAAATAATGCAGGGGCGCCTGGGTGGCTCAGTTGGTTGGGCTGCCAACTTCGGCTCAGGTCATGATCTCGGGGTTTGTGGGTTCAAGCCCGCATCAGGCTCTGTGCTGACAGCTAGCTCAGAGCCTGGAGCCTGTTTCACATTCTGTCTCCCTTTCTCTCTGACCCTCCCCTTCTCACGCTGTCTCTCTCTCTTTCTCTCATAAATAAAAATAAAAGTAAAAAAATAAATTAAACAACATATTCTGAGTTGCCTTTTTCTTGCTTTGCCTCAACTGAAAGAGCTGGGATTGCCTTTTTGTACCTAATATTTTCAATGGTGTATGGAAGGGAGAATGATCTATTCACTAATTAAACTAAAGACAAATGTATTCTTTCTATTTAGGTCACCATAGAAGCCCTTTTCAAATTTCAAATTTGCATTGGTATATAAGCTTTAACAGAAACTAGTGCCTGAGGCATGCTTGCCATAGGTAAACAAGGGTTTTCACAGTACTAAAAAACATGAAAATAAGTCACTGTGTACACTGCTGTATTCTAACCAGAGAACTCAAATAGAGTGATAATATTTTGTATTTCATTTAGTGATTATACACATTCTTTTCATAGAAGCATGAATTATCCTACTAACAATTCTGAAAACAAGTTCACAGAAATAATGTGTCTATTTTCCTGAAGATGCCCCATATGAGATGTTTGTTAGTAAAGAGATTTACTAAATGGCACTCTCCTTAACAAGTTAAGAATCCAAACCATAGGTGTTACCCATTTTAAGTTCCAGAAATTGTAGGACTTAGGGAAGTAGTTATTTCGAAAAGTGCTGTGTAGAAGAAGTTCTACAACCTTTCTCTCCTGTGCCTCAGCCATAGTGAAGTTACGGTTCGTTCCTTATGACTTACTACTTATAGAATCTAAAATTCTTAATATTACCTCCAAGGTATTTCTTAAACTCTTACCATACTATTCCATAATCTTTTGTTTAATGCAGCCATTAACATATTATTATAAGTTAGTTATTATTGTTTCTGTAACAAATGATTATGAATTTAGTGTCTTAACATAATACAAATTGATGATCTTGTAACTATATAGATAAGTCTCATTGGGCTAAAATCAAGGTGTTGGCAGGCTGCATCTCTTTCCAGAAGCTCTTCCAGGGAAGAATCATCTCCCAGGCTGATCAGGTTGTTGGCAGAGTTCAGTTCTTTGCAATTATCAGAGCAAGATTCATGTTTTCTTGTTAGCTGTAAACTGAGGCTCTTATCTTCTAGAGCCCACCACATTTTTTCATTCTTGGCCTCCTTCCTTCGTTTTTGAAGTCAGCAAGCAAGTCAGGTTCTTCTCACGTTTCATCTCTCTGGCTGACCTTTCTGCTCTTCTTCCACATTTAAGGACTCACGATTAGATTGGACCCGTCGAAACAATTTATCACACTTTCCCCAGCTCCAATCTCACCTACAACCTTAATTTTCTTCTCTCAGGCAAAATAATATATGTGCAGGACTGGGATGTGCCCAGGTTTGGGTACAGGGGGAATTTTTTTTTTAACCTACCGCACACTATAACTGAGTTTTTAATGGGTTTACTCATTCCTGAGGAAAGGAACTATGAACAGTTTATCTTTGTAATTGTAGTTTTTAATAATATAGTGTCTAATTATCAGTTGTTACTCAAAACATGTTTAAATAATGAATGAAGAATTGAGTTTTTAAATACTTAGCCCCAAATAGAGAACCTAAGTTACCATCCAGCAAGAAGACTTACTTCCACTAATGTGGTAGATATGAGGATGGTTTGTGATATAAATATTATATAAAAAGTGTATGGTGTTATTTTTAATGCTGTGTTTGCTTTGGTGACAAATACAACATTTGTCCCCATTGCCTTGATCCTGGCTTGCTTCCCCTATGGATTGAAGGACAGGTACTCACTTCCTCAGCCTCTCAGCTATGGAAAAAAGTGACACATTTCTGGCTAACAGGTTTAAGCAGACATCTGCTAGGGAAGATTCTGGGAAGGCTTTTGCTTTTTCTGATAAAAGGGACAGATGCGGTCAGCACATAGTGATACAGTCCAAAGTGTGCAAGGCAGCAGAGAGAATCTGAGGTTTTTTTAATTGGTATTATTAATCAGTTATACTAATACTAGTGACCTGACATATCCAAACTTCTCAAATAAAAAAATAAATCCAGTTCACTTTTGTTGCTTGAAGCCAATCGATGCCTTTCTCTCTCCCTCTCTCTTTCTCAACATATATGTATCGAGAGAGGGGCAGAGAGGGAGAGAGAAAATATCACATATAATGTACATATATGAAACACACATACAGACTTTTGGCACATACCTATTTTTTATCAGCTACTCAGAAACATATCAACTCAAATTTAATAAAATATGGATTAATGTACTTAAATTTGTGAAAGCAAAAGGATTTGAAAGTTAGTGAACTAGCTAAGTGAAAAAAAAATCTATCAAAACCCTATGGCCTCTGAAGAAAATCTTTGGAAGGAAATTATAAAGGAGAGAACAGTGTTCAATTATTTCTTTTCCAATATAAAGAGTTAAAAAAAGCCTTTTACTGCAAGGCCCTCATCCATATTGTCTAGAACTAAAAATGGAAAAACAGTTATCTATTTATCTGTGATCAAAAAGTCAGGACAAGTCATTCAACATTTTTCTTCTTTCCTGCACTGCTTTAATTTCCTTGACGATATCAACCCACTTAGGGAAATCTAGTCCCAATCTATCAAAAATATTTTGGAGACTAGGGTTAACTAGATTTAAAGGAAGGCCAAATGTATGAATAATTATGATTTTTTTGTTTTACTTTCATCAATGAAAGTATCTAGAGATCAAAGCTTGAATCTGATATTTATTAAGTTAATTTCAATAATAATATCTAAGGCTTTTCTGATATTTGTGATTATGCAATTTTGTAAAAATTTTTTCACATACAATGAAAGGATAAAATAATTTAACAATTTGATGCATTTCTTCTGAGGTTTATGTCTGGCATCCAGCAATAGGATGAACTCTACATAGACTATCAGGCATATTATACTATTGCAGTGTCTGGCAAAGAAGCCTCGGTAGAAATTATTAGGAATAATCCATCAGAATAATCATGTTATCACTGTGCTTAAAGCCCACAAATATATTTTTTAGTTAGAATCAATACCTGTTCGGTAGGTGTTTAGATGCCGTATCAGACATTTCACATGCTTTAAGTTATGCTTTGATCCTCTAACAATCCTGTGAAATAGGTGTTCTAATTGTTATTCTCATTTTACATTTGAGGAAGCAGCCTGAGGAATGGTTGGTGATTTGCTCAATGTTGCACAAGTAGGGGTAGAACAAGGGTTCACATCCCAGCAATCTGACTGTAGACACGGCTCTTAGCTACTGCTGCTTGGTAGAAGACTGGAGACAGCTCCATATAGAAGGTTGAACTAGTCCAGCTCAACCAGCCAGTTCAAATAGCATTTCATAATTTCAAAAGGGCAAATTATTGAGGAGGACTGAATCAAACTGCATGGCATGCCTTTTTGGACCAAATATATTGCAGTAAACACTATACATTTTGGTCAGAAGAGATTACCATAAAGCTGAGGATGCTCTTCTTCATGTTCTGTCACTTGGCCTGGACCCTTCCAAGGCTCTGCCCCTGATTTTGTATCCGTAAGTTTGTGTTTGGTTTTTCTTTTCATTTTTTTTTTCCCTAAAAGGATCTCCCAAATTGTACAAACTTCAAGTCCCTAAAACCTGAGTCCACCTCTGGTTAAGGTATGTATATTGTTTGCATTCTGGGAATTACTAAATTGTAGGCAACTATCTTAGCAACTTGGAAAAATTCAGGCTGATAAATAAATTTGTCACAGTCTAATCTATAATTATCAAATGTTTTGTGGTTTCACCTTAATCATAGCAGGTAAAGAATTGGAGTATATGTAATTAAACTGAAAATATATTGTCATTTCTAATATTAATCAGACTCGGCATTTTGTTTATCCAATATGAAATGTAAATTGCTATCAATCATTTTTTTACAAAGATGACACTAGTGCTGTTCTGCTATTATTCTTACATCTCCACATTTATCTAAATTATTTAATGCTTCAGCTTAGAGGTAACAGGTGGATTTTAGTCGATTTTATGTCATACCTCCCCTCCTTCTCCCAAATTCCTCCCCTTAACAATCTCTCTAACTCTACAAAATGCTGGTTATGCTCAGGAAAATAAATTATTCTGTATCCTCCAAATATAATATAGACATTGAAACTTTAAAAGTACAATGGAAAAGCAAAGTTGTACCAGGTAATTCATCTCCTAAATGCTACAAACCATGTTGCAAATTTGGGAATAGTGAAAATCTTCAGATAACATCATCTCTGTTTAATGAATCAGATAATTACTAGTGCAAACAATGTGGTTTCAGGCACACTACTAAGAAGTAGTCAGTAGCATACCACATTGGACTTACTCAGACCACAGATAACATTTGAATACCAGTTGTTAGTTGCATCCAAATGTTTATATCAGGAATTTTGTTAGGTAAACAGGTGAGTATAAAATTAAGGGCTTGCAATTTCAAGCAAAGAGACTTGTTTGAATTCTGGATTTGGCTATGAACATTTGATTATATACTTAAGTATTATAATTAAATAGAGGTAGGTGAATAAAATGTGGATCAGCTGTTACACATTAAAGACAATGGGGTATCAGATAAAGGGTTAATATCCAAAATCTATAAGGAACTCACCAAACTCCACACCCGAAAAACAAACAACCCAGTGAAGAAATGCGCAGAAGATATGAACAGACACTTCTCCAAAGAGAACATCCAGATGGCCAACAGACACATGAAATGATGCTCAGCATCCCTCCTAATCAGGGAAATACAAATCAAAACCACACTGAGATACCACCTCATGCCACTCAGTGTGGCTAAAATGAGCAAATCAGAGAACTCTAGATGCTGGCGAGGATGTGGAGAAACGGGCACTCTCCTACACTGTTGGAATGTAAACTGGTGCAGCCCCTTTGGAAAACAGTGTGGAGGTTCCTCAAAAAGTTAACAGTAGAACTCCCCTATGACCCAGCAATAGCACTGCTTGGGTAGGAATTTACCCAAGGGATACAGGAGTGCTGATGCATAGGGGCACATGTACCCCAATGTTCATAGCAGCACTCTCAACAATAACCAAAACATGGAAAGAGCCTAAGTGTCCATCAACAGACAAATGGGTCAAGAAGATGTGGTTTATCTATACAATGGAATACTACATGGCAATGAGAAAGAATGAAATCTGGCCATGTGTAGCAACATGGATGGACCTTGAAGGCATTATGCTGAGCGAGGTAAGTCAGGCAGAGAAGGACAAATACCACATGTTTCCATGTATAGGAAGATTAAGAGGAACGTAATGGAGGACCAAGGGGGAGAAGAAGGGGGGAAATAGTGGGGGAGAGGAAGAGAGGCAAACCATGAGAGACTCTTGAATACTGAGAACAAACTGAGGACTGATGGGTGTGGGGGGTGGAGGGGGGAGATGGGCATGGGGGAGGGCACTTGTTGGGATGAGCACTGGGTGTTATATGGAAAGCAACTTGACAATAAACTATTTGTAAAAAAAAAATAAAATAAAAGCAATGGGAACTTTTGCTTAAAAGAATAGATGAAATAGGACTATAAAAATTGGATTGAATCTTTTAGACATTTTCTTTGAGTCTATGTAAATCCAGTTAAGGGTAATTATAGCTGATTTAATTACTTCTCATAATACTTTGCCTGCACTTTATAGAAATTATTAACAGTTAGTTAGGTATTTGTGTATCAGCCTTTTATCTCCCAGTATATTTTAAAATCTTGCTGGTCGGGCTTTAGCCTGAATGCTCTTTTTGTCCTTCATTTCACCTTTAATTGTTAGTATTTAGCGGATTATTGTTAATAAATTGACATTCTGTTCAATTCAAGACCTTCATTTGTATGTAGAGAACATTGAGCTGAATTCTTTGTTTCTTTGTTTCTTTCTTTTTTTTAATCCGGTAAGATGGTCACTGATAATGAGATAGGCACTTCAGTAATCAATGTTAAAATCTCCTGGTTACTAGATAATATTTATCACAAAAGCACAGGAAGGATAAAAATTTAAGAGAGGCACATACTTATCTGTTACGTGATAACAAAGAAAATTGAGAGAAAAGGCCTTTATTTACCTTTATTAGTTTATTCATTCAATGCAAATTTGTGAAGCCTTTACTATGTGTGAATGCTCCAATAGTAGCCAGTATCAGCACGTTATTGTAACTCTGTGAAGAAGGCTGGTGTTATTCTGATAGGGATTGTATTGAATATGTAGATTGCTTTGGGTAGTAATGACGTTTTAGACATTTTAATAATATTTGTTCTTCCAATCCATGAGCATGGAATGTTTTTTCCATTTTTTTGTGTGTCTTCTTCATTGTCTTTCATAAGCTTTCTATAGTTTTCAGTATATCGATTTTTCACCTCTTTGGTTAGGTTTATCCCTAGGTATTTTATGTTTTCGGTGCAACTGGAAATGGGATTGATTCCTTGATTTCTCTCTCTGCTGCTTCATTATTGGTGTGTAGAAATGCAACTGATTTCTATTCATTGATTTTATATCCTGTGACTTTGCTGAATTCATGGATCAGTTCTGACAGTTTTTTAGTGGAGACTTTTGGGTTTTCCACATAGAGTATTAGGTCGTCTATGAAGAGTGAAAGTTTGATGCCCTCCTTGCTGATTTGGATGTCTTTTATTTCTTTGTGTTGTCTGATTGCTGAGGCTAGGACTTCTGACACTATGTTGAATAACAGTGGTGAGAGCAGATATCCTTGTCCGGTTCCTGACCTTAGGAGGAAAGCTCTCAGTTTTTCTCCTTTGAGGATATTAGCGGTGGGTCTTTTATATGGCCTTTATGATCTTGAGGTATGAGGATCAGCACATTGAATGACACGTGGCCACTGCTCTCTGGGACCCTACAGCATAGGAGTTAAATTTATGCCCAGTGGACAAAGTTAAAAACCAAGTAATCCCATCCAGGTGTTTGCTTACATAGTTTAACAGATTCTTGACTGAGTTGACTAACTTGTGCAGATTGTTAGTCTCCATGCTTACAAAGCATTTATACACAAAACTGCCTCCCTGAGGCTGAGACTAACCAAATTGTAATTAAGATGATACTAGGTCACTTGACTCTTTGTGGTTCCCAGAAATAATCATAAAAGATTGAGGTGTACGTAGGATGCCTCTCTAATATTTTTTTATATAGTTAGGCTTGGTTTTGTAGGCACAAGCCAATCAAAACAATCACTGTGGCCTGAGATGGATTTAAATAAACCTGATGAAGCTAATTTCATGGTTCTATTTACTCCCATCATAAAGGCCTCTTCTTAGAACAAAGTAGTTTGCATCTTGAGAATTCCGTTCCATTTTCAGCCAGGTTTTGACATTTTGAAAGAAGAAATAAGAAAGAAATCAAGTTGTATACTTTAAGATTTTCTTCCAGTTTATCAATATATTTTCTATTGATAACCCCAGTCTTAGAGTCTCAACAAACTGAAACGTAAGGATCCTTGAAGAGATTCTTGAAGTGCTTCTAGCCCTGTGATTTCCTTGCTGTAGCCTGTGGTCTCTGGAAGATCTCAGGGTTGTGGTGTGGAGTCTGTAATTCCATATGGACATGAATCCTTTGCTTTAGCTGAAGTAAGAAGTCTCATATTTATATCAACTATTTCTCATTAGTTTTCAAACCAGTTTAGGTTCTATTCTGAATAGTAGCAAATGGAGTTATTTCAAAGTGTTTCTGAAGTTGCAGTGGTGTTTTGACAATGCTTTCCTAATCAATGGAATCTAAACATCTGCTGACAATCTTTTGGAGAAGATGGTCTGTGATAGTTTGAAAACTTAAAAGGTTCTATTTTAATAGTTGGACACTTTAGTGCCTCTCACGTCATCAACCTTCAACAAAATGTATTGAATGACGGAATGAATAACTGCACTCTGGATCTAGTCAAACCTTTTCATTTCAGGGACATAGATAAATGCCTTTCCTAAGTTTGTGCTGGAAAATGGTGGTAGGTCCTATATAGAAGGACCTTCATTATTCTCTGTCTGTCTCATATAAATGTAATTGAGTTCAATTCTGAAAGGATCATTATGCTCAATTTAACCGATTGGAATAGTAAAACCATGCTGAGACTTTGGGATAAGGTTTGGCTGGTGATCATTCCAAGGCAGTAACCAGAATATATCGGGAAAAGTCATAGCAAAGTCTCTAGTATAGAGTTTATCAATGTGTGGCTCTAAGAACTTGCATTAAAACCCCTTGGGGTATCTGTTAAAATACAAATTTCTGGGCACTAATCTGATCCTAATCAAATTTTCTGGAAGTGGGGTTTGTAGATTCTTATTTCTCTCATCTCTCTAGTGATTCTTGTGGGGACTGAAGTTCAGAAACTGGTAGATGGAGAAAGGGATTAAACTCATGCCCTCAGCTTAGACTTTAAGGCATATGATAATTATATCTTCTTACTGATCAGTGAAAGATGATGGGGTCTTTCTGTCTGTTCATGATTGTACTGGAAAGAGAGGAATTTAGAGGGGATTCCCCTTTTCTTGAGGTCATGTGAGGACATGTGTGACCTGAGAATATGGAGAAAAAACAATGTATCAAAAGTGAGGTTATCTAAAGCCAACAATATCCACTTGATGTGCCTTTTGTTATTCCCCAGCATTCCATAAGTCTTATCTAAATGTTCCAGACTGTGTTAGCAGTGCAAGAGGAAGGGACACTGTTAAGAGAAATCATCATATGCCTGCTGAGGATGATGACAGTGGAAATTAATGAGTGTCTAAGAGAAAGGGGGTTCTTGGGAATAGAGAGATCCAAGGCGTCCAAGTTGTCCATTCTAATAATTTTCCTTTCAGGTACTGATCATGAAGGATCTTACCTATTAACTTTCTTTTATTAAGGAACATGGACTTTCTTTTAAGAGGTGAGCTTAGAGCAAAATACACCCTCATATTAGTCTGTGGAATCGCTTAGCTGCCCCTGACAAACCATTATATTTTATTATATGATGGGAGGGAAGTTCCTTTTTCATGTGATCATATATGTAAACATCTTACATTGTTGTACTACCACAGGAAATGGGAGGTTGTTTCTTTGTGAGTTATTACTAATGTTTATTTTTCAGGGATCAATGAAAAATTTAGTTCACATAAAATGTAATCGGAAGCAGGAGTCTCAAAATGGAACCAAATCCACCATAGTGGTTTGCATTAAATTGACTGAAATTGCTGTTAAGAAACAAATCCTAATTGCCATTCTTCATCAAATTATTCATTTTTATAAACTAAAGCTTTTAGACAGTACATTAATGAGATCCAAATCAATCTAACTGGAAGCACAGGAAGCAATTAAAGTTTAGTAGGGAAAGGATGCAAGGAAATTACTGATGGTATAAAAGTTTTCTCTGACTTAAGGAGAAATGCTTTTAAATAATGATAAGGCCTCCCAAGATAATAATCACTGTCTTGCACAAATATAGCTGCTATGAAATTAACTTTTGAAACATTTAGATCAATCATTGTCCTTTTATTCACATCTCAAAGTGTTGGTCTGACAAAACACCAGAAATAAATCATGTTCTTTCCTTTTTTAATGTTTATGTGGTGTAAGCTAAGATTATGACAAAAAAATTTAGTGGATACAGTATTAGATTTAAACCACTTGCCATTTTTATTTTATACAGTCAGTAAAGACCAAAGTGTGAGGAATTATCAACAATCAACTCAGGTCTCACATGGAACAGAGTGGGTACAGAATAGCACAAATAAAATCATCCAAGAGTTTCACGGTCCTCTTACTGTGATTTCTGCATTAACCCTTCTGCCTAATGATAAATCATAAACATGCTTTAAAACTTAGATCACATGTAGCTTCTTACTCAGATATTTTTCTGTTCTTTTAATCATGTCACATCTGCCTCCTATAAGCATTTTATTTTATATAAATATAATTAATATGAGTATTTGTCTCATTATACTTATTAGAGTTAATGTAATAGTTTCTGCATTTGTATGTGTACCTTATCCTCACTTATTCTTTAGGTTTCTTACTGTGAATGCCATATCTGATCCACATCTCTTCTCTATTCCATGTACTACTTAACACATACTGCTCAATAAATGGTGTATAAATGAATAAGGACATTGAGAATGAATCCAGCTTGAGTTATAGTTGCTTGCAAGCTTGTGTCCCAAGTGGGATTAAGATGTATCTGGTGATTTGGTGGGACAGATTTTCCAAAAGCTCATTCACCTGAAGATCAAAGAGGCTCTTGGAAGAGACGTTATTCAAAGGGAGGAAAGAATCTGGTATGCTAAGCTTGCCAAGAAGGAGACCTTTGTGATTTGGAAGAGTGGGGTGACTATGAGGAGATCTTGGGATTTGACATTATCCCAGTGCCCCTCCCACTGGACTCAAGTGTGAGTCCTTGTACTTAAGTAAACATGAAAAGTTTCTCTCCCTGAAAACTTCAGGCACTGGGCATCGGCATTACTTTCCAGATTCCCTATAAAGCTTTGAAGACCATAATGGAGAGAGGCTTTGTTCTTTCTCACAGCACAATAGGGCAGAACTAAGAAAAGCGTGGACCATGGACTGGTGCCAGTCTATCAATTGGTCTGTGTTGAAGAAAGGAGCTTGAGTCAGAACATAAATAATAAACCATGTCATTGAGCATAATGTTTAGTTCAGCTGATATTTTTCTTTTTATTATAGCAAGACATTCTTGATGAAGGAGAGAGTACAGGACCTCCTTACTCTTGGTGACAGTTTGTGAACTTGCTAGTTTGAGAAACTGTATAATAGAGAGCCATGTTGCTTTGATATCTTCTGGGTCCCAGAGCACCAATCATGGCGGCAGAAGATATTGGTAGTAGTGGCTATACTAATCAGGTGATTTACATTGGAGGAATGAGCTTGGTGGTTCCCAGGGAGGGCTGTAGTGCCCAGTGGAGCAGCATCAGGTGACTTGGGACTGACTTGTGAACATGTGTGAAATATCTCCTGGGGACTCTATAATGTACTGAGGAGTAATTTGTAGCAGTATAGTTATATATGAGAAGATACGAGCAAAAATCAGTGGATGTGATTAGCTGTTTGGCTTCTTGTAACCATAGGTGACAGAACTCCTAAGATTGACATCTTCTCTGGATTTGGACATCTCATTTTATCCTGGCTGTGTAGCACCAAGAAAGATCCAGAAGATGAACTTGTAGAAGTAGAGGGATTTTTTTTTTTTAGAAAATAGAGGTAAACGGAAAAGCAGTAAATAAGAGTAGCCAATAAAGCAAATCAATGGAAGCACACTGAGAAAGAAAAATATTAGAAGAATTAGAAAATCATGAGATATTCTATCATTTTTCTGTCATCTGTAGTGTGTGTATTTTTTGAACGAGGCAAGTTCACATTTGCTGTATGCATACATATTTTCTATTTTCATGTGCATGCAGTCATTTAAAAAATATAGTTTGGAGGTTTCATGAGGATTAATAATCTATGTTCATGAATGTTCTGAATGAAATGAGATTTTTATAAACTCACACAGTATATCAAAATCAATTGCCATTACTGAGAAATTATTTCTGAATTGACAAAGAATACTCCCCATTTTCCCCTCCCCATTCATATACACATTCTCTGTCTTTAGGTTCAATACAACTTTCAAAAGAGTAACTGAATTTCCCAAATGGGTAATTGTGGCCAATAGCATGCATATTCAAATGCCAGCAAGACAGGAAAATGCTCAAGATGAAATACTTTCTTATCATCAATGTCATCTCCATCATCATCAAAGTTATTGTAAAAATAAATTGTTTGAATGCATTCTGTCCTCTAGAAGTGCCCACAACCTAAAATGAAAGTGGAAATGTGAATGAAATCTTGTGCATTTATATAAAAAAATTAAAAAATAATTAAATCTGTATTACCATCCATTAGTTTTTCTGTATACCCTTGCACCTAATGAGTATCTGGCACATAATAATAAATGTAACTAAATGAACGAATAAATTTGGATGGTTGAGCAAAATGGACAATATGGGTTAAGAGGACCTTAGAAAGTCCCCACTTTTCTTGGATCACCCAGTTTGACCCTAATTGTACCTTTATTTTCTGAGACTTAATGTCCTTACAGATGATCATAGGTATTTCTCTAGCCCATTCAGTTAGAGATTACCATTTTGTTGTATCTGAATAAGAGTGTTTGATTTCTTGGCACCTGGGTGGCTCAGCCTGTTGAGTGTTGGACTCTTGGTTTTGGTTTAGGTCATGATCACAGAGTTGTGGGATCCAGCCCCACATAGGACTCTGCCCTAAGTGTGGAGCCTGCTTGGGATTCTCTGTTTCTCTCTCTCTTTCTCTCCCTCTAGTACTTCTCACCCACTTGTTCTCTCTCTCTCTCTCTCTCTCTCTCTAAAATATAATTAAAAAGAAGATTATTTGATTTCTGTTTTTTTTTTTAATGACCCCAGAGATGGTAAAATATTAGAAACCCAAGATCTCAACCATGATGGGATCTCAGGGACCCATTTAACTTAATCATTTCATTTTGGAGAGAAAGAAACTGAGGGTCAGAGTGACAAAGTGAACGTGACTTACTCCAAATCACGCTATTGATTCCCCAACCCCCCAGGCTACTTGTTTGCTCTGAACAGTTGCTGGTAAAAGATAATCCAACATCCCTTCCAGGCACTTTGCTGAAAAACCATGTAGAAAGAGATTGTCTATGCAACATTCAAAACGGCTGGCTCCAATAAAATCAACACGTTTATTTATTTAGTTCCAAAATCCACTCTTAATTTACTTGGTGTGTTCCAGAACAACTGACAATAGTTGTTTTTATAGTTTTATAGTTTGGCAATTTGCCGATTTACTCCTGCAGCCACTTTTAACAATCTGAATTTGCAACTGTTTTCTGACTGACTCACCATTGGGCCCTAGGAGTCTTTTTTTACACTCTTACCATCTGGGAAACAACTACTGCCCAACAAACATCCATCAGTTTCCATGCTGGTACTGGTTCCAGGAGCCTAGGTCCTGTCAGTCCTAAAACTGAATCCGTCTTCCTTTTCTGTCAGGATGCCTGTAACTCATCTTACTTTTATATCTCTCTGCAATAAGGACTTAAAGTACCTGACTTCAGGGTGGGTTTATGAGCAAAGCACTGAGAGCAATTAACCATTGAATGAAAGCTACCTGTGGATTCCCCTATTTAACAGCTGTTAAATGAAATTACTTGTCTGCTCCAAACTCCAGGCTGGTGGGTTGTGTGTACCCAGATGAGAATTACAGTGCACACATACAAGTAGGGATTCAGTGAATTGGATAGTGTAAATCAAATTGCAATTTTGAAATGCAGGCAGTAATCCCACTGACTTCTGAGGAAAAGCCCATGGAGATGGATCCGTATATAATATATCAGAAATATTCTGGGATATTTCAGTGTTTAATTGTCCCAATTCCATTTGCCAGACAAGAACTGACTGAAATCTGAATAATCTAAACCAAAATGAACAGAAATAGCAATAATATCTTTTCTCGTGACCTAATATTAATTTCCACAATTCAGGTTTGCTTTGCAATTAAATGTTCCCCCAGATAGGTCAGCTAATACTGATGATTTTTGGCCCAACCAGGGGTTTTAGCAGACATACAAGATGCTGCACTTTGGTGTTATTTTTTGTGACTCTTTTGGCTATCAGACCATTTCGCTGGATTGTAAATGGCCAGAGTGAAAAATGGGTTAATACGTTAGAGGGATTGTGCTGACAGAACCAAAAATAAAAGTTTTGACAATTTCTCATTGAATGTAAGCAAGTTAGAAATCAAACTACCCTTGGTTCAAAGTAAAAAATTTGCTATAAAATCTTGCTTACGTTAATCTAAACCACACAGTCATTGTCAAAACATACCTTTGGGGCGCCTGGGTGTCTTAGTCGGTTAAGCGTCCGACTTTCGCTTAGGTCATGATCTCGCGGTTCGTGGGTTCGAGCCCCGCGTCGGGCTCTGTGCTGACTGCCAGCTCAGAGCCTGGAGCCTGTTTCAGTCTGTGACTCCCTCTCTCTCTGACCCTCCCCTGCTCACGCTGTCTCTCTCTCTCTCCTAGAAATAAATAAAACATTTAAAAAAAAATTAAAAAAACAAACAAAAAAAAAACAACAAAAAAAACATACCTTTGACCAGTGATAATGTATGTGCCTCCAAAACACTTTGGAATTTAAATTATCTGGAGATAATGGTTCTCAAATGGATCAAACACTAAAGCGAACATAGTTAGAGTCATGTTTTGGCTCCGTACAAAAAAGTGGTTCAGCGTGTTCTCTGGATCCTTGTCCCAACACACAAGAGTGCCTCTATTAACGAACACATGTTTACCTGTTGAAGTTGAATCACAGGTGGTATGTGGCTTGTGCAAGGCCATAGAAGTAATAGGTTGGTAGAGTCACTGGTGACCCAGGTCGTCTGGTCCTCTGGCCTTAGCTCTCAACCTCTCTGCCTTATTATTGCAATTACATTTCTGCCCTGCTTTGTTCTGGTAGATAGAACATTTGTGAAGCAGACCACTGGAAGGGAAATGTCAATGTACATAGACACCTCAATAGTTATGTTCTGTAACTTCATGTTCATGGCTATTATAATAGTGGCAAGAGTTGTGAAAAGCCCATCTTTATCTGGGGGCCCTCTCTTGTCCTACTTGGTTCTCCCTCCTCTGTTTGGATCTTTTGCTCTGCCTTGGTTTCATCTCTGCTGATACCCTTCTTTTCTGAGTTTGAGCTTTTGGGGTTGTTAGTTTTTGGACTCAGAATTTATAACAGAATTAATACACTTTGGGGAGAAGAACCTTTTTTTATCTTTTTTTTTTTTTTTTGCTATGGGAGTATCAAATAGAATCCCTAGCCTCATCTGTACCACTATACAAGTTCTATTTAGCAAGATGTACATTATGCAAATCATTTGGTATCACATTTGTCATTAATAGTTTTATTTACTTTTTTATTTTAGAGGTTTTTTTTTTTAAGAAAATTAAGTAACTATTCATCATTGTCTGGGCATTGAAAAATACTAATGCATTCTTATTACAGTTACCAATATATAACATAGATGAAAGAAATGTATTTTGTTATATTTTATTAGTAATGAAACTTAGTTTTTATTTTTTTTCTGGCATGAAAAATCCATAAATAAAGAATAAGTAGCAACTTATTTCATTTAATTAAAGTTACAGTTTTGTATACAAAAAGAATCCATAGCATAGCCACATAACAGGACTGTAACTAATATCCAATTGTGGTGGATAGAAGGCTTAATGCAGGTGATGTAGTGGAATATTTTAACCAAACTATTATTTAGAAAATGCTATTTCTGTCACATCTAACCTTCAGTTTAACTAACACTAAATGAGTAATGACTAACGAAGTAAAAGACATTTCTTTATATAAAATGCAAAATATTCATTAATAAATAAAAACATAAGATTAGGTGTTAAGCAATAAAACATTAAATTAAGTTATTAGCAATATACTGCTCTATATTATTAATTTCCATAGCAACCAACAAGAAGCTGAATTATTTACCCGAGGAATAATATCATAGACTACCTTTGGGCAAAGCCTGAAAACTCGTTCTTACTGGATGTCTGCCAATGGCATTAGCTGTCAGAAAAAGGCAGAAGAAATTGATGAGGCTGAATTCTGCAGTTCAATGTGTTTGACAAGAGAAGAAAAAACTGAACTACCTCCCTGTAATCCTTTGGTCAAATCAGGTTTTTATAATAATTCCTGGAATGTACAGACTGACTCAAATTCATCAAAAAATTTTTTAATGTTTATTTATTTTTGAGAGAGAGAAAGAGAGTGCATAGGAGGGGCAGAGAGAGAAGGAGACCGAGAATCTGAAGCAGGGTCCAGGCTCTAAGCTGTCCGCACAGAGCCTGTTGCGGGGCTCAAACTCACAAACTGTGAGATCATGATTTGAGCTGAAGTTGAATGCTTCACAGCCATCCAGGTGTCCCTCAAATTCATTTTTAATTCAATAAGAAAGTATTTTACCCATAGAGCAATTTAGAAATTCTAAGGTATTTGCAGGTGAATTAAGTTATTGATCGTCAAAATAATCACTTGAGGAAGGAAGTGCATGTGTTAATTGTTCCATTTTACAGAATGAGAAATAGAGTCAGAAACTTTTACTGATATTCCCATGAGGTATGGATTTTGATTGGTCTGTTAACACTCAAGAGTTTAGTTATTATCTTGAGGTGGAAATCCTAGCCAAATATTCTTAGAAAGTGAAAAGAATAGTTGTGTTTGCATAGGAAGGGGAATAAGGGATCAAGGCTTATGGGGAGAAAGCCAGTTATTTAAATATTCAAAGATGCTTGTTGATGAGAAGATTCATAGTGGGGCAGTGTCAATATTGGTTCTGCTCTTCATTAAACTCTGCTGTAAAGGTGTGTGTGTGTGTGTGTGTGTGTGTATGGTAGAATCTCCGTGCTTATCACTGCTCCCAAAGAAAGAGATCTGATGATCCTGCTCTGGGAGTTGGCTGGTACTTCTTGGGGTGCTGACTACTGAGGTTCATACCCCTGATGCCCAAAAGGACAAAGTTGATTGCTTGATGCTTGTTTTGTATGAAAACATAGGTAAGGGATGACTGTTCTCCTCTCAATAAATTGTACTACTAAGGTAGATTGATCCATCACACTTAATTTACCATGGCCTTTCCTTATTGTAATTGTACATCTATGTTATTTGCCGTATTACTTCCCTGGAGTGGTACGTAGTGCTACTCCCCTGGAGAAGGTAAAATATATTCTTTCTAGCTGACTAATACTGACTTTGGGCATGTGATTTGCAAACTGGTGGAATGTTGGTGAAGTGAAAGTGGCCATTTTGGGATCAGGCCTTGAGAAACATCATGTGTTTCTTCTCATTTTCTTGTGGTATTATCAGTCACCATGAGAAAAGCTAATAGGTAGATACTGGTCCAAGGAGAACAAGAGACATGGAGTTCACTTAAACCTAACCAGCTGCCTGGAGCTCACTCAGCCTACCCAATCAGAGCCAAACCCATCAGAGCCAACTCATGAAACCACAGAAAAATAAATGTTCAATGTAGGCCATTGAATTTGGAGTGGTTTGTTTTATAGTATTATTGTAGTAATAATTAGCTAACATAACCACTATGCATCTAGTACTCCAAGATGGAATCCTGGGCATCATAACTGTTGAAGTTTGATTTGCTTTTAGGGAAAACTAGGTTATAGTTTTCTAACAAAAAATAATAATGAAAGAATTATTATAAAAATGTATGCACTAAAGAACGGAAGGAAAGGAAGGAAGGAAGGAAGGAAGGAAGGAAGGAAGGAAGGAAGGAAAAGAAAGAGAGAAAGAAAGAGAGAAAGAGAAAAGGAAGAAGGAAGAGGGAAGAAGGAGAAGCATAGATGCCAACCTCCTACCCACTGAGAAAACCATTTTGAACATTAGGTGAATATCATTGCACACATCCATTATTTTTCCCATAAGCTTTTTTATTTTAGAATAGTTTTAGATTTCAGAAAACATGTAAAGACAGCACAAAGAGTTCCTAAAAATCCCTCATCCAGTTTCCTCTACTAAAAACTTACATTACTATATATATTTGTCAAAAATAAGGACCAACAGTAGTATATTACTAATAACTAGATTCTGTAATTTATTCAGAATTCACTATTTTCCCCTAATGTCCTTTTTCTGTTCATGGGTCTCTCATCCCTTTATATTTATTTACTTGTCACGTGCCTTAGCCTCCCCGGGTCTGTGACAGTTTCTTAGACTTTCCTTGTGTGTGTGTGTGTGTGTGTGTGTGTGTGTTTTACCTTATTAGTTTTGAGGATTATTGAACAGATATTTTATAGAGTGTTCTTCAATTGAAACCTGATCTTTTTTCTCAAGTTTAGGCATGCAGGGGGCTTTATTTATCCTATGTCAGTACAACACTGTGTGGATTTCTGTAGCTTCATATTAATTTTGAAACCAGGAACTTTTCTTGTTTAATGCATCAGATTTTGCTTACAATTTTAGTGGAAGGTTTTGAACAGTTCTTCTTTGCATAATCTGTCTCCTCTAGATTTTGTTTGTGTGTTTGCATGTTATTTTTCTTTCACAAAAGTAGCTTTCTTCAGCTATCTGTTAACCATTGGTTTTCTGCTTATGTTTAAAGGTGAAGGTTAAATATCTGCTCACATGCTCACAAACATGTTGCTGAGACTTGTGGCCTTTGAGCTTCATTGTAGGCTGATGTTTTATCTCTAGTCACAGTGTGGGGGTAGATTTGGAAATAATTTATAAAGTCATGCCATCTTTTAAAAAACTTATTTTCATATAGAGAAATTTCCTCTGATGTTCTAAGTGAAGAAGCCGAGAGAACCTTTGGTGGGGGGGTGATGGTATGCTGCTGTCTTGACAAGTTTGAAATTACAGATTATAGAAGAAATGTATTCCTATTTGAACAATCACGAGGATAATTCTGACAATAGGGATAATGTAAAATTTCCTTTTCCTGCCTCAAGTGTTCAAATAATGATTCGCTTACTTTTGTTTCCTATCTTCCTGGAACGTGTCTTCTTTTATTCGCTAATGTCATTCTACCTAGGTTTAAATTCTGGCTCTGCCATTTTCTTTGTGACTCGAGGCAAGTTACTTACCTCTCTGTGCTTCAGTTTTGGCATCAAAAGTAGGGTTAGCAAGAGGATTTATTTCATACTGAGTTAGCATATTTAAAGTACCTAGAACGAGGGGTGCCTGGGTGGCTCAGTCGGTTAAGCATCCAACTTCGGCTCGGGACATGACCTCATGGTTCGTGGGTTCAAGCCCTTCATTGGGCTCTGTGCTGACAGCTCGGAGCCTGTTTCAGATTCTGTATTTCCCTCTCTCTCTGACCCTCCCCTGATCACGCTCTCTCCCTCTCTTTCTCTCTCTCTCAGAAATAAATAAAACCTGAAAATTTAAAAAAAATTAAAGTACCTAGAATGATGCCTGAGAGAGCTAGTCCTGCATACTTTGTGTGTGTGTATGTGTGTGTGTGTGTGTGTGTGTGTGTGTGTGTGTGTGTGTGTATTTCTTCATCTTCTCTTCCCCTCTTTTTCCTCCTTCTTTCCTTTATGGGAAACTTTTTTGTGTTACATTTTAAAATGTCTTTTCTATATCATTTGTGGAGTTTTCTGTTTAGAGCTACCAACAGTGTCCATGCCAATTGTCTTTGTTCCTCAGTTTTATTAGTTTAGATTTTATTATTTTTTTTTAATTTTTTTTTAAATGTTTTATTTATTTCTAGGAGAGTGACAGCGTGAGCAGGGGAGGGTCAGAGAGAGAGGGAGTCACAGACTGAAACAGGCTCCAGGCTCTGAGCTGGCAGTCAGCACAGAGCCTGACGCGGGGCTCAAACCCACTAACCGTGAGATCATGACCTAAGCGAAAGTCGGACACTTAACCGACTAAGCCACCCAGGCGCCCATAGATTTTATTGTTTTAAATGCTCTCCTTCATATCTGCATTGACAGTGTTTACAGCAAGCCATTTCTCTATGTCACTTAACTGAGTTTTCCATTCATTGATGTTTTGAATTTACTTTTTTCTGTAAATAAATAATTTTATTTCCTAAGAACTACAGTCTCTCTATGCGTGTCATTCTGTTGTTTTAACATCTTTGCATTGAATGAAGCTCTTCCATAAATGTTCTTATTAAATCATTTTGTAGCTCAAAGTCCTGTCTGGGACTCTCCTGTCCTGAGGGTTAAGTTTCCAGACTCTAAAAAATGATGTATTTTTCTTTGTTTCTTTGCTTCAGCTCGTTTGCTAATGTGCTGTGCCATTTTTTCCACACTGTGACCGCTCTTCAGGTCTGTCCTTTGCTGCATCACAGTGTAGGGAACTTGTGACTAACCATCTCGTTGTGTATAAAACAAGTGCCCATCACCACCTACCCGAACAGGGACAGTGTTTGAGTCCTGAGTGTTCTGTAGTCTACTCAGGCCTGAGGGCATGACAATGGGAGAGGGGTCTTGGGGGATGCTGCAGAACTGTACAAATAACCAGATCGGTGATTATGCCTGAGGTTTTGTTACATGAACTCTTTAGGACTCCATGGTACCTTGTGTGTGTGGCGGGAAATGTTTCGCACCTGTGGAAGTACTTTCGTGTTCCTATCATTCTTCCATTCAGGAAACTTCTCTTCTATAAAATAGCCAGGAGTTGTTCCTCAAAAGCTTTAGAATATCCAGCTGGTTTGCCTCCTTCCATATTGGGAAGAGGCAGTGGGAATTATCATTATTTAATTTTTCTCTCTGACGAATATCAGAGGCTGGGGACAGGATAGGAGATTTCCTGTAGTTTGTTCCACTTCAGGAAATACAGTTTCTCCAACTGGCAGCCACTTTTTGAATTTTATGGTATTGGAGTGGGCCCTTTCCTTTCTTTGTTTGCTCTTTATTTTCTGTATATGTATTTATATATTTTCACACGTGTTTATATACATACACAATATATAATGATGATATATGTGCATATAAGGAAAGAGAGAGGGAGAGTATGAAGTTTTGCTGATCTGGTTCAATTTGTTCAGTATTTGGAAATGGAGATTCTGTGAGGTAATTTGATTTAACCATTTAAACCAGAAGTATTTATGGACATTATTTTGGACTTACCTCTTTGTCTCAGCACTCTTATCAAAAGAATTTTCCTTCTTAAAAATAAAGAGGGTGCTTGGGTGTCTTACTAGGTTAAGCATTATCTAATTCTTGATTTAGGCTCAGGTCATGATCTCATAGTTGTGACATTGAGCCCTACACTGGACTCCATGTTGGGTGTGGAGCCTGCTTAAGAGTCTCTCCTTCGCTCTCTGCCCTTCCCCTACTCTCTCTCTCTCTCTCTCTCTCTCTCTCTCTCTCTCTCTCTGTCTCTCTCTCAAAAAAAAAGACCCAAACAAAAAGAAAACAATTTTTCTTCTTAAAGATCTCTTAAATCCATGTACTTTTCTCTAGTTTCACAGCCCTTATGACAGTCTAGCTCTCCTCATCTCCCATGTGACCAAACAGTCCTTTGACACTGCCTGCTTCAGTGTGTCTCCCTCTAAAACCCATTCCCCACAATGCATGGTTTTTATGAAACAAAAATCTGCATGTACATTTCTCCTGTTTAACAAGTCCTCAGTGGTTCTCATTGCTCTCAGGAGAAATACCAGATTGCCTGACATGGTTTATAGTGTCTTGCATATTATCTCCTGTTTATGTCACCAGGCTTATCACTTACACATTCCTAGCACATTCACATCCCAGACATACACTGTGCACTGAACTTCTCAGGACCTCTCACGCTCTCTCCATGGCGGACTTTTGCTCATGCCATCGCCTTTCTCAGCCATTACCATTACCTTCTGGACTCTTCATTCCAGTATCCTTGTTCCCTTCGACTAGCTAACTTCTCATCTTTTGGGGCTCACCTCCAGGAAGACTTCATGATCAACCAAAAGTGAATAAGAAACCTTCTGTGTGCTCTCCCAGCATTCTGTGCATACCTATAAATGTAGAAATCATGTTATACGGATCTCATAATTCTGTCTGATTTGTCAGTATGATACATTTGGGTGTATGTATGGGTGTCTTAGTAGTGGAATACCTCAGGGAGGGGTTATTAAGGTTTAAATTTTATTCCTTTCATATATTTGTATTTTTAAAATTAGATATCCTGAACATATATTGCTTTTTAAGGATAAAGGACAAACCTGAAATTGTTATAAAGGTGTTCCACAGAGTTTAATGATGCATTAATCTAGTCTAAGGATGCCAGACCACAGTGATGATGAAGGAGGATCTTTTCCCTCAGGACAGGACAGCTGCAAATAATTTCCATGAAAAGATGGCTAAATAGAATCTTAGGTGGGTTGTATCAAAGTGAGAAACCAAGCAATTAGAGGTACTAATAGTGATGTGTTAATATTAGTTGACAGAAATAGAAGAGTTGAATTTATAGCCCAGAATTTACAGAGGATAACAGGGCTCTCAAATCCAATTCCTTCATGTTCAGGTGAACTCTCAACTCAGTTTTGAAGGAATAAAATGACCTTGTTCGTGGGACCCAAATAAAGTGTATACCACTATAAATAGTATTTTCCATCAGTACATATGGCTTTGAACTCAGTATACAAGATAACATCACATATTCCCTAGCACAACTGTAATGGCTGTGGAGAGAATAATAATAATAATAATAATAATAATAATAATAATAGACATGATTAATAGTAGGCAAATGATAATAATAATAATAATAATAATAATGGACATGATTAATAGTAGGCAAATGATTAATGGAAACAAATGGTAATATCTTCCATATGCCAGGTATTACACTTCTTCTACCTTTAAATCTCAACACTATGTCATAGTGTTTTCATCAATAAATAGAGAAAACCAAGGCTTGGAGCATCAAGTGACTTCCCCAAGATTATAGCTGGTAATACAGCTGTGGTAACACAGCCAGTATTCTATCCATCCTTTCTCAGAGTCTTTCTTCTCCAGCAAACTGGTTACATTTAACAATCTTTCAAACCCATGTTCTATCAAACCAGTTCCTTTCTCAGAGGTGTCTCTGAGGACTGTCTTATGAGAGGGCCTGATTGCCTTCCTGAAGTTGATTAATGTGAAAGTGAGCAAGTATAAGCCAATGCCATGCACACACTATGCAGTTAATGCTTGAAAGAGTTCATAAGGAAATTGTCCAGCTTGTCCTGTAAACACCATTGTCTCTATCACTCAACATTTTTTGGTAACATTTTTGAATTTATATTTGTTTTTGTTCATATCTTCATCCTCGCTCTTTGCCAGCAGTTCTCAACAGGTAGAGATTCTGTCCCTCAGGGGGGTAATTGCTAATGTCTGGAGACATTTTTGGTTTTCACAACAGTAGGAGAAGGAGAGGTGAGGCTGGAATGGCATCGGGTGGATAGAGACAAGGGATGCTGCTGCATCTCTGACAGTACACATGATAGTCTTCACAACAGAGAATTATCCAGCCCCAAACATCAATTGAGAGCTTGCTCTTAAGCTAAGGCATTAAGATTTTTTGAGAACAGAAAAATACTTCCTACTGGTACAAAATAGATTTTCAAAAGTCATTTGTGGTTTCTGTTTCATTATTATTATTTTACATTCTTTCTGCTTTGGTTGAGCTAAATTGAGCTTCTGAAATTTAAAACAACACAAGGCTTTATGTTTTTATATTCCTACTTTTGTATCACCATGGTTTCATTTGACTTTTTGCCAGTGCTCTAAGTCTTATCAAAATGCCTCTTTGCATTTCAGTATAGAATTGCTAACTTTGACCATAATGCCTGTATTTTGAGAATGGTCTTTGAAACAAGGAGTAGGATGAAGGGACAATTAAACACTAGTTCCCGATGTGTGCCACAAATTGGGGTCTTTGTTTACAAACAGTCACAACTGCTCCTCAGATTATTATACCCATCCCCTTTCTCATTATCCTTGGCATCAACACGTATGTAAGGGAAGTTAGAGGATATGTTTGAAGGCACTGGTGTTGGCAAGAAGCCCAGCATTTATGATAGAAGAGGTCGCCAAAAGCTGACAACCATGCATGATGACCATTTTGTGCAAAGGTCACTTTCATCTGCAGCTACCCTCTAGGGGTGGCATAGGGAATGCCTCATAAAATCATACAAATCATTCAAAATTTATTTCTCCTTTTCATATGGTTAAATCTTAGTATTTGCCACATTTGGGGCCAAGATGTGCATTCTTACATTTTCTTGATCGGGTCTTCTTGGCAGAAGAAATGTATCTCTTTTAAGAAATTTTAGTTAAAATTATATAAATTTTCATTTCAAATGAGAACTATATAAAACCTGAATAATGTGTAGTTTCTTAACTGATTTGGAATTTCAAGTGTGTCAAAAATACTGCATTTATAGGCTTACTACTGAATGTTTGTGTCACCCCAAAATTCATGTGTTGAAATTCTAACCTCCAGTGTGATGGTATTAGGAAGTGAGAGCTTTTGGATGTGATTAGATTTTGAGAGCAGAGCCTTTATAAATGAGATTAGTGGCTTATAAAAAGTCATGAGAAGGTTTCTCTTCTTTCTCTCTGCTATATGTTTTGCGAAGACTCTGAGAGGACCTTCATCTGAGAATCAGGGAGTAGTCCTTACCAGATATCAGATCTATTGGCCCCTTGATCTTGGACTTTCTAGCCTCCAGAACTGTAAGACATAAATTTCTATTTGTTGAGCCCCCCAGTCTATGGTATTCTGATTTTACAGCCTAAACAAAGACAAGACTATAGGACATAAACACCAAAACAAAATTGCAACTTTTTTAAAGCTTATTCATTTACTATTCCTGAGAGAGAGAGAGTGAAGGAGCGAGCGAGCGAGAGAGAGGGTGAATGAGAGAGCACAAGCTGGGTAGAGGCAGAGAGAGAGAGGGAGACATGGATTCCAAAGCAGGCTCCAGGCATTGACCTTTCAGCACAGAGCCCGATGTGGGGATCAAACCTACAAACTGCAAGATCATGACTTGAGTCTAAGTTGGATTCTTAATAGACTGAGCCACTCAGTCGCCCCTGAAACTTTTTTTTTCCTAAAACTTTTTTTTAAGTTTATTTATTTGAGACAGAGAGAGAGAGAGAGAGAGAGAGAGAGAATTTGAAGCAGGTTCCGTGCTCAGTGCAGAGCCCATCACAGGGCTAGATCTCAGGACTGAAAGATCACCGCCTGAGCTGATATCAAGAGTTGAATGCTCAAGTGATGGAGCCACCTAACATGCCCCAAATGAAAACTTTTATTAAATGCTAAGGAATGTTACCCCATTCCTACTGAGGGCAGGAGGTTAAATATCCACTAGGAGCCCCAACTTTCCTGTGTGGGACAAGGGATTTGGGATGAAATAGCCAAAAGACAGTCTAAATCCATCCTTGGAAAATCCAACTCAGAGAAATGCAGAAAACAAAAACAGAGCTGTATAATTGTTTGCTTTACCTCTAAAATAGACTTCATATGGAGAAAGCAATATTTTCTCAGTGATAAAAAGTAATAGATGAGTATTATATATTTATTAATTATTAAATAATTACATGAATATCTGTTAAAAGTATAGTCCAATTTGTCAAGATAGGTTAAAACATGCAAGTTACCAGGCTGAACACCATAGAAGATATGAAAATGAGTAAGACATATTTTCTGCTTAGTAAGAATTTTAGATCAAATAAAGTAGATAATGCGCATGTGAAAGTACTTTAACAAGTAGTTGTTAATTGTAATCATAAATGGGGTAAGATGGATTGTTTTGACTTGAATTCCCTGTAGAAGTAATAAGCTTCAATTGTAAGTTAAAGTCACTGTCTGTCAGTGGGCTTTCCTTCAGGAGTGCACAGAACCTCCGTACCTTTCATTTTCATGGCTTTAAAATGGAAATAAAAATCCCTTCTTGAAATAACTTATAAGTTATTTGAAAGCGCCAAAGAAAATCAAATAGGTGAACCAATTTTTAAATGCCTAAGGTCTATAGACATAAGTGATCTTCATGGTATGAAGACTAAACTAACCAAGGGAAATCCAGAGCCCATTCTGCCTGCCTTTAAAAGAGTCTCTTCCTGGTAAATTGAAAATGTTCAGTCTTCCAAAATCCCTTTATTCTAGTTTATGTATTGCATTTCTCGATTTTTTCCTGAATGGTATAAAATATGTAATTAAGTAAAATGGATGCAATTTGTCTATGTTCAGTTCATTAAAGTTCAGAATTTACCTTCCAAATAATCAACTTCAAAAAGTTTAATAAAGGTCGAAGAAAAAAAAAATTAGTCCTGATTCAAGATATGGACATAGTGTGTCAGACTTAGCCCTTTTCCAACACAGGCAAGTATAGTCAAATTACTGATTTATCTATGTGTTAACTTAACCAACCCTGTCAAGCTAATCGCTCAGGTTAAATGGACTGACCTATGTGTAAATATGGTGACTTATGGAAGGACTGGTGAAAGATGGAATGAGATCAGACCATGACAGTCCCCACTTTAGCTCCTGAAGGGCAGAAGTCATGACAATAGGGACCAGGAAGACTCATATTGGAAGTCATTTTACCTTCTTAGTCCCTCTTGGATCTGGGACACCCTGTTGCCAAGCAAACATTCTGAAGACTAAGACAGTCCCATTTTCATTTAGGTGAGTGTGTGGGCGTTGGATCTGCTCAGATCACACGCTCTGGCTTGTTGCTGCAAATCCCTCCCTCTTAAGCAGCTTAACTCTCCTCCACATTCAATGGTGGTACTTACGATGTCATTTCCTTGGTTAGTCAAACAGGACAAGAATTATTTGTCCTGAAAGACAATGATCATGTTTCACTTTTAGTCTCGAGTAAACCTGCCAAAACTGAAAGCCTGTGCATTATATGAAGAAGAAAAAAAAAAAAAAAAACTTAGCCCAAGAGGAAAGCTATTCTTGATTTTGAATGTCTCTATTCTCTCTGCTCACTGGAGAAACAACTGTGCCATCATATTTTATATCACACTGCTGAACTGTTAGAACTTTTGCTGCCTTTGAAAATGTGTCCTCTTTCTTGGGATATATATATATATTTAAACATATAAATAATACATATTTTATATAATAAGTAAATAAATATGTATATCTCAATAAGAAACACAAAAATATATTTTTTTACATCTCTTTCAGGTAAGATATTTCAAAGATTAGCATATGCATAAAGCTCATTAAGCTGAATAAATGCGGATTCAGATGAAGAATCGTTTGAGTTCCTGGAAGCCTATCCCTTATAAGCAGGTGCACAGCACATGATTAAGAGAAAATGTAATTGTAAGGAGCACAATGGTAGCAATGGTACACTAGCTTTTTGACTCATCTGAGGTTGCACCTGTGTATTTACAACTTTTATTTTTAACTAGGAACTACTTCTTTTGATAGGAACAGGATGTGTTTTTAGGAGAGGTTGGTTACAAAGAAATAGGTTATCATGGGGTCGTGCTAATAACATAAGTGAAATAAAATATACTTGAAGAGTTCTTTTAAAAAATATCTCAGTGAAGTTTTTAACAATAAAAACATAGCAGATGACATAATTGTATTAGAAAGAGTTGGTTTGGGGGCGCCTGGGTGGCTCAGTCGATTCAGTGTCTGACTTCAGCTCAGGTCATGATCTTATGGTCCATGGGTTCGATCTCCACATTGGGGTCTAGGCTGACAGGTTAGAGCCTGGGCCCTGATTCTGTGTGTGTCTCTCTCTCTGCCCCTCCTCTGCCTCGCTCTCTGTCTCTCAAAAATAAACATATTTTTTTTAATTTTTTATTTATTTATTTTTTTTTAATCTTTTATTTATTTCTAGGAGAGAGAAAGAGACAGCATGAGCAGGGGAGGGTCAGAGAGAGAGGGAGTCACAGACTGAAACAGGCTCCAGGCTCTGAGCTGGCAGTCAGCACAGAGCCCGACGCGGGGCTCGAACCCACGAACCGCGAGATCATGACCTAAGCGAAAGTCGGACGCTTAACCGACTAAGCCACCCAGGCGCCCCAAACATATTTTTTTTTAAAAGAGTTGGTTTGAGTGTTGGAAGATATTAATCATCTGCATCACTGAAAATTGCGTAATTTCTCAGAATCTGGTTTTTCTGAGGTTCCTCAGATACCATTAAGGTCTCTCTTTTTTTTCCTCCTACTTCACTCATCTGCTTCTCCTGCCCTGGCAACCAGTTTGTTCTCTATATTTAAGAGGCAGGTTTATTTCTTTTTTCATTTTTTTAATTTGTTAATTTCCGCACATAAGTGAAATCATATCGTTTTTGTCTTTCTCTGGCTGATTTATTATTTTTTTAAAAATATTTTTATTTATTTCTAGGAGAGAGAGAGAGAGACAGCGTGAGCAGGGGAGGGTCAGAGAGAGAGGGAGATACAGACTCTGAAACAGGCTCCAGGCTCTGAGCTGGCAGTCAGCACAGAACCTGACGCGGGGCTCGAACCCACGAACCGCGAGATCATGACCTAAGCGAAAGTTGGATGCTTAACCAACTAAGCCACCCAGGCGCCCCATCTGGCTGATTTATTTTAATTTAGCATATCTTCTAGTTTTCTAGATCCATCCATGTTGGTGCAAATGGCAAGATTTCATTCTTTTGTTATAGCTGAATAACATCCATTTGTGTGTGTGTGTGTGTGTGTGTGTGTGTGTGCGTGTGTGCGCGTGTGTGCGCACATCACTTCTTTAACCGTTCCCCTATGGATGCACATGGCGTGCTTCCGTATCTCAGCTATTGTAATTAATGCTGTAATAACATAAGGTTGCATATATATTCTCAAATTTTCTTTGGGTAAATACCAGGTAGTGGCATTACTCAATCATACAGTAGTTCTGTTTTTATTTTTAGAGGAATCTCCGTATTGTTTTCCACAATGGCATTCCTACCAACAGTGCATGAGGGTTCCTTTTTCTCCACATCTTCACCAACACTTATTATTTCTTGTGTTTTTAATTTTAGCCATTCTAACAGGTGTGAAGTGATATCTCATTGGGTTTTGATTTGCATTTTTGTGATGATGAGTGCTTTGTGCATCTTTTGATGTATCTTATCCATCTGTATGTCTTCTTTGGAAAAATGTCCATTCATGTCCTCTGCACATGCTTAAATTGGATTATTTGGGAGCTTTTTTGGTGTTGAGTTGTATAAGATCTTTATATATTTTGATACTAACCTCTTCCCAGTTATATAATTTCCAAATATCTTCTCCCATTCTGTAGATTGTCTTTTCATTTTGCTGATGGCTTCCTTTGCTATGCAAAAGCCTTTTATTTTGGCATAGTCCCAATAGTTGGGCTTTTGTTTCCCTTGCCTAGGGAGAGTTATCTAGTAAAATGTTTCTATGGCTAATGTCAAAGAGATTACTGCCTAGAATTTCTTCTAGGAATTTTATGGTTTCAGGTCTCATATTTAAGTCTTTAATTCATTTTGAGTTTATTTTTGTGTGTGGCAAAAGGAAGTAGTCCAGTTTCACTCTTTTGCCTCTAGCTGTTCAGTTTTCCCACCACCATTTGTTGAAGAGACTGTTTTTTTTTCCCCCATTGTATATCCTCTCCTCCTTTGTCATAGATGAATTGATCCTACAATCATGCGTTTATTTCTGGGCTCTCTATTCTTTTCTTTTGATCTGTGTTTATTTTTGTGCCAATACCATGCTGTTTTGATCACTATAGCTTTGCAGTATATCTTGAAATCTGAGTGATACCTACAGTTTTGTTCTTCTTTTTCAAGATTACTTTGGCTGCTTGGGGTCTTTTGTTGTTCCATACAGATTTTAGGATTATTTGTGCTAGTTCTGTGAAAAGATTCTCCTATGAGCTTGAGCTTATGACAAAGTTCAAGAGTAGGCCCTGTTCAGTCATCTCTGAGCTTACAGATGAAAGCCAGTTGGAGGAAACAAAACTGAGTGCTAGCCATTTTGCAAAAACAAGATTTTATTTTGCTAAAAACAGAAACAAATATGGGCTTGAGAGCCTAAAAAAATTAAAGATATACTTGGGATTCAGATTTATGTCTTTTTAAAATTAGATTTACATTTTAAGGCAAAGTCTCAGTTTTTCAAAAGGCAGCAACATGAGGTTTTCAGGGAACAGCAAATGAGGCACTCAGATCCAAAGGGTTTTCCCCACTATAATTAACTTTTATTTCTTGCATCTTTGAAAGCTATTATTTTTCTTTAATTTCTCTTAAAATATTTAAAAGAAAGCACAGAATGAATCATTGACTAATATATTGATTATCATCTAAGATTTTGGGGGGTTAATTCTTGCTAGCTGAGAATAAACCTGGTTTCTAGTAGATGTTTGGAAGAGGGGCCCCCACTGGGAAGAACAGGTCTCCACAGAAAGGAGAAGATGTGGTAGGGGAGGCCCAAAAGAAGCATTTGGGAGAAGAGAAAGTACAGATCCCTCAAAACAAAACCACAAAACATTGAAGGCTCAAAGGTGGGATGAAGTACAAATGAAAAGTGTAAAAATGCTAAAATAAACGCAAATGAAAAAATATACAGATGTTTTTTTTAAATCTGAGGAAACCTGTAATAATTGAAAATTGTAAGAAGGTGCAAATGTTGAGGAATTTCTGCTGTATATGCTGTAAGTGTAATCAGATCGAATATTGTCACTGAGCACTGCCAGGCCCCTCTCCCGTCTGGGAAATGCTAAAGAACAGACGGTGGGTAGAGGGGATCTAGACAGAACTCCTCCAGTGAGTCCTGGGTGGCCAGGTTAGGGCAGGCTGTGGAACAGGATGCATCACAGAATTTCGATTATTTTCCTGTGGTACAGAGCAGCATTTATGAGAGAGAGACAGAGAGGAACATGGATGATTATTCTCACTACTGAAAATTCAAAATAGCAATACTTAGATGGTTTTCAGATATCTTTCTAGGACAATTCGTCTGTTGACAGGGTAACAGTGAGACAGAGCTCCCTCTAGACATCCCGCTTGTGAGAGAGTACTAGCTTTCCAGAAGTCAGTGTTGCAAAATGTATCAGAACTCTGTCAATATCCATTGATCTTTGTTATAGGAATTCCAATTCTACAAATAAAAGGGCAGAAATCAAAGATACATGTAATGTTATACGAACAAAGACATTCTCTAAAATATTGTTTTGAAACTGGAAGAAAATCTATATGTACATCAGTTTAGAACTGATTAATAATGGCACTGGCTTATAATAGATTAATATTTTACTACACTATTAAATAACATGGAAAATATATAGGGAGGAGCAGATATACCCAGCAGTACATAGAGAATGATGTTAAGTTTGTGAAACAAACAATATATAAAAGACAAAGGGGAAATTTAACAACATAATAATAGTGGTTATATCCTATGTGGTATGATGATGAATCATTTTTATTTTCTTTCATTTTTTTATATTTTAAACTTTTTATAATGGATATCAAATCATTTTCTACTGAGAAACATAAACATGTTTTTAAGTTCATTCCAGAAAAGGCTGCAGACTTCTGAAACATCACATTCAGAGCTTTTAGGTTTCAGCCAGATGCCAGACACTCTGACTGACATTTGGCGAAATGGCTTCTTGGTTTAAAGTTCCCTTGGCCCAAGTCTTAGAAGTTCATGGAACAGATGGCTTAAATTTGAAGGACGTATCTGGTAATAGACAAAGGCAAAGCTGTCCCTCTGTGCTGAAGGAAATAGGGCATTGACCAGGAGACATTTTCAGTTCTGGCATTTTTTCCTACTCTTTCATACAAAGGTTTTTGTTGCTGAACTCTGGCTCACAGAAAGGGTAAAATCAATGTCACAGAAATTTCGGTAGCTAATTTAAACATCTCTGTGGCAGTCCCCCTTACAGAGTATGGACCAATGACTAAGCAGAGTGGTTTGGAATGGCAGTGGGTGAACATTTGTATCGTGCAGTGGTGATGTAGAACTTGAGATGTCCATGTCAGTTTTCTCCTTTCTAACCCACTTAGCTATTCCCATGCGCTTGGGGACAGTAGATCCAGGAAGCTACCTTCAGGTAGCACTGTCACAACCACATACAACCGATGACAAACCATGAAGTTATTCAAATTTCTGGTCTTGAGATTCCTCCCATTGATCATCATGTAGAAGAAGTATGGGGATAGTGTAGATGCCAAACACATGGAGCTGAATACGTTAACTGGAAAAGCCAAAAGCACCTCCAGCTGACCTTTGTATCTAAGAAGTTAACAGACATGCTGGCACAGAAAAATAGAAATCTCTTTTACTTGAAACATTCATGACATCATTATTGGTCTTTTGCACTAATTTCTCCTTCATCCTTCCCCGAAGTGAAACTAGCAAGGCTAAGTGTTTTTTCTGGCCTATTTACTATTTATTTTATAGGTAAATTTTGTTATTATAATGTATTTAGTGGGAGGAGGAGTCTTTAATGGTGGCAGTCCTGAGGGGAGCCTGTGTAGTCTGGGTCCTGGCAAGGGGAATCCCACATCTCACTTAGCCTGGCATCTCATACTTCACTGTTACTCCACATACTTCACTCTTGTGAACATGCCATATCCTCCTCTCCTTTATCATGTTGACCAGGATAATTTCAGCATACCCTTTAACATCTCCAACTGTTTATTTCCAAATTGTCTTTCTTCTAAATAAGGCTTCTTACTAAGTGGAAAACATTTTCCTACTGATTTTCTGTTTCTAATTCAATAAATGCATTTCTTCTTCAAGTTACCATTACATGTCACCCAATCCTACCCTGTTTTCCTACTCTTTTCAGTGTGATTAGCAAAACTGAGACCAGCAAAGGTGTAGTATACGGGATTGCGTTGTCCATCCATGGTTGTTTTCTTCATTAATCTAATTCTTAAATCTGATTATTAGATTCTTGGATCTTATTATTGATTCTAGTGTAAAATTCACCAAAATTTTCAAAGAATTTAGCATGTGTAAAAAAGAAGAGTGTAAACAATGTTAGACTGGTATTCTGAAACAGTCCATTTGAGTCCTGAATTTCACCGTCTACTTGTGTGACCTTGAGGAAGTTACTTCATTTTTCTGGCTTTGCTCTCGGATGTGGATGACTGCTGCTTTACTTACTTCCCGTGCCTGCTGTGAGATCAAATGGGGACATCGTCTGTGGAAAGGAACAGTAAATCTCGATGCAAACATATCATATCATCAATGCTGAAATATTAGCCTTGGTATCTGCATGATGCTGGAAAACTGACAAATAGTTTTATGAGTTAGGCTCATTCTAAAAGAAAAAAACAATACAAAACAAAACAAGACAAATCCCTTCAGAAGCATTATCTCCGTGTGTTTAGGACCTTTCATATTTGACCAAAATATTTTGAGCCTTCAGGATAAAAGTCTTATGCCATTCAGATTTATATTTTCATTACTGAATGGAGTATCTCAGTCTTACTAGATGCTCAGATAAGAGAAAACACAGATATATGTGAAAATGCACAATTTCCCTATTATCTGTCCATTTAACATGGGCAGAGCATATAAATCCCTTTCTTGAAGACCCTCTTTAAATTTCATTACGTCTTATGCCTGACATATTTCCTCAGAAGTAAGGCCAGTTCTTGTTTCTTTATACTGTGTGAAATTGCTAGTTTTCATGGATTGACTATCCATATGTATAATTCCAACTGATTCTCCCTATCTCCATTGGTGCAGATGGTGATTCTCATTTCGACAAGAGTATTATAGATTGCTTTGCAAACCATTCAGAGGTCCTAGAAATCTCAAGGATTCCCATATGTAACAGTCTGCATGTGCATATTGTACACATGCACTATTTTTACTTTTATTGGTAAGAGGTAGTTTGAAAGAGATTCATCATGTACATTTCATAAATATGAGATTTACTAAAGGAATGATTAGTGAGAAACTCCTCTCTAATATAGCCTCCAAAGGAGAAAGTAACCCCTGGAGATGGGGCAAGTGAGCCAAACTGAAGAATATCAGATAGCAACTGGAAAAGAAGAAGGAAAAAGCATGCTTAGGTGCCACAAAGACTAAGTTGCTTCTCAAAACCACTTTTTGCTAACAGTATTAAAAATTCTTTTTTTTTTTTTTTTTTTCAAGAGAGGAGAGTGTGAGTTGGGAAAGGGCAGAAGGAGAGTGAGAGGAAATCTTAAGCAGGTTCCATGCTCAGTGCAGAGCCCTACGTGGGGCTCAGTCTCAACATCAGGAGACCATGACTTGAGGTGAAACTGAGAGTTGGGTGCTTAATCGACTGAGCCACCCAGGTGCCCCTAAAATTCATATTTTTAACAGGAGATCAGGAAACATTAATTAAAATTTTTAAACATTTATTTATTTTTGAGAGACAGGGAGATATAGAGTATGAGGAGGGGAGGGGCAGAAAGAGAGGGAAACACAGAATCCGAAGTAGACTCCAGGGTTTGAGCTCTCATCACAGAGTCCAACATGGTGCTCAGACTCTTGAACCATGAGATCCTGACCTGAGCCAAAGTCAGCCGCTTAACTGACTGAGCCACCGAGACATCCCTGTTATTATTATTTTAGATTCCATTCTTTTGGAAGAATCCATCTGAGGGAACTAAGGGAAGGTATTACTATTTGTCATTTCAGTATAGAGAATGTTAGGCTGTCTATAAGATGTGAAGGAAGAGATTTGCAAGGAAAATCTGTGCCAACAATGTGTCATCATTAACCTAAGGATACCTTATTTGTTACTAACATAACTGCAGTGTTTTAGGATCAGTTTCAATTGCTTTAGGCACTGTAGCTTAAATACTCAAAACATTCCACAAAATAGATTTAATAACACAGTAGGCCATTATATATCCTAGACTGTTGGAATTTGATATTGAAGTTTTCTGTGTAAGGAGTAAACTCCATGAAAAAAACATATTTTATTTCATAACACATTAGTAATTGTGAAAATAATATCTCAACTTCATTTGAGTAGACTGGATAAACCAGAAGTCAAGCCTGCCTCATTGATCCAATTTCTGTATGTTTGGAACCTCCCCTCTCTCACCAACTGCCCCAAGACCATACAAATCTTCCACATTAAGCGTCAGAGTTTTAGAATAATTAACATGGTATTCCTAGAATCATAGAACCCAAGATATGTGAAAAAAGTGTTATTTATACCAGTTCTTTTATTTTGCAGATAAAAATCAATACCAGAAAGGTTAAATGACTTTCTTAAAGTTTCAGAGCCAGCAAATAACAAATCTAGGATTCAATTTTCAGTATTTCTAGCACCAAGTTTTCACAGTATCATATTGCATTCTTATTTTTTTATTTTTAAAGAATAATTGTACTTTGAAACAACAGGAACATTCAGCAGAGGAGAACAGATCGAATTATGGTTTCTCTGTAATGTAGAATAGCATGTAAGAAATCCTGGTTCAAAGCATTTTTAATAACATGAAAAGTGGTCCTGACATATTAAGTGCAAACATGATTATAAAAGATACATTATGAACCTAAATTTGTAAAATTTAAATTTATATAAAATCACTTGATATTATTAATTATTATCTCTGGGCCGCAGGTGACATTTATGCTCTTTGCAGTTTTCTCTGTGTTCCTAGTTTTCTCACCATGAGTTCTATTACTATAACTTTGTTAACCAAGCAAATCAACTGCTTAGGGTAGGTTAAATTGTGCCTTATTTTAGTTAGTTTATCATATGTATATGAGACTATGATACGATCAATATATAAGTTGGAATCCCATGGATACAGGCTTGTATTTTAGCTCTGTTGGTAGCTAGTTGTGCAACCAGGGATGCGTCTGCTCTCTCGGAAGCTCCATTTTCATATCTGGAAAGTGGAATTAATAACCACCCTACAGATTTTTGGTAGAGATTAAGTGAGATTGTGCATTTAATGCATATAAAATGCCTACCCAAATGGAGATAGTAGCCATTCTATAATTGTTCACTTCATTTAATTAGTTCAGCTTTATGAACTCATAAATTTTTATTAATAAAAACTACCATAAAATGCTATTTTCATTAAATAGTTACAAAACCTGATTTTTAAAATCAAGTATACTGTTGCTGAAATGCCTTACTGCAGTGCGAAGCGGGAATGCTGGGGAGAAGAGGGACGGGGAGAGAGTGGGTCAGTGTGTGTGATTCTCATGTGAGAATGTAGGACAGAGAGTAGTGTGTGATTCTGGGGCTCAAATGTTTTAAATTACTCAGTTCATAGCACCAGAACTTCTTCAGTATTTTGGATGCAAATGCATTTTCTGGTTCTACTCAAGAAACTAGAAACTTAAACAAACTAAACTTAAACAGACTAAAAACCCTCTCCAGATCTTTTGAAGTAATTTACCTAAATGTATGACCATATATATATATATATATATATATATATATATATACACACACATACATATATATATATACACATACATATATATATATGGTGTCAAGCAACCTTAACTCATTAGACTAATGATTTTTCTATGTTTGAGAAGCAGCATGATCCAGATGTTAGATAATACCTATGTGAGCCAGTAAGTCACTTTATTTTAGCAGTCTAACAACTGGGTACCATTATTATCTTGGCACTCAGTAAAAATGTCGCATTGCATTTAATCAGCTAGACTGCACGGTTAACCAGTATTTCCACACATCTGTCATGCAACCTTTAGAGCCTTTGGATCATCAAAGAACTGTTACATTGCACAGTCTAGATTTAGTGGTACTCCTCTTTAAATGCATTACAATCACATATGTGAAGATTCTCTAATCAGAACATCTGATTTTCTAGAAGAGTTCTTTCACAGTATTTGAAAACAAAGAGAGGTCTCTATAGAAAAGCCTTTCACTTTTTTGCTCCTTTTAAAAGTGTCAAGTGTCAAAGCATCTACCAAAGCAGCTGAGGAAATGAGAAACTCAGGATGATGTTAAAAGGAAAGAGCAGAAGTAAATGGTTTCACTGGGTGGAATTCATAATGTAAAGTGAGTGAAACCACCTTTCAACTACCTTGTTTCACACCTGCATGATATTTCCTGTCACAAAACAGTTTAAAATACTGTGCGGTCCAAAGAATAGGTAATACATCTGCTGAAATGCCAGGTCTTCTAACCTGGGCTGCTATTTCCAATCATGAGGCTGACTGTCTAGAAATCTGGATAAAACAGAACATATTTTTTTCTTATAAGAGTCACAGCTGCTTCTTGTCATTCATGGCGAAATATTTTCATGTTTCATTAACCTGGTGTCTATTAGGTAAATACACAGCAGCATTAACTGTTTAAACAAGTGCTTTGGTCAAGTCAGGTCAAGCTATTGCAAAATTTTAACCTGAAACTAAATGGGAAATGAAGCTGGCATTTCATTTCCTATAAACTCTAACATGGGTATTGAAAAGCATATTTGGATTGTCACAAATGAAGGCTTTTCTTTCCAAAATTGGCAAAATGACATTGTAATGTATGGCATAATCTTTTCCATTGATAGGCTTGAAACTACGAGAAGTAAGTCAGAAATGCACAATTTCTCTGTTCTGGCGAGATAGTAAAGCAAACTCAGGTACTTGTCAAGAGAATGCATTGATATGGGAATGTTCTGAGAAAGCAAAGGTGTGCAGCACAGACTTAGTTCCACTTAGAAGACAGGGTTCTGTCTGCCACAGTTATGTAGCCAGAAAATAATACTTGGAACAGTGGATTGTTTCTGCCCAAAGGGAAATGCTTTTGTTTTTATCCATTTCCATTTTTCTTCTTCATGCACAGACAGGCACCAATTTGTGGCTTGCTGATAGCAGAAACAGAAACCAACCACTGTGAGTGACATTCATTTCCCTCACAGATGACCCCTGATTTATGCCTTTAACTACGGCTTTGATACTTGATGTGGAAAGAGGCCCAAGATTGACTATGGTGCAGTGGTGTCTGCTAGGCCTGTAGAAGCCTTTAGTCATTTTGCTTCAAAGGAAAGATGGAATCTCTACATCTTTGCTTCTCAAAATATGTACCTGGATCTAAAGTATTGGGATTAGTATTGGCATCTCCCGGGATCTTGCCCGAAATGCAGAGTCTCAGGCCCCACCTCAGGCCTGCAAATCAGAATCTGCATTTTAAGTAGATTCCCGGGGACGCTTATGCATAGTAATGTTTGAGAACACTGGTCTAAACAGCGGTGCTTGGGGTTTCCTTGGTTCTTATGTTAGATACTACAGCCTCTGGAAACAGCCAGTTTAAACAACTATATCAGTCAGGGTTCTCCAGAGAAACACAATCAACAGGATGCATAGAAAGTGATTTATTGTAAGGAATTGGCTCACATGATTATGAAGGCTGAGAAAGTGCTCATCTCTGCAGTTGGCAAGCTAGAGATCCAGGAAAGCCAATGATGTAAGTCCAGTGCAAGGCCAAGGCCTAAGAACCAGGAGAGCTGATGGTGCAAGTTCCAGTCTAAGAGCTGGCAGGCTTGTGACTCAGGAAAAAGCTGATGTTTCAGTTCAGGTACAAAGACATGAAAAGACTCAGGTTTCTGCTCAGTCCCTTTCTTGTGGGAGGGCCAGATTTTTTGTTCTACTCAGCTTTTCAGTTGGTTGTTTTTAAGAGCCACCTACCTTTAGGGAAGGCAATCTGCTTTACTCAGTCTACCAATGTTAATTTCACCCAGAAACACCTTCCTAGATATGCCCAGAATGATGCTGAGCAAATATCTGAGTACCCATGGCCCAGTCAAATTAAACATAAAATTAACTATCACAACAACTGTCATGGATAAAGTACTTTGAAGGAAACATTTTCCTGGCCAGTTTTGTTTTTTTGTTTTGTTTTGTTTTGTTTTTTTGGTTGTTTTTGGCCAGATTTGGAAACTGGTCCAAGTTCCTTGAAGCGCCACAGCTACAAAAGAATACTGTGCTCAGAAATCTGAGACACAGTTTTCTTTTCTCTATCATCACCACCCATTTCAACCTCCTCCCACTATGTCGATAGTAGCACGGGCAGAGAAAGCAAAACCCTAAGGGAAGGTCACACATAAAGCAATGTGCATCCTTGACCATTGCTTGCTTTGGTCTTCAGGTATATCCAGTCTCAACTTTTCTTCCCTTACCATATCTTCTCTATTTGGAGACATTTTAGCAAAGGCTATAATTTTTATTACATTTGTATATTCATCATCAGCTATGGCAGTTCACTTCTCCATTTCATTTTTGTTATTTATAAAGTGTCCATCATTCTAAGCCTATTACTATAAATTAGAGGTTATTTACCATGTTGACACAATATGTAGGGTTTGGCTGATATAGACCTAGTCATGAACTGCTTTTCTGTTTTCATCTCTTAATGAATCGGATTTTTCAAGTATTAATATTTTTGTTTCACCCTTGTATTCTCTACTGTAGTTTTTCAGTAAATCTAGAAAAAGAATTCTTCTGTCTCTTTAATTTATCTTACAACTGTATATTATCCTAAATGGCTAAAACATTTTAATTCAAATACATCTTCTCACAAAGTTCATCTCTTTGACAACTTGTAGCAGCTCTCCTTTCCTTATTTATTTTCACTAGCTGAGTCTCAGAGTAGCTGTATTTTTTCCTTTTCTAATAAAAAAAATCTGCTTGTGATGATGTCACCTGGGAGAGACCAAGTAAAACAGGAAGCATGGTGTCAGCATATATGTGCAGAATAGCATATGTCATTGCAATTTTCTGCTCTTGATAAAGGCATAAACGTTATGCTGATTATATTTAGGATAATACATGTTTTAGTTAAAAATTGATAGTAAATTAAAGGTAACTGTATAGTTGGGGCGCCTGGGTGGCTTAGTCGGTTAAGCGTGCGACTTTCGCTTAGGTCATGATCTCGCCGTTCCTGGGTTCGAGCCCCGCGTCGGGCTCTGTGCTGACTGCCAGCTCAGAGCCTGGAGCCAGTTTCAGAGTCTGTATCTCCCTCTCTCTCTGACCCTCCCCTGCTCACGTTGTCTCTCTCTCTCTCCTAGAAATAAATAAAAGATTAAAAAAAAATAAAAAAAAATAACTGTATAGCTTAGCAATACTTGACTATATAAAATTTTAATTCTTACTTAAGATAGCTAAGTTAATGATAATGTAACCCAATATATCTTTTTAGGATTTAAGTAGAAATGAGTCAGTGATTTTGCTTATACAAGATCTTATCTAATACCTGATACTTGGTTCTGCTCTGGTATTTGGCACCTGGGTGCTTATACTTCTCCTTCCGTTGAAATTAGGCCTGCTGAGTTGACTTGCTCTGATCATGGCACCATCACATGTGTCACATCTCGGTGGACAAATTTAACTGTTTTGAGGTGCTATACTTCAGTCTTTTACTGCTGCTGTTGTGATTTTCCAGATGGAAAGATTTCATCAGTCTGGCAAAGATAGGATGACAGAGGTCAGAAATAGCCATCAATGCCAGAGGACATGAAATGGGAGTAAAAAATTATCACAACACAGACTAATCTATCCTGGCAAATGCACTGATGTGAAGTTAATAGCCTTGGAGAATACTAAACAGATTGAGGCAGAACTGCTTGGTGTTGGCAGAGGACTATGGGAGACTGACCCCTGACCAGGGGTTAGGATTACACTCTTGGTTGTTAAGATGATGTGTCAAAATCCAACATGAGTCCAGCTATATCCCCTGTAAGAACAAGCAAAGTAGACAGAAAAAGGAGGCCAACAGCTGCCAAATCAGGGTTCATCAGGGTCAGTGTTGTACCCTTCTTTGGCCAGCTACTTCAAACTTGAGAGTGTACACCTGGAGAAGGGAAAGCATCTTTCTGTGTGACCTGGCAGAGAAAACTAACTATGGACAGTTTGTATCAATTTATCCTTATCGTTTCCTTTGTCTACAAAATCCAGTGAATCCTACTTCCTTTTTTAAGTTCTTGGAATGGAATAGCTAGTTTAAACCATCATGAGGGAGGCTTATATATATAAGGGGTGTGTAAGGGGGGTGTAATTAATTCTCCCATTAGTTCAGAAGCCATTCTAGAGATACCCTACCACTTTTGGGGGGGATGTCCTGGCTGGATGTGATAATTTTTAGCTGCGCACAAGTGGATATGCTACTTAATCTCTCTAAACCTCTGTATCTTTTCTTTTTCTTTATCATTTTATTGTTGTTTCAAGACCTCAAACTATTGTTATAATTAGTACATGGGAAAATCTAGAAAGGGCTCAACTTGTCCCCTGAACTTCCTCTCTTTTCTTCTTCCTCTTCCTTTGCTTTCCCTTCTCTCTCTTTCCCGACATACTCACTTCTTCCTCCCTCCCCTTTCCCACTTCTATCCTTCCTTCCTCCGTTTTCCTTGTTCTTACTAATTCTAAATATAGGACCATTGGTCCAGGTAAATGTATTCACTTTGTTATTGGATGTAGGTTTCACTTTCCCTCATCTTTTCACGGACCTTTTCACTTCTGTATATCCATCTTTTCGAATTTCTTCATCAGAAAGTTAGTATTTATCTTCAAAAATATCTTCTAATTAGCATTAATTTATTCAGGTCACCTTTTTCCCCATGTGATATCTCCTCTGTTCAGATTTCCTCAGGTATTGCTGTCTGTTAATATTTTTAAAAGCATTTGATTTAAAATTCCTTAGTTGCAGGGCATTTGTGTTTTAGTTTTTAAAAATTACCAAAAATCAACTTTTTTTTTTTTTTTTTTGTTAAGCCTGCTGCAAGATTGTTATGGGGATGAGGAAAGAGAAAAAAAGGGAGAAATCCTCATGACCCAGACATAATCTCTGTTTTCATTTGTTCTACATTGTTCCAGGAATATATAATGAGGAGAATAAATATAAAGACTTAATTTTATTATATACAACCATACAGTTTTTATTTTTATTTTTTGTTAATAAACTTTTTTTTTTTTTGTTAATGTTTTATTTTTTCTAGGAGAGAGAGAGAGACAGCATGAGCAGGGGAGGGTAAGAGAGAGAGGGAGTCACAGACTGAAACAGGCTCCAGGCTCTGAGCTGGCAGTCAGCACAGAGCCCGACGCGGGGCTCGAACCCACAAAACATGAGATCATGACCTAAGCAAAAGTTGGACGCTTAACCGACTAAGCCACCCAGGCGCCCCCATACAGTTTTTAATGAAGACATTTAATTTAATAGTATTAGAATGTTTCAGAAGGAAAGCCTCAGAGTAATTGGAGCCATTGCAGATTCATATACTTTTCTTATAAGAGATATTATTGGCGCTCCTGGGTGGCTCAGTTGGTTAGGTGTCCTACTTCAGCTCAGGTCATGACCTCATGGTCTGTGAGTTCAAATCCCATGTCAGACTCTGCACTGACAGAGCAAAGCCTGCTTCAGACCTTCTGTCTCCCCTTCTCTCTCTGCTCCTCCCTTCATGCTCTCTCTCTCAAAACTAAAATAAACATTAAAAAAAGAGTTATTATTGCCTAAAGATTCTTCTGATATGAAAAAGATAGTTAGGAAAGCCATTCAGAAGTTGGAATCAATTTAATTTTGTATCACTTGACTCCCTGTTATGAAAGACAGACCCTCATAATTCTTCTATCTGCTTTACATTTCCAATTTTATTTGTTTTATTTTCATTTTTACCTGCATACAAATGCAGTATTGTGACCTGTACCCATATCCATACAATAATTTTCCATTATTTCTATATTTAATTTTATTTGTTTCCCACCAGCATTTCTTGTTCTTTATTTTGGTGTATTTCATTTATAAGTAGTGTTTCAAGGAAAGTTTCTGGGGATCTGTTCTCTGGATTCTTCCCTGTTTGCCTTGTATTTTTTTACAGTAACTCTGCTTCATATAATATAATTTATTAATAGTTTCTTTTATATATTATTGTACATAAAGCACATTATTATATATTACAGCAGACAGTGTGAGGCCACACTGTATTTCTCCCCTTGCATGTGACTTGCTGTTTCTCCTTAGATACATGGAGTGTTCTTATTTGCCCTTAAAATTCTTCACCAATATATATCTCCATGTTGAGCATCTTATACCAAACTTCCCTGAAATCTCATGGATTTCGTTATTGTTGCTTTTTTGATATTATAGATTGTATTTTTTTTTTCTGTTCCATTTGTTGAATTCTTGAGTTCAGGGATACCAAATAGTAGGTTGACTTGCACTTGTGTGTCCTTTGTGTCTACTAACTTCCTTCCATTAGGTTATCTTTTTGTGTTTTGTTTTTGCTTTCACTGAATTTTTCTCAAACTCTTCCTCTTGTGATACTGATTTCCAGGCATGTCTCTTTTGTCCCATAACTTTTCAATTTATTCATTAATTGTTACATAAGTATTATCCACAACAATATTATGCATATAGATATAGGTCATCAATCTCTCACTCCTCCCTTTTTAAACATCTCATTCTATTTGCTTTATCATCTCATCTTTGAGTTCCTGCTGGTATAATACATAGTCACAATAAAAAGTCCTATACTCTGGTGATTTTTCTTTTTGTTGGGGGGATATGTTTTCTTCTAGCTTAGGTACTTACCTTGCAAAGGATTTTCCTTTTCTTTTCATACAATGCTTTTGCCTAGTTGCCATGTGAATTCAGTCATCTTGTTTATGCTTGAGTGGTCCTGTCCAAGTCTTCTTCTATTCAATCTGATATAATGTCGCACTGTATTTGAGAATCGTGCCTTATCTCCTCCAATGGTTGTTTGAAGACTGGGTCTTTCATGTGCTTTCTATTTTTCTGTAGCCCTGGGAATTGGTAGGGGCAGGGGGAGAACTCAACTGTGGAGGTACCCACATTTGCTTGGGCTACTCTCTTCTGAGAGTCTAAGAAATGTATTGTATGATGTTTCACTCCTTTGGGTGGGGGGATGGAATATACATCTCTACGGGGGACACTTAGATTTCAGCCCTTTGTTCCAGGTCAGTGTGGAGTCCTAGAAGCCTTATTTCTGTCAGTCAGCTCTGTTGTTTACTCCCCTCATTTATCTATTTTCCCCAACATGTATTTTCATTAGTCAGAATTGGGACGACAATGCTACTCACTCAGTTTGCCTTCCTTTTATTGAAGACTTTTACTGAAATTTCTTGGGAATTTTGCCACACTGTGTTGTATGTTGCCTCTTCCCTCTGTTCAGAATCTTATCTTTCCTACTTTGACCATGAGTTTGGAAGTTTTTGGGTATGGATGGTGCTCCCTCCTTTGGTTGTTGCCAGGGAATTGTTTTCTTTTTTTTCTTTTTTCTTTTTTTAATGTTTTATTCATTTCTAGGAGAGAGGGAGAGACAGTGTGAGCAGGGGAGGGTCAGAGAGAGAGGGAGACACAGAATCTGAAACAGGCTTCAGGCTCTGAACTGGCAGTCAGCACAGAGCCCAACGTGGGGCTCAAACCCACGAACCGTGGGATCAGGACCTAAGCGAAAGTCGGACGCTTAACTGACTAAGCCACCCAGGCACCCCAATTGTTTTCTTTTTTGGATTTGTTCTTGTTATTAGTTCTGAGAAAGAGAGATTGCTTATTCAGCAATGTTAATTAATCTATTTTAACATATATTTTCCCTCATTTAAATTGTATGTTCCCATATATTTAGATATGGAGTACAAGTTATGTGAAATCTCAGTAAGTACCCTACGCTAGTGATTACACTGGGAAATAGACCAAATCAGATTTAGGTTGGAGTATTGTCTCAATACTTGGTAGCTATGTGACCTAAGTAAATCACTTTTCCTCTTTGAACCTGATTCTTCATTAGTGAAACATGAGTGAGAATAACAGTAACATCTTTCCTAGGTTGTAATGTAGGATATCGTAGAGAACATATGAGTAAATGGCAAGTATACGAGAAATACCCAGTATTTATAGTTTGAATGCCTTTCAGCATATCACCAGAGCAATGCTAAAATATTAATATGTGGTTTTAGGAATGGTTAGAATTAAATTTGAAATAATTTTGGTACATTATGGCATTTTTGTATGCTTATTATGAAAGCAAGGTGAACCTATCAAATAAAATGAGATATGGCAATTAAACAAAATCTCAGGCTCTAGTTTCAAAGAATATTGGAAGTTCCTTCAAGTGTCTTTGGAAATGGCTTTGTTTTCTTTTGAATGTAAGTAGGTCCTATGAATTTAGAAGCTAGCTTTTGTTCTTTACGGGAAATTTCAGTTTCCATATTTAGTTTCTTTTTGTTTGCCTTCTCTTCCTTAAATAAATAATGCAGGGCAACATAGCCTGCTGCTGACTGGAAAGCAAGTCTGTCAGGTACATTTTCTGTGAGAAATATCAGGTTTGCAGTAGAGGGAGGTGAAAATCAACAATGTTTTGTCCAGTGTCACTTCCCCTTGCTGAAATATTCCAAGAAAGGATTTTTTTTAATTGCTGTGTATATGCATGTCTGAGTAGGACTGACAATAACTGGTAGGGAGAACTTAGAAAATGGCCCAAGGGTCCACCTGCCAGCTCTGACCTGATCATAAGCTGATGTACTCTGAGTTTTCCTTCACACACTCAGAACCATGAAAGTTTGCATTAGCCTTAATATCTAAGAGTGCTGCAGTTTACAAATAATAATAAAGTTAAAATCATAGCTGTCATTTGCTGAGCAGCTGTCATGGGACTGTGCTGGGAATTTTCATCTATTTTCTCATGTGGTCCTAACACAACTGCAGGGGAGTATTACACTTCACTGTAGTGATGAAGAAAATGATACCAGAATGGTCAGATAACTTGCCACTGTCAACTCTCTAAGCTTCTAAATGACAAACAGCTATAAGTGTCACTCAGGTATAAATGGCTAGCAACCATGTGTGCCCCAGTTTCTCTGATTATAAAATTCTCATTTTCTGTTATTCTATATTGCTTCCCAGAAATCTCAGTTAACAAAAAGTTATTTTCTTCATTTTTTTAACAGCTTTATTGACATATAATTTACATACCAAAGGTTCACCCATTTAAAGTATGTATTTCAATGGTTTTAGCATAGTTAAGAGTTGACCAACCATTACCATCATCTAATTTTAGAATATTTTTATCATACCAGAAGAAAACCTTAGAGGGTGAAAATGCAAACTACACAAGTGAAAGCAAAAAAAAAAAAAAGTTAATTTTTGTCGCATACTCAAGATACATTCAACTATGGTTATATCTTCTTCTATTGTAGAATCGCTGGTATTTGAAATGATGACCCCCCTCCAATGGGTTTATGGGTCTTAACTTTAATAAGATTTATGGTTTGGCCTCTGACCCTTTTTTTCTGAACTTAATTCCTCCTAGCTTTCTCCTCTCTCTCCTCCAGTCACACACTCTGATAATACACAGTCATCTGCCCTTCTTGCAAGATATCCAACACTTCTGCTCCTTTGCTGGAGGTTTCAACTACTTGAAATTTTCTTCCCAGAAATCTTCTATCTGTTACCTATTCCCTTTCTACCTGTCTCCCATTTTTACTACAGTTTGCTGATTTCTTGGTGGAAATATTTGCTCATGTCCTGCACTCTCAAGTTTTGAAATTTGAGACTGCATGTAAAATTTTTTTAACCATTACCATTTAAAAATTAACTTTACAGAGATTTTTTTTTTATGTTCATAAGTCTACTGCCACTATTAAAAGGTGAACTAGTTGAGAATAATATCTTACTCATTATTATAATCCTAGAACTCAAAATACTGGCACACTGAGGAAACCCAAAGACATTTTTATGATTGAATGAATAGCATGTTGAGTAACTGGCATGTGCCTTTGACTTTACAGCTGTAAGCAGTAATTCCATGTATGGCAAAAAGATTTTTCCGTACCTAACATGAATATGAAGGAACATTCTTAGCCGTTTTCCAAGCTGGTTTTTTTCCCCTAATTGAATGGTAGTGAGGATGGAGAGGGAGGGAGAATTTTTGAGCTAATATTCTTGGTAGCTACATAGTTGCAAGGAATTATCTTCATTCAATATATTGAATATATTGAGAAGAGTGGGAATTTTTCCTCTTCCCCTCTTTCTATCAAAATTTGCATTTCTTACTTTTTCTTCCTCTCATGAAGTTTGTTTTCACTGCCATATGGAAACACCTAAATTTACCCTACGTTTTAGAAGATCTCTTATAACTTGCACTAGGGAGATGGCAGTGTTAGTGGCAAAAAGTCCATGGCAGCTTTTGTAGTAGACTTGGTAGAATTTGATAAATTGGATTGTACAGGTGAGGAAATGGGAAGAATCAAGGATGACACCAAGTTTCAGGTATGAGCAACTATTTAGATGGTGATGCTTTTTCTTGAGTTTGGGAGCATGGGAGGTCTATTGCAGGACAGAATTAAACATCGTATAAAAAGTCTAATTCTACTTTGTTCCTGAGGTGACAGGAACTGGATTTACCCTCCCACCTGAAACAACTAAAAAATGGAAAAATACACAAAATAATAACTGTCAGATCATTGATTATAAATCAATAAAAGGTTGATCCATTCCTGAAAGACTAGAAATAAATGAAGTGAGCTTCATGCTTGCCCCAGCTAACTGCCTTGGAGAACTTCCAAGTTTCTGCACAGGGAGAGGAAACCCAGGAAAAACCTAATGATCTTTCTAAATTGAAGCGACAGAGCTAGGAATCTGGGGAAGCCAGAGATGCCAGAGATTTCAAGGTAAAATTCATGGGAGGAGACAATGAGAGAGAGGAACTCCAAATACATACAGAAAAGCCCATGAGAATGATCTCCAAACACATAGATGTGAAGATTCTTAACAAAATTTTAGTAAATAGAATCCAACAATATATAGAAAGGATAATGCATTATGACCAAATAGTTATTTGTTTGTTTTTAGAGAGAGAGAGAGTGTGAGTGGGGGAGAGGGACAGAGAGAGAGACAGAGAGAGGGAGAGACAGAGAGAGAATCTTAAGCAGGTTCCATGATCAGCATGGAAGCTGACCTGGGGCTCATTCCCACAACCCTGAGATCGTGACCTGAGCCAAAATCAGGAGTCAGACACTTAACCAACTGAACCATCCAGTCTCTCCTATGACCAAAGAGGTTTTATCCCAGAAATATAATACTGCTTTTGTGTTCATAAATCAATAAATGTAATTTACTACATTAATAGACTAAATATGAAAATCCATATGATCATCTTAATAGATGCAGAAATAAAAAAAATTTGATATTCACCATACATTGCTGATAAAAATCTCTCAGTAAATTAAGTTATAGAGTAAACTTTCCTCCACATTATAAAAGGCATCAAAGACAAACCTGCAGCTAATAAGATACTAAATAGGTCCCCATGATCAGGAGCAAGGTCGTGATATCTGTGTTACTACTTCTTTTTATTTAGTATTTTCTGAAGATTGAAAGTAGTATCCATTAAAAGATAAATCATGAGGTGCCTGGACGTCTCAGTTGGTTAAGCATCCGACTTCAGTTCAGGTCATGATCTCATGGTTTGTGAGTTCAAGCCCTGTGTCGGGCTCTGTGCCAGCAGCTTGGAACCTGGAGCCTGCCTTGGGTTCTGTGTCTCCCTCTGTCTCTGTCCCTTCCTCGCTTGCACTCTGTCTCTCTCTTTCTCTCAAAAATAAATAAATATTAAAAAAATTAAAAAGGGGTCTCCTGGATGCCTCAGTCAGTTAAGTGTCCAAGTCATGGCTAATGAATTCAAGCCCTGCATTGGGCCCTGTGCTGACAGCTCAGAGCCTGGAGCCTGCTTCAGATTCTATGTCCCCTCCTCTCTCTGTCTCTCCCCTGCTCAGGCTCTCTCTCTCTCAAAAATAAATAAGCATTAACTTTTTAAAATTCATCATTGTTATTAACATACAGAAATAAGCTTGATTATAGAATATCAAACTTCTGTGTAATGTCTTTGCTAAAATTTACTTCTTAATTCTAGTAGATATTATAGATTCTCTTGAATTTTCCAACACAATCTTATTATCTATGTATAATGACATTATAGTTTTTATGAATATCATTTAATAAAAAACATGCTCCTGTCTATTACTAATGTGATAAAAAATTGTAACTTGGAAGAAGAGTGTTAATATTTTTTTTTTCATTTATTGAGATTATATATTTTTAAAATTTTTTATTCATTTATTTTGAGAGTGAGAGAAATATGTTTTGAGAGCGAGTGGGGGACAGACAGAAAGAGAGGGAGAGAGAATTCTAAGCAGTCTCTGCATTGTCAGCATAGAGCCTGATATGGGGCTTGATCTCACGACCCATGAAATCATGAGCCAAAATGGTGAATTAGACACTCACCCTACTGACCCATCCAGGTGCCCTGATGTTATCATATATTTTAATCTTTGTTCTGTTAATGTGAAAAATAACTTGATATTCAAGTTTTAATCCAATTTACACTCTTAGAATACACTTAATTTTAATTTTGTTTATTTCTTTTACATAAATTATAATTTAATTTGGTGTTATATTTGGCTATTTTGCATCTAAATTCATGTCATTGATCTGTAATTTTATTTTCTTTTATATTCTTGTCATCATTGTATACTAAGGATGACATAGCCTCTTGGGATAAGTTGGAAACATTTTCTGTTTTGTAATTTCTAGAAAGTTTTGTATCAAATTGTCTCACATTTTCCTTAAATACTTGGAGGAATTTGCCAGTAATATTACATGCAGTAATCTTCATGAGAAGTTTCTAAAATACAGAATAAATTCCATTATAAGCTAAAGAACAAATCAGATTTTCTGTGTCTCCTTTTGTCATATTTGGCAAGTTATCGTTCTTTTTTTAAAAGAAATTTGTTTAATCTCAATATCATATTTTGGGCACAAAGTTATCATAATATATTTCATTACCTATTTAAAATTTGAAGAATCTGTGGTAAAATACTCTCCTTCATTCTTGATATTGGTAATTTCTGTTCTTTTTTTCTTTATCAGTTTGCCAAGAATTTATTCCTGTTACTATTTTTTAGCAGCCAATTTTTTTTGTTTGCTTTTCCTGTTGTATGTGAGGTTTTTGTTCCATTGATCTCTGCTCTTTAAAAATATTTTCTCCCATCCAAGTACTAACCAGGCCCGACCCTGCTGAGCGAAATAAGTCAGGCAGAGAAAGACAAATATCATATGTGTGCACGTATAGGAGGATTAGGAGGAGCTTAACAGAGGACCAAGGGGGAGAAGAAGGGCAGAAATGGTGGGGGAAAGGGGGAGAGGCAAACCATGAGAGACTCTTGAATGCTGACAAAAACTGAGGACTGGTGGATGTGGGGGGGAGGAGGGGTGGGCATGGAGGAGCACACTTGTGGGGATGAGCACTGGGTGTTATGTGGAAACTAATTTGACAATAAACTATTTGTAAAAAAAAAAGAAACACACACAAAAAAAATAAAAATATTTTCTGCTTCTTGAGATTATCAGCCTTTTTGTAACTTTATATAGCTAAGCTATATAAACATTGCATTCTATGAATACAAGTTAGCCATATTTTTGAAATATATTTTAATGTTTGTTTATATTTGGGGGAGAGGAGCAGAGAGAGACAGAGACACAGAATCCAAAGCAGGCTCTGGGCTCCAAGCTGTCAGCATAGAACCTACTGCAGGACTCCAGCCACGAACCGTGAGATCATGACCTGAGCTGGAGTCAGATGCTTAACCATGAGCCACCTGTGTGTCCTTCAAAATGTTTTCTAATAATCAATTTAAATTTGTTTTGGACAAAGTGATATTTATATTTTATTCATTTTAAATGAGATGGTTATCCTTTTGTTATTTATTTTTTGATCAATTTCATTGTGGTCAGAAAACACACTTTGTGTATATTCTTTTCTATTATTCAATCAGTTACAGAGAGGGTGGCTGCTGAAACATTCAATCTAGATTTTATGTTTTCTATTTCACTTCTTTATTTTGTTAGTTGTTATGAAGCTGTGTAATTTCTTTTTTCTTTCCTTTCTTTCTTTCTTTCTTTCTTTCTTTCTTTCTTTCTTTCTTTCTTTCTCTCTCTCTCTCTCTCTCTCTCCCTCCCTCCCTCCCTCCCTCTCTCTTTCTTTCTCCTTCCTTCCTTCTCCCTCTCTCTCTCTCTCTCTCTCTCTCTCTTTCTTTCTTTCTTTCTTTCTTTCTTTCTTTCTTTCCTTTCAGCTGTGTATTTTCAGTTTATGCTTTCTCCTATGGCAGAATCTTGAAGGTATCTTAAATAGACACCCAGGACTGGAGTCAATTGCCCTTCTCCTTGGGAACCCTTGAACTGCAATGCTTGTCTTCTAAGAGCTGTGAAATTACAGAAATCTCTGCTTATTTTTATAACCCCTTAGCAACTGCTTTCTGGTTAATCTTGGCATTTTCTATTGCATATGCATATGCACAGGTAGGAACTGACAAATGTCTCTAGGGGAAATTGAATGTAGAACATTTGTTCATTTCTCAGAGGCTCGAGAACTTGTGATCTTAGCTCTCCAAATCTTGGGTGCCTAGAATGCTTTCAGTTTTTTCAAATCATAGTTTTTAATCTACTTCACTGTTAGAATTGTTTTCAATCAAAGGGTAAGTCTGGTACCAGTACTATGTCATAGTTGCTAGATCTTATTTCTTTCAACTTGACTTAAGCCTTTTTGAGGGTGAATGGAATACTGTAATAAAAACTTAGGTTTAGTACATTGCTAAAGCATATTACATATTTTATCAATGTATAAAAGGGAATATAATTATTTTGCTTTTCAATCACTAACACTCCAATGCTACAAGAAGGAAAGTGGAATGGAAAAAAATAATGTTTTGTAGTTGGAAACAGTTGGATGCTTAATCCAAGTTTTACAATACAAAATGTGTCACTTAGCCAAGTTATGTAACATGACTTTAAACAAAAAGATGGTAGCATTTCCCAGTATTTGCATGCAGATTGACTGACACAACACATAGTAAGTGCTCTTAAATATTCAGCTGATTTCTTTGACTCTCCATCCAGCTTAGTAACGCACATTTTGACTGCAGTGACCAAGTTTGCATTTAAATGTTTGTTTGTTTGTTTTAGAGAGAGGGAGAGAGAGAGAATGCTAGGCAAACAGGGATGAGCAGAGAGAGAGGGGGACGGAGAACCCCAAGCAGGTTCTCAGCACAGAGCCTGATGCAGGGCTTGTACTCACAAAGCTTGACATCATGACCTGAGCTGAAATCAAGTCTGATGCTCAACCAACTGAGCCACCCAGGCACTCCAAACAAGTCAGCATTTATTTCTCCGAAGAAGAAAATAATGAAATTCTTAGGCACTTGTACAAAGTTTTAGTTTTACAGATTAAGGGATAGCAGTGACACATGTGACAGGGAAGCTAGTACTTTTATGGAACCTTCCAATGTTGTTTCAGTTTTACTGAATCAGGAAATCAGGATTAAACCTGAAAGCACAACCCAGCAGAAAGGGAGTCAGTTTCCTTTATGTCTCAGAGTTAGCAAGGAATTTAGCCCTATGAGAAACAGAAGCGAAGTTCAGAAACCACCTTAAGCCTGTGCACAGTATCATTTTCTCTTCTTGGATCACATTGCTCTATGTCAAAAAGCAAAAATGCTCAGGATGGCTGCCCTCACATAGCTGAGTTCAGCTTCTTTTGATCCGGCAAGGAGACATTACAACCTCAGAAAGACAGGCTGGATGGAAACACCCAAAGACCTGAGTACAGGTCAAGGCTATTATCTAAATAGATTTAGTTCTTACCCATCAGACTACGCAGCAGATAAGTGTTACATCTAGGAGATGAAGGCTTGCTATTCATCTTATACCTGAAATCGGTTTTATTCCTTTTATATGATTTACCATTAACTTCTCCGTGTTGATACTTTTGAAAACCTGCTTCCCCTGAGCTATTAAAGCAGAATTTTCAGGGCTTTGAAAATGGTTTTGTTCTTGTGAAAATAATCTCAGGCATTATGTAAATATAGCATTTTAGAAGACTTAAAATCATGTATATGAGAAATAAAGTATTGTGGAGGCATTTGTATCTCTGCCTTTGTGGATTATAGTTATATTTGAGGCATCAATAGAAAAAAATGTAAGTCTATTCTCCACTAAAATAAGGAGATAAAATGTTCGGTACCATAGTCAAGATCCTCTCAATTTAGTTTAATGTAGATAGTATTATAGTTTAATCAAAATGTTGGTACTAAAATTAAAAAAAAAAAAGAAATGGTATTAGAGAAAGTGAGGAGAAAAACAACTCATGGCTGGGAAATATCTGCTCTTCCCAATGCTCCAGAGCAGATATAAGTCTCTCTAAGTTGAGTTTAAATTTTTTTTAGTCATAAATATAAATGACCCAGATGATCTGAGATAGTGCGAGTAGACTCTGAAAAAATGTTGTCAGTTGTGTGTGTATCTTCGCTCTGTTCTTGTGAAAGAAACAGCTGAGGGAGACTTCCAGTCTGGTTTTACTACCTTTACCTTTACTAACTTCTAAAATGGAAATTTTTATTTTCTGGTTGTCTTGAAGCTGTCAACCTTATGACAAGGGCAGCCATGGATGGGAGACCTTCAGTTATTTTTTTGTGTCCATACAAAAAAAAAACCCTAAATTTCTTTGCACTAACCTTGGAATACTTCCATTCATCAAAAGATTCAGCAAGCAGTCCGTCTTGGAAGTAGGCACCTGATATTATTTTGAATGCCAAAAATATTAAATTAAAAATGCACCATTAAAGAAAACATTTTATTGTGGATCTTACTTCTTGGAGTAGAATCAATATGAGCTATGGAGAAATGGAGACTTAACACAATGACTTTTGGTCATTTAGTTTTTATTATTTCTGTGTATCTTTAGGTATCTTAAAGAGTTTGCCAAACTGTGAATTTAGGACAAATATGTAATATTTTGTCTTCCATAATTATGGAGTATTTCATTTCTACAAAACAGTAAAGAAATGATATAGTGAGAACCCATTATAAACTTGCTAACTCATATAAGTGTGCCATATTTATTTTAGTATTTCTTTTACACTTTTGAAGCAGGAAACCATTATAGATGTGGTTTCAACCTTTTAAGTACTCATTCCTGAACCCTTTTTCTCTATTAGAATAATTGCTCTCCTAAATATGGTATGTAATATTTTATGTAAGTCTGTATGTACATATAGAAATGTATATAATTTTATATACTGTACATTTAAAACGTATTGCCTGTGGAATGTGTATGAAATATGTATCTGTGAACATATTTATGTGTATGTTGCATGTTTTTAACATCCTTAAAAGCTATTGATATTGGAAATACTCTTTTTCAACTTTTAGTTCAGTCATTTTAGCTGCTATATATGATTCCTTGCTGTCTATAGTTCAGAATTTATTTAACCATTCTTTCGATAATAAATTTTTAAGTTGATTCTATGTTTTTATGAATGTGTAAATATTGCAATTAACATTCTTGTGAATGACTTATTGAGGTCACATGGGAGAATTTCTCCAAAACATGTGCCTACAAGGGGGCCTGTTGAAATTAAGAGCATTTATATTTTCAGCTTGACTTTGTATTAGTAGTTGTACTGATTTACATTCCCGCCAGCAGCAAAGTAGAGACTGTTTCTCGACATCCTTGCTTATTCTTGATATTGTATAAGATATTTTGTGCACTGACTGGTGAGATCATAAAATTAAGTCAAAACCAACTGCAGAAATGTTGCTACTTTAGTCTATAGTCTCAAGGACTTTGTATCTATTGTTTAGAAGATTTGATGGATCAAAGCACCTAAATTTTCGGCAATCTAAACAACCTAGAAGGAAATCAAAACTAGAGGTTGTTTATTCTGCTCCCTCCTTTCTTTTTCTCGCTAGTTTCATCCTGTAATTCACAGTAGCCAGTGAAAGGCTCCTTGAAACATTCATCATCATCTTTGTTTCCGCATCTGTGTTTGCAATCTAAAAAATATGCTGCATTAGTTTTCACACAGGGAAATCATGTCAGAGTTTTCATTACAGGTTGTATTTCATTATGTATCAATAAAGTTGTTGAACTAGCCTAGTAATTTTAGAGTTTTAAATTCCACTCTATACTTTTAGACTCAGTCACTTTGCAAATATAAGCAAATCTCTGAAACTAGTACTCTTCTGTAATGGTAACTAGTTACCACAAAAATTAACAAGCCTGTTTTAATTATATAGATAACAATCCTACCTAAAAATATTATTAAAAGTTCCTTCTTTCCTTCCCTTCCCTTCTTTTCTTTCCTTTCCTTCCTTTCCTTTCTTCCTCCCTTCCCTTCTTTCCTTTCTCTTCCTTTCTTTTTTCTTCCCTCTCCTTCCTTCTTCTCATCCCTTCCTCCTTCCCTCCCTCCCTCCCTTCCTTCCTCTTCTTTCCTCCCTCCCTTCCTCTTCCTTCCTTCCTTCCTCCCCTTCCTTCCTTCCTTCCTTCCTTCCTTCCTTCCTTCCTTCCTTCCTTCCTTCCTCTTCCTTCCTTTCTTTCCTCCTACTTTCTTTCTTTCTCTATTCTTTACTTCCCCCCATCCTTTCTTCCTTTCCTTCCTTCTTATTTTCTTATCTCATCTCCAAGGGACAACATATGTTACCAACTCCTGTGTAGATTAGTTTTAAGATAATAGTTATAAGAGTGTTTCCCCAGTGTCCTGCAAAGGCTACTGTGTGTCAGTGAGCCAGAACCTGAAGTGCAGTACTTTTTCAGAGGACCCAGACCCCTGGATTTTCACCCTATCTGTTCAGTAAACCACAGGTTTCTGACACTTGCTCTTTTGTACTGATTCCCAAATAGTGGGATGGTTTGCTCTTTCCTGAGTTCATGTTGCCTGGATCCACATCACACAATTCCAAACAAAGACTAATCCAAAAACACACTTTGTCACAAGAACCACTACTGACACCTGTCATCTCTCAATGTATACAGGTGAGTGTAGAAACGAAATAAGAATTTTATTAAAGGTTTTAAAAAGGTTTTGTTGCCAAATTAGATTATTTTCATCTCATATTTGTCTTCATAAAGAAGCAAAGTCCTCAAGTTTATTTTCCCCCTTATACTGCTCTGATGGTAGTGGAAATAAAATAAAAAGCTATTGGAATTGGTACCTTGCTAGCTAATCAAAAAAATTGGCTAAAGCAGAGAATCATGAAAGCAACATAGGCCCATAGTAAATGTTTTACTTGGCTTAAAACATATAAATATACATTCATTTGCAATATTTTTAAGTAGAATTAAGGCTTTTTCCCCTTAGAGCATAGACTGATTGACTAGATTTTTGTTTATTTTTATAGCATAAGTGAATGCAGAACTTAACCTATAATTTAAATGTTTTCTTCTCTAGAATAGAACATGATTTTATTCATTTTTCTTTTTTAGAATATGATTTTAAAGACACTTGCAAAGAAATCTTCTAGGTTTTTATTACTTCTCAGTCTTCTGCATTGGTTTCTCCACATTAAGATCTATTTCTTTGGTTTTAATTACCCATTTCTTAGGAAGATAGAAGGAGACTAGAGTGATAGAAAACCTTCAAAACACAAAAATCAGCATTGCCTCACAATGATTTTGCGATTCACAAACAGACCAGAAGCACAATTCAGTATATAGAGACACACTCCACAGACCTCTGGGACCAGCCTCTAGAAGTAGGAAGCAAGCAGACGTGGCTGGGTTTAACTCTGCGTCGTAACAAGGAGCAGATTGGCTCACACAGGACCTGGAGGCATATTAATGACATTACACTGAGGCAAGATACACTTACACATATACACTTACACATAGTGATTGTAAAAGTTTTGAGGGCTACCTCTGTTGGTACCTGGTATTGAGCTGCTGCTTGGAGCAAGGATTGGAAGAGAAAGGGAGGCATAGCAAGCCCCAGGCCTAAGTGCCTGTTGACTCAGAAACTACAGTTGTGGTAACCTCAGGAAACAAAGGCTCAAGGTATCTTAGAAGACTTGTTTCTGAAGTACATACCCAAGAGCTGCTAGAGAAACAACTGTAAAACCACAGACTCAGGTTGGAACTTAGGGGAGAGAAACAAATAAATCCACACATAAAGAGCAAAAATGGCGAAAACACCATGAAACTTTCCAAGAAATTCCCAGTCAGTGTGGGCCTGAAAAATTAAAATTCCAAAGCACGAGAGAAGGTCATCTCCATGACAGAGAGTCAGAGAGACAAAATATATGTGTTTTACCTCAGTTCAGAATGGTCGGACTTTCTCACCTCAAATAGTGTCTTTCTCGTTCCCTATGCCCTCCACTTCTTGGACTTATATGAGCTGTATGATGGAGCTTCTCAAACGTTCCCTGGCACGTCTTTCCTTATCTTTCATATTTTCATCTATTTATATCACTTTCTAGTCTACTGGGTCAATCCCTTAGTCAATTGTCTCAATTACTTCATTTTTTTCTCTGGCTTTGCCCAAGTTAGTGTATATCCATAATTTAATTTTAATGTTACTTTAATTTCCAAAATTAATTAGTGACATTTTAAAGTAATCTTCATAAGGTTTTGATCCATATTTGTCTGTTTTTGCTTCATAATTTCTATTCTTACTTTATGGATACATTTTCTTCTTTTACCATTTTGAAGATTTCCAAAGCCATTTAAAGGTGTTTTTTTTTTTTTTGAAGGATTTTTCAGTTGTTTGCATTTATTGTGGAGGAAATCATATAGCTAGCTAGACTGTAATTTAAGAGTGAGAAAGAAAGACGATATTACCAAAATACAATAGCTGAGAGTTTATAATTGAAGCATTTTTGCTGACACATTATGAGAAGATGCTCTTCATCTAAATCAATCAATCAATCAATCAAGGAAAGGAATGTGACATTGTAAGTAGTCATGTATTGGTCAGGCTGCTAATTAGAAGGAAAAAAATACAGCTCTAAGTCTTAGAGAATGATTTGAAGGGGGTTAGAAGGTAGCCAAAACATATTAATTCTTGTTATTTGGAAAGGAAAAGATGCACTGAATAGCTTTAGACTTTGTTGGGACTGTATAAAGTCAATGTTAATGCTAACAATTAAGAGCAAACAAAAGTATTATGAAAACTCACTCTTAGCATTTTTTGGAAAAGCTATATGTATGTGATATAGAGTGATGTAAATAAAATTCAGTCCAACAGATGGCAAAAATGGAAACAGAGATGACAAAGAATGCCAAATAAATAAATAAATGACTAATAATAAATATCTAACCGGTAATTAAAAGGCACATTAATGCTCTAAACTTATATGTAAAGATAAAGGCTACTGGAGACTATATTGAAATAAAATTCAGACAAACACAGCTTGTATGCTACTTAGAAACTAGTGTGGAGGGGCGCCTGGGTGGCTTAGTCGGTTAAGCATCCGACTTTCGCTTGGGTCACGATCTCGAGGTTCGTGGGTTTGAGCCCCGCGTCGGGCTCTGTGCTGACTGCCAGCTCAGAGCCTGGAGCCTGTTTCAAAGTCTGTGATTCCCTCTCTCTCTGACCCTCCCCTGCTCATGCTGTCTCTGTCTCTCTCCTAGAAATAAATAAAACATTAAAAAAAAAAAAAGAACTAGTGTGTAAAAGTAAATGAAATATAAAATTCTAACCGAAGTGCCACTGGTATAGCAATATTAATATGACACAAAATAAAATTTAAGAGGGGGAAAACATTACTAATGTTGGAACAGAATTTTACAAAATGATCAAAAGAAAAAAACTAAGATATTGCAGTAGGGAACCTGCACACAGTTCGCATTTTCTTTTCTTGACAAAATTGCAGAAAAGGAAAAGTTCACTCATGGACCAGAGTAAGTGTTTTTTTCCTCTAACAGAATAGAGATTTTTTTCCCCTTTTAACAGACTCACTCATTTATGTGTTCTTCAGTAAATATTTTTGAGTACCAAAATGTCATAGGTTCTGTGCTAGGGATTAAAATAACCAAAAAGAAAAAAAAATAGTAAGCATACAAGTTGATGTACCTTATAATTAGCAGTAGAAATCAGGAGGAATTTATAGGAATTGACCTGAATAAATTTCAAAAATATTGCATTGAGTTGAAAAACAAACTACTTACTGATACAGCAAGAGGCCAACCATAGAATTTTAAAAAGACTGTGGCTATAGTACATGTAGTAAAAGTCGATAAATATACAACAGAATGAAATACAATGAATTCTTGCTTTTGGAAAAGGATGGAGGTGGACCGGGTTTGTAAAAGCTGTGGAAGAAAAATATCCGGCAGTTCCCATTTCATATGTTAATATTCTTTTTAATAACCAAAATATTTGAGGCAAACATGGCAAAATATGCAATTTTGTTTACTCTAGCTGAATGGTAGTTTGGGTCTGTTGAACCCTATAATTTACCGTATTTAATGGGAAAAAACATTAAAACTCTTTACAAACTTCACAAGTACATAATTTACCTTGCCAAAGGCCTTGACACTGTTTCTGTTTGAAAGCACACTGTTCAGTAAACCATCAAAAATTCCACGGTAACCATTGCTCCATGTAACAAATGTTCCTCAAATCTGTTGTATCTGTAAGAAAGACAGAGATTTGGGATTATGGTGGGGGTATGGTAAAGGAAGTGCATTGTAAGAAAATTCGCTTTCTCTTACTGTTAATTTTTTTTGCAATTTATTATTTTGAGAGAGAGAAAGAGAGTGAGCGGGCACATGAATGAGGGAGAGATAGAGAGAGAGGGAGAGAAAATCCAAACAGTGCGGTGCCCAGTGAGGGACTCAAATCCACAAACCTTGAGATCGTGACCTGAGCCGAAATCAAGAGTCAGACACTTGATGGACTGAACCACCCAGATCCCCCTAAGAAATACTACTTGAGTGCCTATGTCTTGACACTTTTCTAGGTTTTGGAGAAGTGATAGCAAAAATACACTCATGGAACTTACCATTAGTGATAGAGGTAAACGATATCAAATAATTACATGCACTAGTGATACAAACTGGTGCATGGGGGTATGAACTTGGAAAAAAGGATTTATCTTAGGGATATCAGGGAGGATGCCACTGAGAAAATTATCTTTGAGCTAAGACCTCAACACCACAGACTGAGCTACTCAGGTGCACCTCTCTTACTGTTAATTTTTTTAATTTTGTTTCCTGTTTCCAGACTCTAAAACCAGTGGATATAAAGCAAAATGGAGTCTTTGAAAAGCAAAGAAATGTGGCATTTAAATAAATGTCTGAAAACATTGTAGGTTGTAACCAAACACACTTATCAAATGTTAAGAAGCAAGGGAATATAATCTCTGGTTTTTCAGCGTATAGTTCTATCATGGAGACCAGTGCTGGATAATTTATGGAGGCTGTAGAAATAAGGTGTGTGTGTGTGTGTGTGTGTGTGTGTGTGTGTGTGTGTGTGTGTGTGTGTGTGTGTGTAAAAGGTGGAAAGGTGTAAAAGGAGCTAATAATTTCTCAGGTTTTCTTTCTGTTTTTTGTTTTTACTTTGAAATTCTATCCCTCTTGTGATTTTTTTTTTTTTCTCTAAACAGACTTGTTCATTCATTCATTTGTTCTTCAATAAATATTTTTGAGTACTGGTATGTCACAGATTCTGGGCTATGGATTAAAATAACCAAAAAGGAAACCCAAACTCTATTCAAGCTAAATTATTGCTTTTTCATGCCCAGAGACATATTGAAGTAGTTAATGTTTAATGTCCACGTAGAGATTTTAAATCACCGGGAATGCTTCCTCTCAAGAATAAACAATCAGCTAGCTGAACAAACAAATCCCTGTATCATGTTAAAATGCTGTTGTCATACAGTGTCCAGATCATTTGGTGGTAGGGACTGTGTGGAACTTCGCATTTCCTTAACGCACTCTCTTTACAGCTCATTGCTTGTAATTACATACTCAAGGTCACTTTCTTTCCAGACACTGAGATCACTAGATCGTGGCCTAGGTCTGCTTATCCATTTCTATAAACTACCACCTTACATAATAATGCATATTAGGCACACAGTAAACATTTATGGAATAAATGAAGAATATAAATGTAGTGTTACATGTTTAATGTGTCTGTTTTACTCTGTTTCTTGCCTCTTGTGACAGCTCCAAGTAACTTGTCTCTAGAACAAGATTCAAGGTTGAACCATTAAGAAATAGCAACTTGAAATTTAGTAAATCAGAAGTGCTGCTTATTTTTTTTATTCCTTCTTATTAATGCTTTTGGGGGTAACAACATTTCAGGATAAATGACACTATTTTTGCTTTTTAATGTTAAATAAAGAATATTAATATTTTAACAAATAGGTATGTATTTGGTAACTAAATGTATGCGATTAATTGTATATATAAAATATATAAACATACTTACAATTTATGTCTCAATTAGCATGTGTCAAGAACAGTTCTGTGATGAAAGACACCTAGATGTCCCAGCACCCCTTGGCCAGACTACAGCAATGGATGCTTTCAGACTGGTTTACTGTGCCGTCTTCATTTCATGAACACTGTTGTTTTGTACCAGTTGTGGATTTTTAAAAATCACCTCTGTATCTGTTTTCTTTCTTTTCAGCCCAAACTTTCCAGCTTATCAGCACATCCTGTTGGCTCTAGATTAAATTTTGAATATTTCAGCTCCCCCACAATTTTGTCTGCTAACACCCTGGTCAAAGCCATCATCATCTCTCCCAGGATGCAAACAGTAGCTTCCGTTTGTGCTTCTTGTTTCCATTCTTGCTCTGATTGTCTGTTCTTTACCAAGAAGCCACGGGGAGCCCCCAGCAGTGTCACCCAGGGCAGCCCCTTGTTCCAAGGTCTCTACTAGCTTCCCGTCCCCTCAGATGAAGATGAAAGAGCTCTCCGTGTCCTACAGGCCCCTATGTCATCTGACCTTGGCTACTTCTTTGACTTTATTTCAGACCTTTCTTGCCTCTGAATCTTTGTTTTTTCCTATTCCTTCTGCCTAGGAATCATTAACTGAAGAAATGTAACAGTTTGTTCTCACCTTTATTTAAGTCCTATTTCAAGTGTTACAACTTCAGACAGGCCGTCTCTGACCTTTCTATAAAAATAGATCACTTTGTCATTCTTCATCCTTTTATTATGAGGTTGGACCATATCTTGTTATCAATCTGTCTGTCTCTCTACCTACCTACCTACCTCCCCTACTACAATGTTAGCTAGGGGTTTTATTTCAACCTCAGTGTAACCCTAGGGAGTAGACAGTGCCTGGTACATGGATGGTACTCAATAAAGACATTTTAAATACTTTATTTTTTTTCTCCTCCATGAAGTCTTTCCTTGTGGTTGTTGCCTTCTTTTCTTCCTTGCTTGTTCTAATATTAGTACCATTTTCAAAGCACATGTTTTATCTTCATAGAAGATTGTGGATTACATGGACAGAGGAGCATCCCTTACCTTTCCCTGGTGCTCTGTGTATTTTTGCTCCTGGTGGTAACAGTTGGGCTGTCACTGCCTGCTATTTATAGTAAAATAATAGGTAGAAAATAATAACTAGAAAGAACTCATTATGGCCTGGCATTTTAACCTGCTGTCATGTTATTGTGGAGTATACAGATGTTTTAGAGTTTTGCCAGTGTTTAATGGTACTTTACTGTTGCCTATTGGCAAAATAGTTCCTGCTAGGCTGATTCTTAGCTTATGAACCTGGTATTTTCCCTTTTAACAGAATCCCTGCTAGTGTTTTGCTAATTACTAAGACATTTCCAACTTTTGCTTGTAATTTTTCTGTCATTAGGAGAATTGTAGAAAGCTGAATCGTATCATAAAAGACTAGAAATGTTGTTTATAAAGGGACAATTTTTTAAAAGGAGTGATTAAGAACTTTGCCTCTGGAGCTAGACCTGCCAGGTTTCATCTTACTCTGTCATATTTGACTTTTTGTCAAATTGATTAAACTCTCTGTCTTTGTCTAAGTTTCCTCATCTGGGTATTGGAGATAACCATCCCTACCCATGGATTGTTGTAGAGATGAATAAGTTAATGTATTCCAAATACTTCTAACAGTTCCAGAAACATCATATTACTGAATAATTGTTAGCTCTTATTATTAACATAATGGCACAGTTATTATTAAAGGCACACATTTGTGAGAAAAGAATTTATTGGTATTTACACTTGACATATATTATTGAAGCTCATGCAATATATTTGAAGTAAAAAATAACTTTAATGATCCTAATTAAACTGTATTTGTCTAATATTGTTAATGTTCTAATTAAACTATTTGTCTCTTGAATGGAGAAATAGATAACAAGCAGTCAATAGTTCATTTGAAGTAGTAATCTTGCTTTATTTTCCATAATTGGGCAATGATCATTCACTTTACTCTTGTAAGAAACAAAACTATAATGACATTTGAAAATCACAAAATATAGGGGCGCCTGGGTGGCTTAGTCGGTTAAGCGTCTGACTTTCGCTTAGGTCATGATCTCGCAGTTCGCGGGTTCGAGCCCCGCGTCGGGCTCTGTGCTGGCTGCCAGCTCAGAACCTGGAGCCTGTTTCAGTCTGTGACTCCCACTCTCTCTGACCCTCCCCTCCCCTGCTCACGCTGTCTCTCTCTCTCTCTCTCCAAAGAAATAAATAAAACATTTAAAAAAAAAAAAAAGAAAATCACAAAATATAACCTGCTTTGCAAGAGACTGTATTTATTTTTACATCCTATATTTTACATTTGTTTCAGAAGTTTATAAAACCTAACAAGGAGACTTTTCATAAAATTTTCATGAGTTGGGAAATTTTATTTGTTGGTTTTAGCCTGCAAATGGACACATCTAATGGTCAGCAAATTAAAAAAAAATATGCAACAGAACCAGAAAAAAATGCAAAAAGAAAGGTGAAATGACAAATTTTCTAGAATAAGTTAAGTGAAAAGCATAAATGTACTGGAAATGAATTACATTGTAACTAAACATTGATTTAAATATCACCGTTTTTACTATCTACTATACCTCTCTAAAAGATTATTGCTGCATATTTAAAAATTTGTTTCACGGCACCTGGGTGGCTCATTTTTGGTTAAATGTCCCACTTTGGTTCACGTCATGATCTCATGGTTTGTGAGTTTGAGCCCCACGTCAGGCTCTGTGCTGACAGTTCAGCACCTAGAGCCTGCTTAGGATTCTAGGCCTCCCTCTCTCTCTGCCCCTCTCCTGTTCACACTCTGTCTCTCTCTCAAAAATAAATAAAACATTAAAAATTTTTAAGAATTTGTTTCAATCTGAGTTTCTGTATTTAACACTTATAAACAGTAAAACATTTCTATGAACAGTTCTTTAAAAGAGACACTTGGAGAACATCAAAGTAACCCTAATTTATGTTAAATGTATTTTTCCTCTGAAATTTAGTGAACCTCTCCTACTGAATTTGGAAAGTCTTTCATTTTTTTTTTTTTTTTTTTTTTTTACCAAGGGCATCCTGCTTGCTAAGAGTCAACTCAGAGCAATATTTGTGCAGGAATTTTAATTTAATAGATACATCAGTTTATAATGGAAACATCAGTGCAACATCAACAACAGTGCAAGTCTAGACATTGCAGATTATATTAATGCTATAAACTTACTTTCTCCAAAGGAAGATGCTTCCATTTTCCATCATTTTACTACTTGAAATAAAATGTATTTACATTTCTTCTCAAAGAAACATCATTCAACAAAGATCTGACTACAATATTGAGTGCCATGAATGGATGAAGGCTTGTTTTGTTTTGTCTCATTATCTGCACAGTGGAAACTGTACTCTCAGTAAAGATGCTCTCATCACGAAATCACTTCAAATAGTATCACTACCTGACACTTTTATTAAAAACGCTAGTGATAGTCAATGTACTTAGTGAAACTGTTGTTACTACTCAGCTATATAAGCTTTATTAACATTTTTCTTTTTTAAAATGGATTATAAATAAATTATCTGAATAGTTTCCTTTCCTAAAATATTGCCCAATACTCAGCCTATTCAAGGGTATGAAGTACTGCATTGAGAAATCATTTAATCTGTATCAATCATAATTCTGGGCCACTGAAAAGGACATTAGCCATAAATCACACTACCTCATCTGCCTGCGTGCCCCATATCCCAAAACATCATGCTGTTTAATGTCTGATCTATCTGATTAAGAACTAGTGGAGACTGAGGAGTGGGGCAAGGTAAGCTTTGTCCCAAGCAGACAATCCTAAATAAAGCAAGTCAAGATCCAGATCACATATATCTAATTTCCTTTTGTAATTTGGTTAGAGGAGAATGGAATTGATGTAAGAGGTGTGATTCATGTCCGGGTTGCACTCCCACTATTTATTGTTCGCTACTCTTTGACGACTTACACAGCAGAGGCAGCCCTAAAGATCAGTGTTCCCATAGGCAGGTGACATATGTATGATGGCATTTGGGCTAAAACACAGCATAAATAAAACCAGCTTGTCTTGTTCTATATTAAAACCATAGTGAGGGTAAAAAAAAATCAATGTGCTTTTTTTTTTCTGTATAGAAAGGATGAAACTCATGAAGAAAAGAACTAATATTATCCAGTTTTGAGTAAAGGCAACAGAAGCACAAAAGCACATAGACTACTTTTATAAAGATGTAGATAGACATTTTTATATGTAGTGAGAGATTAGACTACCAATTCTGTAAACCATCTAGTTACCTTGATTTCAGAGGGCAACAGTTAGGTGACATGGGGGTAATGGTGACTTGATGAGTGCATGGTACAGTAATGTAAGGAAACAAAGATCAATGTTAAAATGACTACGGAGTCCCTGTGGAGTACACACAGATCAATACGGTGTAAGTCATAGACTATCATCCTCTATAAGAGTCTTGTAAGAAAGAAAAGCCAATTCTTCTGAGAAGTTTTCCCACTCTCCCAATGAACTGTAAATTATCATAGTCAAACACAATATTAAACCATTCCTTTCTTGGAACTTAGAGGCCCTTGGAAGATTAACTATCCCCTGCAAATAATGAAATGAATAAAGTTTTCCTTCAAATTAAAGTGTTTTTTCACATTATTTTACCAAAGTGGACTTGAATCAAGATCTTTTTGTCTCAGAGAATATTGAATGTGCTAATAATCAGGTATACAGAGTTGGGCTGACCCAGAGCCATCTAGCTAGTCAGTCTCAGTCACCCCTTTGGTGGTTGGAGGTACAGGGCAAATTACCGTGTGCTTCTCAGCTCATGTAAGTCCAAAATGGAATGGCTCACATGTAGAGTTTTCAGCAAGCAAAGTGAACTTCTAAACTATAGCTTCTCCCTTTAGATATAATCAGTAAATTGATTAGTAAATAGGCTCATAGAGGTGTTTGGATTCCTGACTAGTGTGCCTTCCCCCACCCAGCATTTGTTATGTGGCTGTTCTATGCAGTGATGAATATGGGCTGGTACCTGATGAAACGCTTATATTACAGGCAGCTTCTGAGTGTGGAATGGAGGCATTTACATAAACAAAGGCTCATTCTCTGCTTCATTCTGTAGCGCAGTTTTTCATGCCCATTAACTATCTACTCTGCCCACACTTGAGCCCCTGTGCAAACATTAAAGTAAGTTCATCTTCACAGGAAAGAATATATCTCAGGAGATTCGTTTCAGATAGAGTGTTTGAATAACATTAAGTGAACCAAGCAAAAATAAAATGCTAATGAAATTAGTGTAGTCAGATTTTAAACTTGAAGAGAATAAACAAATCTTCTGATAAAGTGTAACTGTAACACTTTGTATGTTTTTCGTTACAGTATTTGGGAAAAAATACAATTGTGTCTTGAAATAATTTGACTTTTAAAATATATTTATTTTTTTTCTTTTTTCTGTTTCTGAAGTAAAAAGTCTATTGGCAGCAAATTTGATTGTCCTATATAACTTTTTTTTTAATGTTTTATTTATTTCTAGGAGAGAGAGAGAGACAGCGTGAACAGGGGAGGGTCAGAGAGAGGGAGTCACAGACTGAAACAGGCTCCAGGCTCTGAGCTGGCAGCCAGCACAGAGCCCGACGCAGGGCTTGAACCCACGAACCGCAAGATCATGACCTAAGCGAAAGTCGGATGCTTAGCCGACTAAGCCACCCAGGCGCCCCTGTCCTATATAACTTAATTATTAAAACTAACCTGACTCCTTTATTTTCATTCACTCGAATATTTGAAAGAAGCCATAAAATACACCATCTTTTTATTTGGCTCTATCCTAATAGTATGAAGAGTTCACATTAATTTTAAAGGACTCCATGTGTTCCATACAAAGCACTTAACTTGATATTCACAGCAATCATATGAAATAAAGTGCTTTTCTCCTTTTTACAGGTGAGGAAACTGAAGTTTGGAGAGGTGATTTCCCCAATAGTATATACAGTTGTAGAGGACAGAGTACATTCTAACTTGAAAATAATTGTTCTATAATTTTATTCAACAGCATTTTTTTTTATTTTTAACATTTTAAGTTGTGCAAAGCAAAGAAATAGCAGAACAGAGTATAAGACAGTATTTACCTTGGTGTCACTACAGCCAAGGATATGTGTTTGTCAAAGAGCATGTGCATGTGAGGGAAGAGAGAAATGTACAAGCAGTTACAATATAATGTGATAAAAGCTAAGTGTGATAATAAATTCAAAAGGTGTATCATTACAAAATCAAATATTACTTTGGGAATGTGTCAGGGAACTCTCAGAAGGGAGGTAGTTTATGATTTAAGTTGGGAAGGACAAGTGGATTAGGTATTAATCAAGTAGAAAAAGCAAAGAAGGCATTTTTGGCATAAACAAGAGTTGTGAAGTGAAAGGAACTAATAAGTATTCTTGAGTGGCTGGATTGTTTGTGTGTGGTTCTACCACCTGGTGTAATCACCAAGTGAGTGAGACTATACAGATAAAAACCATCAAGAACCTCAGAAGTTTTGCATACCATGGTAAGGAGTTTGGATTTTCTTTTTGGTCAATAGGGAACCATTTAAAGTGTTGAAATTCATTCAAAGCCTGAACTCCCTTCCCCGAAACTAAATGCAGTAAGCACTAGTCTTGATGCAAACATTATATTTTGAATCAGAAAAGGACATTAACAAGCAAGCAAGCACCTGGGGATGGGGAGAGAAAGTAACATAACTGGTCTGTGAAAGATTCCACCCCAGAGGGAGAAATGAAAGACAACCCGCAATCTCAGCATATGGTGTGTAATCAGAAAGAGGTTGATGCAGACTTGCAAGGTGATGATTCAATAATGACAATATTACTATTAGAAACATAATACATTTACACACCTTCATCCTCCACATCTCTCATTTGAGAACTACTTGTACAGGAAGGAACAATGAATATGACATTGTGGGGGGGAAAAGCATTGTCATTGTCATCACACAAACCCGCAACCACAAGCCAGAAAGAAATATTAAGGACAGCTGGGGGCAGGACGTGTTTTTAAATTTAGCCCATAAACTCTTTAAATTCTACCATTAAGGCTTTCTCTGTAGGAACTCTTCTCTTTCCAACCTCCTCCTGGTGACTGACAATACTTCTGGACCACTCCTCAGAGGTTGTTAGAAGAAGAATATTCATGAAAAATAAGTATCAATAAAGCAGATGTCCTTACTTTGATTTCCATCAATAAGAAAGAATGTCAAGGATAGCCATGATGGTGATAACTTTAAGATGGTAGTTCTTAATAGTCAATAGAAAAAAATATCAGCATGATAAAGACACTGAATTTTATTTAAAAAAATTATACACACACACAACGTGTAGGTCACCAGTAGGTGGGACCCAAAGGGAAGAACATCTGAAGCAGCGGAGCTTTTTATGCTTTTATAAATCTCCTGTCTTTAAAAAAAAAAAAAAAAAGTTCAAGTGTAATCATACAGAGGAAGTTAGTCAATGACAAGAGGGTAAAAGCCAAATTAGAAAAGTTGACAGTAGTTGATATGTAGTTTGAAAAGCTGGATATATTCAGATCAGAGTAAGGACACTTACAGAATTTTTAAGGAAATAAAAAATATATAGTAGATCAATGTCCATTATTTTTAAGAAAGTTAGGAAAAAGAGAAAGGCTCAGATTACTATAAAGAGAAAATAGAGTGCTTTTCTTGAAAAGGAATGGGAAATGTGTGGAGAAGAAGATGACCATAATAATTGCATGCTGTTCAGATTCTAATCAGCAGTGGGGCACCAGAAATAATTTTCAATTATCTATTTGAGTCACCTAGAATGATGTAAGTTTCTAAGCATTAGACAACCGAGGTTAATGTGGAGTTTTTCTGCATCCTTTTTAGAAGCCGCATTACACATTGCAACACTAGCTTTACTGTTAGAAGGGTGAATCCTCCCTGCCATATTTAACTCCTTGTAGATGGAAGCTCTTTGAGACTCATTTTGACACAAACGGTGGTTTGGGACAGTGGTAGAGCATCGTAGTTCAGAGGTGAGACTCTGAAGTCAGACAGAGCTGGAGGTGAATTCCTGTTCTCCCAGCTGCCTTGAATAACCCTGGGGGAATCTCTGTTAGGCTCCACTTATATACAGCTCCTAAAATGGGTATCTCATGGGGTTGTTCTTGAGGATAAATGAGAATCCATGCACAGGAACTCTCCTAGAAAAATGGATACTTACATAGAGTGTTATCGATATTTTACAGTCTCTCAGAAAAATTTGACACAGTTTTAATTAATCAATTTCACCTTTTTAATGTTTTTGAACAAATTGGTAATTACATTATCAAGTACCTGGTTAAATAGATAGATGGCTTCCATTATGTTTCTGCCTTTTATTGGTTTATTTTCCCACCTGCCATTAAAAAAAATAATAGACCATTTTTTAGAGCAGCTTTAGGTTTACAGAAAAGGTTGTGTTGGTTTTTCAGCAGTGAATTTTTATTATTTTGAACTGAGTTGGAGTAAGAGTATACATGAATGGGGGTGCCTGGGTGGCTTAGTCGGTTGAGCGTCCGACTTTCGCTTAGGTCACGATCTCGCGGTTTGTGGGTTCGAGCCCCTCGTCGGGCTCTGTGCTGACTGCCAGCTCAGAGCCTGGAGCCTATTTCAGAGTCTGTATCTCCCTCTCTGACCCTTCCCTGCTCCGCTGTCTCTCTCTCTCTCTCCTAGAAATAAATAAAAAAAAAAAAAAGAGTATACATGAATGTGTAACTCTTTATCTATATAAATCTTGAGACTTGATAGGTAGTGACTTTATCATTTATACACAGGTGTATTTGTACATCCAGGTTGAGTAACCCCTCACATGAAAACAGATATTTTATACTTATTCTTTACATTGCTAATTAAAAAAAAAAAAGTTGTATTTGAATTAGATTTCAGATTCTCTAGTAGTAACTTTGATTATAAATTAAATTTTTGTTGAACTATTAAGCAAGCATTCTTATCTACTGGTCACATAGCAAGCTGCTTATTGATCTCTATCTTGGATAAATCTCTTTGTCTTTGCTGATTCTGACAGAGATTTGAATATTTTTGGCTAACAACATAGAAAATAGCAAAGTGCTTTCTAAGGGACTCTGGACATACTGTTATGATATATGACAGTCTAGAAATACTACTGTACACATAGTGTACTTTACCTTAGTGTCCCAGCTTATCCCATGTCCTACCCTACTATCACCATGCTTTATCATTCTGTGTTACATTTCCATTGTCTGTAATATCATTCAACAAGTGTGAGATGAATTCATTAGCAGTCTGAATTAGGGTAATTTTTTCAACAAAATAAGATTTTGTTTTCCTTGTGCATGTATTTTTCTTCAGTACTGTGTAATTTGTTTTTGTAATTACTTAGCCAATGATTTATTGCCGTTTAGGTCATTGAAACAGAGTGCAGATGTATTAGAGAATTCCATTCCATTCCATTGTCACAGAGGCCCAGTTCCTAACTGGTATAATGATGTAGTCACATCTTTATGACAATTTAGTCAAAGTTGAATCCTATTCAAGTATAATTGTGTTGATTAATAAAGATGTCATATTGATTTTAAATATTTTGTATATTGGTCATGGTCAGTGCTGTTGAAGCCTATCTCACAAGAGCCTCTTACATTCTGTGACTCCCAGTGTGACTCATCAGCTCAATGTTAGCACTTCACAAAGCACATATTTATAGCCTTGGCATTACCCCATGTGCTAAATTTCTGGGTGTTGGGAGTTGTAGTTGCCACTAGGGTCACAAGATCATGTAATTCTGAAAGAAAATTCAAGATGAGATCTTTGGCTCTTAGAAGAATAGATCATCAAAAAGAGAACAGGTTTTGAGAGATATAAATAGGAACAACTAATGAGCTCAGCGTCATCATAAATCATAGAATAAATATGAGAATACGTAGAAAAATATGTTTCTAGTTACAACTTAAACCAGCTTACAGGATACTGAGATGGGTAAAGTCAGAGAACTCTTTTTGTTTTTTCATCTGAGAAAGGATTTTAGTAGCCTTTGAAGTCTGAAGATATCACTGAAAGATTGATAGGAATATGCAAAGTTCTCCTGGAGACTCCTGATCAATTCCATTTTGAGACAGTTGGTTGTTATGGTTATGAGCCCTTGTATTATGGCCTCTTGTTTATTTTTATCCCAGAGAAACTCTAGCATATATACTTTAGATCTAGTGATCTCTAATAGGACAGGTCTTAGGTATTTCTCTTGCTTTGTTATTTGTGTTTGTTCCATTTTATCATTTTACTTTCTCGTGATTTATTGAATCTAATATAAGTAAAATAAAATAGTTACATATAAACTAAAAACCTAGATATCTGTATTTTTATATATCTAGTTAAATGAGTTTCTGAGGATATGATTTTGGCCTGTTAATTTGCATCGTTGGAGAACCAGAGCTCAAGATGGTATTAGACATGCAAGAAATTTATTAGCCAAAGTGCTTATGAAAGATAAAGGGGGGTGGGAAGACAGAAACAGACAGCGGTGTGGAGCTGACCCTTCTGACCCTTGTAAAAGGAAAGGTGAAGGAAAGAAGACTGGCTAAGAAAGTGCTAAGACTATTCAATGAAAATTCCAACCATGGGGTGCCTGAGTGGCTTAGTCAGTTAAGCATCTGATTTGGTCTCAGGTCTTGATCTCATGGTTCTGGAGTTCAAGCCCTGCATCAGGCTCTGTACTGACAGTGGGGAGCCTGCCTGAAATTCCTTTCTCCCTCTCTCTCATCTCCTCCCCTACTTGCTCCCCCTCTCTCTCTGTCAAAATAGGTAAATAAACTTTAAAAAATTAAAAGAAAATTTGCAACCAGGGTCATGGGTTTTCAACCGAAGTCTCACAATAGAAGAGTCTTATTTCAGGGCACCTGACCATCCCTACAAATGTGGTGGTGGGTCCAGAGGACAGATAGCTGCAGAAAGCCATGTGCCTGCAGCAGCAGGGTGGGCAGTGCATTTTTATAGCCATCCCACCTTAGGACACAGTGAGATTTGGAGGGAAGAAGGTGGGATTTAGCTTTACATTCTGGCAGTGCCACTTAGCAGTTCCCTGACTTTAGACAGTTTTTGATAACCAGCAGTCTGTGGAATGGGGAAATTAGTTTTTACCCCATTTATTTTAATAGTTAAAAATCTGATAAGGGGAGGGAGGGGGAGAGAGAGAGTTTTGTGTTTCTAAGTGATAGGCATAGAAATAAATTTAGGAAGAGTAGGAGAACACAGTGGTTAAGAGCCAGACCACACTTTTTGGACTCTTGAGTCCACTCTTCCTAAGTTCCCTGACCTTGTTTGTATCCAAATCTCTGTGCTCTGTTTCCTTACCTGTTACTTGGAGATTAGAGGATTATGGTGAGAACCAAATGAATTAATTTTAGGTAAATGAATTAGGTAAAGTGACTAGAGCCATTTCTGGCACATAGTACCCATATGCATGAATTTTTAATGCTGTTGTTAATTCAACTATGTTTATTTACATATCTGTCTGGATTTTTTCATTTTATGATTTTGACTTTTTTTTTTTTTTTTACTATAAACTTTGCTCCTTTCCAGATTCTTTTCTTATCTGTGAACATTTTCTTTGTATAGATATGCCTGGGATTCACTTTAAAAGAGAGGTTCCCTGAGCTAGTGGTCAGTTGGAACAGAAGCATTTCTCAAGGGTCCTTCCCCTTGATCGTCCCTCTGTACTCTGGCTTCATCAGATGATCAAATATAGGTATAGAAGATCATTCCCTCAGTTTTCTCAGTTTAGTTCTTCAGGAAATTAGCTTAGCTAGGGATGTGACAGGCAGGCAATGTGAAACTTTAGCAGAGGACCACCGATCTACTTAACTGGAGTGATTTCATGCTTCAAAACTCACATCCAAGCTGATTTCTCAAACATCCATTCCTCTTTTACCTTAGCGTAAAAGCTTAGTGATCTTAAACTGGTCAGTAGGGAATGAAATTCAGATTGGGTAAAATTTATAATGGAATGTGATCAAACAACAACAGCAGATTTCTTTTCATTTTTTGAGGAATGACTTGATAGGAGCTTTTTTTGATAGGAGCAATGTCAATTGCCTCAGTGCTTTGTACCTGTCTTGGGAAAGTTAGTTCTCATGTTTATCCTTGAAGAAATGATTAGTTTTAGAAGATGACATGTCAAGCCCTCAGGACCATGTGGAATGTAACATTCTGATCTGGAGGGTAATGACTTGAAGCCATATCTCATTCTCCTTTTTCACTCAGCTGCAGCAAGAGTTTGGAATCTGTAGGGCAGGATAGCACCCTGGAGTACAGCCTGCAGACTTCAGTGACATTGAGCTTGTAAATGGTTCAGTTGGCATCTCAGGCAGGGAGTATATGAACCAGGCTCAGATGCAGCTGATGATTTGATGTCCAGATGTGAGGAGAGAAGGGGGTTCACAGCATTGGCAACAGCTGATTATAAAGGGGAACAATAGCAAGGGAGAGAGATTAAAGAGAAACACAGCGAGATGACAGGGCGAGTTGGAGGGGGGAGTATCATTCATCTCTTGTGAAAGCCCCCACAGCAGAAAGATGGATTAATGCTGTCAGAGCTGTTATCCATTCCATCAGCTTTATTATATGGTAGAAAGCTACCTGTCACTTTCTTGGCTGCATGCAGTGGTACAATCCTGGCTCCTTTTCCCCAATGCATTGCAGACATTTTCTTGGTTTCCTTTTTGAAGCAGCTTTAATATTTGTTTCAATCATAGGTAGATCCATCGTATGCATTTAATTTAAAAAGTCATAACAAGCGGAATTTTTGTTCAACATAAAGAGCTCATGAAACAAATGCTACTATTTATCAACTCTAATGGATTTTGTAAAGGTCTTATAGGAATAAAGAATAAAAATCCAGTGATGGCCCTACAATAAATATTCGATACTTTATTGCCTATTTATGGGGTAATCTTCTTGCCTTTCCACAGTATATGGCTCTTCAGAAAGACTTAAATTGTGGTCATGCAGTTTACTTGCCAGGAGATGGCAATAGTGATCTGTTTGCATGTTTAGCCTTACAAAGGTTCATTCCACCCAAAATTAAACTGAGTACCAAAATGATGGGGAATTCCAATTCTGTTTTCCAATGCAAAGTTATCCATTTAAAATTCTTGAATTACAAAGTTGTTTCTAATCATGTACAGCCAGATTTTTTACCATAGGCATTGTCATGACAGCTTTCTGAAGACCCCCCAAATAATAATTTTGTTCTCCTAGAAGCAATAACATAATTTTGAAAAAAAAAAATTGACACATACAATCAGAAATTTAACAAAAGCCACAGGGAATGAATTAAAAAGGGAATTTGATAAGATTATGATGATTAATGCTTAGACAAGAATCACTGAATCTTGAAGTAAGAAATCAGATCAATATCCTTTGAATTTATTGGATAAGCCTTTTAGCACTTTGACTGAGATCAGGCTGACTTTTCACCATCAGAGTTCAGGGTGATGCTGTCCCTGTTGCACCTGGGAAAGGCTGAACCTATACAGCCAGCCCTTTCTATCTGCCTTATGTACATGCCCTTTGATTTGACAGTCAGAGCTACAAAACCCAACATTTTCTTCTTTGTTTCCGCTCTTAGGAAGCCCATGCATTATTGTCCTTAGCAAGAGTTTTGTGCAATAGTTTTCTTTTTCATCTTTATATTATTAACTTATCTTTACGCTGGACTCATCAATGGTTGAATTTTATTATATTGCACATGCATTTTAATCCATATTGAATCTCTTTTGGAAACACACATGATTTAATTTCATAAATTCAGTGAAACTGGGATCACTCTGGATAATAATTATAACCGTTCTTTGCTGTGATGGTTTGCAGTTCTACCCATAGACTACATAACAATTTTCTTGAAAGCAACAGCCTCAGCATGAGGGCCACCTTAATGTTTTATTGCTATGTTCAAGATGACTGCTTGCTGTTTTTCAAAGAGGGTATTTCCTTTTTTCTAAGTAAGATATCTACATCTAGAGTGTTTTTAAATAAAATGGTTTTCAGTTTGTTGCTCTTAGCATATTTTTTCAATTGCTGTATTTGAGTAATTTTGCTCTAGTCTATTACAAGTTCATGGTCTATCACATGGGCCGTTGCAATGAGTTACATGTGGTTCTTGAGGAGTCCATGTGAAGCACTTTTAGCCAGTTCGAGGGAAAGAAAAACATTATTTAATACATTCTGTTGCCACAGTGATCGAAAGTAATAATCTGTTATAGAAAGAAACAAAAATTTATTGAAGTGATAGCTATTATTGACAGTATTGGATCCTAGCTTTTTAAAAAGACAGGTATGGAACATTAAATTTAATATCTGGTAGAAAATTAGTTGTGTTGTCATATGTGATTAAAACAGTTTTATCAATAATTGTTTCCTTATAATGCAATTGATAATTTATATCTACTTGATTACAAGGGCATGCTGACATACTCATAACTGAATATTAAGACCAATAATATGACTTTGGGAGTGAGTTGAATTTAACATGATTTTCCTTTTGTTTTTAATCTTTGGTTAGACTTAATGTTATAACAGAGAATCAAGGCAAGGGTTCATGTGTTGGTTACATTAAATGACTATGTAAGCTGAGCCGGTGCCGGGACTGTTTGCCTCTCACCACTCTTCATATTCTGTTCTCTATCACAGAGGGACAGACTCCTTCAGGCTGCATTTCCCAGGCTCCCATGTCAATAGACTCCGCTAATGCGCTAATGGGTCACACTTGTGGGAATTCAAAGTGTGGGAAGGAGGTAGAAGCTGGAATATTCCTCTACCTCCTCTCTGGGCAGTGTCGCTGCCACTGGCTAAATCTCTTCTGTGTGGCCCCCTCTTCTTTAGGCTGTGGGGCTCTGGGGGGTTACCTCCTTCTGCACCCCTAAGCCAAGGTGTTGCAAGGACTTCTTGGTGTCACTCAGCACTGGGCTGCTTCACTGTCTCTTGTTGGCTTTCTCAGCCTTTTCCATTTCCACCTGTGTAACCAATTTCTTACATTAAGTATTCTCTATTATAAAAACCTGAAATGGTTTCTATTATCTGGTAGAGCTTGACTAAATTATAAGATTTAGCATAAAATATGCTTAGCATGGAAATTTGGTGTGTATCAGTGTTGTTGTTTTTTTAACGTATTTTCGAAATCAGTTTAAATTTATTTACAATTTGCATCTTGTATCCTGCGTGCCAGATTCTATGACTCCTATGTTTTTGAGTGATACTTTATTATACTAGAACCACAAAGAAACATGTAAAGAAAGTAACAAGAGGGAGGAGAGGGGAAAAAAATGAAAGGAACCAAAGGGTACAATATTTCTAAAAAATGATTTACAGAATTTAATCAGCTTTTAAAATGTCTCCTGCTTCCCAAAATGTTTTTACAAAGAATATTAATTCTATTGTGTTTTTGTGTTACATGTGGAAAAAGTACAACAATCCATGAACTTAGGGAAACAAAGCGTTCATGAAAATGAAACAGCTTAAATTTTTTTTTTAATGTTTATTTATTTTTAAAAGAGGCAGAGAGAGAGAGCATGAGCAGGGGAGGGGCAGAGAGAGAGGGAGACACAGAATCTGAAGAAGCTCCTGGCTCTGAGCTGTCAGCTCAGAGCCTGACATGTGGCTTGAACTCACAAACCATGAGATTACCTGAGCTGAGTCAGACATTTAAACGACTGAGCCACCCAGGTGCCCCTAAATAGCTTTTTAAAAATAACATTGCCTCAGAGAATGTGATTACTGATGAGCCTTGTGAATTTTTAGGTGACTAATCTGTTTTATTACCTCATCTTATAGATACCATTGATTTCCAGATTCACATTCTATTTATTTAATCATTCATTCATTCAACAAATATTTGTTGACTTCAAGAAGCATGTATGAGGCACTATTATAAGAATTGGAGATACAAGAGTAAAGCAAGCAGAAAAGAGCTTTTTTAAATTTTTTTTATGTTTTACAAATAGCTTATTGTCAAATTAGTTTCCACATAACACTCAGTGCTCATCCCCACAAGTGTCCTCCTCCATGCCCATCCCCCCTCCCCCCACATCCATCAGTCCTCAGTTTTTGTCAGCATTCAAGAGTCTCTCATGGTTTGCCTCTCTCCTTTTCCCCCACCATTTCCGCCCTTCTTCTCCCCCTTGGTCCTCTGTTAAGTTCCTCCTAATCCTCCTATACGTGCAAACATATGATATTTGTCCTTCTCTGCCGGACTTATTTCACTCAGCAAAACACCCTCAAGGTCGATCCATGTTGCTACACATGGCCAGATTTCATTCTTTCTCATTGCCATGTAGTATTCCATGGTAGAGATAAACCACATCTTCTTGATCCATTCGTCCGTTGATGGACACATAGGCTCTTTCCATGTTTTAGCTATTGTGGAGAGTGCTGCTATGAACATTGGGGCACATCTGCTCCTATGCATCAGCATTTCTGTATCCCTTGGGTAAATTCCTCGCAGTGCTATTGCTGGGTCATAGGGGAGTTCTATTGTTAGTTTCCTGAGGAACCTCCACACTGTTTTCCAGAGGGGCTTTACCAGTTTACATTCCCACCAACAGTGTAGGAGGGTGCCCGTTTCTCCACCTCCTCGCCAGCATATAGAGTTCTCTGCTTGGCTCCTTTTAGCCACTCTGACTGGCGTGAGGTGGTATCTCGGTGCGGTTTTGATTTGTAGTTCCCTGATGAGCAGGGATGCTGAGCATCGTTTCATGTGTCTGTTGGCCATCTGGATGTCCTCTTTGGAGAAATGTCTGTTCATATCTTCTGCCCATTTCTTCACTGAGTTGTTTGTTTTTCAGGTGTGAAGTTTGGTGAGTTCCTTATAGATTCTGGATATTAACCCTTTATCTGATATGTCATTTGCAATTATCTTTTCCCATTCTGTCGGTTGCCTATTAGTTTCATGGGTTGTTTCCTTTGCTGTGCAGAAGCTTTTAATCTTGATGAGGTCCCAATCATTTATTTTTGCTCTTGATTCCCTTGCTTTTGGGGATGTGTCAAGTAAGAAGCTGCTGCAGTGGAGGTCAAGGAGGTTGTTTCCTGCTTTCTCCTCTAGGGTGTTGATAGTTTCCTGTCTCACGTTCAGGTCCTTTATCCATTTTGAGTTTATTTTTGTGCATGGTGTGAGAAAATGATCTAGTTTCATTCTTCTGTATGTTGCTGTCCAGTTCTCCCAACACCATCTGTTAAAAAGGCTGTCTTTTTTCCATTGGATATTCTTTCCTGCTTTGTCAAAGATCAGTTGGCTGTATACGTTTGGGTCCACTTCTGAGTTCTCAGTTCTGTTCCATTTTTCTATGTGTCTGTTTTTGTGCCAATACCATACTGTTTTGATGATGACAGCTTTGTAGTAGAGGCCTTAGTCTGGGATGGTGACAGCTCACCTAAAGGAACTAGAGGCAAAGCAACAAGAACCCCCTAAACCCACTCAAAGAAGAGATATAGTAAAAAATTAGAGCAGAAATAAACAACATAGAGACCAAAGAAACAATTGAACAGATCAATGAAACCAAGAGTTTGTTTTTTGAAAAAGTAAACAAAATTGACAAACCTCTAGCCAGACTTAGCCAAAAGAAAAGAGAGAGCACCCAAATAGACAAAATTGTGAATGAAAATGGACTTATTACAACCAACCCCTCAGAAATACAAGCAATTATCAGGGAATACTATGAAAAATTATATGCCAACAAATTGGACAACTTAGAAGAAATGGACAAATTCCTAAACACACACTCACTACCAAAATTCACACGGGAAGAAATAGAAAACCTGAACAGACCCATAACGAGTGAAGAAATCAAATCAGTTATCAAAAATCTCCCAACAAATAAGAACCCTGGACCTGATGGCTTCTTGGGGAATTCTACCAGACATTTAAAACAGAATTAATCCCAATTCTTCTCAAGCTATTCCAAAAAATAGAAACCGAAGGAAAACTCCCGGACTCATTTTATGAAGCCAGCATCACTCTGATTCCCAAGCCAGACAGAGATCCAGCAAAACAAGAGAACTACAGGCCAATATCCTTGATGAATATGGATGCAAAAATCCTCACCAAGATCCTTGCAAATCGAATCCAGCAGCACATAAAAAGAATCATTCACCAAGATCAAGTGGGATTCATTCCTGGGTTACAGGGCTGGTTCAACATTTGCAAATCAATCAATGTGATACATCACATCAGTAAAAGAAAAGATAAAAACCATATGATCCTGTCAATAGATGCAGAAAAAGCATTTGACAAAATACAGCATCCCTTCTTAGTAAAGACTCTCGAGAAAGTTGGGATAGAAGGAACCTACTTAAACATCATCAAAGCCATCTATGAGAAGCCTTCAGCTAACATCATCCTCAACGGGGAAAAACTGAGAGCTTTCCCCCTGAGATCAGGAACACGACAGGGATGCCCACTCTCACCACTGTTGTTTAACATAGTGCTGGAAGTCCTAGCATCAACCATCAGACACCAAAAGGAAATCAAAGGCATCAGAATTGGCAAAGAGGAAGTTAAACTTTCACTCTTCGCAGATGACATGATACTCTACATTGAAAACCCAACAGACTCCACCAGAAGCCTACTAGAACTGATCCAAGAATTCAGCCAAGTTTCAGGGTGCAAAATCAACGTACAGAAATTGGTTGCATTTTTATACACCAACAATGAAGCAACAGAAGGAGAAATCAAGAAACTGATCTCATTCACAATTGCACAAAAAACCATAAAATACCTCGGAATAACCCTAACCAAGGATACAAGAGATCTGTATGATGAAAACTATAGAAAACTTATGAAGGAAATTGAAGAAGACACAAAGAAATGGAAAAGCATTCCATGCTCATGGATAGGAAGAATAAATATAGTTAAGATGTCATTACTACCTAAAGTTACTCTACACATTCAATGCAATTCCAATCAAAATTGCACCAGCATACTTCTCAAAACTAGAACAAACTATCCAAAAATTTGTATGGAACCACAAAAGACCCCCAATAGCCAAAGTAATACTGAAAAATAAAACCAAAACGGGAGGTATCACCATCCCAGACTTTAGCCTCTACTACAAAGCTGTCATCATCAAGACAGTATGGTATTGGCACAAAAACAGACACATAGACCAATGGAACAGAATTGAGAACTCAGAAGTGGACCCAAACGTATACAGCCAACTGATCTTTGACAAAGCAGGAAAGAATATCCGATGGAAAAAAGACAGCCTTTTTAACAGATGGTGTTGGAAGAACTGGACAGCAACATGCAGAAGGGTGAAACTAGATCATTTTCTCACACCATGCACAAAAATAAACTCAAAATGGATAAAGGACCTGAACGTGAGACAGGAAACTATCAACTCCCTAGAGGAGAAAGCAGGAAACAACCTCCTTGACCTCCACCGCAGCAACTTCTTACTTGACACATCCCCTAAAGCAAGGGAATCAAGAGCAAAAATAAGTGATTGGGACCTCATCAAGATTAAAAGCTTCTGCACAGCAAAGGAAACAACCCACAAAACTAACAGGCAACCAACAGAATGGGAAAAAATAGCTGCAAATGATATATCAGATAAAGGGTTAATATCCAGAATCTATAAGGAACTTACCAGACTCCACACCCGAAACACAAACAACCCAGTGAAGAAATGGGCAGAAGATATGAACAGACATTTCTCCAAAGAGGACATCCAGATGGCCAACAGACACATGAAACGATGCTCAGCATCCCTGCTCATCAAGGAACTACAAATCAAAACCGCACCGAGATACCACCTCACGCCAGTCAGAGTGGCTAAAAGGAGCCAAGCAGAGTACTCTAGATGCTGTCGAGGATGTGGAGAAATGGGCACCCTCCTACACTGTTGGTGGGAATGTAAACTGGTAAAGCCCCTCTGGAAAACAGTGTGGAGGTTCCTCAGGAAACTAACAATAGAACTCCCCTATGACCCAGCAATAGCACTGCGAGGAATTTACCCAAGGGATACAGAAATGCTGATGCATAGGAGCACATGTACCCCAATGTTCATAGCAGCACTCTCCACAATAGCTAAATCATGGAAAGAGCCTAAGTGTCCATCAACGGACAATGGATCAAGAAGATGTGATTTATCTATACCATGGAATACTACATGGCAATGAGGAACAATGAAATCTGGCCATGTGTAGCAACATGGATGGACCTTGAGGGTGTTATGCTGAGCGAAATAAGTCAGGCAGAGAAGGACAAATATCATATGTGTGCACATATAGGAGGATTAGGAGGAACTTAACAGAGGACCAAGGGGGAGAAGAAGGGCGGAAATGGTGGGGGAAAAGGGAGAGAGGCAAACCATGAGAGACTCTTGAATGCTGACAAAAACTGAGGACTGATGGATGTGGGGGGAGGAGGGATGGGCATGGAGGAAGGCACTTGTGGGGATGAGCACTGAGTGTTATTGTGGAAACTAATTTGACAATAAACTATTTGTAAAAAAAAAAAAAGAAAGAAAGAAAAAAGAAAAATAGTAAAGCAGGGAAGAGGGCTAGGGAGTGTTGAAGCAAAGGTGAAGAATTACTCTTTTAAACAGTGTGGATAAGGAAGGCTTCATTGAGCAAAAGAGGCAAGTCCTGTGTCTGTCAGACACTCCAGTGATCTACATGGATATTGATTACAGCAACTGCTGAGCCTCTGAGCAGAGCATGACTGGGAGTCTTGAGTAACAAAAAGAATGCTAGTGTTCAGGAGGCCAGTGCATTTTAAGACATCATCAATTCAAAAACAGCTTTGGGAGCCGAGATTTAAAAGAAAAACAAAAACAAAAAAAATTCTGTTCCATTCAATGTACACATCGTGTTTTAAAAACTAACCGACTATAGCATCCATTTATCACTGCATGTCACATTTTTTTGTTGGTTTGAGGCTAAGATATTTTCACACACAGCATCTAAAGTTTCTTCTGAATCACTTCTGGTCTCTAGTTAATGTTTAACATCACGATGACATGCTGTTTTTCATTATTTTAACTTGTATTTGTACCCTCCGTAGAACTAACAATATAATCCCGGCTTACAGTAAAGAATTCTTGGATTTGGTTTTGCATTTTTTATTTCAGTACACTTTTACTTTCATTCTCCTCCTTAATTTAATTACATATTGCTGGAAGTTAAATAGAGTCTCTTCAAAGGCAGCTAGCCCTTTTTGATATCTAATCTTACAGATACCCTTCAGAACTTGTAAATCAGTCACACCAATCCTTCCTGGCTTTGAAATGCCTATGACCGGTTCTGAAATGTTTGGTTACATTTGCCCAACAGTCAATGACTGCTATTTCCTAACCTACTCCTCTATCTGCAAGTTGAAGAATTCCTTTTGATATTGATTGAGAAGTTCCTTCCTTATAGAGAAACTTGAAAATTTGAATAAAAATTATTTGATCTCAGAACCCATTTTGCATTAGCATCACAAGGGACCAGTGTTTTGTGGAACATAGTGAAAGAAACATATCCACGCCATTACCACCACTTGTTCCTTGCCATTTGATAATAGCCATCCTGACAAGTGTTGGGTAATGCCTCATTGTAGTTTTGATTTCCCTGATGATTAGTGATGTTGAGCATCTCTTCATGTGCCTGTTGGCCATCTGTATGTCTTCTTTGGGAAAAGAAGCCTATTCAGATGTTCTGCCCATTTCTTAATCAGATTGTTTTGTTGTTGTTGTTTAGTTGTATGAATTCTTTATATATTTTGAATGTTAACCGTTTATTGCCTTATTGGATATATAATTTGCAAATATCTCCTCCTGTTCAGTAGGTTGGCTTTTTGTTTTGCTGATGGTCTCCTTTGCTGTGCAGAAGCTTTCTAGTTTAATGTAGTCTCATTTGCTTAGTTTTGCTTTTGTTTCACTTGCCTATGGAGATAAATCCAAGAAAACTCCAGTCGGACCAATGTCGAGAAGCTTCCTACCTATGATTTCTTTTAGAAGTTTTATGATTTCATGTCTTACATTCAAGTCTTAAATCTAATTTTAGCTAATTTTTGTATATAGTGTAAGATAATGGTCCAGTTTCATTCTTTTGTATGTAACTGCCCAGGTTTTCCAACAACAATTATTGAAGGTACTCTCCTTTCCTCATTGTATATTCTCATCTCCTTTGTCATAAATTAGTTGACCGTACATGTGTGCTTTTATTTCTGGGCTTTCTAACCTGTACCATTGATCTATGTATTTGTTTCTGTAATAGTATACTATTTTGGTTGCTATGGCTTTGTAATAAAGAGTTGACTCTTGAACATTGTGAGCATTAGGGGTCCTGACCTCCTGTGCAGTAGAAACTCCGTTTATAAGTTTTGACTCCACTAAAACTTTATTATTAGCCTGCTGTTGACCAGAACACTTACCTGTTTAAGGATCAACAATAGTTTGAAATAATGAGTGTGATGTTTATGGCTTTGTTCTTTCTCAGGATTGTTTTGACTATTCGGGGTACTTTGTGTTCCCATACAAATTTTAGCATAATTTGCTCTATTTTTATGAAAAATGCTATTGGAATGTTGATAGGAATTGCATTGAATCTGTAGATTGCTTTGGGTTCTTTTGACATTTTAACAATATTAATTCTTTCAATCCATGAGCATGGTGTTTCTCTCCACTTTTGTGTGTGTCCTCTTTATTTTCTTTGGTACTGACCTTGTAGTTTTTGGTGTACAGCTCTTTCACATCCTGGGTTAAGGTTATTTCTAGATATTTTCTTTTTGAAGAAATGGGAATAGGGATTGTTTTCTTGACTTATCTTTCTGATAGCTTGTTATTAATGTATACAAATGCAGATGTTTTAATTAAAATGAAACAGATTTTTATATTATTTTATATGCTATAACTGTACTAAATTCATGTATTAGTTATAAAAGGTTTTCTGTGGGGTCTTAAAACATTTTCTATATATAATATGTCATCTGTAAATAGTTTTACCTCTTCCTTTCTAATTTGCATGCCTTTGGTCCTTACTCTTGCATAATTTCTATGGCTACCACTTCCAATACTATGCTGAATAAAAGTGGATGCCCACGCCCCAAGTCTTGCTCTTGATCAGCTTTTCAAAAACCTTTGAATATGGTATTAGGTTTGTCATATGTGGCCTTTATTATGTTGAGGTATATTCCCTCTATGCTCACTTTATTGAGAGTTTTTATTATATGGATGTTGAATTTTGTCAGATGACTTTTCTGTATCGAAATGATTATATGATTTTAATTTTTTTTCATTTTGTTAATGTGTTGTATCATGTTGATTGATTTGTGAGTACTGGACCATCCTTGCATCTCTGGAATAAATCCCACTTGATCCTGGCATATGATCCTTTAATGTTTGGTTGAATTCAGTTTGCTAATATTTTGTTGAAGATTTTTTCCATCTGTGTTTATCAGAAGTGTTAGCTTATAATTTTCTCTTTTTGTGCTGTCCTTGTCTGGTTTTAAAACCAGGGTGATGCTGGACTCTTAGAATAAGTTTGGAAGCTTTCCCGCCTCTTCATTTTTTGGGAGTAGATTGGGAGGGATAGGTATTAAGTCTTCTTTAAATGTTTGGTAGAATTCATTAGTGAAACTGGTTGTGGCCTTTTGTTTGTTGGGAGGTTTTAGATTACTGATACAATCTCCTTATTGATAATAGGTCTATTCAGATTTTCTATTTCTTCATGATTTAATCTTGGGAGAGTTCAAATTTCTAGGTTGTTCAATTTGTTGGTGTCTAATTGTGCACAGTATTCTCTTATTGATTGTAGTTCTGTTGTATCAGTTGTAACTTCTCTCTCATTTCTGATTTTACCTGAGCCTTCTCTCTCTCTCTTTTCTTTCTTCTTATTTTAAAAAATACAATGTTTGTGTGGGATTGGGGGGGCGGGGCAGAGAGAGAGGGATACAGACTGACGTAGACTCCAGACTCCAAGCTATCAGAACAGATCCTAAAGCAGGGCTCTAACTCACAAATCATGAGATCATGACCCGAGCCGAAGTGGGGTGCTTAACTGACTGAGCCGTCCAGGCACCCCTCTCTCTTTTTTCTTGATGAGTCTAGATAAAATTTTGTCAGTTTTGTTTATCTTTTCAAAGAACTAGCTCTTAGCTTCATTAATTTTTTTCTATTGTCTTTTTTTTCCCCTTGTTTTTGGCTTTGTAAGTTTTTACTTTAATTCCAGTTAGTTAACATACAGGGTTATATTAGGTTTAGGCTTACAATATAGCGATTCAATAACTCCATGCATTGCATAGTGCTCATTACAACAAGTACACTCCTTAATCCCTATCACTTATTCCACCTATCCCCCACCCACCTTTCCTCTGGTATTCATCAATTTGTTCTCTACAGTTAAAAGCCTATTTCTTGATTTGCCTTGTTCTCTCCTTTTCCTTCCCTTTCCTCATTTGTCTTGTTCTTAAATTCCACATGTGAGTGAAATCATATGGTATTTGTCTTTCTCTGACTTATTTTGCTCAGCATTATACTCTCTAGCTCTATCCATGTTGTTGCCAATGACAAGATTTCATTATTTTTAATGGCTGAATAAAATTCTGTGTGTGAGTGTGTGTGTGTGTGTGTGTGTGTGTCTCACATCTTCTTTTTCTTTTCGTCAATCCAAGGACAGTTAGTCTGCTTCCATACCAAAGTTCTGGTACAAAATAGAATACAAATTCTTCAAAGAAATAGTTCTTGTGTGTGTGATTAAATGCTATTTAGTGACAGTAGGTCCATTAACCAAAGTTTCTTTGAGGTATTACTTATTTTTTTTTTTTTTTCAGTTTTGGGAGTGGAAGTGAAGGGATTCACTTAAATGTCCCCTCTCCTGGATCGTGAAAACTGGATGATTTCATACACCTAAGTTAGAAAACCCTCAGTCTTCACAGCAAAGATGCTCACCTACACATCTTGCTATCATTATTCCTTGAAAACTGTCTCTTAAGGGGTGTTTTCCCTATAACTAAGAATGTTTTGAGACGAGATCAGGTGCACTCAGGGTGGTATGGCCATAGACAAGAATGTTTTGAATACAAACCTGAAGAATATACTGAACTGGTTTTGTACATCATCCTTTGGTGAGAGCACATTCTCAGAATTATCAAAGTTATATAAACCGTGATTAAATTACTTTTTCTTGTTTTGAAGCATTCATAGGTACTTGCAGATTTAAAATTTATTGGATGAGATTTTATATAGCTAGTTTAAAATGATAAATGATTTTATACATTTCCAAATCTATTCTCTCTTTCTGGACCCAGCTAAAAGTATGCCTCGTGGTTCTTTCTCTGATCATCAGAGTGTTACTTAATATTGTAGAGTAAAAAAGTTATTTGGTTCATTTATAGTGAACTAGTTTAACATTTCTTTTAATACCTCAAATTGATAATTAATTAACCCTATATTTCCATTTTGTGACCATTTTACATAATTTGATTGCATAGTCCTTGAATATAGAGATATATTATTTTGTACTGTTTTGCCTTACCAAAACTTTTTTTCAGAGTATCTGTTCTAAAACTTGTATGGCTTTTCTCTATTAAATATTGTTTTTCAAACTTTTTCACCAATGTATTTCTGATGTAAGAAGAATAAAAAATATTATTCCTAAGGATTTGAGTCCCTAAACAAAAGCAGGGGCAAAGAACTTGAAATTTATTTTAAGTGTTTATAGTCTTATTCTGACCCAAACATTTATATACATTTTGTGTTTTACTTCATAATATATCCTTTTGTGTTTTGTTTCCAGAAAAAATTAAAATCAACGTTCTAGAAAAATAAGATATGTTTGAACCATTGCTTAACTTTCCTTATGGTCATGCTATAGAAACCAGCCTAAGTTTTGTTTCATTTGTTGTTTCCATTTGATTTATTTGTTTATTTACATATTTTTTAAAGTTTATTTAAACTCACATGTGTACTAGCAGGAAGGGGTAGAGAGAGGGGGGAGGGGAGAGAGACAGAGAGAGAGAGAATCCCAAGCCACCCAGGTGTCCCTGTTTTTTTCCATTTTTGAATGCACAGGAAGCAGGAAATTGGACTGTTTTCCCTGAGGACTCCAGGCCACCCCCTATAGTCTTACCTCAGCTCACAGAATTACTCCCTTTACCCTTTGGCTATAGCCAACTGCATTAATTTCCTAAGGTTTCTATAACAAAGTACCAGAAATGATGTGGCTTAGAACAACATAAATTATTGTCTCATAGTTCTGGAGGCTAGAAGTTCAAAATCAAGGAGGTAGCATGGCCGTGATCACTTTAAAACCCATGGGAGAAGGGCTAACTTGCCTTTCTGGTAGCCCAAGATACTCCTTAGGTGTGGAAGCATAATTTCAATCTCTATTTCCATCTTCACATTATCTTCCCTCAATGTGTGTCCATTGCTGTGTCTAAATTTCCCCTTTTAATAATGACATCAGTCACATTGGATTGGATACCCACTCTAATAGCTTTATTTTAACCTGATATCCTGTAAAGACTCTGTTTTCAAATAGGATCACAACCTGAGGTATTGGGAGCTAGGACTTCAACATATGTACTTGAGGGCCACAAGTGAATCCACCAACAGAACGGCCCTCTTTTCCCAGCACATCTCATATATTTTTACCTCCAGGATGAGTTGCTAAATTTAACAGATAGAAATGCAAGGAGCCTCAGTTAAATTTAAATTTCAGATAAACAACAAATAATTTTGGGCACGAGTGTGTCCTAAATAGTGTGTGATGCATTCTTACATTGATTTTTTTTTTTTTTGGTGTTGTTTATTTGAAATCTCAGTTTATCTAGGCATTCTGGATTTATCTGTATATTAATGGAGTATAGTATATTAATACTATCTCCACGCCTTTGCCTTCCTTAGTTTCATTAAATTATCTTTCAGAATTTCCAGTCTGATCTTTTCTTCAAGATTTGGCTCAAATGCCACCAACTTTAAGAAGGTCTTCCTGTTCTCTCTGTCTGGAAGTAGTTACTGTCTCTTCTTAACTTTGGTAGAACTTGGATCTATATTTCACCTGTGATATTTACCAGATCCTACCTTGTATTAAAATTATTGACATATGTATTTTTTTCTAGCATATTGTATAGAAATTATTTGATGGCCAAAGATTTTTCTGATTCAGTTTTCTATCTTATTCAGCATGTAACTCAGCTCCTTGGGACAGTAGGCATTCAGGAAAAAAAAAAATGTGTTCCTATTTGATTTGGCGTGCTGAAATAAAACAGCGGAGCTACTTTATAACCGAGAGAGAAATACATGCAAAACAATTCCTACCCAAGAGTTGAACTCTGAGTCTTTAACAAAATGTTCCCTGTTTTCTCAAAGGCTGCCTCCTCAGCAAACCGCTGGTTTGACCTACAGTGAAACTTCATCATCAGGCATAGACTCCCCATTTCCCTGATTTATTATAAAGGATTAAAGTGTTCACTGGTATTTACTTTTGATGATTTATGCCTAGATTATATTTACAGTCAGTGTGGAAGAAATACTGAAGGGTGTATTCATACCAACATTTTTCAGAAACAGCCTGGCTGAGTGTGGATTGGCAGCACATAATAGAAAGAGGTAGGAGAACCAGACTCATTTTCAATAGCAATAATCTTGCTCTATACTAATAATTGCAGGATAGAGATGTTCTTTATTCATTCTTCCACTTATTCAGCCAACCAGTGGGTCATTATTCATTGAGTCCATTAAAAAACATGCTTAGGTGGGCAAGAACTGTGCAAGGCCTTCAAGGCCTTTCTTACTAGTAATTTTACAATTAAAATCCAGTGGAATTCCTTTGTATTATTCATGCTAAGGGCTAGAATAAATATTTCCCTTAAATTATAATTTAAAATCTTACTATTTTAAAAAAAGATATTTTCCCTAAATTAGTAAACTGGTTTGGGAAACTGATTTGATTAATATTAATAGCCCACAGTTGAGTAATAAAAAAAAAAGCACTTATTTTTGTTGACAAATAAGGTTGGAAATTAGTAGGTTAAAGAGGCTTCTTTGTTGTAGAGCTTCTTAGATATTTTATTGTATCAATGTGTTTTTGTAATAACAGGTCTAATCTTTGTGTGCTTTACTTATCAGTGGTTCCTGGTTGGCTCCGTCGATTGAGCATCTAACTCTTGGTTTCAGCTCAGGTCATGATCTCACAGGTTCAAGGGTTTAAGCCCTGGGTTGGGCTCTGGTCTGCAGTACAGAGCCGGCTTGACATTCTCTCTCTCCCTCTCTCTCTGCTCCTCCCCTGTTCACATGTGTGCTCTCTCACTCAAATAAACATTTAAAAAGCCCCTTGTTTAGGGGCACCTGGGAGGCTCTGTTGGTTGAGTGTCTGGCTGTCCAGCTCTTGATTTAGGCTCAGGTTATATTTTCACAGTTTGTGGGATAGAGCCTCGTGTCAGTTCTGTGCTGACAGCATGGAGCCTGCTTGGGATTCTCTCTCTTGCTCTCTCTTTACCCCTCCCTTGCCTGTGTTCTTTCTCTGTCTCTCAAGATAAATAAATAAACATGAAAGAAAGTTAAAGTTTAAAAAAATTATATCTTATAGGTGATCATTGCACAAACTTCTATTTGAGGACTGAAGCTGATCTTTATATGTGAATCTATATAATAGTTTATGGGATAACAGTTTCTTGCTTTGTAATTAATACCTTCTAAATGTCAGCTTAGCAGATCTTTTTGTTTTCTCTCTCTCTCAGAATGGTGATATGGAAGATATGCAAATTAATGGATTAACTGGGTATAGGAGAGTTCAGCCAGGGAAGCAGACGTACTATGAGCATCGTGGAATAAGGGTTTATTGTAGGACCCTGGCACCCACAGCGGTAGAGGAGTCCCCGGGAAATGAAGGTCTGTAATGAGTTAGAGGATCAGAGAAAAGTCACTAACCGTCCTTCTAAACCTAAGGACAGCAGCTGCTAGAGTGGGACCACAGGGAAGAGTTGACAGATCTGTGGAAGGCTGTTTTTTATGGTCTGGGGTCAAGGTTGGCCAGCAGGATTAGCCAGCCAGAGGAAAGGGGAGCTGGAAAGAAAGCAACAGTGAGTGAGGAGAAGTTGGGATCTCCTGGCCCCATGGATCTCCATTCCACACATCAAATCATGGTGACTTTCAAAGTTAATGGCGGCTGCTTTGCTTCTGCCTTCCAAATCTCTACACGCTTCTTTTTTTGCCAACTCAGATTAGACAATAACAGAGAAGCAGATGGTGGGAAATGTAGTTCCAGCACAGGCCAATTAACAGAATAAAGCTCCCACTATGGGATTTGGGTGAGTTCCTATCAAAAAAGTATAATTTGCATCTTGTATCATAGTTCTAGTACTAGCTCTGCCGTTAGTACTTTGTGATCTTGGCCAAGTGACTTAACACTTTTAACTCCAATTTCTGTTTTTGCTAAATGGGGTGGGAGGACGCTGAGGCTCTGTCTCAATTTTAAGATTTGAAGAGAATTATGGGCATCCTCAGCTCACCCCTGCATACAACACATTAAGATGCATTTTGCAGAAGCATAATAAGGATTATATACTCATATTATAAGGAGTGTGATAAAAACTAGATAGACGTCTAGAAACATTCATTAGCTCTTACAAGACCAAAATAAGAACTGGGGAGACATTCTGTAAGCCTGAAAGGGCAAGCTTAAGGGAGGAAAAAAACCAAAATATTGTTCCATTTCAGTCCAGTATAGAGCTTTTCATTTTTTTTTAATGTTTACTTCTCAATGACATTTCTCCCTCAAATTATTATATATTGCATTTTTTAAAGAAGTTCTAAATAATTGGTTTTTCTTGCTTTGCAATTTATTTAGTGTGTTATAAGAGATAAAACTTGCTTCATTGGTAAAGTTAATTTACATGTTTTAATTTAAATGTTTAACATTTAACAGAGGAAATAGTTTTGGCAATACCAAAAAAGAGATAGCTTTCTCTGTAATTAAAGAGCTTGTATATATGTTATTACTTTTGTCACTATTTATGAAGCACCTACTATGTGCCAGTCTACCAACACTAATAATAGAGTTATTCAAAGAAACACAAGCAACAGTCTAGCTTAATGCAGAAACATCCATACAGAAAATTTCAGTAGGAGGAACTGGATTCTATAATAGACATAGTTACACAGTCTCATGAAGCCACAGACAAAAGGCAGGAAAGACATCTTTGAAGTGGTGGTATTAGACAAAGGCAATTTTTCCCTCTTAGTTTTGTTTGTTACTGTTTTATTAAAGAGTTCACCTAATGATCAGCAGAGAATATGAAAGGGAGATTTGGTCACAGAAACATTACATGGGAAGAGACTGGGGAGACACGGCTTGTTGTAGTGTTGTATGCCAGATACTGGACTGTGCACCTTATTTAATCTCAGCAAAAAACCCACAAAATAGAATGACTATTAAATAGAGTTTGTGAATGTTAAATACGAGGGAGGAGGAGACAAGAATCCAGGCGAGAGTGGTAGGGAGAGCCTGATTCATAATAGTGAATAAACTAGGGCTTGTTTTCTGAAGGAAGAGATATAAAAAAAAAAGTGTAGCATAACTTTGACTAACACATAGTCAGAGTTGTGTTTTTCAACTTCCTAGAAGATATTTGGAAAGTGAATTTGAAATGACTACGAGTTGTAATAGTGGGAAACTATTGAATTTAGGCCTATCTTAGGAAACTGATGGAAGAAGTGGAGAAAAATAAATTTTAAAAATATTTAGAAAACAGTTTACTGTATAGTATGATTAAAAACATTGAGCTATGGGGAAATCAAGTATAGTCATCTTCCTCACTATTAAAGTAATTATGTATGTACATACCTATTACCTATAACTTATAACTAAAATCTTATTAAAGTTTCAATCTTTTTTTTTTTTTTTTTGAGTTTGGTTGCTTAACCTATGTGCTGTCAAACTTCAGAGTAGTTGAACAGATAGTTTGTGTTTCAGTCTAAGTGGCCAATATTATATTTATTGTTGCCTTCTTCAATTTTAAAAGAATGAGGCAGCAATTCACAATCTAAAAATTAACCGGTTTGTTTCCCAGTACTTCTTGTGGTTACAGGTGGCCGTGTGACATAAATCTGTCATGAAAAATATAGTGGGAGCCTATTGGGATTTGGGGGAAGAATTTTTTATCTTGATAAATCTACCACATTCCTACTAAAATCCAGCTGTCGTGGTCAGACAGGCAGAAGCCATTTTGTGATGACACACCAAGAGTGGGAAAGGTAGGGGGACTGAAAAACACCGTTTGCTTGAACACCTGAATCTGCGCTGAACTGCCAATCTCAGTCCTCTTGCTGTCTAAGAAAATAAGTCCCTTTCCTGGTTAAAACATTTCATTATGTTTTTATTACATATAATTCAATGTATCCTGATTCTTGTTATGATTGTACCATCTTCCCCAAAAAGTAACCTCAAAAGAAGCATACTCAGGAGGAGATTGGTGATACATTATCTCCTAAGTTTATCCAGTCAACTTATTTTGACATTATTGAAGCAACAGAATATTCTTTGGGTGAAAGAGTAGCACTCTGTATAAAATGCAAACATTTGTGTTTTTCAGTAGGTGAAATCTTTCAGCATCTTTTTTCATTGGCAGTTTTATAAGAAAATACAAAAAAGCTTTTGCCTCACTTTGTGAATTTATGTTTAACGGAGAAGAAAAGAGTAGAAGAAGCAGCCTTTAAAAAATGACTAAAACATCCACTGGACAAGACTGAATTCTACTACCTACTCAGACTGTTGTCAAGAGATGTGTCAAAAGGTAACATAGGGAATAAGATCAAAAAGCTAGCCTGTTTTTTCTTGAGCTGGAAAGAATAGCCTTTAAGCAAGTAGTTGACAAGCAATTATCTCACACGTTTTTTTAAAAGGCTTTGAGGCATGGACCTTTCTTGGATATCATTTTCTTTTTTTAAATTCAGTTTTATTTTAGCAGCATTTTTAAGCATATCCCAAAAGTCACAAACAAACAAAAACATCACCAATGGCTTAGGTCCAAAGTAGAACCCACTCTTTGTTGTTGATTAAAATATGGTATTCTTCAGCAGTAAAAGTTTGTGTAAAACTGCTAAAGAAAGCTCAATCAAGACAAACTTCTGCAGTCTGAACTAAAAAAATTCTTCAAAAGATACTGGTAAATGGGTTATTTTCAGTAAGCAATGTGAGAATAATGAGACGTTATATCCAGACAAGTGAATCCACACATCGATTTTACATCTTTCACAAAAATCAACTCAAAAAGGATTATCAACATAAATGTAAAATACAAAACTATAAAAATTCGAGAAGATAACAGGGAAAAAAATTAGGTGACCTGGGGTTTGTTGGTGAATTTTTAAGTACAATACCAAAAGCATGATCCATGAAAGAAAATATTGGTAAGTTCAACTTTATAATATTAAAAGCTTCTGCTCTCCAAAAGATACTGTGAAGGAAAGGAAAAGATAAGCCACAGACTGGGAGAACATATTTGTGAGACATATATTAGAGAACTTGTATACAAAATATACGAAGAACTTTTAAAACTCAGCACTAAGAAAATGAATATCCTAATAAGAAATGGGTAAAAAATATGAACAGATGCTTCACCAAATATGTATCTACAAATGGCAAATAAGCATATTTAAATATATCTAGTATCATGTGCCATAAAGAGATTACAAATTAATACAATGAGATGTCAGTATTACCTATTAGAATGGCTAAAGTCCAAATAATTCACCATAGCATATGCTACAAAGGATGTGGAACATTAGGAACTCCTTAATCATTGGTGTTGGGAATGCAAAATGTTACAGCCATATTGGAAGAGTGTTTGGTAGTTACTTCCAAAGGTAAACACAGTCTTACCATATGATCCCACAATTGTGTTCCTAGGTATTTACCCACCTCATTTGAAATCAAGTCCACACAAAAATATGCACATAAATGTTTCTAACAACTTTATTCATAATGTCTTAAACTGGAATCAACAAGATGTCTATCAACAAGTAAATGGAAAAACAAACTGTGGCACATACATACAGTGGAATATTATTCAATAATAAAAATAAATGAGTTATCAAGCCATGGAAAGATATAAGGGAAACTAAAATGCATATTGTTAAGTGAAAGAAGCCAAACTAAAAGTCTGCATCCTGCTTGATTCCAATTATATGACTTTCTGCAAAAGGCAAAGCTATAAAAACAGTTAAAAAAATAAAAAAGAAAGATTGTGGTTGGCCTGGACTCAGAGAAACAAGGGAAATGGATGAGTAGGTAGAGCACAAGGGATTTTGGGCTCAGTGAAACTATCATTTCATACTACAATGCTAGATACATGACAATAATTATGCATTTATGAACATCAGGAGAACTGTATGACACATATAATAAAACTTAATGTAAACTATAGGCTTTAGTGGATAATAATATATCAATATTGGCTCATTAATTACAACACATAACTCACACTAATGCAAAATAATATTAATACGGGAGCTTGTGTATGGGGGAGGAGGGTATATGGGAACTCTCTATATTATCCTTTTTTTCTGTTAATCTGAAACTGCTCTATAAAAAAAAGGGGGTTATTAATTTGAAAAGCTTAATTTTAAATGTTAGAATACCAAATCAGTGTATGTAGCACCAGAAATTGTCAACCAGTCATTGTAAAAGGAAAGAATCTAACAGTGACCACCTTAAAGCCATGTTCTTTGGTTATATTTACAAGTATTCACAGCACATCTTTTTTTTTTTTTTTTAAGTTTATTTATTTTGGGGCAGCTGGGTGACTCAGTCCATTAAGCATCTGACTTCAGCTCATGTCATGATCTCACAGTTCAGGTTCGAGCCTCACAATGGGCACTGTGCTGACAGCTTGGAGCCTGTGGCTTGCTTCGGATTCTGCATCTCCTTCTCTCTCTCCTGACCCTCCCCCACTCATATTCTGTCTGTCTGTCTCTCTCTCTCTCAAAAGTAAATAAACATTAAAAATTTTTTAAAATTCAATTATTTATTTTGAGAGAGAAACAGAGAAGAACAGGCAGAAAGGGAGGGAGTCAGAGAATCCCAAACGGGCTCTGCACTGTTAACACAGAGATCTATGCGGGGCTTGAACTCAGGAACTGTGATCATGACCTGAGCCGAAATCAAAAGCCAAACACCCTCACAAGAAATCTTGAGAGGAAAAGCATATTATTCTAATTTCTATAAATAAAGGCACAAAATCTTAAATGTTCAAGGTGCCTAAGAGCACACGACTAAGAGCTGCTGGAGCTAGGTTCCTTCTGATGACAGACTCCAAAGCTGGCTATACCTACCACAGTTATGCACTTGGGTCTCAAATGAGCAGACCTTGCTTCACATCCCAGCTCTACCATTTTCCAGTTAGGTAACCCTAGGCAAATTACTTACCTCTGTAAAACTAAATGTCATTCTCAAAATAACTAATAATAGTCCTACTTCATGGAATTATTATTGGGAATAAATAAAACTCTTAGCCTGAAACCTGTATAATAGTAGTCAATATAAAGTTTTCTCTTCTAATCTTCCTCTTCGTTATTATCATCATCTTCCTCTTCATTGTCATCAACATCTTCATCATCATCGTCATCATCACCACCACCATCATCATCATCATCTGTACCAGTGGCTATGGATAAATTAATGATCAAGAGAAGTCTGTGGAAGAAGCACAAGTATATGGAAGAGCCCAGTTACCAAAAGCAGTGAATGAGTTTTCACAAAGAAATTGAGCAAGAAATTAACACAAGTTTGGGATCATATTCTTCTTCTTCATTCCTTAAGTATTTTTATGGAGATTAAGTCGGGGGGGGGGGAAACAAAAGCAAAATGAACAACAACAAAAAAATACACACAGCTATTACTTAGCTATTAGTTTAAAGGGGAAGTGAGTTATAAACAGACCACTTCAGGCTAGAATTATGGCCAAAAAGGCCCTTTTTCCTACTTGACCCTCGTGTTATGGAGAGGAGGCAAAAGGTCATGTGAGATTTCAAAGCAGAAGCTACTAGAAAATCCTCACCATCTTGCTGCTTCCCCACATCATAAGTGTTACTGGCAGTTTGGAGTTATCACAGTAATTACAAAATAGAATTAAATTTTCAAGATATTTCAAATGCTCAGGAGAGAATTCCTAATATCTAACGTGAAGTTTCTAAAGTAGTGTACCACTTAAACCCACTTTGATACATGGATGAAGGCTGTACCACAGTGCCTGGCAAATCATAGGTGCACTATCATTATTGAATGGATGGATGAATGAATGAATGAATGAATAACTTTTCCATTCTCACCCCAACAGCATTGGTTCTTCTGCTATGCCTCTAGAAACAACTACTGTTTGATCACTTCTCTGCAAAGTCTGACAACTGAACAAAGGTTTGGAAGCATCAGTGAATTACCACTTAATTACTCCTTGTATGTATGGTCTTAAAACATAGCCCTTAAGAGAATAGGCAAAAGTTTCATGGCTATTTTCTCTCTTCTCTAGACCAAAGAAAGGAGAGTATTTTCTCTGACTCCTGTAGATAAATTTTTTTTTAATGAAAGTGGAGCCCCGGAAGGAACTGAAATTGAGCAAGGTGCTTTGTATGATGGGAACTCTGTTGTGGACTGAATGTTTTTGTCCTTCTTTCCCCCAAATCCATGTTGAAGCCCTCAGCCCCCAATATGATAGTATTTGGAGATGGGTTCTTAGAGGTAGTTAGGTTTAGATGAGGTCATGAGTGTGGAGCTCCACAAACAGGTTAGAGCTCTTACAAGAAGAGGGAGGGAAATCAGAGCTAGCTTTGACTTCTGTTCACGTCTAAGGACACAGGGAGAAGGTAGCCATCTGCAGGCCGGAAGAGAACTCTCACCAGAACAAAACCATGCTAGCATCTTGATCTTGGACTTCCAGCCTCAAGACCTCTGAGAAAATAGATTTATGTTGTGTAAGCGACCTGTCCCCATTCTATGGTATTTTGTTTTGGCAGCTGGGCAGATTAAGACAGACTTTCTTTGAGCCCACAAATAAACTCACACTTAAATGGTTAATTAATCTATGACAAAGGAGGCAAGAATATACCATGGGGGAGTGGGGAATCTCTTCAATGAATGTCTAGTACTATAAAACTGGACAGTTACATGGACAGGAATGAAACCAGACCACTTTCTTACATCATACAAAAAAAAAAAATGGATTAAAGACCTAAGTATAAGACCTGAAGCCATAAAACTTCTAGAAGAAAACAGACAGTGATTTCTTTGACATTGACTATAGAAACACTTTTCTGGATATGTCTTCTCTGGCAAGAGAAACAAAAGCAAAATTAAACCATTGTGACTATGCCAAATGAAAAAGCTTTTTCGCAGGAAAGGAAACCATCAACAAAATGAAAAGGCAATGGGAGGAGTTATTTGCAAATGGTATATCCAACATGGGCTAATATCTAAAATATATAAAATACTCATACAACTCAACACTGAAAAAATTTGATTTAAAAAATGTGCAGAACATCTGAGTGGAAATTCTTTAGAGAGGACATACAAATGGCTAATAGACACATGAAAAGGTGCTCAATATCACTGATCATCAGAGAAATGCAAATCAAAAACTACAATGAGACATCACCTCATACCAGTCAAAATAGCTAATATCACAAAGGAAAGAAGTAACAAGTGTTGGTTGGGATGTGAAAAAAAGGAAACTGTGCTGCACTATTGGTGGGAAGCTAATTGGTGCAGCCTTTGTGGGAAACAGTATGGAGGTTCCTTAAAAAGTGAAAAATAGAACTACACTATAATCCAGCAATTCCACTTCAGGGTATTTACTTGAACAAGACAAAAACACTAATTCAAAAAGGTATGTTCTCCTTTGTTTATTGCAATATTAAAGCCAAATATGGAAGCAAATTAAGTGTCCAACTAATGGATAAATGGATAAAGAAATTGCCGTTTATATATGCAAGGGAATATTACTCAGCCACAGAAAAAGAATGAAATCTTGCTATTTACAACAACATGGGTGGACCTAGAAGTATTTATGGTAATTGAAATAAGCCAGATGGGGAAAGACACATACCATATAATTTCACTTGTATCTGGAATCTCACAAACAAAATAAAACAAACAAAACCAGAAACATACTCATAAATATAGAGAACAAACTGATAGTTATCAGTGAGGAAGAGTGTGAGAGGGAAGGGTGAAATAGGTAAAGAGGATTAAGATGTACAAACTTACAGTTATAAGATAAATAAGTTACAAGAATGAAAAATACAGCGTAGGGAATATAGTCAATAATACTTTAATAACTATTTTATGGTGACAGATGTTAACTACATTTATTGAGGTGTGCATTTCTCAAAGTATATAATTGTTTGGTCATTATGTTAAACACCTGAAGCTAATATAATATTGTATGTCAACTGAACTTCAATTTAAAAAATACTCTTTGGGTGTGGTGAGAGTCATGATTGAATGAGGAGAAAGTGAAAGAAGAGCACCTGGAGTATGCAGTCATTGCTTTAATTAACAACGCAAAGTATATGATATCATTATGATCCAAACTAAGCTAAATAGGGCTGTACAAAGTAGTCAAATTAAGAGGTTCTCAGGGGTTCTTGCTATTAGCCCATTGTTTTGAGGTGTCAAAGCTCTAGTTTTTTTGTGAGATCAATGTAGAGTGATATAATTCAACTTAGATAAAATATATCATCATTTCATCAATTTTAAGACACATTTGTTTTATTCATATTTTCTCACATCTGAAACTTGAATGTGTTTGTCAGTTAATGGCATCTTACAACAATCAGTATTATTTCCTCCTTGTTTAACGACTCATAAAATAATGATATATCTTACAATTGAGTCTCTTAGATTCAATGAAATATGATGTGAAGAATGTGACTCAGTACTTTTCATTACCTCCTCTGTGATCTTTTTTTCATTTGTTTATTAAATACGTATTTAACGAATAGCATTCCAGTTTCCATCTGTACTTGATACAGAATGTAAAGGTGAATCAGGCCCCTGCCTACAAAGAACTCACTGCTGAACAAGGCTGACTTGCACACAAATAAAAATGCAAAGCGCTTGAAATAGAACAGTCACAGTGAGGATGAGAAATAGAAATGAGATAGAAATGAGGAGAAGCTGATCGATGTGCTTTGGTAATGTTTGGGTAATGATGTGAATTTCCAAGATAGAGGATACAAAAGGAAAAACAGGTTCTGATATGAACCTAATAAGTTTAAAATATCTTTCAAACATTCAGGAGTTAATGTGAAGGACTAGACGTTAGGAAAGAGCCCTAGGATAGTCATTGGATGTGTGAGTCATTGGTATGTGGTTGGCATGGGTACCAATTAAATTGCTCAGGATAAACATGTGGAGTAAAATTGAGCCAAGGGTAGAGCTTTGGGGGGACATCAGGACAGGAGTTATCAGAGAAGGAGGTAACCTGGAGAAAGTGGTCCCTAGGAAGCCACAGAGAGGAGTTACAGGAGCAAACTTTGCTACAAAATAATAGTCTATAGAGTCTATTAGATGTGAAAATTCAGACGACAGGTGACGTCATCATTAAAAACATTCTCTGTGCTAATATTTAATATTGTTTCCTTGTTTTTTATTAAGCAATCATGGAGTTTCCAATGACTACATGGGGTCTGTGTTTTCATTTATTGCAAACAGGTGAGGAAAGCTTTTTTTTGTTTTGTTTTATATGTTCCACAACATGTCTTGCATAGGTCTTGTGAAATTGAATTCCTCCAGGAATTTGATTGCAAGCAAAGCTTCCATCATTTCCAATGCTATTACATTCCCTTTAATCAGACAGTGAGAATATGTAATCCATTATTTCACTTTTTCTCTTGGCTGCCAGGAAGGTCAGAGCTAAAAGAAATGCTCAATCATAGAGACCTCTGAGCCCAGATTCTGGACAGAATAATCTCTACTCCTTTTGCTATCTCTTTTCTCATCTCCTTTACCTTTATCTTTTATGGTCTTGTGTGTTTATTAAAAGGAACTTCAAATATATTTTGAAAGGGTGGGAAGTATAAATTATAAATAATTAAAAATAAATAAAAACATGACCATGATGCTGTATGTTAGAATTCATTTGATTTTTCTACTGAAATAAGGTCTGGGGCATGAGTTAGTAGTTAATATTAATGTGTAGAAATGAAGCCTTGCATTGTTGGTCTCCCTGTGCATGATCTGTGACAGCAGCTCTTTATTCAAACTATTTTAAGAGTTGAGCTCATGTCATTAATGATTCAGGTGCACTAATCAAATAATAAACCCCAAATCCACATTGATTTCAATCCGTATTCAGGACACTAGGGAAACTAATCAGTGTTTGCTGAAGAAATGAGAAAAAATCGGAGAGGAAATAAACGTTATTTTTAAACCCCCCTTGGAATATATTAAATAGGGAGAAAAATTTGACAGCTATTTCAAAGGTAGTTGACAGCTTCTTTTAAAAATATCATATTCCTTACTAATGTGACAATTATGCCATAATATATTTGGAGATTTTAGCTTAGAAAATAGTATGTTTCTTAATTATTTTAAGAATGTTGCTTAAATTTCTCTTATTGGTGATTAGCAAGGATTAAAAGTACCTTAATTTACAGAGTTCTTATGGAGTATGCCCTAGGTGGCTGTGATCTGTTTCCAATGGTGCTATTAATGCCTTTAACAAAGAGCTGATAGGAACAGAGAATGACCTAATAATGGTAAAAGTCATAGCTACAATTTTCAGGAAATTGCAGGATGCCAGGCAGTGTGTAAACAATCTTACATGCGTTGTTTGTATTAAGTCCTTCTACCATAATGATTGTAACTATTTTTCAGATGAGGAAACTGAGGCCTAGAATGGTCATCCAATCCACAGTACCAGAGTTAAGATTTAAACCTACAGTTTTAACTATTATGTTTTATTGGCTTGGAATTTATCCTTATCAAATGCAATTATTCTTCAAATGTTACCTACTTTTAAATATTTATTAAATCCTACTGTGCTCGTCACTGTTCATTCCTAGTTCTGTCTTCATATTATTCCTGAACTATTGCTAAATCCTCATAATTTGGTGAGGATGGATTCCCAGCATGGTAGAATGAAGAGGTCACCATATTCTGCCCTCAAAAGGCAATGATAAAACTAGAGAATATTATCAAAAACAAACATTCAGAGCCCTGGAGATCAACAAATAAACTGAGAGGCACCAGAGTGGCTCAGTCAGTTAAGCACCTGACTCTAGATTTCGGCTCAGGTTATGATCTCAGGGTTTGTGAGTTTGAACTCACCATTGGGCTTTGCACTGACAGTGCAGGGCCTGCTTGGGGTTCTTTGTCTTCCTTTCTCTCTGCCCCTCCCCTGCTCATGCTTATTCGTGTACTCTCTCTCTCTTTCTTTATCACTCTCCTTCTCTCAAAATAAATAAATACACTTAAAAAAATAAACTATGAAACACTGTTAGTGAAAAATTACTAGTATTCAGATAAGGAAAGTGTGGATCCAAGGCACCCTTACCTATATCTGCATCCATTTTGGCAATAAATAGCAAAATGGCAAACATAAATCCAACCATGCAAATAATTACATAGAATAAGAATGGATTAAGCATCTAAACAAAATGTAGCCATTGTAAGACTGAAATAAAAATAAACGAGATCTTACTCTATGCTCTCCACAAGACACACACTGTAGATTCACACTCAGTGGACTGAGAGCAAAGAGGTGGAAAAAAAGATATTCCATGCAAAAGGTAACCATCAAAGATATGGAATAATGACATTAGTATCAGACAAAGTTGACTTTAAGACAAATATATTACTAGAAACAAGGAAGACTATTTCATAGAGATGAAAGAGCAGGGGCGCCTGGGTGGCTCAGTTGATTAAGTGTCTGACTTCACCTCAGGTCATGATCTCACGGTTCATGGGTTCGAGCCCTGCATCGGGCTCTGTGCTGACTGCCAGCTCGGAGCCTGGAGCCTGTTTCAGATTCTGTACCTCCCTCTCTCTGACCCTCCCCTGCTCTCTCTGTCTCTCTCTCTCTCTCTCTCTCTCTCAGAAATAAAAAAAAAAAAACCATTAAAAATTTTTAAAAAAGAGACATGAAAGGGCGATGAAAGTGTCATTTTTTTCAGGTAGATACAGCAAGAATACATCTATACAGACAACTAATGACAGTACCCTCAAATATGTAAATCAAAGAATAACAAAAGTGAAAAGAGAAATAGATAAATTAATAATAGAGACTTCCACACCCCACTCTCAAAAAATAATACACAAATGAGACAAAAAATCAGCAATGGTATGGAAAACTTGAACAACACTGTCTACCACCTTGACCTAATTGACATTTATAAAACACTTCAGCCAATGAACGGTTGAATTCTTTTCAAGCACTATGGTGCTTCAGCTTAGATAATATGTTAAGTTATAAAACAAATTTCAATGAAGTTACAAGGATAAAACCATAGAAAATTTTCTCTGAATGCAATGGAATTAAATTAGAAATGAATCAAGCCCTTGGCATCTTTGCAAAGGGTACAAAATAGAGTTCACTAGGTTTTACAGCTTCTTTATCTGTACCTTATGTATGCATGGTGATGAGTGTCTCTAAAATATGTAGACTGCCACTGAGGTCGAATACTGTTAATTCTACCTTTAATATCCAGCTTGTGTATTAAAGAGGGATTGATCTAATTGATTCAGTCATAAAATATTTCCTACCTGCCTACTGTGTTCCAGGCACTGTTTTTATTGTTGAGGATACAGTAATGAAGAACAAACTCCCAAAAAATCCCTTTCTTCACTTAATGAAGGAGGAGAAGAGGAAAAAATAAGTAGATTTAATGTGTATATATAGAAAGAATTAAATGTTATGGGAATATATTAAACAGGATATGAATATAACTAATTCTAGGATGGTGAGGTAGGGTTGCAAACTTAAAGTCAGAAAAGTCCTTGTTGAGAAGGTGGTATTTGAGCAAAGACTTGGACTAATGAGCCATGTAAATATGGGAGGAAGAGCACTTTAGACAAAAGAGTAAGTGCAAAGCCTCTCAGCAGAAGAGTATCTGGAGAAGAGTGAACTAGAGGATGGCAGAAGATGATGTCAGAGAGGTAAGGAGGCTAGATTGTGTGATAAGGACTTAGCTTTACTGAGTGAGCCATGTAAGGATGGAATTTGAACAGAGGAATCACATCATCTATTTTTCAGTAGTTCCTAGAACATTCTGGCTGATGTGATGAGAGTACAATGTAGGAGGCCAAGAATAGTAGCAGCAAAGTCCATTTGAAGGCTACTGAGATTTTCCTTGCAAGATGTGATGGTGGCTTAGATCGGGGGTGAGCACTGGAAATAGTCACAGATGGGTGAATTCCACATATACAGTGTAGTGAAGGAAAGCCAAAAAATCTAGCACACTGGGGATGTGGAATGAGAAAAATAAGGAAGTTAAAAATGACTCTAAGGTCATGAATGAAAACCTATTTTGTGGGTTCGTTTGAGTAATGAGCAAGGCCTCTTGCTCTTGCCTGGAGCACTTGTGGTGGACCGCTCTGGAGTGTGTCCTTGCTAATTAAGTGCTCGCTGATCACTCATGTCCTGTACTTTCCTCATTAAGGCAACTGGCTGCCTCTAGGGTAGGGGTCAGTAAACCTTTTCTGTAAAGGGCAAGACCTCAAATATTTAGACTTTGCAAGCAAGACCAAACTCCGCTCCTGTAAAAAGAACATAACCATAGACAATACATAAACAAATATATTTGGCTCTATTCCTAAAAACTATTCACTTAAACATGCGGCAGGCAGGAACTGGCCTGCATGCCACCGTTTGCTGACTCCTGTTCTGGAGTGTAGCTTAAACCCAATATCCCCCTGTCATCAGTAGCATGAACACATGCAGTTCCCCCATCTCCTTGTAGTGTTTTTGAATAATCCCAGTTTTGAATAATCTTAGCTTGTAAAGATTTTCTCTCCAATACTCACATAGCTTCCCACATCATCTAAGTCAAGTCCCTGTTCACAAGCCATTTCCTCAGAGAGGTCTTGCCAGCCCACAGACAAAAATAGAACCCCCTTCTTACCCTTTTTCCCTTTGGCTAATGTTTCTTCATAGCAGTTGTAACCATTGACATCATATTGTGTGTTTATTTTTTATGTGTTTGTTATGTGTGTGTGTCCCACTGGAATGTATGCTCTGGGAAGGCACTGAGTGTTTCCTGTAACTGTAACAATTCCTAGTGAGCATTAGACACCCCATGTTGGTAGAATCATGGATTCTGGGTCTTCCTCTGCCATCACCTACCTGACACATGAGGCTCCTCTGATACAGCCACGATTTAGACGTGAACTGCTTACAGACCACTATCACTTCCCCTTCTACAAACACGTGCATAGACCCGGACCATTCTGCTCATCATAACATTTTTCATGTTAGTTTGAAATCATTTATATATGTTATTCGTTATTTCCAAGAACAGGAACAGAACCAAACATCCTTTATCTTACTGTCTTCAGTGCCTAGTACAGTGAGTCGTGTAGAATACAGAAGGTCAATATATATTTCTGAAACTGAATCAGCTGTACATATGTAATGTGAACAATGAATAAAGTCATTTATAATATTTCTTAGCAATGAATTCATTATGAGTTGGTAACACTTAAAGAATGGAGCTAGGAAAGAGGCAGGAGATCAAACTGAAAAACACTCTTCTGTTTTTAGACCTTATACCAACTGATATCAGTTTTGTATTATTTGGGACTCAGAAGTATCTTTTCCAAGACTTATTTAATGATTCTTGAAAATGACATATCTTTTTATGTTTCCATAATAATTAAAAGATGTTGATTTTTTTTAATGATTGGTTATATGAAAACTGCCAGTATGGTAAACCAAAATATCAGATATATTTCTCAAAATTTAACTGTGATTTTGTGGGTCTGCTTCATAATATGAACCCCTGAGGATAAATTTCTGGCACATGCCACAAGGCCAGGGACATACTCAATTCTGAGCTACATGACACCTTTGAACTCTGCGGGTGCATATCCACAGCGGTCCCTTGATTTTACCTGTATGGGTGGAAATTCTGCTTACAGAGTTTACTATTACTCTGAATGTTCTTGGTTAGGGCTGTTACTTCACTGAGAAGAAAGGCAACGATGGGGGAAGGATTGTGAAACCATTAACCAGGGTCATGATGATTAGGGACCATCAAGATTAGTTGCATAAATAGGGCAGAAATTATAGTATTTATAGGCATTTGCTTATATTATCAAACATATACAATATATGATAAACCAAAAGCAAATAAAATGGATTGTATGGAGAGTGAAGATATAGACTGTACACAGGTAAAGAGTTAGAAATTACACTCCCTGAATGTCTAATTTCTAATGTTCAGGATTTTCATTTTGGACCATATTTGTTTGATATTTGAACCATATAAATGTAGATTTTTTTAAAAAACTTGTATAAAAAAAGAGCAGTTCTTAAAATATAGAACAGACAAAAACAAATTAACCTAAGTTGGTGGCACAGCCACACAGAGAAAAATATTGCAAGTGATTTTGTAGCACAATATATTAACTGTACATCCTTACTGGATTATATTCTAAGGAAAAAAACAAAACAAAAAAAATAGACTGCATTCAGCAGACTTGCTGTTAGTAGTAATATTAGTATGATTATTTTGAAGTTATTTTTATGAATTGTGTAACTATACTATTATATAACAGAATAAAACTAGTAAGTAATTAAGTTCATGCTGTTAGGAACCAAGATTATCAGCATAAGGAAGAGAAATCCAAGACAAATTTAAACATTTAAGTATAAACCCTGTATTTTTAAATTTGAATAAGAAAAATCAGTGTAAATAGATATATATAAATATATACACACACCCATGATTTATTTTACTTTTTCAATATAGTTACATGAATATATAAATGGGCATATATATATGAATATATTGATATAAATATGTGTGCGTGTGTGTGTGTGTCTGTGTCTGTTGTGTCCACATATTTTCTCTACCTCTGACCACAAAAAATTCCTACAAATAATGACAAGCCTCTGGACTCTATATTGTACCTCTTCAATTCAATTTTTCCTCTGGTCTCTATGTGAACCTCTAGACTCTATATTGTACTTCTTCAATTCATTTTTTCCACTAAAAGATATGAGGTTACATCAGAGAAATAATTGATTCTGGATCTGGGGCAGAAAACGTTCAAGATCAGCCAAGGGGCATCATGTTATGTCAGAAAACAAGGAAGCTGTCAAAGAGAGCTGGAGCTGTACAGCTGGGACATAGGAGCCATCTTGATGGGGCTCCTGTTGACCTACAGTAGGAGAATTTTAACACCAGAATAATAATAATGCTCAAAATGGATTAAAACATGTCACTTATATAAAATCCATGAGTTCATAATAATACAAAAAGAAAACTTAATGGAACTTTTAAAGATATTTAAGGCGCCAATTCATTATTCCAAAATATGATAACTGTTTGAATGATATTTCAGAGTAAATGAAAAGTTAGTAAGTTCTTTATAAAATAATTCCAACTATTAAATGGAGACAATATCATAAAATTATCAAGTGGGTCTAGGCATTGGTTGTCAATGGCTACTAAAATTATTAAATGCCAGGTTGATGAAAAACTTGTTACAAGATTTGGCTGGTATCAATGAACTGACTGATGAATCTTTTTTTTTTTTAATGTTTATTTATTTTTGAGAGACAGAGACAGAGCATGAGTGGGAGAAGGGCATAAAGAGAGGGAGACACAGAATTTGAAGCAGACTCAAGGCTCTGAGCTGTCAGCACAGAGCCTGACATGGGGCTCGAACTCAGCCTGCAAGATCACGACCTGAGCCAAAGTCTGAGGCTTCACTGACTGAGCCACACAGGCACACCTCCACTGATAATGTATATACCTTCTGAGCCGACCTACTAGGAATGACACAGGATGTGTACTGCTGGTATAAACATTAATTGCATATACCCCTTCCAATCTGTATATTTGCATTCTTTGGGCAAATACATAATAATGCAACTCCTGGATTGTAGGATAGTTCTAGTTTTAGTTTCTTGAGTTACCTCTATACTATTCTCCAGAGTGGCTGCACAAGTCTACATTTCCACCAACAGAAGGTTCCCTTTCTCTGCATCCTCACCAACATCTGTAGTTTCTTGTGTTCTTAATTTTAGGCATTCAGACAGGTGTGAGGTGGTATCTCATTGTGGTTTCCATTTATATGTCCCTGCTTATGAGTGATGTTGAACAACTTTTCATGTGTCTGTTAGCCATCTGGATGTCTCTTTGGAAAAGTGTCTATTCATGTCTTCTGCCCATTTCTCAGTCGGGTTATTTGTTTCTTGGATGTTGAGTTTGATGAGTTCTTTATAGATTTTGGATACTCTTTACTAGATATGTCATTTGCAAATATCTTCTCCTGTTCTGTAGACTGCCTTTTAGTTTTGTTGTTTCCTTTTCTGTGCAGAATTTTTAATCTTGAAGTCCCAGTAGTTCATGTTTGCTTTCTTTCCCTTGCCTTCAGAGATGTGTCTAGGAAGAATTTGCTGTGGCCAGGGTCAGAGAGGTTGCTGCCTCTGTTCTCCCCTAGAGTTTTGATGGTTTCATATCTTACAAGACTGTCAGCCATCAGCCCTGTTAAAAACCAGCAAGTCAGTCATATGTGGAAATTAAGAACGAAACAGATGAACATAGGGGAAGGAAGAAAACAGAGGTAGGTAAACCATAAGAGACTCTTGACTCTAGAGAGCAAACTGAGGGTTGATGAAGAGGAAGTGGGCAGGGGATGGGCTAGATGGGTGTTGAGGAGGACACATGTGATGAACACTGGGTATTATATGTATATAATGAATCACTAAAATGTATTCCTGAAGCCAGTAATATACTGTATGTTAACTAACTAAAATGTAAATAAAAATTGATTTAAAAAAACAGAAAAAAAGTAAAAACCAGCAAGTCAAAATAATGGTGATCTGCACTGTGTCCTAAGCACTTTACATTTAGTAGTTTAATGCTTAAATGCTGTGAGCTAGTGTGGTAGAGATGGCTATTTGGCAAGAAAATTCATGGTTCCATTTCATAGCATAGATTTTTGCTAGGAAGCTGCTGCTTATTTAGAATTACATTTTCTGTTTTTTTTGTTTTGTTTTGTTTTGTTTTGTTTTGTTTTTTGCATGTACGTGTGGCTATATGCCTACTTCTCACCACTGGAATTCCAAAGAGAGTGATATCACTTCGGATTAGGGTGTTAAATAGTATTGTCCAATGCTGTATATTCTCTTTTCTTTCCACCTGCCTACTCTTCACCTGCTGTTGGAATGGCATCAGGACAGTAAAGTCATGAGATTGTGGAATCACAAGATGAGATCAGCCTGTGTATTTGAATCACTGTAGGAGGTTGCTTTAAAGATCCTTTCAGTCAGGGATGGTTACACTGAAATTTGTGTTCAGCAAGAAATCTACATATTGTGTCAAACCACTGACATTTTGAGGTTTTTTGTTACAGCAAATTACCTATCCTTATTAATGCAGTTGTGCATTGTGATCCCCTTTTCAAATAAGGAAACCAAGCTAAAATACAAGATAACCTGCTCACAGAACAGCAATTAGAAAATGGCAGAACCAGCACCTGAATCTGGTCCCCCAATCCCTAAGAATATGCTCATAACCACCACACTATACCAAAACATTCCATGGTACTAAGACTTTCTGGGTAGATTACTTATGATATATAGTCTAGCAGCCTTTTCACTCCTTACATTGTATGTCATGCTCTCACTTCGAATGTTGGATCACTCTTCAGAATCCTTCTTACCCTTGAAACTAAGGCTTCCCTTTATCCTCTTTGTTTTTTGTTTGTTTGTTTGTTTTTTGTTTTTTATTTAGTGTTTTGTTTTGTTTACAATGGCCTGACCTGTTTCTTAGGAATAAGACGGCTATGAAGATTCCTCATCTTGAAGAAATTGGGTTTTTGGTTATTTGCCAAGTAAAGACTTTTTCTCTAAAAAAGCTTTACCAGGCCAAAACACAATGCAATGAGCTAGTTATTTTACAAATACCTACTGAGACTAGTTGTTGTTAATGTCTTTGAGAGCAGTGGTTTTCAAAGAGTGGGCCCTGGACCAGCAACATACATGTTAACAAACTCTGGAAACTTGTTAGAAATGCAAATCTTCAGAGCATAGCCCAGACTTCCTGGGTCAGAAAGTCTCAGCAATCTGGGTATGGGTATGGGTCTCAGCACTCTGTGCTTTAACAAACTTTCCAGGTGGTGGTGATGCACACTAAAATTTTAAATCCATTGGCTCACGTATCCTCTTTAAAATTGTGATCAGAGGGGTGCCTGAGAGGTTCACTTGGTTACATGTCAGACTCTTAATTTCTGCTCAGGTCATGATCTCATGGTTCATGAGTTTGAGTGCTGCATTGGACTCCACTGAGGATGTGGAGCCTGCTTGGGATTCTCCCTCCCTCCCTCTCTGCCCCTCCTGTGCGCTCTCTCTCGCTCTCTCTCTCTCTCTCTCTCTCTTTCTCTTGCTCTCTCTCTCTTTTTCTCTCAAAATAAAGAAATGAACTTAAAAAAATTAATCAGAATTCAAACAAACAATAAAACAAAACAAAATACATAGTTCCTTCAAAAATTTTTTTAATTCCACTGTATCTTTTGAAGAACTGTTAGAGGGTCCCTAAGCTTATGGGCATTACGGTTTGCTCATTCTGAGAATTCTCTTATGACTATTTTAACTTGCTCCTACAAACTTTTCACCTTTTTATTTTTGCAGATTTTTTCTAATCCACTTCTCTTTCCAATACTGTTTAATATTATTGTTATTGCTACTTCTTTCTGAATTCTTTCTGACTTTGTTCTGCTTTTTGCTCAGAAGTCAGACTCCATTTTGCTGCATTTATTTCCCTTTCCGTCTCCCTTTCTGCCCTTATTTTCATTTGCTGTTCCATGAAGGCTTCATAGTGAAGTGTTGCCTGTTTTCTAAGAACAAATCTCAAATTACTGACATCTCTAAGTGGTCCCAACCTGACTTCTTGGCCACTCATGGTCATGGATGTCCTAGGTGCAGAGAGTTTACTTCATTCTAATCCCTACTTTGTATGATGCATATTGTTCTCATCAGTTTATGCACAGTTCCCCTCATCTAATTGTATATATTAAAAAACATGTATCCCTGGCACCCTTAGATTTCTCCCTCTTAAAAACAACCACTTTGGGGCGCCTGGGTGGCTTAGTCGGTTAAGCGTCCGACTTTCACTTAGGTCACGGTCTCGCAGTTCGTGGGTTCGAGCCCCGCATTGGGCCCTGTGCTAACTGCCAGCTCAGAGCCTGGAGCCTGTTTCACAGTCTGTGTCTCTCTCTCTCTGACCCTTCCGTGTTCACGCTGTCTCTCTCTCCTAGAAATAAATAAAAAAACATATTAAAAAATATATTAAAAAAAAAAAAAACAACCACTTCTATTGGGTTTGATACATATATTTGAATTTCTGTCTTTTAAAATATCTAATTTTTATGTATGCTTGTTAAATTTGCACAAATGGCATTGTTAAAAAAATACCTTGTTTATTATTTTTACTCCATAGCATTTTTAAGGGCTCTCCTTGCTGCCGAGTATATATGTCTTTTGTAGTTTCTAGGGATTGGATAGTACTTGATAATGTACAGCCGACATATTTTACTTTTTTTTTTTTCTTCCTTCACTCTTCAAAAATAGAGCTACTTATCTTACTATGGAAATGTCCTTTATTTGCATAGAAAATAATGGCTTTTGGCAGAGTGCAGCAGGAGGCCCGTGGTGCTGGTGGGCAAAACAAGAGCTGGCTCTGTGGTACTTCTTGGTTTCCACCTGTGAGTCTGTCGCAGCCCCAACTTGGAGGGATTTATCCGCTTTTTATTTTTAGCTCTGTTTCCCATTCAATATGAGGTACCTCAGTATATTTCTTTTTCTTCATCTTTAAGTGAAGTGTTCAGTAGATCCTCCTTCCTTGTATTTATTTTAACAGAATTCTCCATCTGTATTCTCTTCCCGGTTGCAAATGAACACATTCTTACTTTCTCAGTTAAATCCTGGGTTTCATAAAAAGTATAATTTCACTTTTATAGTAAAGTTTTGAGTGTTTGAGCCATACCTGTATGTTTCACAGGTAGAAATTAAGAAATCCAGTTGCCGGCCGCACCAGAGTAGCTCAGTCGGTTGAGTATCCGACTTTGGCTCGGGTCATGGTCTCACAGGTCATGAGTTTGAGCTCCACATTGGGCTTTCTGCTGTCATCACGGAGCCTACTTTAGATCCTCTGTCCTTCTGTCTCTGTACCTTCCCCATTCACATTCACACACACTCTCAAAATAAATAAACATTAAAAAAAAGAAATGCAATTGTATCCAAAGGTAGGTGATTAAAGTAGGACAATTAGAAGCTTCTGTGCATCAAAAGACACTATCAACAGAGTAAAAGGCAGCCCACAGAATGGGAGAAACAATTTACAAATAATAATCTGATGAGGGATTGATATCCAGAATATATAGAGAACTACTACTCAACAACAAACAATCCTGATTTTATAAAAAAGAATTTAACGTTTATTTATTTTTGAGAGACAGAGTCCGAGCAGGGGAGGGACAGAGAGAGGAGTCACAGAATTCAAAGCAAACTCCAGGCTCTGAGCTGTCAGCACAGGGCCCGATGCAGGGCTCGAACCCACGAACTGTGATATCATGACCTGAGCTGAAGTAGGCTGCTTAACCGACTGAACCACCCAGGCACCCTGTAACAATCCTGATTTTTAAAAATGGAAAAGGACTTGAATAAACAAGTCCTCTCAAATGGCCAATAAGCATATGCAAAGACGTTCAACATCACCAATCATCAGGGAAATGCAAATCAAAACCATATTGAAATCAACTTCTTATGCATTAGTATTCCTATTAGCAAAAAAAAGAAAAACAAAAACAAAACCAAAAAAAATAAAATAATAAGTGTTGGAGAGAATGTGGAGAAATTGAAACCTTTGTGCTTTCCTGGAAGGAATGTAAAATGGTGCAGCCTCTGTGGAAAATGGTATGGTTGTTCCTCAGAAAAGTAAAAATAGAATTACCAAATGATCCACCAATTCTACTTCTGCATATATACCCAAAAGAATTGAAAGCAGGTTCTCAGGTGCTTGAGTGGTTCAGTTGGTTAAGTATTGGACTTTTGCTCAGGTCATGATCTCATGGTTCAGGGGTTCGAGCTTTGCATTATGGTCACTGGTGTCAGCACAGAGCTTGCTTTGGATCCTCTATCTCCCTCTCTCTACCCTGCTCATGTGCACACTTTCTCTCAAAAATAAATAAACATTTTTTAAAAAGCAAGCAAGAAAGCAAGATCTCATAGAGATATTTGAACACCCATGCTTATTAGAGCATTATGTACAAAAGCTGCAATGCAGAAGCTACCTAACTGTTCCTTGACAGAGCAATGGATAAGCAAAACAAGGTATATACATATAGTGGAATATTAAGCCTTGAAAAAAATGGAAATTCTGACATATGTTAAAAATAGATGAACTGTGGTGACATTATGATGAATGACATGGCAGGACACATATTGAACGATTGCATTTATATAAAGTAATTAGAGTGATCAAATTCATAGAAACAAAAATAAAATGGTGGTTGCCAGAGGCTGGAGAGGAAGAAGAATGAGGAATTAGTGTTTAATAGGTACAGAGCTTCACTTGGGGAGATGAAAAAGTTCTGGAGATGGATAGTGGGGATGGTTTCACAACAACCATATTAGATAACCATGAAATATAACCACCTTCTATCTCTAAAACAACCCTTTTTGCTCTTTACTTTGTATAAGGAGTCTTGGAAGAGGTCAGTGATACTTTCACTAGTAATTTTTATGATCTCAGATTTTATGGCATCCACATGAAAATAAGCCTGATAAATTCAGAATGACCGCATATTCAAATATTGATGGACTCTGGCTTTAAAGAATTTCTCACCTAGAGACTTTAATAATTTCACTTTTTAAGAACACTTTGACTCTGCATATTAGAGAGTCTAGATATTATTATTGATGATAGTAAAAATAAGATTTTACGTATTTGTGTTACTTTTTAAAGTTGACAAATTTATCTCATACATTATTTGATTTAATGATTATGTAGCCAATAAAATTCCATATCCTGGAACACTGGACATACAGTGGGAAGTCAAAATTATACTGTCTGGTAAATGCTTCTGGCTTATTTTAGAAATGAAGAACTAAGCAAACAAAGAATCAGTGACTTTTACAAGATTACAGGGATCATTTGTAGAACTAGATCACAGATTTTCTGACTCAAAGTCCAGAAAATAAATCTTAATTTTAATTATATGGACATGCCAGGTGACATTTTCTATTTGATTAAAGCTCTACCCAAACTCATTTAATGTATGGAATATGAAAATATTTGTCGAGAAATACTGTTTGGGGGTAGTGTGACCAGCAATAAATTTAGGATGATAGAGAAGATCTTTTATTTTGTCATTGTCTAACTATACTGGTTGATTATTGCTTGTTTCTCTCTGTTTTTACTTACTTTTATTGATAGGAATGTGCCTATTAATTGCCAACCCCTCAAAGCATCCTCCCAGAATCTACTAGTTAAGCAAACTCAGTTTATTAGTTCTACTAAAATAAGAATAAACACCTCCCTAATAAAGTCTCAAGAGGGTCTTAGGAGTGTAAGGAAAAGATATTTATAAAGTGATGCGGTCTACTTTGAATGGGTTAGGGTTTTTCTGGGCAGAAAACTGATCAGGACCAGTGCATTTTGTGGTGTAATAATTTAAGGTTGGTGGACGCAGTGAGGTGAGAGTACCAAGGTAAGTGAGAGATGAGCGAGCTATTTTGATATGCAAGCCATTTGCCAGGTGAGCAATATATTGTCTTGAAAGGAGAGCTGTTTTCCCAGGTGAGCAAACTATTTTTCCCAGACAAATTGGTTGCAGGAATTTTAGAAGCATACAGTTACATTATTTACCAGCCTACTGGCTAGTTCCTGGGCAAGAATTTCCTAGAACAGAGTTAAGTCATATTGACACAGGTGGGCCTTAGTTCTCTGCCCTAATAGTTAATTTAGGTGGATGTAGGTGGTCTCAATTTTCAACCCTTGCTCCCTGCTCCCCAGAATTACAATGTCAGAACTAGTTGACGAAGTAATCCATACAGATCTGCAGCCCTGTTTAAGATACGGTGATCATGTACCATTTTTCTGGTGGTGGTGATTTCAGTCTCTGTAACTATAAAGTTTTTCTATTGTTTTTATTGGGTAATTATTTTCAGAATCATTTAATGGGATGGCCCAATGTGACACATTGACATTTAAGCTTCTAGAGACCTCAGTTTTGAGAACTATATACAGACAAATACTAACAGGATATACATGATGAGAGCTAGTAGTCTTCCTCTAATTCAAACACCTAACAGTATTCAATTACATCAAGACAACAAAACTCATCCCCAATCTAAAATGCTGACAGGAGGATCTATGGGAATATAAAGCAAATGACCTAATTCCTCATTTATTTTTGTTTGTTTTTTTTTTATTTATATGCACAGAAGTCTATAGCAATAGAAGTACAATATATTCTTCCCCTATGTTAGCACATATTCCTAATTAAAAAAAAAAAAACTAGAATTTCCTAGTATTTTCTTTAAAGTGGCCTATTTTAATCCACTTTTTTGTGCAATTTTACGAAAATCACAAGGGAGAAATTCTATGGATTTATTCACATCTTATCCTGCTATACTTTGAAATATAGTATAGGGGCTGATTACATAATTTGTGGAACCCAGGAGAAAAATGAAAATATGACACTCCTTGTTCAAAAATCTAGAAAAAGTGCAATGAAACATATTAGAAACAAAGAATTCTATTTAAAAATATTTCCTTATTTGTAAAATATAATAAAGCTGCTAGTGACAAATGTATAGCAGTTCAAGTTTGATGTCTAACAAGAGTGCTAATCCTGGAACAAGGATTTATCCAGTTTTAAAGTGAATTAAATTTTAGTGGTAGTTGAGCTTTGGGGATTTATGGCTGTCCAGAATGGATAGGAATTTAGATCATAAGGAGAGAAAAGAGCCGAGGGTCCTGGAATAGCACAGGAGAGAGGAGAGGACAAGTGGGATAAAGGCTGTTATGGACAAATTATGACTTAGGAGGTTTGCAATAGAGGCATTTGAGTTTTTTACATTTTCCATGTGTCTTGACTAAGAGCTCTTTACAAGAAATGGTTTAGTAATCTGAATTTATGTGGGGACGTTTCTTCAAACAAAAAAGGAACATGCTCAATGCATATTTCCAATGTTACTCCCTTTTGGTGTTAAGGTGCCTCTGGTATGAATGACCTTATTAATATTAAAAATTCCCTTCAGTGCCTGGGTGGCTTAGGTCATGATCTCACAGTTCATGGGTTCCAGCCTCATGTCGGGGTCTGTGCTGACAGCTCAAAGCTTGGAGCCTGCTTGGTATTCTGTCTCTCTCTCTCAACCCCTTCTCCGCCCATGCTCTGTCCCTCTCTGCCTCTCAAAAATGAATAAATGTTATTTTTTTAATTCTCCCAAATATCCACTATAGTTCTTAATTATCTTTTCTGTAGTTATGTCATTTACAAAGAGAAGCACTGGAAGTAGATTTATAGTGCAAAACCATGTAAAAAACAAGAATCTGGCCCAGAGTGGGTATCAGTTTACATTGACATAAACCCCTGGGTAGTTCTGCTACCCAGGTCTGCTAATGGGTAGGTCTGCTAATGGTTGAGAGAATAAGTTGCTCTTGCACCTTGTGTTTTAGATCCCCAACTTAATAGTTGGCTCTTTCTGATCGAGATTGACAAATGGTCATTTCTTTGTGGATGGATTGAAGTCATCCCTTTGAGAACAACACTCTAATGAACAAAACAAGACAAGATAGAGAAAGGTTTTTATAAGATATTGATAGCTGAACGAAGGCAATGTTTGTGTTATAAGGATGCCAGTGCGATGAATTCTTCTGACTTGGTGAATCTTTGGGGGATGCTTGAGGGATGGACTTACCTGTTCTCTTACCTATGAACGTCCCTGAAAAGACATACCATAAAAATAATGACAGATAAACACAATAGTGTTATCAATAATAAGGAAGATTTCTGCCAAAGAAAAATATTTTAAAATGTGAGAAGACGATAAAAGGATTTCTGAAATAAGTCAAAGAAAGACAGGTATCATATGTTTTCACTCATATGTGGATCTTGAGAAACTTAACAGAAGACCATGAGGGAAGGGAAGGGGAAAAATAGTTACAAATAGATAAAGAAGAAGGCAAAACCAACAGAGAACAAACTGAGGTGGATGGGGCGTGGGGGGTGGGGAAAGTGGATGATAGGCATCGAGGAGGGCACTTGTTGGGATGATGAGCACTGGGTGTTGTATGGAAGCAAATTTGGCAATAAATTATATTAAAAAATGAAAAATAAAAAGATTTCTGTATAGGGTTCCTTATTTCTAAGAGATAAAATGAACTCAGAAGTTGAAGACTAAAGAAGTTCTTTTTTTTTTTTTTTTAATACTTTTATTTCTAGGAGAGAGAGAGAGACAGCGTGAGCAGGGGAGGGTCAGAGAGAGGGGAGTCACAGACTGAAACAGGCTGCAGGCTCTGAGCTGGCAGTCAGCACAGAGCCTGACGCGGGGCTCGAACCCACGAACCGCGAGATCATGACCCAAGCGAAAGTCGGACGCTTAACCGACTAAGCCACCCAGGCGCCCAAGAAGTTCTGCTCTTCATTGCTGGAAGGGCAGCATACTGTTTCCAACTCCGAGGTCTTGAGCTGCAGTAGGCTTAAACAGTGGGTGGGGGGCGCCTGGGGCTTAAGCGTCCGACTTTCGCTTAGGTCATGATCTCACGGTTCGTGTGATTCGAGCCCCGCGTCAGGCTCTGTGCTGACTGCCAGCTCAGAGCCCGGAGCCTGTTTCAGTCTGTGACCCTCTCTCCTGTTCATGCTGTCTCTCTCTCAGAAATAAATAAAAAAATATTAAAAAAAAAAAAAAACAAAAAAAAACAGTGGTGGTAATGGAGTCTCACCTGGATCTAACGGGCATTTCTTAGACTCCCCAAACAACTGCTACAGTCAAACAGAGCTAATTTTATTAGATGTATTGAAGCACACAAGAGTACTACCTTGGCAATCCTAGTGGTTTCTCAAAAAGGAGACATTAAAGAATAATACTTAGATAGCTTTAGGGTCTGTACTCAAGGAATTGATGGTGGGATTTTCAAGGAATAGAACTGATGGGGATCGTGACATGATAATTTAAGTTCATCTGAGTGAGAGGAGGTTCTAAGTCAAGTTTTGTTCAGTAAACTCTTGGGTTAGCTATTTCCCCAAGTGAAACATCTGTTGTCCTGATAGGAGAGATTTTGCCCAGATGAACAAACTTCTTGCTCAGAGAAATTGGTGCAAGAATTTCACGAAGTAAAAAGCAAAGCTATTTATTTTTTTTTCTAATAGCATAATCGTCCTCACTAATATGTCCAGTCTGGCATTTAAGTATAGAACTGAGTCGTGCATCCGAAATCTGTGAAATTGAACAGTCATTTCAAGAGAAGCAGAGAGTATTAATAGATGATAGATTTTTTAGGGAGTAACCAATCCCCATAAATAACATGTATCATCATTACATATCTTCTTTAATGTCTTTGTTATCAGTCGGTAGGAGCAGTGTCTTAAATATATTCAAAAAACTGTTAATTCTGTAATACTATGAATGTTAATTTTGTGATGATCAGAAATAAATAGGAACAAGCAGACAGGACAGAGAAAGTGCTGAATTGAATAGATGAGTTGTAAAGTTTAAGAAACATTGATTTTGATTCAAACTAGAACAATGAGAAAGAAATCGACTGTAACTTACATTGCCTCAGGCCCAGAGCCCCAGGGAAATGAATCTATAGCACTGTTCTAGGTGTCAGTCTTATTCTGTCTTGTGGAGTCTCCAGGACTCCTAATACCTAGTGCAGTAAGCTTTTTGTTGGTCTGTAAGCCAAATTCTCTTGGTTATTAGGCAGTGTAATCCTCTGCTCTTACAGATACTGTTGGTGATGCCTACTAGTGAGGCTTTGCAGCCCTTACTATTGACCCCCAACATGAGTGTCGACACCAGTGGACACTGCACATCCTCCCCCCAAACCGTCAGCACTGTAGCTTCTTGTTAGGGACACTTCAGGTTGTGTACCTGACATGTAGAGTTCTTTCATCACCCTGCCTGTATGGTCCTCTTAGCCCCATGGGACTTAGCATTGTATTTGTTAGTTAACCACAGCTATCTTAGCCTTTATTCTCTCTGGGTTTCAAATGTGTCTGTGGTGATCTTGGCTGGGATGAATCCAAGACAGATCATGATTTTATTTGTTGACTGTAGGTTTGTTGTTGGGCCATATTTGCTCCTTCATTTTCCTTTTTAAGATGTGTTGTTTTCCATAATTATCTTCAGCCCCCCCGCCTGCCCCCCCCCCCCGGCAGATAGACATCTGGCAGAGCACCTTACCTGTGCCTAACCATGATGAAATATATCTGTGAATCCCAATGATGAACCGATAGTTTAAGCAGAGACTATAGTGTTCCATTTAGTGTGGAGGATTCTTCCCTGAAAGGGGGGCCCGAGTAGAAGCTCATTTACGAGATTTCAGGGGACAGACCTGAGGGAAAAGGCATGAAACATGATCTAATCCAGGGTTGCTGGAAAAACAACTCTAATGGGATATAGTGCCAGCAAGTAGAGATATTCTTCCTGTAAGACCAGAGTCAGTGGGAGAGAAAGGAAAACTGACACAGAATGAGAGCATGTGGAAAAGAGAATGAATTCTCAGATATTCAGACCTCCTAAAATATGGCATCTAAAAGAAGCTAGGTAGCTGTATGACTTGAGGCAGAGGTCATATTTTCAAAAGAGTGTTTTGAATGTTTCCATTTATTATTTATTGGTTTATATTTAAAATGAATAAGTTTGAATTAGATATTCTTTAAATTTCTTTTTAGTTACATATTTTAATCCTAGAAGAAAAACCAAATTAATCTGCTAAATTGGGTCAGACTCTAACTATACCATGTATCTGATCTTCATGTAATTTATAATATAACATTCTTTGCTTCAATAAACTAATGTTGTTACTCAATACTGTTTGGTAGACTAAGTGTATAATGGTTTAGATGATTCATAAGGAAGTAGTATTCTAAGATTTAAGGGTTCTCTTTTATTTTCAATGACTTAAGTCTTAAAAACTAAAATTCCCTTAATATGTTAGGTGGTATAGCAAGAAGAACATCGAATAAGAAGGCAGGCTTCTTTTTATGGATATCTGAGGCATTCTATCAATGTAGCAGAAGTCAGAGACATCTAAGGTCAAAATAGTTCTTATTCTTGCTAGAGGCATTATGTAGAAATGAAGTATATGTGTGTTTGGGACTGAAAACTGCAGCCAACTTAGTTTTGCGTCTGTATGCTAAAAAAATTCTGGGACCAAACATACCTTCTACTGTCTGCAAAATAATACTGGAGCTAGGAAAAAATAACTTAGCTACTTGTTCCAGGAAATACTTTCTCCTGGGAGATGAAACTGTGAACCAACTTAAAAAGCCTACAATTTGACCATGAAACCTTGTTTTAATTTCCCAGCTTTGCTCTACCCTCCAATCCAAAGCTCTTTTGTTGTAAATCTTGCCCAATTCCAACCATTCTCTGCTTGCAAGGTCTACCATAAAATCTCTTGGCCTGGGATGCCTGGATGACTCAGCTGGTTTAGCATCGGACACTTGATTTCAGCTCAGGTCATGATCCCAGGGTTGTAGAATCAAGCCATGTGTTGGGCTCTGTGCTGACAGTGTGGAGCCTGTTCTTGATTCACTGTCTCCCTCTCCCTCTGCCTCTTTACTGTTCACTCTGTATCTCTCTCAAAATAAATAAATAAACATTTTAATGAATAACAAACATTTAAGGCCAGGCTTCCTACATGGAAAAACAAATTTTTCACTTTATTTTTGTGTTCTGTGTTCCTCAGAGCCATTATTATTTGATTTTTCTTTATCTGAGTTGTGTGTTTTTTTTTTTTTTAATATTCTGGTACCATTTCTGACCTTGACATGTATGTGCAAAAGAAAAAGTACATCAAATCATGACTTCACTGGCCAACTTAATTAGTAAATACGCACCAAGTTCCTTCGTAGATACTAATGTGAAAAAAAAAATGCCTAGGGAAGCAGCTAAGTTGCATGTACTTATCTCAGCCACTGATGTTCCACTACCACCCCCAGGACAAGGTTACAGAGCAGAGACTAACCCAACCGTATCTTTGTCCGTGAGAATACAAAGTGCAGGGCAGCTCTGTCGTGAAGGGAGAACCCTGAGTTCCCCTATTGACTTTTGGGGAGCTTCGCAGCACACGTTTTAACATTAGCAGAGTCAATGACCAATACATATTCCTAAGCATTGTGAAAACTAAATCAGGATTCTGGGGAAGCTTCATTGTTGTTGCTGTTCTTCCTTTGCTTTCTTGCTTATTTTACATCCAGGTTAAGAAATAGATCGACCCTCTAAACTTCAGGGCTTTCTCTTAGAAAAGAAATATTAAGGTTGTTAGAAAACAAATATGCTGACTCGCTAGTCCCAGTCCAGAGCTTGCTGCAGCCAAAGAAAAATCTGTCCAAATTTATAGCATTTGATTAATTCCCTCAGATGGCTCCAGGCATCCCTGGAGCTTTTTACTGGGTCATTTTTCCTTTATGTTTGTATATTTTAAGCAAATGAACAACCAGTAGATTGGAATAAGTGTTTTTTTTTTTTTTTAAATAGGAAGGAAAGGAGGGAGGGAGGGGGAGAGAAAGAGAGAAAAAGGAAGGAAGGAAGAAAAGAAAGAAAGAGAGGAAGGAAGGACGGAAGGAAGGAAGGAAGGAAGGAAGGAAAGGAAGAAAGAAAAAGAAGGATAGAAAGAAATTGTTCATGAAGAAAATGGTTGCCAAGTAAAAATCTTCAATTGGCTACAAGTGGCATCTTTCAAACACAGTAAGCCAGAGTCTTCAATAGCTCGAGGGACTTTTAGTCAATAAATTTAACAAGCTGCAACCAAGGCCAAGCTTCAGCACAGTATGTAAATGAAAGTTCAGGAAGCCAACTTCTTCTCAACCCTAGGACAGAGTTAATAGAGGGGAAATGACAAAATGTGTAAGAAGGATTTGACAGAGTAAGCTTTTTTCTGTTTTTTTTTCCCTTTCTTATTTAACTTAAGGGCAAATAACTAGAGAATTTTCATTCTGAGAAGTAAATCAAGCTGGAAACATTATATAAAAAAAAAAACAACCTTCGTATATGAAAACGATATTGCCATGGCCAAGAGTTTAAACATTTCACATTACAGATACAGATTTTTAGAAAAGTGTCATTCTAGATATGGAAACACTAACTATAATAAAGTTTATAATGTTCTAAAATATTTTATCCAGTACTGAATATTAAAATTTAAAACGTTTGTATAAAAATGTGAACTTCTGGCCTCTGTTAAAGAAGAATCAAATGATCTAAAAACATTGTCTCTCCCTATCCCTCTCTCTCTGTCCTGCTCCCTGCTCTCTTTCAAAATAAATAAATAAACTTTATAAAAAGGGGGAGAATGCCTGGATGGCACAGTCCTTTCAGCATTCAACTCTTGATTGATTTTGGCTCAGGTCATGATCTCATGGTTCCTTAGATTGAGCCCTGTGTGGGGATCTGTGCTGACAAAACAGAGCCTGCTTGGGATTCTTTCTCTCCCTTTCTCTCTGCTCCTCCCTCCCCCTTGCTCTCTCTCAAAATAAATACATAAACTTCAGAAAATAAAAACACTCAGGTTATGTTCCACGTGGAAACAATTACCTGGACTGAGGAAGCTGATTTCTTCAGACAGGGCATGGTTAGCTACTGCACCTATTCCCAAACTTCCTGTTTTCTGTTACGTCTCATAAGACTTGATTTTTGCACTACCTATTTGGCCACTGCAAGTTTTGGAATTTATATTGCTTGATATAAGACAGGAAAGGGGCATCAAATGAGGCTGGTGAGTTTTGTGTATCCAGATCACATATGGGCTTGGATTTAAGATTTTGAATCACTGTTGTTGTGTTTTTTTATGTTTATTTATTTTCAGAGAGACAGAGCACAACCTGGGGAGGGGCAGAGACAGAGGGAGGGGGAGAGAGAGAATCCCAAGGAGGCTCTGTGTTAACAATGGAACTTGAACTTATAAACCCGGAGATCATGACCTGAGCCAAAATCAAGAGCTGGATCCTTAACTGACTGAGCCACCCAGGCACCACCAGATGAGTGTTTTTAAAGAAGGGAAAGCAACCTCATGTGATCAACATAGTATTACATGATGTAGGTAGCTTATCTTTATTTTATAGACGAGAATATTGATACTCAGAGAGTTGCAGAATCTTCCAAGTTCACTGGGTTACTAAGACTAGATGAGAGTTATGGATTCCTGATTCCAAAACACATAACCTTTACTGCGCTATCTTGCTTATCACTGTTTTCTGCAATGAGACTGAAGATTATTTATCAGATTAAAATCAAACTAATAAATAAAGTAAATAGTGAGTAGAAGCTGATCCTTATATGTGATGCTGTAGCTCATCATATTTCTTTTGGGCTGGATTAGGATTTGAATAGAAAACCTGCCTCAGGAAATCAAGTTTACTTGGCACTGTGATGAGGGGAAATTGAAGTGACCAAAAATCATGCTGGATCTTATAATAAAATGATAGAATCCTTAGCATTTAAAAATAAAAACTATATTCATAAACCAATGTGCCTGTATCGTCATGTCCAATAATCAGTAATTCTCTAAGAATAACCATATTTTATGGTTAAGGTCAGATATACATGTCCAAAGAGAGTAAATGCTTTCAGGAAATTGAACTATAAGATAGAAGTTTACATAGGCAGTATAGATTTAGAATAATGGGGTTGCTTTAGATAGAATTCCTTCTTTCCTTTCTTCCTCCTTCCTTCTTACCTTCCTTCCTGCCTTCCCTTTTTGCCTTTCAAAAATATATATTGCGGCTCTACTATGTCCGTGATTTTCTGCTCGCGTTGAGGATGTAGTGGTATGTCAGACACATACTCGCTTATTTATGTCCACATAAATAAATATGTAAATTATGATAAGAGCAAGAAGAAAGCCATATATAAGGTGTTAGGAGAAATTAATGGTGTGACCTCACTTGGAGAAGCCTATTAGATGACTCTCTTACAAAGTGGCATTTAAGATAAGTCTGGAAAGAAGACTTGTCAGGCAGAGGAACATTCTTGTTAATACAAATAGTAGATGCTACAGCAGGAAAGGGTGTGGCTCAGAAGGAAAGTTTTTAAAGTTGAGGCTGGCATGCTAGAAAAAAATCAGACAGTTGCATGGCTAGGGTTGTCAGATAAATGTAGGGCACCCAGTAAATTTGAATTTCAAATAAACAATGGATTTTTTTTTTTTTTTTTTTTTTTTTAGTGTAAGGGTGAGACAGATTGCTTATCTGAAAACATAGGCATAAGCTGATACTGGAGAAGAGACCAGCCAGCTGAAGCAGGAGCTTGCAGACTGTTCTCAGAGCGGTTATGTGTTTCATTCTCCTTTCAGTGAAAATTAGTTGAACAGGTGAGACATATGATATAATTTATGTTTTAAAATTTTTACTCTGCTGTTCTCTGAGGAGTGGACTAGAGGGCAAGAATAAGAAGCAGAGAGACAGTAAAGTCATTGTAAACAAAGTTGTTTAGAAAGGTGTCTTGGCCTAAGATGGTGGCTGTGGGGATGCAGGAAAGTGGTGTGAATCTAGATATTTCCTGGAAATACAATCAGGAGGACTTGGATGAGTGGCATCTAGGAGGCAAAGTTATCAAATATAATTCCGGTTAGAAGGGGCGTACCCTAAAATGTTGGTTGGGCAAACTTTGGAGAATGAAGAGGAATTTCAAAAGTTAATATTTGCCCATGTTAAATTTGGGATACTTGTTAGTTGTTCAAGTTTAGATGTCAAGTTGGCAGATGGATATGTAGGTCTGAGACTGAGAAAAGAGCTATGAGCTAAAAATATAAATATGTCTTCAGCCAGATTATAATAGAACAGAAGAAGTAGCAGAATTGATTGCTTCTTTGTTTGACTTGCTTTAAGTCACTCTCTTCTAGCTTTTTTTGTTTTGTTTTGTTTTGTTTTCACTCTGAGAATATACCTTGTTCTTTTGATGGATAATTAGGAAACAATCTAGTTTAAAATGTGAAATATTTAAAGAAACATTTCTTAGTATGAGTTACTATAAAAATGACCATCTGTCGTCTTTTGATTTTCATTCCTTTGCATTTCCAAAGGTGATCACCTAAAACTTCTCTGCCTGTTTGTTTGGGAAGGGGTAGGGCTGTGTGCTACCCCTTTTCCCCTTCTGTGCCCTGACCAGGGTGTCAGGCTAATAATCCCTAGAGTAAGGTGTGAGGCTGCTTGAAGGAGAGAGAGAATAGAGACAGGGAATGTTCTGATTTTTAGAAGTGGTTTGCAAATCCAAGTCAGAGATGCTAAGAATGAAAATGAAAGAATTTGAGACCAATTCCAGGTGTAGGACTGACAGGACCTCAAAGTTCATTGAAGATGAGTGATAGGGCAGAGGATGCTACAGTTTTTCTTCCCGTGGTTTTTTTTTTTTTTCCTACCATACATTCTAGACCTAAAATACAGAAACACTGCTCCAGTATTTCTACTATGAACTCAAGCAGAGTGGGTGGGTTACATTAGTGGAATTGAGCAGAGATGAGACTTAGGAGTTTCTGAAAGTTCTGGACACACTGCTGTATCAGAGTTATAATAGGGTGCAAGGATTCTGAACGCTTCCACATCTGACATATGGAGCTAGACAGCTGTCTCTGGAAGGGTAGGAGACGTTGCATTCATTACAGTCCCTAAGTCTAGGATTAATCATGGATATGAGAACATGAAATTGGAGAAGATTATGCACTACTGGTAAAACTGGTATTTTTCTTGTTTTTCTCTTTCTTGTCTGAGATGAGAGCACTGAATTCTCATCAAGGTTTTATTTACTTATACAGATAATCATTGGAAATGTTATAAAGGACATTGATGTTTGTGCATCTTAAGGCATCTTTTTTTTTTTTCCCTAAGTACCTACTATCTTTATTAAATAGAAACATTTGGATTGTGTACATTGTGGGCTGTATATGATATCATTTCCATTTGAAGTAATTCCAGCATCCTTTCCTCATTTTATTGAGCATATGTGTCACACATTGTGTCAAAAGCTCTTTAAATTAATTTATTAATTACTCTTCAAATAAATTGTTTGAGATAGGTAGGTGGCAATTTTATATTACACAAATCTTTATGGTTCTGTTGTAAAACGAGTTAGTTGCTTGATGTGACTTTTAGCCTTTCAACAGAAAGAATGTCTCTCTTTGCAATAACTTAATTGGATTCCAAGTTAAGCTGGAGAAAGGAAATTATTACAAATGCAAATATTCAGCAAAATAATACTTGTGCCTTTCAAATTAGTAAATTAAATATCAACTATACATAGCATGTTAATAATATTTTACATGAATGATCTATATGTTTTGGATGATTTGGAACTATGACAGCATGAACAACTTACACTGGCTTTGTAGAAGGGAGCACTTAACAGGAAAGAGGAAAATAATTTGACCTTCAGCACTTAAATCAAGATTAATAATTTCCATACGGTGGCTGTCTATTTTTAAAGTTATCAAGCAGTACTTCAAATATTCTATTGAAGTTCATGCCATAAAAACACAGAAAATGAGCTGGCATTTGATTAATATATGCAATAATTTCCTTTTTTCTGCCTGTAGTTACTCAAGATTTTACTTCAGTAAGTGAAGATTGTTCAAAGCATATTGAATGTTCTGTGTATTTCATGTTATGCATGTACATTTGGATAGAATTTATTATTAAGTCAAATTAAAATAATCATGAATCTTTTTTTTTATCACTAAATCCAGGTTTTAGAATCCATTTTAAGTTGCTAGCTACCATACCATCAACTTTTGACTCACCTTACATATATGACATACATCTGTCCTGAAAAGGCTCAACAATGACATACAAAATTAACCTTCTAAGTACTGCCACAGTTATTTTAGATAAAACGAGTGGCCTGCCTTCTCTTTCTTTGAGATTAAAGAGCTTGGATAAATGTTTTTAGAATTCTCACAAAAAGAGCTTGAGTTCCAAATCTTGGTTGGTGGGGCAGGATGATAGTCACTTAACTTCAAGTTAAGTGACACAGTGAAATAGCAAATGTGAAGAAAAGATTCATTGTTGATACTGTGAGAGGAACTCATGGGAATACATACGATGTAATAACAATGGTAATAGCAATAATGATAATAACGATGGTAAGAATAATGACGACAATGTGGAGGTTTTAACAGACTTTTATTCTAATCCAATTCTTACTATCCCACTATACTGTCCAAAATAATGGTATATACTTTCTTACTTCATTTTCATTATAAAAGAGGGCCTTGCCTTATCATTAAATTCAGACTAAGTAAACCTTTCAGGATATCTTATTTAGATATTATCAGACTCAAAAATGGTAAGAACTTTCTGACTTCCTACCAACTCTTGAAATTGTAGGTGACAATTGGTTTGATGTGTTTGTTATGGAACATATAATTCAGCATTTTTTAAAATTCTGTAGGTGTTTCTGATATATAGTTTAGATATATTTATACAAACTAAAACTAATGCAAAACCAGAGTTGATTTATTTTTATCAACTGCTGGCCAGTTTCTGAGCATTAATTGAATTGGCCCTATTCATGTGTATTTCAATATTATGGAGCAACAAATGTGGCATAAAGAGCCATTATCAACAAATTTCTGGTGCTCTTTTAGATTGTATTGTAGTTCTGTATCATATCTCTTTGTAAAATATCTGCATCTATAGTAATAATAAGTATGATAATACCTAATGTTGGAATAGTAAGAATCAATCTATCATTTATTTATGATTTTCGAGATTCTGCGAGATGTTAATCCTCAGAGTATTTTGCTAGATATGAATTATCAGATTTCTGGGAATGATTTTCTATCTAGTGGGTCCCATCTATGGGCAGGTGACAGCATTAGAACATCTGTCTATTTGTTTCTGTAGCTTGAGTTTTGTTTAGTTTTGTTTTTCTCTATCTGAGAATTCTGTTTCCTATATAAAATATACTTTTCTTACAGATTGAAAGTGAATTCATGATGTATAGATGTCACCTAATTTATCTTCACAATAACATCATAGGCAAAGTTTGCTAGCTAAACCAACATGAAAATTCTGTTTTGAGAACCAGAGAATTTATGTAAATGCCTTTCTTAAGTTCAGATATTCAGATTTCAGCTTAAATTCTGAGCCTCAAGCATCTTTATGTTCTCCTGTAGACCAAGTGCCTACTTTGTACAAGGGACTGTAGAAATGCAAAGATGTCGAAGTTGTATAGGCCTAACAAAGAGGCTCCAGCGGGTTGGAGCTACACACTTACAATAAACAGTGCAAGAAAATACTCAATATGCACAAAGACACAAAGGCAACAGAAGTTTAAAGGAAGTGTGTGTGTGTGTGTGTGTGTGTGTGTGTGTGAGTGAGTGAGTGTGTGTGTGTGTGTGTGTGTGTGTGTGTGTGTGTGTGTATGAGAGAGAGAGAGAGAGAGAGAGAGAGAGAGATCAGAGAGGTGGGCCTTGAATTGGACCTTGAGGGCAAGGTAACATTTGAAAGATAAAAAAGAGTGGAGATAGGAAATTAGGTACAAGAAAAAAAATGAGCCATACCTACTTTCTAGATCTATGCCAGAGTAGCCTTTATCTTTGGTAATCCTCCTTTGCAATTAAAAACAAAAGCAACAAAACAAAACAAAACTTTTGAAGGATCCTCCAGTGAGTCATTCTTCTCAGGTTGAGATCTCAGAAATTTTGAGATAAGTTATTTGTTTTCTTTTTCTGGACAATTTTTCTTTTGCAATTACTTAGACAGTGATTTTAAAGCATCTGCCAAAAGATTCAAAATAATTATTTATGTTTTTTTTTTTATTGCCTGCTATGTAGATATAATAGACTCCTTTCTGTAACATCCTAGGTCAAATCATCTAACATTTTAAAACTGTGAGCATTTCACCAGAATTGCAAATGTCTTTATATTAGACTTTGTTCTTTTCCTTCCAGTGATGAAATTCTACATTTTGAAAGTTTGAACACATTTTGTTTCTGACCCACCAATTATTGTTGGATTATGTTTCTCATCTTCTGGTAAGATGAGATTTTTTTCTAAAAAAATGTATGTGGAGCTTGCTTCTACTTGTCATCAATTACATTTTAACAAATACAGGAATTTTTTTAAAGCTTTATTCTTTACTCTTTCTCGGGCTTTTGATAATGATAAGCACAGAAAACTAATACATTTATAGATAATATTTGAACCATCAAGAAATCTCCCCGTATAGAAGGCCTCCCTCCCAAGAAAATTTAAGAACTATTTCTGAAGGAACAAATGTTAGTTTTAGGCAGCATAAGTTATAGTACTAATAAACAACATTTTGAGATTGAATAAATCACAATATCTTTATTTTATTTTGGCTTATCCTGTTGTAGTCCTTTTCATGTTCTCTCTCACTTTCCTACTCCACAACCACACACACACACACACACACACACACACACACACACACACAGTGACAACATTCATGCCCATGCTAGTTTGTTGCTGTTTTCTGCTGCTTTTGACCATTTCCATATTATCAGAAAAAAACATTTTTTAAATATTTTTACACTTTCTTCATAATTGTCACTTTATTGTTTTGCTCTGCTAAGTCATTTGCCTAGTGTTGTGTAAGATATACACGAGGCATATATTTTCTTTTATTCCCTGTTTTCCTTTCCCCTTTGGTTGTGACCTCTTTTCTGGTCTTTATTTCTGGTATAGGCTTAGATAGGACAAAGAAAGAATAAAGCTTATCTAGAAAGGAATAATTAAGTGAGGCACCTCTATTGTGCCCAAGACCAAAACTGTGCAAGTCCACACATAGTATTAAATAGCACCACCTGTGAAAGGTTGTAGGTACTCATTTCTTTAATTTGAGGAAACATATTTACGGAAAGAACATTGTTCTTGAAATCGGGAGACCTGAGCCCATGTTCGGTCTCTACTGTGTCCAAGTTGTTGCTGTTTTACACATGATACATCACCTCTCTGGGCCTCAGTTACTTCATTTGTAAATTGAAGGGATTAGATTTCTAAAAATGTCATGAATTTAAGATATAGACAAAGGAGTGAGCAGAGAGTCCACAGTACCATATTTCTCTAAAAGAAACAAAGAATGTAATTGGTTTCATGGCCTTTTTAATGAATGACTCTGACTGTACATTAAGGAGAAAACAAAAATGAGGCTTGTGAAGATTTAGGGATGTTAGCAGATGATTGCTGCAGATTAAGAATCTGTAGAGAAGTTACATATAACTGTACACTCCATTAACATTCTCAATAGTGTGAGGAAGTCTCACTGAATAGATACCAACTAAGAGAGGATGGATGGAGTAGAACAGGTTTATGGTTCTGCATAAATGTAATTCTGTGTTGCATCTTGTCGACTAGCACAGTTTTCATTTCTTTTCAATACTATTGCATCCTAATTATGTCATTGTAAATTGAGAATCATATCCTTCAAACAGATGTCCACAACTCCATTTTGGTAGTCTTAAAAAACAATTAAAAATGTGGTACTGAGGTTGCCAGAGGAGCAGATGAATACATTTAATGGCATTAAACTGTTTTGTGATAGGCTGGCAAAGGTGTACTGGTCAATTCCCTCCTGTTTATTTCTTCCTCTCTCCTTATGAAATTCTGTTTGAGGTGAATTCTGTTAAAATCAGTGTGCAAGATGGGATTGTGGAAGCTTTTAAAAAAATGGCTGTGCTTCAGATTCTGTGTCTCCCTCTCTCTCTGTCCCTCCCCCATTCATGCTCTGTTTCTCTCTGTCTCAATAATAAATAAACATAAAAATCTGTTTTAAATGGCTGGCTGATGATCTCACTGCGGTTATTTGTTATTTTACAACTCATGTCAAATTTCACATCTAGCATCCTCAAAAATGAGGAAGGTGAGAAACATGTTGGTAGTTGATTTAGTGGGAAGAAGGAACCTGAATTCCTGGATCTACATTTAATTGTGCATGAGGAATTTGAGACTAATACTTTACCCCTTGTGAATTCAGTTTGTTCATTTTCAGTATGGAAATGATGAGAATGATGACAGTAAATAATAAACTAAACCCCAGCAGTTTTGAGTGCATCAAACAAGAAAATGGAGACAAATGTGTTACATGTAGTCCTTCATGTAGCACATTTCACCATTAGGATCGGCTGTTCCCATACCTGTGTGCATGAGGTGGTATACCTTTCAATAATAATGATACAAAAATCTCTATTTTTAGAACAAATAATACCTACCTTTACTACAAACACTAAATGTGAAAAGGGATTTCTTTTTTTTTACATGTGTGCATATTTGAAAAGGGTATTTATTTTTTGATGCAAGAATTAATCATCATTTAATTTGAAAAATTATTCTGTACTATATGCTAAATATTTTTTACGTCATCTCGTTAAATACTGGCTTGGAGAGGCTAATTTTTTGAGTGTCACACAACTAGTAGATGACACATGTAGATCTGGCTTCCGTGTTGTTGTTTTCGTGTCCTGGAGCCTGCCACTCCCTGGTTTGACCCCATGTTTATCCATTAGTTGCTGTCTTGATGCTGAAAACTACTGACCCTCCTTTCCAAAGATATTATCCCTGGTTTAGTGAACTGACAGTCTGAAAACAGAAAACAGCTGTGGTAAAGACTAAACTAAACTCAAACACTAGGTACGTGTTAGGATGGCCTCATTTTAGGTGATAAACAAGTATAAGTTTGTATGGTTTGTATTTATAAGGAAGGCAAAGCATTTGGCATGTGTATAACACAAGGGACATCAATCAAAGAGAATGTGCTTATGGCAAAGGCTTCGTTGTGGGCACTAGGGACATCAGAGACAAAAACCCTGGGTTTGAATCCCAGTAAAAGCTGTGTGGCTTTACATATCAGTTAAGCTCACTTTGTTCATCTGTAATGTAAAGATTTAGATATGTTTCCTATATTATAATGATATTGTGAGATCTAACTGAGCGCATCTGAGTATAAGGGGTCGCAGTACCAATGAAATAGGAAGATTTTGACATAATAGGGAAACTGAATTTTTATGTTAAAATATTCTTGTAAGCATTCTTTGATTCATTTTTAGATCTTGATTTAGATACTCTGTCTTTTTTGTGTGTTGGTAGTGATTGCCCCGATTAAATGCTAGCACTGGCATTTTTTAAAATGTGTGTAAAGCATCTCTTTTGGAAACAAAATTAAAATAATGGCTCAGCTCCACCCAGGAATGTCATGTTGCAACCATTAGCAAGCTATAGTAAAATGTTTGGAAGATATCAATAATGGATTACAATATAAATATTTATGGAGTGCTGTGAGGTAGTTAGTTTCCATCAAGCTAGGGACATGCAAAATTGAATAGATACTGACACTAAACAAGACTTTGAATAAGTGGTTGTGGCATAATCCTTTTCCAATATTAAACAAATACCATCTTTAACATTGTTTGAGGTAAAGTGGGTTTTGGAATTTTGCAAAAGTCTCTCTAAGAAAATATATGTTATTTTAATGGATTATGAATATAGCATGACTTTGTAAATGACTGTATTTTTGTCTGTTCACACAGTGGGTAGAAAAATAATAGGAAAATGTGCTTCTATGATAGTATGCAAATATTTTGGAAAAAAATAGTAAGATAAGATACTCAACACTTTTGTCCCTGAGTATGAATGATTGTCATATTAAGGCATTCAAATGGATTTGAACATTTCTCTCTTCTGTTTTGCTGCTTGACTTCTCCCTCTGGAAAACTCCATTAAGAAAGGCTAATACTTCTGGAAAAGTATAAAAATTCTGTTTTAGTAAGCCTTTAAGAATTAAATCATATATATACAATAGTTGTAGTAAGAGCTTAAGTACAAGCGTACCCCTAAGCTGCTGTATAAATTTCTTGCAGCATAAAAGATGCCAACTCTGAATCAAACGTCTTCTTATACAGTGGGTCCACAACCACACCATCCCTACAGTATCCCTTAAGAATTATTGCAGGCAAATGATGTAAGGCCTTTTAGGATATCACAGAGATTCCATAGGCCATATATTTCTGCTGCTACACAGGTACTGGGTATTTTATTGAACTGTTCCAGACACTTTTCTAAGTACTTTACAAATGTGAACTTACATAAAAGTCATAGCAAAGCTGCTAAAAATTATTTATTCCATACTTGCAGATAGGGCAAAATGATTTTCCTGATTTTAAAAATTTCATGCTAGATCATTTTCCAATAAGCCCATCTCAGAATCATCTGATGAATGCAGAGGATGTAACTTTGGCTAATAATCGATGACTAACAAATGTGCACTGGCTTTTTTGGTCTTTTGAGGTGAGAGACGGACCTGCAGATATTAGTAAGTTCCTATAGTTTGATAGTCCCAGAGATATATCAACTCCAAAGATGATACGGTTTCATACTTCTGTTGAAAGTGAACCTAGCAGACACCTCCAGTTTGTAATTTTACTTCAACATTCTTTCTTAGCTATTTTATCTTTCTGCTCATTTCTCATAAACATGTTAGATAATACTTTAACAAGTGCTAACTAGTACTTTGTTAGAGCATTTATCTTTTTTCATTATGACACTTAGACAAGTGTTATCCTCATTTTTTTAGGTGATGAAAGTGTGGTGCACCAAGTCTAAATTGCCCAGAGTCAAAGAACCAGGAAAGGGGTGCAACTGGTATTCAAATCCACATATTATGGCTTTAAAGTCTGCATTCTGAAACATAAGCATTGTGATCTTTCTTGTTTACCAAGATATTTATTAATTATATGCTCTCCCCACCACAAATAAATACCTAGCTACTCATGCAGTATCCAAGGCATTTAAAAAATTGTTTTAAAATTTATTTATTGATTTTAAGAGAGAGAGTGAGAGTCAGTGGAGGAGGGGCAGGGAGAGGGAGAAAGAATCCCAAGCAGTCTCTGCAGTGTTAGCATAGAACCCGATGTGAGGCTTGAACCCAAGAACCCTGAGATCGTGACCTGGGCTAAAACCCAGAGTTGGATGCTTAATTGACTAAGCCTCCCAGGCATCCCTGCAAGGCATTAATTATAGCCCTCTGTGTACAAATACTCACCCTGACTTATAGCCATTTGCCCCTACAAAAGGGCTTTGGAGGGCCTGTTCTTGTAAAAATATTGAACTATTTTGTACTACAAATTGAGTCTCAAGCACTTTCTGTATAGACCCTAAATCAGCTAAACAATTATCTTATTAATCATCAAAAGATCTCTAACAGCGCTTCACATCATGTGTTCTGCTTGATAGAAATGAGTTAGTGATGACATAGTATACCATTGAGTGGCTAAAGAATTGTTTCCAACCTAAATCTTATTTGAAGTGATCATTGTAAAATGTAAGAGAAAGGCTGCTTGTCCTGATAGTCATTAGCAATTTGTGTGAGAGTATGTCCTGAGTTTTGATTTGGTACCTCAGAGGTGATCAGGACCACTGAACAATGATTAATTGGTAACTAAATGAAATGTCCTAGGGTTGTTTGCATATAAACCTCTGGAGACTGAGGCCAGTTCTCAGGATGCTTTGGAAAACTTGGAGGATTGGGTCTCTGCAGCTATGGGATTGAGGGCCCCTCTAGAACAGGGAAGAATTGTCTTCTTCGTGGCTATTGTCTGGGACACCAGAAATCTTGAGAGGGTTTAGGAATTCTGTTATCTCTATCAAATTGCTGGAATACAAAGGAATTAAGGTAAGAGAAATGGATAAGGTTACACGATACTGACTTTGGTACTCCAGGCTGACCACCTGTAAGAACATTCACCACAAATGGTGACACAAGAGTCTCTTCCAATCAAAGATATGATCAGACTCACCTCCAGTAGTTTAAGAAGTTTATCATTTTTACATAAGTTCCTCCCTTATTCTGAAGCAGAGGGTGGGGAAGAGACTGCCAGGGTCCAGCTCTGGCCAGCTCCAGGAGTCCCTGAAGGATGGATGGTGTCGGCGAGGGAGGGAATAAGAGAGCCATGGAATTTTTCGGGTCACCTGGCAGGCATCTCTGTCCTGTCGGTTTTGGTGTTTTTATTTATAGGTCAAATGTTAACATGGCATCAGCAAATGGAATTTTTACAATGGATAGTTCCCTGTAATAAGATGTTTTTGGAAAACGTACAGAAACAGGTTTTACAGAAGTATTCTTGCAGAACTGCCCCAATTATAGTGAGGTTGAGTAAGAAAATAACAGGGTGTTCACATTTTAATAACACTAATACCAAGTCATAGGTTTGTAGATACTCTTATCCATCCTCATCACAGCTGCCAGGGTAAGGGAACGTATTTGTGGAATGGAGGCCTTAGGGAAGGGGTTGTTGTATATACACCATCATTTAGCAAAGGTGTATGTGGTAACTTATGTTCTGCCGTTACCTGTTCCTTCTCTCTAAGTTAGGCTCTTTGTCTCCGGGCAAGACTTGATTTTCCAGTTACATGCTTTATGGCACAGGAGAGCCAACCATACCTTTAAAGAGTTTTGCTCATTTCCTATTTTTTTTAAATGTTTTTATTTATTTCTAGGAGAGAGAGAGAGAGACAGCGTGAGCAGGGGAGGGTCAGAGGAGAGGGAGTCACAGACTGAAACAGGTCCAGGCTCTGAGCTGGCAGTCAGCACAGAGCCCGACGTGGGGCTCGAACCCACGAACCGCGAGATCATGACCTAAGCGAAAGTTGGACACTTAACCAACTAAACCACCCAGGCGCCCCAGTTTAGCTCATTTCTAATACATAGAATAGCTCTTCGAGTGCATTTACCTTTGTGTCTAGTTTTATGATTTCTTGAATAGCTAGGGCATGAGAAATATTTCTGGTTAGTTGATTTACATGTTGAGCTGTATGAACCTCTTGGACTAACGCAACCTTAGAAACGGAATTGTACATGTAAAGGTCAATCTTTTATGAGTAAGGATCATTAGCTTGTTTATAGCTCAAGGGAAAGTATGGAAGGAAACAGGACCTGCTGGAGACACGATGTCTGTTCCCATAATCAAAAGAAGTAGTTACCACGATAAGTTCCTTCACGAGGTGCAATCATCATACCAGGGCCAGAATAAGTGGACAAGTCACTCCTGATATAGATCAACAAGGTACCTTGGGGGGTTGGTGCTCAAGCAGAAATAATTGAGTCGGGGGTGGATATCGGTCATCATCTGATTGGCAAGAGACGGACCATGCAAACTTGCTTTAACCTCACCAGGAGTTTTCTTGACTAGTGGGCTCAGAATGGCTCCCAACAAAAGACAATTTTGAGAAGGGATTTTTACAACTCTCTAAAGGGAAGAATTAATAGTCTGTCTTACTGACCAAGATTATAGCAAACTCCTATCAATGAAAGGAGTTCAAGGGTGCGTTTTGCCAAGGTTAGAGACTGGAGAACTGTGTGTGTTTGGAGAGTACTTACACCCAGGATCATTGTTATAATTAAGGGGACTTATGTAAATTAAACAAAGCATTCGGTAGACCTATTAGAAAAAAGCAACTGCCCTGATTCTGATTTTTTTTGCTATCACAACAGTTTGCAAATTACATGAAATAAACTTTGTTCTGGCTGCTTCCTTGTGATTATAATATATGCCAAGTACTAAGTGTTTCTCATTTGAGTTTAAAAATTCACACCTGTGTATCCTAAGTGTCAGATTCAAAAGTTATGTCACTTTCTTTTCAGATGAAGATTATTTCAGTCTCTTAAAGAAATAGTTCAAAACACATTGATTTTTTTAGATTTGTGACCATACGAGAGAATTTGATTGACACCACTTCATTGGTACTATTTATATACTATTTATTTTATAGTAAATTGCTGAAGAGTAATGCATCCTTTCTTCCATCTCATGGAAGTATAACCACTCTATCACATCAAAGAACTAGGGGATTGCACTGTCGAAAGACTCATAATCAGCCACTGTAGTTTTCTCAGTACATTTCTGTAAAGGTAAAAGGTTTTCATGTTTCATTAACACAAAGACTACCATGTTTTTATGCATTTCAAAGAGACAGTGCTACTATGTTTTATTCCTAGTGATCGAAGCGTCAGAACCTTTTGTATGTGTTATTATGTAATGTTCGTTATTTTCCATGAGAGCTGAGGCTTATGCGATACCTAGATAAAATGGGGCATTTGTTTCTACTCTGTTTATTCTGTTAGAAACACACGTGCAGGGTTGAAAGAGAAAGTGATCTATGTTAACAAAGTATGCACTAAAGAATTCTTAGTTTTTCAGTTTAAAAAGATGGGAGGAAACCCCAAACAGAAGACCACGTATCCAAGATGATATCAAAACATTTTCATTTTTAAATCCCCTAGTTATCACTTAGCACGAATCAGAGTTCCATCAGGTTTGTTGAAAACCTCTTTACTTTACTTCTGGTTTATTCATCTTTTCTCTTCCCTGTCTTAACCAACTGTACAAATTTGGGAAGGAAGACATTTAGCTTAACAATAATACATTTAAGAAGATTTTAGTCTGGTTCATTGTATATCGATATGAGTTAATAGTGGGATGTAGTCATTCGCAATCTTTTACCAAGAATTTGTCCACAACGAGGGCAGAAGAATTGCTTTTCTGGGCACTTATCAGTCTCTCTACTCTTTGTGCTTGGATCCACATGTTAAGTAGGATGTAAACACATTTAGAGAATAATGATAAGGGGATATGAAGCTCTCCTATTTAGAGCAGTGGAAAGAAGGGAAGATCGATTAGAGAAGATATGATTGCTATCTTCAAATATTTTAAGAGTTGTCGTTGAGAAGAGGGATTAAACTTGTTATGTGTAGCCCTCCAAAAGATCAGGGCTAAGAGAAATAAGTAGAAGCCATAGAGAGTTAAGTTTAAGTTCAATAGAAGGGAAATATCGAGGCCAGGTAGTCTAGGGGAAGAACAGACTAACTCTTCAAGGCATGATTTCTGAGCCAGTGAGAGTATGTAAGTGCTCTCTGCAGTCATTTGCAAGGGGTGTGCTACAGTGACATGGAGTATTGAACAAGAAGTTGGAATAATTGAGCTTTTTTTTTCATTAAATAAAATATTTCTTTAGTGAACATTGGCATGGTGAGTTTGGTCAAAAGTTGAGTCAGGGTTCTTTTTAAAATAAAACCTATCCAGTGATTTTCTTGGATACTTTAGTTCATTTGCTGCAAAAGAAGTTAACAGAGAGGATAGTGTGGTGATATAGAAGATACATCTGTCACTTTGTGCCAAGTGGATGGAACTTCTGAAATCATGGAGTCCAACATGATAATTTTACAAATTGAGGAAACTCAGAAATAAAGACGTCATGTGACTGGCACAAGTTCATCGAATTAATGGTAGGGCAGGGTTTCTGATTGCCAGTTAGCTCTTTTTACTACAAGAGTTAAAAAGGATTTGTGCTCCCTGATAGAATGCTACCAGCAACTACAATGATTAAATCACACTAAAACAGAGGCACCCTGACTCACTCTGTGTGTGTGTGTGTTTGTGTGTGTGTGTGTGTGTGTGTGAGAGAGAGAGAGAGAGAGAGAGAGAGAGAGAGAGCTAGCTTGTTCACCTATGAACTAGAATTACTTGATCTCAGGGTTTTTCCCCTAAGCACTTGAATCTTTGCCATTTATATCTGGTTATTCCTTAATTCTTAGAAGTTCCAAGTAAGGTTTTATAGGACTTCTAGTTCTCAATCTATAGCATTTAACAAAAGCTTTCTATAGCTTTCCTGATGAATGAAAGTAGTATTTAAAATATGCCAGGAAGTAGGATTTCTTGGTCTTGTCTTGCTATAGATGTCAATATGTCTCTCCAGTTATCTGCCCCTCCCAGATTCCCAAACACACATACACAACCCTCAGACACACAGGCTTTTTATTACCAGGATGAATATTCAACTACAGTCTGAAAGCAAGAAAAGTGTTTGAATACAGATACTGCTAAAATAATGAAGGGTTAATGTTGTCTCCCATCAAAAGACATATTGAGTTATGAGTCCAACACAGCAGAATTCTGAAACAACTCTGTCAGGGGTGCTTGGGTGGCTCAGTAGGTTAAGCGTCCTACTATTGACTTCGGCCCATGTCATGATCTCGCTGTTCATGGGTTTGAGCCCTACATAGGGCTTTCTGCTGATGGTGTGGAACCTGCTTGGGATTCTCTCTCTCCCCCTCTCTCTGTCTCTGCCTCTGTCTTTCTCTCTCTGAAAATAAATAAATAAACATAAACAAAACTCTGTCAAATGGAGGCTTTGCTGCTCAGTAGACCAAATATTAGTTTATATTCTTCTTTTCTTCTCACCGTTTTGTGATTTTGTTGGTAAAGTGTACACATAGCCAGAAGAGATGGTCGTACATACCAAAAATAATCAAGAAAATGAAACTGTTCTGAAAGCTATGGCTTTACACAAAGAAATCTGTGAGTGAGAAATCTGCTGGTTTTATTTTCTCTCTTGGTAGTTATAATAGACCAAGCCAATATCAAGGTGTCCTCTCCTGTTTACTTCTCTGTGCCTGTCACAGTTTTCTAAGTAGGTTAGAGCCAATTTTTTACATCTGCAACTTAATGCTTGCCAAAATTTACCATTCAGTGGGCTCATTCCCACTTTAATTGGCCACTTGCTTCTTTTTTCTGAGAACACAAGAGACCAATTGCACCTGCAATGAGCCTGATGGAGATTCAGAAAAGGAATATTTTAACAATTCTATTTTGGCGTGTGACTCATCCTTTCTCACAGAAGTAAAAAAGTGACATTGTCACATTGCAGTGTGTAGCAATATATTTGTGATTATGTTACTTGTATTTGTAATGTAAATTTTGTTGCAAAATAACAAGGTGATTTGACTCTTCAGTAACTCAGTGAATTTGTTCTTTGAATTTAAAAGGCACAATCAAAAGACTTCTCTAGGTTGGTAATGAAAAGTCATTGATGTGCAAGTTTAACTTTGAATACTTGAAAAAATAATGAAACAAGACGAAAGCAATTGCTATACATATACCTTTAGGAAAGGAGGAGCTGGTGGAATAAAAAGCATGATTTTGATACTAGGAAAAATATTTATAAAGATGGTATAATCTTATTTAGATTATTACATAAGGTTGGTTTGTTTGTTTGTTTGTTTTTCTGGCTTTTTAGGATAGAGTAAGCTAGAGTACCTTTTCATCAGAACTGAAACTGTCCGTTTGATATATTTATTAATCAAAAGGAGAGTGTGGTTTGAACTGTGCAAGTCTAAGGAGCATGCTTATTTTATAGAGATGAAGAGAAATAAACCAAGTTGAGGTGTATAGGAGCTCATATCATGTTTGCAGGTGTATTTAATTTGCTAAATAGATCAGATTGTGTTATATTCTTCTGTTGAAAATCCTTCTATAACTCTCCTTTGTTTAAAAGAGAATATCCACACTGCTCATTTGGCATTCAAGGCCCTCCATTCTTTTGCCACTGCTCAGCCTTCTAATATCACCTCTCATCAATCCCTCCAATGGGCTTTATTATACAGAAATGCCAAACTGTTTGCACACACCTAGCTGTTCATCAGCTCTGTGCCTTTGTGTGATGTTGCGATTAGCCAAGGAATGCCAGAGATGCTCAGGAACCACCACAAGCTAGGAGAGGGAACATGGCTCTGCCAACATTTTCATTTTATACTTCTGGCATCCACACCGGTGAGAAAATAATTCTTTGTTGTTTTAAACTACCCAGCCTGTGGTAAATTGTTATGGTGACCCTAAGAAACTAATGCAATTCCCATGTCTTTTGTGAAAGTTAATGGCCATTGAGAGCCACTAATGAGAACCTTAAAGAAAGGCCATGGATAACACAGGAATTCCATGAGTGAGGTTGTGAGGCACACCACCAGCCTATGAATCATGACAAGCTTAAGAGCTTGTGAAAAGCAAAGGGTATTACAGCCCTACCATTGGTCTTTACCTTGAAGCTTTATTTTGCTGGAGAAACATTGAATTTCGTTTTTTTCAAGGGGTCATAGGATAATGGTCACACCTTTGATTTGGTAGGGAATAACTTCGTTTCAACCCTGAAATTATTTAGCTTTATATATGCTCACTAAATTTTGCTTACAATCTGGCTAGTTTCTATATCACTCCCTCCCACACTCTGCCTATGGTGCGCTCTGTCACTCTGTCGCGCGCTCTCTCTCTCTCTCTTTACTTTTATTTTTTGGTAAGATTTTTTAAGCAAATGCAGCTGGTAAAACAAACCAAGCAAGCAAAATCCATGTGTTTTCATTTTGTCTGAGGCTCTTCCCAATTCTACAAGTGTATTATATACACACTGTACCTTTGATGTAATCTCACACAATGTTTTTAGCAGGTGTTTTTCCACTACATGACATAGGTGGTGACTTATCTAGCTGTTCCCTACAGTTGTCACCATGTTTCCAGCCTCCTATAATGGTTCCCTTGCTGACTGCTACCTGGTGTCAAATCCTTTGCCACATATTTTAGTTTTCTGTTACAGCAAACCCACTTCTAGTCAATTTGTAAATTGGTTAGTTTTTGCCTCTGTAATATATAACAAACAACCAAAGCTTAATGTCTTACTACCTGGGAGGTCAGCTGATAAAGTCTGTACTGACTGGGTTTACTCCCAGACGCATTAGGTACAAGTCTGTCCATATCTTGTATCCTCCTTGTGTAGGTGTGTGAGGCAGGACATGCCTTTTCATGGGACAAGGCAGCAGCGAGAAATCATGCCCAACTTTTCAATTACATTTCAAGTTTCTGTTTGTGGACGTGTCTGCTAATACCCATTAGCCAAAATAAGTGATGAAGGTGACCCCTAATAAAATATTCTGCTCATCATGAGACCAAAGGAAGATACACAGAAAATCCCATCGTCAGTACAGCAGGGAAGGGTTGCTCCCATAGATGTGAGGGGGAATCTTTGCAAAAATCTTAGATTCTATTCTTTCTGTTCTGGCTGTGTTTAAAATATCTTTTGGTTTTAGTGTTCAGAGGTTTCTGCATTTTGTGTCTTAGTACCCATTTCCTTTTATTATTTCTGCCAGAGACACTTTAAGAATCCAGAATCCAATGACTGGAAATACAATTATGGGATTTTTAACTTCTGTATCACCTCATTCTCTGCTTTTTCTTCTTTTGTACACTCAGTTGGATGAGTGTTCAAATTTCTCTCTTTTTCTTTCATGTCTTCTAAGATCTATTTTCTGTTTTTCTGGGTCTTTTTTTCATGTTAGTATGCTTCTTCATGAGTAATTTCTTTATTACTATATTCTATTTCACTAATTCTTTCCTTGGTTCTTAATTTTTTGTTTAAAAATATGTGATGAATTTCAGCTTCATTTAGTATATTTTCATTTGTAAACTCTTCATTATTTTTGAAACCTATTTGGCCAGTTTTAGTAGTCTCGTGCCCCAAGTCATATTAAAAATTGTCTTTTCTTTGATTAAACATCTTCATCTTATATTCTGTAGCTGATAAAATATCTGAAAATTTTTAAAGTCTCATTTTGCATGTCTGATTTTGTGATTCCTGCTGATCCCTGCCTTTGGTGGTTTGTGTCTTTGTACGTTTTGTGACTCAGAGCTCATGGGCCTTAGAACGTTATTCTGTGAGGCCATTTGAAAGTGTGATTCTAATGCTGTTTGCAACCACGTGGTTGGTGCACAGTCAGAGACTACTTAAAATTAAGTTTTTATCTTGAGGTTTTGTGAATCACTTGGATAGTAGGGATGAAGGCCCATTTATTCATTTTTTTTTAAATAGAGAATTTAAATAGAGAATTTCTTGCATAAAACTTTTAGATGATTTATCCCTCTCCCTGTACAGGTCCTAAACCTTTTCGCCTCAGACTTCCAGGACCGGGAATTCAGTTCTGCTATTACCTCATCCAGTTATATAATTAATTAATTACCTAAAAATGGTTTCATTGATACAGTTCATAATACTTTCACAAAATATTCTGTATTGATTTCCTTACTAATTTCCATAGCAGTGTTAAACTATTTAAAATAAATCACTCTGCAGTTTTGCTGTTTCTAGATTTTAAAAATTTAATTACAATATTGAGAACCAAATTTCTGAGTTTGACTTACCATAGCAATTTTCCAGAAGTTGTTATCCCAAAAGAAGTTGGGAAAATTAGGTTAAGGTTGAATTCACTACTAAAGGTTGCTTGTCTCTTCTGTGGAAGGTCAATTAAATTATCCTGAAAAATAGTTTAGAGTATGAACATCGTTATCTGAGTCTATTTGCAAATATCTTTGTAATCGGCTTTTTAATAGTATTTCAGGAGAGTAAATAATCCCTGAATCTGGTAACTTGAAAAAAAAATCTTATTTTAGATGACAAATAAATTGAATACCTTCTCTACCTTTAACAGAACTTTCTCCTTTTTTATCTGCTTTATGTTTTTTTTTTCCTTAGGAAAAAGATTCAAAGGCTCTTATATTTATAGCAAAGTAAGACAAATCTGCATTTTAAAAACATCTTTCATAATATAACCTTAGTTTTGGTTAATGGAAACACACCTTCAGAGAAATACAAATAGAGATTAGAAGGTATTTCATGATCTGACTTTTAGAAGTGTTTTAGGTAGGTCTGGTGTAGCTGAGCTATAGTATATTTTGCGTGACTTATTGAATTTTATATTTCCTGAAAGTAAACATAATTCTTAAGGGTTTTAATTAATAGATAATCTAATAGGTCACTGTAAAATGTGAGGAAGAATTAGACTTCTTAAAGAATCCTCTAAATGTCATATCTCTAAAGGTCTGACCAGGAACTGTGGTGATATAAGCAGAAAAAATATCACATTCGTTGCTTTATATAGTAGTCTTATACTTAATAATTAACCCACTCTGAGATGGAGAATGAATTTATTTATATTATTTCAAAAAGGTATATTTGGTCTTCAAATGTTTGAAGTCAGTTCTCTGAATCATATATCCCAAACTGCTTTTTTGATTAAACTTTAAAAATTATTTTGATTGAATTAGATTATTTGTATTAAGCTAAACGATATCAGTCTTTGGTGGAGGATTAAAAAGGAAGACTTGGCCAAAGAAGAAAGGAAGGCATTGATTGAGCTGAATTGAACTGACCTTCATTTTTGCATCAGCAAATTTTATACAAGAGAACATTTGAGAATTAGGTCCACATGCTTTATGAATCATTAACTAAAACTAGTGACAGTGCACCTGATAAGTATTTGGAGGCTATATTCACAAAAGAGAATACATTGTCATTTAAAAATAGGCATGTCTTAATCTAAGGGAACAATTCTAATAGGAGATCTAAATAATAAGTCCAGTGATAGATGTATTCTTGTAACTGGAAACATATCTGGGAAGGATGTCAGAAATAAATCAGGAGAGGGGGAGGGGGCAAGATGGCGGAGAAGTAAGGAGCTCTGTACTTCCACATGCACCCATACATCACACGGAAAAGATCTGAAGCCATTGAAAACCTTACAAAACCTGAGAGATTGGGAGAAAAAGGACACAGAATCCACTGAGAAAGCCTTCTAATGGCTACCTCAAGGAACAAGCGAGAGTACACAAGGTTGAGAATCCCAAATATCACTACGAATAGGAATATAAAATAACCAAGGTCCAAACAAGAGAGACCAAGAGATACCATTCAAAAAACACTCTCTGAAAGGATAGGCCCTGGACAGTAAAACAGTCTTCTTGGATATAGCAGCACTCATAGATACAGAGGGCATTAACAGGTCTTTAAAACCAACAAGAAACGGAAAGCTAACTAAAATGATGAAACGAAAGAGCTCTCCTCCAAAGAAACTCCAAGAAGAAATGACAGCAAATGAACTGCTCAAAACAGATAATGGTAAAATTAATAGCTGGGCTTGAAAAAAACATAGGGGACATCAAAGAAACTATGGCTACAGACAGAATGGAAAATAAAAATAGGCATGAAGAATTTAAAAATGCGATAAATGAGATCCATAATAAATTAGAGGCCTCCAATGCACGGCTTGAAGAGACAGAAAGGAGAATAAGTGATCTAGAAGACACCATTATAGAAAAACAAGAAGCTGACAAAAAAAGAGACAAACTGATCCAGGAACAGGAAAGAAGAATTCGAGAGGTCAGTGATACGGTCAAATGCAACAATATCCGTATCATAGGAATCCCAAAAGAGGAAGAGAGAGGGAAAGGTGCTGAAGGAGTCCTGGAACAGATTATAGCAGAGAACTTCCCCAACCTAGGGAAGGAAGTAAATGTGGAAATACAAGAGGCTCAGAGGACTCCCTTCAGATGTAACTTGAATCGATCTTCTGCACGGCATATCATAGTAAAAATGGCAAAATACAAGGACAAAGAGAGAATTTTGAAAGCAGCTAGGGAGAAAAGGGCCCTCACATACAAAAGGAAACCTATCAGAGTGGTGACAGACCTATCTACTGAAACGTGGCAAGCCAGAAAAGAATGGCAGGAGATCTTCAATGTGATGAAGAGTAAAAATATGCAGCCAAGAATCCTCTATCCGGCAAGCCTGTCATTCAAAATAGAAGGAGAGATAAAAACCTTTCCAAATAAACAGAAATTGAAAGAATTTGTCACCACTAAGCCAGCCCTACAAGAAATCCTGAGGGGGACGCTCTGAAGGAAAGGTTGCAAGGAACAAAGATACCAGAGACACCACCACAAACATGAACCCTACAAAAGATACAAAGACTCTAATCCCACATATTTCAATAATAACAATGGATATAAATGGGCTGAATGCTCCAATCAAAAGACATAGGGTAGCAGAATGGATAAGAAAACAAAATCATTCTATATGCTGTCTACAAGAAACTCATTTTAGACTGGAAGATACCATCAGATTAAAAGTAGGGGAATGGAAAAATATATATCATGCTACAGAAAATCAAAAGAAAGCTGGAGTAGCGATACTTATATCAGACAAACGGGACTTTAAATTAAAGACAATCACAAGAGATGAAGAAGGGCACTACATAATAATTACAGGGTCCATCCATAAGGGAGAACTAACAATCATAAATGTCTATGCACTGAATATGGGAGCTGGTAAATATCTAAAGCAATTAATCACAAACAGAAACAAGCTTATAGATAAGAATGTGCTAATAGCAGGGGACTTTAATACTCTGTTTACAGCACTGGAATGGTCAACCAGACAGAAAATCACTAAAGAAATAATGGACTTGAAAGACACATTGGACCAGATGGATCTGACCGATATATTTAGAACTTTACATCCTGAGGCCAGGGAATTTACATTCTTCTCAAGTGCGCATGGCACATTCTCCAAGATAGATCACATACTGGGACATAAAGCAGCCCTCAATAAATATAAAAGAATAGAGATCATACCATGCACACTGTCAGATCATAATGCTTTGAAACTTGAAATCAATTACAGGAAGAAGTCTGGAAAACCTCCAAAAACATGGAGGTTAAAGCACACTCTACTAAAGAATGAATGGGCCAATCAGGCAATTAGAGATGAAATTTAAAAATATATGGAAACAAATGAAAACGAAAACACAACAATTCAAAATCTATGGGATGCAGCAAAGGCAGTCCTAAGAGGAAAGTACATTGCTCTCCAAGCCTATTTCAAGAGATTAGAAAAAGCACAAGTCCAAAATCTAACAGCTCACCTAAAGGGACTAGAGGCAGAGAAACAAGAACAGCCTAAACCCAGTAGAAGAAGAGAAATAGTAAAAATCAGAGGAGAAATAAACAACATAGAGATCAAAGAAACAATTGAACAGATCAATGAAACCAAGAGTTGGTTTTTTGAAAAAATAAACAAAATTGAAAAGCCTCTAGCCAGACTTATCAAAAAGAAAAGAGAGAGCACCTAAATAGACAAAATTATGAATGAAAATGGACTTATTACAACCAACCCCTTAGAAATACAAGCAATTATCAGGGAATACTATGAAAAATTATATGCCAACAAATTGGACAACTTAGAAGAAATGGACAAATTCCTAAACACACACTCACTACCAAAATTCACATGGGAAGAAATAGAAAACATGAACAGACCCATAACGAGTGAAGAAATCGAATCAGTAATCAAAAATCTCCCAACAAGTAAGATCCCTGGACCTGATGGCTTCCCTGGGGAATTCTACCAGACATTTAAAACAGAATTAACCCGGGGCACCAAGCTGACTTAGTTGGCTAAGCATCTGACTTCGGCTCAGGTCATGATCTCACGGTTTGTGAGTTCAAGCCCCACATCAGGCTCTGTGCTGGCATACTGCTAAATCAAAGACAAAAAGAAATAGATTATGGGGCGCCTGGGTTGCTTAGTCGGTTAAGCATCCGACTTTCACTTAGGTCATGATGTCACGGTTCATGGGTTCGAGCCCCGCGTCAGGCTCTGTGCTGACTGCCAGCTCAGAGCCTGGAGCCTGTTTCAGAGTCTGTATCTCCCTCTCTCTCTGACCCTCCCCTGCTCACACACTCTCTCTCTCTCTCTCCTAGAATAAATAAAAATACTTAAATAAATAAATAAATAAATAAATAAATAAATAAATAAAATAGAATTAATCCCAATTCTTCTCAAGCTAGTCCAAAAAATAGAAATCGAAAGATAACTCCCGGACTCATTTTATGAAGCCAGCATCACTCTGATACCCAAGCCAGACAGAGATCCAGCAAAACAAGAGAACTACAGGCCAATATCCTTGATGAATATGGATGCAAAAATCCTCAACAAGATCCTTGCAAATCGAATCCAGCAGCACATAAAAAGAATCATCCACCAAGATCAAGTGGGATTCATTCCTGGGTTACAGGGCTGGTTCAACATTCGCAAATCAATCAATGTGATACATCACATCAGTAAAAGAAAAGATAAAAACCATATGATCCTGTCAATAGATGCAGAAAAAGCATTTGACAAAATACAGCATCCCTTCCTAATAAAGACCCTAAGAAAGTCGGGATAGAAGGAACCTAATTAAACATCATAAAAGCCGTCTTTAAGAACCCTTCAGCTAACATCATCCTCAACGGGGAAAAACTGAAAGCTTTCCCCTTGAGATCAGGAACACGGCAGGGATGTCCACTCTCACCACTGTTGTTTAACATAGTGCTGGAAGTCCTAGCATCAGCCATCAGACACCAAAAGGAAATCAAAGGCATCAGAATTGGCAAAGAGGAAGTCAAACTTTCACTCTTCGCAGATGACATGATACTCTACATCGAGAACCCAACAGACTCCACCAGAAGCCTACTAGAACTGATCCAAGAATTCAGCCTAGTTGCAGGGTACAAAATCAACGTACAGAAATTGGTTGCATTTTTATACACCAACAATGAAGCAACAGAAAGAGAAATCAAGAAACTGATCCCATTCACAATTGCACAAAAAAGCCCAGAAAGTACCTCGGAATAAACCTAACCAAGGATACAAGAGATGTGTATGATGAAAACTATAGAAAACTTATGAAGGAAATTGAAGAAGACACAAAGAAATGGAAAAACATTCCATGCTCATGGATAGGAAGAATAAATATAGTTAAGATGTCATTACTACCCAAAGCTATCTACACATTCAATGCAATTCCAATCAAAATTGCACCAGCATACTTCTCAAAACTAGAACAAACTCTCCAAAAATTTGTATGGAACCACAAAAGACCCCGAATAGCCAAAGTAATCCTGAAAAATAAAACCAAAACGGGAGGGATCACCATCCCAGACTTTAGCCTCTACTACAAAGCTGTCATCATCAAGACAGTATGGTATTGGCACAAAAACAGACACATAGACCAATGAAACAGAATTGAGAACTCAGAAGTGGACCCAAAAGTATACAGCCAACTGATCTTTGACAAAGCAGGAAAGAATATCCAATGGAAAAAAGACAGCCTTTTTAACAGATGGTGTTGGGAGAATTGGACAGCAACATGCAGAAGAATGAAACTAGATCATTTTCTCACACCATGCACAAAAATAAACTCAAAATGGATAAAGGACCTGAACGTGAGACAGGAAACTATCAACACCCTAGAGGAGAAAGCAGGAAACAACCTCCTTCCACCGCAGCAACTTTGTACTCGACGCATCCCCAAAAGCAAGGGAATCAAGAGCAAAAATAAACAACTGGGGCCTCAATAAGATTAAAAGCTTCTGCACAGCAAAGGAAACAACCCACAAAACTAATAGGTAACCAACGGAATGGGAAAAGATAGCTGCAAATGATATATCAGATAAAGGGTTAATATCCAGAATCTGTAAGGAACTCACCAAACTCCACACCTGTAAAACAAACAACCCAGTGAAGAAATGGGCAGAAGATATGAACAGACACTTCTCCAAAGAGGACATCCAAATGGCCAACAGACACATGAAACGATGCTCAGCATCCCTCCTCATCAGGGAACTACAAATCAAAATCACACTGAGATACCACCTCATGCCAGTCAGAGTGGCTAAAAGGAGCCAAGCAGAGAACTCTAGATGCTGGCGAGGATGTGGAGAAACGGGCACCCTCCTACACTGTTGGTGGGAATGTAAACTGGTACAGTCCCTCTGGAAAACAGTGTGGAGGTTCCTCAGGAAACTAACAATAGAACTCCCCTATGACCCAGCAATAGCACTGCTAGGAATTTACCCAAGGGATACAGAAATGCTGATGCATAGGAGCACATGTACCCCAATGTTCATAGCAGCACTCTCCACAATAGCTAAAACATGGAAAGAGCCTAAGTGTCCATCAACAGATGAATGGATCAAGAAGATGTGGTTTATCTATACCATGGAATACTACATGGCAATGAGAAACAATGAAACCTGGCCATGTGTAGCAACATGGATGGACCTTGAGGGTGTTTTGCTGAGCGAAAAAAGTCCGGCAGAGAAGGACAAATATCACATGTTTGCAGGTATAGGAGGATTAAGAGGAACTTAACAGAGGACCATGGGGGAGAAGAAGGGGGGAAATGGTGGGGGAAAGGGAGAGAGGCAAACCATACGAGACTCTTGAATGCTGAGAAACAAACTGAGGACTGATGGATGTGGGGGTGAGGGGGGAGATGGGCATGGAGGAGGGCACTTGTGAGGATGAGCACTGGGTGTTATTTGGAACCTGAAGAGTCAAAAATTAAGTCCTCCATTAAGAGAAACCTCCGGCTGCACGTAGCCCAATCCCAGTCCCAGGAAAAGCCTCAGACTGTTCAAGGCTAAAGCCAACCTCAGACCGCCCTCAGTTCAGTTAATCAAAAAGAAAAAAGAAAGAAAGAAACATTCCTATGGTCTGAGTCAAGGCTGGAAACTGCAGATACAAACTAGCCAATTCCTCACTGCTCGTCTGAACCCCACGTGGGCCCTTTGAACTCACCTCACAATTGGTCGTTTTCAAAGGATTCTCAAAAGTCATGATGGGGTCCCACCAAAAGTAATGAACACCTCACAGATACTGAATGGTCAAAGCTGTAATTGTAATTGGTGCTTATGTGATGATGCTACGTGTACTGTAACACCCCCATCCCTTACTCCTTAAAAACCCTGTTCGCTATTGTTCTTGGCTTCACCTTGTAGCCATGACACCGGTAGGCTGGTGAGCCCCTGCTCGAGCTTGTAATAAAGACCCTTTTGTACTTGCATCGGTGCCGGCTCCTTGGAGGTCTCTGGGACTCGCGATTCGGGCACAACAGAAACTAATTTGACAATAAACTATTTGTAAAAAAAAAAAAAAAAAAATCCTGTATCTGTTAAAATGTAATTGATGACAAGTAGAAGCAAGCTCCATATACATTTTTTAGAAAAAAAAAAAAATCTCATCTTACCAGAAGATGAGAAACATAATCCAACAATAATTGGTGGGTCAGAAACAAAATGTGTTCAAACTTTCAAAATGCAGAATTTCATCACTGGAAGGAAAAGAACAAAGTCTAACATAAAGACATTTGCAATTCTGATGAAATGCTCACAGTTTTAAAATGCTGGGTGATTTGACCTATGATGTTACAGAAAGCAGTCTATTATATCTACATAGCAGGCAATAAAAAACAAACATAAATAATTATTTTAAATCTTTTGGCAGATGCTTTAAAATCACTGTGTAAGTAATTACAAAAGAAAACTTGTCCAGAAAAAGAAAGCAAATAACTTATCTCAAAATTTCTGAGATCTAAACCTGAGAAGAATGACTCACTGGAGGATCCTTCAAAAGTTTTGTTTTGTTTTGATTTGTTGCTTTTGTTTTTAATTGCAAAGGAAGATTACCAAAGATAAAGGCTACTCTGGCATAGTAGATCTAGAAAGTAGGTATGGCTCATTTCTTTTCTTGTACCTAATTTCCTATCTCCACTCTTTTTTATCTTTCACGTATAGGAGCATTAGGAGGAACTTAACTGAGGAACAAGGGGGAGAAGAAGGGGGGAAATGGTGGGAGAAAGGGAGAGAGGCAAACCATGAGAGACTCTTGAATGCTGACAAAACTGAGGACTGATGGATGTGGGGGGGAGGGGGGGTGGGCATGGAGGAGGACACTTGTGGGGATGAGCACTGGTTGTTATGTGGAAACTAATTTGGCAATAAACTATTTGTAAAAAAAAATAAGTAAAAAATAAATCAGGAGTCAAAAGAAACTCACAGAATGGTGTAATTATAGGATATTACATGACTAATATTTTTCTTTACTGTGGGAATTAGATCTAGGCTTGGGATTTTTTCTAAACAATAACTCTCCTTATTAATTTTAAAATGTACATAATAGCATTAGAATATTGGCAATTTGTGCCTCAGTTCTTCATGAATGTTTGCCTCTATTTTAACCATTGGCTGCCATGTGGCATGCCACAAGGCAAATGAAATGCCGGTAAAATCAACCAAGGTAATTAAAAGTCCACTATTAGTGGTGAACTCCTCTGTGTTAAACTAACTTTCAACCTAATAGTTCTATTTTAAAATGTAAGTGCTTTTGGGAAGATGAAATGTAAGCTCTTTACATTTCAGAGTGAATAGGTATAAGGCAATTCCATTTGGTTATTAGCATGTTTCTTGCTTTGGGTGAAGAAAAGAAACTCAAAAGTAGGGAAAATACAGATAGAAAAGACTAGGGAATTAAAACAGACTTGGCCCAAACTTGAAGATAATAATGAAAAAGAAAATAGAGCTTCCACTTGGAAACTTTTACAGATTTAAGCATTTACTTATTTTTCTAACCTAAAAATGATCTATTTTTGTGGACAGATGACACTGAGTTCATTGATTCTAAATTATATGCTCTCTGTGTCGTAGATGTTTTTTTTTTTACTTATGTAAAAATCACTTTTGTGTGAAATTCACCAATCTGGATTTCAATTCCCATTATTTAATAACCTCCAAGTAGTTATATTCAATGATCAATTCTCAGTTCTCACTTTACTTGAACTATCAAAAACATTAGACATAATTGATCATTCTCTCTACCTTTCCAACACTTTGATCTAGTGGCTACTGAGATAAACATACTGCCATAGTTTTTCTTTTAATTTAGTGATTGTTACTTTTCATTAGGCTTTACTGTTTTTTCTTTTTTTGTTTTTTGTAAGATTTAATTTTTAAATAATCTGTACACCCAACATGGAGCTCAAACTCACAACCCAGAGATCCATGCTTTACTGACACCCAGCCAGGCACCCCAGCTTTACTATTTTTATTTAATACTTCTGTTTTATAAATGTTAGAGTGTCCTAGTTAAGTCTTCATAATTTTCCTTTTCTTTAGCTACATTTATTTCAAACACTCTATAGTTTTATATATAATTTATATGCTAATGATTACCAAATAAATATCTAAAAAACTCAAAAATCTTCCTCCTAAACTATAGATTGTTATATATAGCAATGAACTCAACCTACATACTAAGAGATCTAATAGATAACTGCAGATTAAAATGCTCAAAAATGAATATTCAATTTCTGTTCCCCGTTCTACATCTTTATTTTCCCAGTCTTTTCTTTTTAGTAAATCGCAACTCCTTTATGTAGTTGCTCAAACACCACCAAAAGCTGGAGTCCTTCAGGGCTCCCCTTCTGATCACACCTCACGTCAGAAACTCCTGTTTAATTTATGTTCTTAAGGATATTTAGAATGTGATTATTGCTTCCCATCTATGCAGAAACCTCCCTAGTCAGAGTCACCCTCATCACTGGTGTAAACTGTTGAAAAAAGAACTTAATTAGGGGCCCCTTTCCACTCTTATTCTTCATGGACTATTTACTTCAAGTAGCAAAGATATGTTATCTTATGTCTCTCCTACTTAAAACATTTGTAAAGCCTATCCAGGGAAATAAGGCAAGATGACAAATAAGAGGAAAAATTCTGAAAGGAAGAAGTAAAACTGTCATTATTTGAACTATATGATTGTATAAATAGAAAATCCAAAAGACTTTACTAAAAAGCTATTAGAGTTATGAAGTGAATAGCACGATCAATATAAAAGAATCCAGGTTGAGTGTACTCATATATACAAGGTTAATGTACAAAACACACAAAGTATATGTACAAAAGTAAATCCATTTTCAATATAAAAGCAACAACTATGATATAAAATCAGAATATACTATATACCATAGCACCAAAAACATTAAATATACATTAGACTTTTTCACTGAAAACTGCAAAATATTGTTGAGAGAAATTAATCACTCTTTAAGTAAATGTATAGGCCTGCCACACTTATGAGTTGAATGATCTAATATTATACAGGTGTCAGTGCTTCCCAAACTAAGCTGAAGACTCCCTTTAATCCTGTAAAAATTCCAACACGTTTTCTTTCTTTGAGATTGCTTATGTTAATGTGTGTATATAAAACATTACAAGTGGATTTTAAAATTTGTGTGGAAATGCAAAGGACATAGAATAGCCAAAACAATCTTAAAGACAAACAAATCAATGGATTCATATTGGTAAATTTTTGACACTTACCATAAATGAATGAAATTAATATGTTGTGATGTTGGTACAAGGATGAACACATAATGAAAAAGAATAGAAATTCCATACACATATTCATTTGATAAACAACTAAGTACCATTGCAGTTGGGAAAGAATGGTTTTCAGCAGTGCTAGATTAAGTGGATATCCATTGGAAACAAATGAACCTAAATCTCCACTAAACCCATAAACAAAACTCAATCACAAGTGGATTGCTTATGTACATATGTAAAGTAAATAATAAAGCTTTTGTAAAAATAACAAAATATCTTTGAAGCCCCAGAGTAAGCATCACTTTTTCAAATAGAACCCAAAAGCACTAATCAAAGAACAAAAGAATAGATAACTTGGACTTAATTAAAGGTAGAAATTTCTATATACTGAAAGACACCATTAAGAAAGTGGAAGAGTAAGCACACACTGAGAGAAGATATTGGTGATGTATATCCCAAAAAGATTTATATATAGAAAAAATGAAGAGCTTCTATAAGTCAATTTTTTTTAAAACAACCAATGAAACAAATAAGAAAACCAACCTCATATATAAGAGGGAGCAACAAACCTTGAAAAGACACTTCAAAACAGGATATTTGAATGGCTTCTTCACATAAGAAAAGGTGCTCAACTTTGTTAGTCATCAAGAAAATACTAATTAAAACTATGATGCAATACTAAACACTCTCAAAATAATAACCCCAGTTAGAAACCCTGATAATGCTGAGTGTTAGCCAGGACATTATGTATTTTACATAGTATACATTCTTGTTGGAGTATAAACTGGTAAATTTACTTTGGAAAATTCTTTAGCATTTTTTGCCAAATCCAAATATACTCACCTGTGATCCAACAGTTCTACTTCTAGTTATATACTCAATAAAAATGAGTGCATATATACATAAGAAAACATGTACAAGAATATTCCTGGCAGTTTTATTCACAAATTCTCAATTTAGAAGCCACCCAAATGCCCAACAACTGAAGAATGGATAAATTGTGATATATTCATATAATCTTGGCAATCTCAAAAAAATCTGGTATATGCAAAGCATGGAAAACATTGAAGATATATTAACAAAAGAAAATTGAAGCAAAAGCTACCTATTTTATCTTCTCTACGAAGTTCAAAACCAGAAAAAACTGGGCTTCTTAGTAGAAGTCAAATTAGTACCTCAGGGGAGACAGGATGTTAAATCAGAAAAGACTGTTGGCTTTCTAGAAGTGTTATATACTTGATCAGTGTGGTAGTTATTTGGTGCTTGCATATATATGGGAGGGGTGTTATGTACAATTCATTAATCTGCAGGAATACTTTACTCACCTTTTGTGTCTTATATCACAGTTAAGGACCAAAAACAAAGAAACAAAACAAAAACAAAACCTCCAGTGGCTTTCTATTTTATTCAGAATAAGCAAAAAAAAAAAAAAAAATTAATAGGTCCCACAAAGTCCTACAAAATACAGTTTGTGGTAGTCCCCATGACTTGTTATCCCTCTCCAATTCACAGAGTGCTCCACCCAAACTTAGCTTGTTGAGGTTCCTCAAAAAACTCTCTTCCTTCAGTGCATCGCATAAAAGCCAAAGACAGGAAGTAAGTTGGGGATGAGAACCAGTCCCATAAGATTTGGACAGGACAGCACTTTCAGTTTATTTATGGAATTGATTGGTCTTTTTGCATCCTTCTCCTTTTTTCCTCTTTCCTCAGGCCATTTTTTTTAGCTTCTGCACCTATATTCACTAGTCCAGTGTCTATACTTTGCTTGTTCCATTTCTGAATTCCTGGAAGAAAGAATTAATTGGCCCAGCCGAGCCTCTGGAGATAGTTTCTAGTGGTTAGGTGTCCACTATCTGCCTAATAACCTATGGCCAGGGAAGGTCATATAGTATATAGATGTCAGGGTCCTACCTGTGAGGCAAAGGCAATTCTTACAGAAGAGAATAAGCAAGAGAACACACATATATTACCTATAGGTTAAAAATATATGTCTATGGTATTCTAAATTTTCTGTGTTGACTATTGTGTCAATACATAGATTCTCTCATCCAATCTTGACTTCACACCTGCCTCAGTGTATTGCTGTGCCCTCAGGGCATCTTTCATTAGCAGAGCTCATTCACTTCAAGTGGTAATGATCATTCCCATTCCTCCTCAAACTGTTGCCAAATCCAGGAAAAAAAGCCTTTTATGTAAATATTATGTTTGCATGAAAGAAGTGCAGAACTAAATAAGCAAGGATACTATCCTTGAGGTGCTCACTAGGTGGTGGACAGTCAAGGAAAATCACAGTTGCAATGCAATGTGTAAAGGGAGTTGAAACAACTGTGTTCTCATCTCCAAGTACTACTTACCTCAGTAAAGCAAAGGGGAAAACTAAACTGGAAACAAATTACTTAGGCATCTTTTACAAAGCTATATAACACAATTACTTTACACAAATAAGCTGTTCTTGTATTTTTATTTTACAGAAGCTGGCTTGATTTTTTTTTTTAATTATACTGAAAACACCACTTTTTTTTTTTTTAACAAATAGTTTGTCAAATTAGTTTCCACATAACACCCAGTGCTCATCTCCACAAGTGTCCTCCTCCATGCCCATCCCTCCTCCCCCCCACATCCATCAGTCCTCAGTTTTTGTCAGCATTCAAGAGTCTCTCATGGTTTGCCTCTCTCCCTTTCCCCCACCATTTCCGCCCTTCTTCTGCCCTTTGGTCCTCTGTTAAGTTCCTCCTAATCCTCCTATACGTGCACACATATGATATTTGTCCTTCTCTGCCTGACTTATTTTGCTCAGCATACCACCCTCAAGGTCCATCCATGTTGCTACACATGGCCAGATTTCATTGTTTCTCATTGCCATGGTATAGATAAACCACATCTTCTTGATCCATTCATCTGTTGATGGACACTTAGGCTCTTTCCATGTTTTAGCTATTGTGGAGAGTGCTGCTATGAACATTGGGGTACATGTGTTTCTATGCATCAGCATTTCTGTATCCCTTGGGTAAATTCCTAGCAGTGCTATTGCTGGGTCATAGGGGAGTTCTATTGTTAATTTTTTGAGGAACCTCCACACTGTTTCCAGAGGGGCTGTACCCGTTTACATTCCCACCAATAGTGTAGGAGGGTGCCCGTTTCTCCACATCCTTGCCAGCATCTAGAGTTCTCTGCTTGGCTCCTTTTAGCCACTCTGACTGGCGTGAGGTGGTATCTCAGTGTGGTTTTGAATTGTAGTTCCCTGATGAGGAGGGATGCTGAGCATCGTTTCATGTGTCTGTTGGCCATCTGGATGTCCTCTTTGGAGAAGTGTCTGTTCATATCTTCTGCCCATTTTTTCACTGGGTTGTTTGTTTTTCGGGTGTGTAGTTTGGTGAGTTCCTTGTAGATTCTGGATATCAACCCTTTATCTGATATGTCATTTGCAGCTATCTTTTCCCATTCCGTTGGTTGCCTATTAATTTTCTGGGTTGTTTCCTTGGCTGTGCAGAAGCTTTTAATCTTGATGAGGTCCCAACAGTTTATTTTTGCTCTTGATTCCCTTGCTTTGGGGATGTGTCAACTAAGAAGTTGCTGCGGTGGAGGTCAAGGAGGTTGTTTCCTGCTTTCTCCTCTAGGGTGTTGATAGTTTCCTGTCTCACGTTCAGGTCCTTTATCCATTTTGAGTTTATTTTTGTGCATGGTGTGAGAAAATGATCTAGTTTCATTTTTCTGCATGTTGCTGTCCAGTTCTCCCAACACCATCTGTTAAAAAGGCTGTCTTTTCCATTGGATATTCTATCCTGCTTTGTCAAAGATTAGTTGGCTGTATACTTTTGGGTCCACTTCTGAGTTCTCAATTCTGTTCCATTGGTCTATGTGTCTGTTTTTGTGCCAATACCATACTGTCTTGATGATGACACCTTTGTAGTAGAGGCTAAAGTCTGGGATGGTGATCCCTCCCGTTTTGGTTTTATTTTTCAGGATTACTTTGGCTATTCGGGTCTTTTGTGGTTCCATACAAATTTTTGGATAGTTTGTTCTAGTTTTGAGAAGTATGCTGGTGCAATTTTGATTGGAATTGCATTGAATGTGTAGAGTGCCTTAGGTAGTAATGACATCTTCACTATATTTATTCTTCCTATCCATGAGCATAGAAGTTGGCTTGATTTTTATCTAAAGAGTTAATGTTTGATTTCCATCTAAAAGCATAGTTCTTAACTGCGTAGATAAGCAGTATATGAAATAAACAATACTTATAGTTCTTACTGTGTGTATGTGTAAAACTTTTTAATTATAGAGTATTTTAGTGTCCTATAATATTAGTAAATAGTATTTTTATTAACTTTGCAACAAATATGCAGAAAAGTTTGATTTACAGAACAAAAAACATGTTTTCTGTTCTATTTGAGATTAACTTCAGAACCTAATCCCCTATTACACTCCAATACTTTAGTCACACAAACAAGACCAATATTTAATAGTACTCAGTATTATTTAGAAGTAGTATATAGAGTATTACATAGTATATGGTCTGTGTTTATGTGAGTATGTGCATGTGTGTATATGTATAGTATATAGTATACTATATATAGTATTTATATGTATACAAACAAGGACATTCTCCTAAATAACCATAATCTAAATAACCATCAAAACCAGAAAGTTAACACAAATATATTTTACCATCTAAAATTCAGATTCTATTCCAATTTGCCAATTTCCCTAATAATGCAATTTATAAATGATGAATGGGTCTAGTTCAGAATCACTCATGCATTTAGTTGTTAGTTTTCTTTAATCTGCAACAGTTCCCTTATCTTACCTTGATTTCATGATGTTTACATATATTCAAAGATTAAAGTCTAGTTGTCTTGTGGAATAGCTTTCATTTTGCAGCTGTCTGATGTTTCCTCTTATTTAGATTCAAGTATTCCTCTTTGGCAGAAATGTTACAGAAATGATACTGTGTTTCTTTCATTGTGTCTTATCTGGTGATGTGGGGTTTCAGTGTTCCCCATTACTGATGATGTTCACTGGGATCACTTGTTTAAAGTGATATGTGTCAGATGACTCAATTTTAAAGTGATTCTTTTTAATCTTTGAAAGTAATATGTACTATTTAGAGCGTTACTCTGAATCTGTAAAAAATTCCTTTCTTTTTTAAACTTCAATTTGTTTATGTTTTCATAACATTTCAAAACCATTGTTTTTTGTTCAAAGGGCTATAATCCACTGCTGTTATCATTTATTTTGATGTTCAGATTGTTCTCAGATTTGGCCAATTTGAGCTCATTCAAGCTAACTACTCTGTCCTTTTGATATGTTCCCATTTTTCTGTGAGCACTTTCTTACATTCTAAAATAAAAATATGTCTCAGACTCATCATGTACTTTCCCTGTCCAAACCTGGACTAAGGCATTGTCCAAGGAGTTCTGATTGTTTTATTAATCAGTTTCCATGTATGTATCCAATCTCCCATCACTATTTTTACTTCTTCTCTTGGGTGGGTGCTATCCTACTCAGGCTCTGGTTTTACATTTCTGGACACGTAACCTTCCCAATTCAATGGGATCATTCCTCACACTACTTGGGCTCCAACATTGTTTGAATTCTGACTCCCTAAGTATTGTTGTCCCTTCTTCAGTGACAGGATCTTCACTCTATTTAGACTCTGATGCCCTGATCTGGACCATTGAGGCAACCCTCACTTCTCCCACTATAGACTTTTTGTCCACAGGATAGCTTTAGGATTGAAATGCTTAGAACAGGAAGATACCTATACTATACTTTTGATTGGTCAATGAGAATTTTGTGGGCCTTTTAGGAGAAGAAAGTTCCTGCTGGCACAGTTTAAGGGGAAAAGAAGTAGAAGACAGTATTTTTATTCTCAAGGAGCTTTTCAGGGTAATTGGAGAGATAAGACAACTCATTTTATCTTTAGAATAATTCTGTAAGGCATAGATTAGTATCCTTATCTGAGCACAGCTATTAAGAATATGAACTTATTTTCTTTGAGGGGATAATTTCTCAGCAGTTTTGGAATACTATAAATGGAACTGAAGAGAAAAAGCTAATGTAAAAAATTGGGATGCTAAGCAAATGCTGGAAAGTCACAATGACAAATTACTCTTCTTTTTCTCTGACTTGTTTTGGTTTAGAATGAACGAATAGCATAGATTATATCCTCTAGGGAATAGAATCATATTAATTTACATCATTATAATACTACTAGAAACCACACAGACCAGGAAAAAATAGCCATAACCTGTTAGCATGATAATTCCACAAGCAGGGCAAGTATTTTTGATTTACAAATAGGATATCAAGCCATGTTGATGCATTTCTTTTGAGTATTAGATTTTTTTTTTCTGATTATGCATGCTTAAAACCTGGTACAGAGGACCTAAGATAAATATTATGTATTTATAATGCAAGTGGGTGTGAGAATAGTGGAAAGGAATATGAGTATAAAGTTGGCCTGTCAGTTGAGGGAAGCTTCAAGCTGTGATTAGACACACTTGCTTCTGGTGACAAACAAACCTGAAACCTCTTAGGTAAACTGAGGGATATATGTTGGCTTATGTATCCAGAAATTGCAGAAACATAAGTGGAAGTGAAAAGAAGCAGAGCCCTCATGCCGTTAGGACTTTTCTTGTTTTCTTCCATTTCTGGTCTTTCTATTACCTAATACTTCCCTCCTACTGACCACTTTTCCACAGGATTCTGAGGGATGACTGGAAGCTCTAGGCTTAGCTTTTTGCAGCTTCACTACCAGAAGAGAAGAGGGTTTTGCCCTCAGCAACACTTGGGAACAAAATCAAAGAAAGAACTCTGGGTACCTAACGGTTATTCCAATTTTGGGGACACAGTATTGGGGTTGAGATACTATGTTTATCCAGGCTGGGTTTAGAACAAAAAAGAGTTTAGAACTGAAAACTAAAATAACCAAAATAAAAAGCCCATCAAATGATCTCAACAGAGAATGGTGAGGATGGAAGAAAGAAATCAGCAAAATCTGAGCTAGAACAATAGAAATTACTCAATTTTAAAAACAGAGAGAAAGTAGATGAAAATAAATTAGCAGATTCAAACACCTGATGGGCTCTAACAACAGAACTATTTCATGTCATGAGAGTCCCAAAAGAGGAAGATAAAGAGTACAAGCCTGAAAAAATAATATGTTAAAAAATAAATTAATGGTTAAAATCTTTACAAATTTGTGAAAAAATAAAATAATTATAAACTTAAGAAGTTGAGAAAATGCCAAACAGAATAAATCCAAACAAATCCATGGCAAGACAAATATAGTTAAAGTTCTAAAAACTTAAAGACAAAGAAAAAATGTAAAGCAGCCAGAAAAAAATGTTTTACTTATAGTGGAAAACAATTCAAAACACACTGCATTTCTCATCTGAAACCACTGGGGTCAGAATGAATTGGCACAAAATATTTCAAGTACTGAAGAAGGAGAAGAAAAAACAGAACTGCCAACACAGAATCTGATACCCAGAAAAAATTTCTTTTAGTAATGAAGGGGAAATCAAAACACTTTCAGATAAAAGAAAACTGACAAGAGTTTATTTCCCATAGACTTACCGTTAAAAAGGGCTAACAAAGTTTTATAAAGACTAAGAAAACTATAAAAGAAAGAAGCTTGGAACATCAAGAAGGAAGAAAGAGCGAAGAGCATGTTAAACAAAAATATGGGTAAATGTAATAGATGATCCTTCTCATCTTGAATGTTCTAGTGTTTGACAACTGAAGAAAATGTGTAGCACTGGTATGGTTCTATATGTATCTAGAAGAAATATTTAAGGAAATTATATTCCAAATTGATGAGAGTAAATGGATGTAAAGGGATGTAAGCTTTGCACATTAAGTCTAACTAGTAAAGTAATAATGATTATAGACTGATAAACTATGTGTATATAGTGTAATACTTGAGTAACCACTAAAAAACGTATACAAAGAGATTCTCTCAAAAGTACTCAAGTTAAATCAAAATGGAACTTTAAATATATGTTTAAACAAACCATGGTAAGATAGAAGAAGTAAAACAGAAACAAAAACATAGTGAACAAACAGAAAACAAAAAAAAAAAATAACTTGGCAAACTTGAACAACTATATGCTATCTTTGAGAAATTGACTACAAATATAACAATATAAGCAGTTTATAAGTAAAAGGATAGAAACAGATGTATCATAAAAATGGAGAAAATCAATGAGTTGACACTCTGAAATTTAAAAAAACAATATTTTAAAGGAAATAAAGGATGCACTACAGACCCTCCAGGCATCAAAAAGCTAGTAAGGGAATACTATGAAAAATTTTATATTTGACAAGTTGGTAACCATTTAGGAAATTGACTATATAACTTAAAATTTCACAAACAAACAAAACCAGAGTATCCACATGATTTCACTAGGGAGCTCTACCATGCTTTAAAAGAATTAACACCTGTTCTACATAATCTCTTCTAAAAAACAAAAGATGGAACTCTCACCAATTATTTTATGAAGTTTTATTCTGACAGTAGAAGCAGACAAAGACAATAAAAAAGGAATACCACCAAGCAATATTCTTCAAGAGTAGATGCAAAGTTCGTTAACAAATAACATAGAATTCAACACTGTAAAAAAGAATTTTATACCATGCCCAAGTGGGATTTACTCCAAGGATGCAAGGATGACTCAGCATTCAAAAATTATTCAATATAATTTACCTTGTTAACCTACTAAAGAAGAAAAATTACATAAGCATATCAATTTATGTGGAAAAACATTTGCCACATTTAACACTGATTCATGATAAAAACTACCAGTGCACTAATTACGGAGGTGGAATTCCTCATCTTGATAAAGAAATGTGACAGCACTTGGAGGTTGCAGGGGTCTCAGCATCATGCTATTTCCCCTTGCTCTCAGGGTAAAGTTCAAACTGCTTAATATGGGTGACTGGGCCTGGCATAAACAGGTCTGTGGGCTAACTACCATCTTTCAGTCCTTCCAATGGGGCATTCTTCCTTCCACAAGGACTTTGAAATAGCATAATTATAGAGGTAACTTAATTAAAATGAAGTCACTAGAATGGGCCCTAATCCAGTACAATTGGTATCCTTACAAATGAGGACACAGACACACACCAGAGGGAAGACCAATGAAGACACAAGGAGAAAATGATCATGTACAAAGAAGAGAGGCCTCCCAAGAAACCAGCCCTGCTGACACCTTGATCTTGTACTTCTAGCCTCCAGAAACAGGAGAGAATAAATTTCTGTTGTTTATGCCACCTAGTCTGTAGTATGTTGCTAGGAAAGTTCTTGCAATCTAATACAACACTCAGAACTCAATAGTAACAAACAAACAATCCAATTGTAATATTGCTAAACACAGATAAATAGACTCTTCTCTAAAGAAGATACACAGATTGCAAGTAAGCCCATGAATAAATGTCAAATATCATAAGGCACTGGGGAAATGCTAGTTAAAACTCCAGTGATGTATTGCAAAACATCTATAAGAATGCCCGAAAAAAAAAAAAAAAACTAACAATGCCAAATGCCAGCTTGGATGCAGAACAACTTGATCACTCATAGGTTGCTTTTGGGGATAGAAAATGGTACGGCCATTGTGGGACACTACTGTTCATTTTTTTAAAGAACGAAACATCTAATTACCATAAACCCCAACAATGCACTTTTTTTTTTTTTTTAGTATTTTTATTTATTTCTAGGAGAGAGAGAGAGAGAGAGACAGCGTGAGCAGGGGAGGGTCAGAGACAGAGGGAGACACAGACTCCGAAATAGGCTCCAGGCTCTGAGCTGACAGTCAGCACAGAGCCCGACGTGGGGCTCGAGCCCACGAACCGCGAGATCATGACCTAAGCGAAAGTCGGATGCTCAACCGACTAAGCCACCCAGGCGCCCCCCCAACAATACACTTGTGAGCATTTATTCTAGAGAAATAATTATGTTCACACAAAAAGCCTATACACAAAATTAGTAAAAAAGCTTTTTTCATATAGCCAAAAATTGGATACAACCTGATTGCCCTTCAATCGACAAATGTTAAAACTGGTACATTCGTACAATGGAATACTTCTCAACAATAAAAATGAATGAACTTATTGATGTGTGCAACAACCTGAATGAATTCCCACAGAATTTTAGCGAAAAAATCCTACTTCAAAAACCTACCTATGATTCCAATTTGTAATATTCTTGAAATGACAAAATTCTAGAGATGGAAACAATATCAGTGGTTGCCAGAGCTAAATAGGCAGGGAAAGTGGGGGATAAGTAGGTTTGGTTATGAAAGGGATCCTTGTGGAAATGCCCTATATCTTGGTGAATAATGTTAATATCCTGACTGATAAAATCTGCTTTTGTTTGGAAGATGTTCACATTGAGAAAAATACCTTCTCTGATTCATGGGCCTTTTTCGGTTTTATTCTGAGACACCTGCAAGATTCATGATTAGGGAATTCTCCCTATTTCAATAGTCTCTTTTATAAAGTCTCTCCTTATCTAAATTCATATTTGCTTTTATTTGACAGGCATTATGACAATTGAAGAATCTCACTTTCAGAAAGACAAAGTAAATAACTCAGATAATATCCTAGCATTTACATTTGATTGAGAGATTTTGATCTGGAAATTGTCTGACCATCTTCCACCTCTTGTTTACTGAAAATTATCATCTGCTTCTGAAAATTTTTATCTTGTTCCAATTAAAGTAATCAAGTTATGGAGGGGAGAGGGAAATCATTTCAAATTTTGGCAGGTCTAATAACATCCCAAGCTGGAAACAGACCCATAAGCCAAGTTTTATATACTGTAATTTAGTGGGCACTTTCTCAAACCCACTGCACATTAATTCTTGATCTCAGCTGCTCTTCTAAATTAATTTCCAAATATTTTCTTTGATTTTGTCACAATTGGCTGGGAGTCAGAATAGGCTTCACCTTTACAGAAAAATCTTCAATGCCTGTATCCGACCCAGCTAGGAAATTAAGAAACAGACACTAAACTAAAAAATGCTAAATTTTAGTAAGAGAGCAATTCTATGAAAATGCATATACTGGTCATCTCATATATATGCTGTCTTACATCTATCAATATCAGTATATTTATTTTAGAAGCACCCTCATTTGTCATCTCCAGGGGCTTTGCTCATCTCATCAGTTTTGAGGATCATGTGAAATGTTGTCAAGGCATTGAAAGTTGGTGAAAATTCCTGTGGACACACAGTCTGTGGGAAGTTTTCGTTCACATTCCTGAGTTCTGTGCTTTCTTCTGCCAGTCCCATGGATGTCATTTGAAGGAAAGTATGTTTATAGAAGGTCTATTCACTGAAGGTTCACTATATTCAGCTTTGTTCATGACAAACTTCAAGGAATCTGGAAATATTTCAAGTTCTTTCTAGAGGTTATATTCTATACAAGGTGATCCGGTACGGGTCGACATTTCTAACATCCAAACTGAAGTAGCTTGTTCTCTAAATCCCTCTGCACTTCACTAACTCCCTTCTTCAAAGGTTTTTTTCTACATTATTTCCTCACCTTGTAGGGCACAAATAAAGTATTCATTGTATGCAGGCCTCTAGAGCGGGGATCACCAAGAAGTTTATATCACGATGCATTATAATTGCTTGTCTTCCCTACAATCAAGAGTCATCACAGAAGCAACAGCTGTGTGGTCCAAGGCACATAGTAGGTCAGTTAGTATTTGTTGAATGAATAACATGCAGAGGAAGGAGAGGTGCACTCTGGGATCTGGACACTGAAACTCTTGCTACTCCACCTTGGCCACTGACTCCTAACTTACATAAGGTCTGTGGCTTCTCATTTCTGATTTGTTCTTTGAGTTAGTCATTTGTTTTATTGTATTTCTACTTTTGAATTGTTAGGTTTTGAAAAATTAGTATGTGAACGAACACTTTCTCCCCCCAAAAATTTGGTGAATGATAATAGTAATAGATCTCTAAACATATTCTTTCAATAGCACTTCCCCTCCCCCACCACCAAAATCTTATTCTTTCTCTCAAAGTCTGCAAGTAAGAGTAATGCTATTACTTGCTTCATATGTATGCTTTTAGAGTACTTTATAAATGTATTTAGGGATAAATGATAGAGAGAGATACAGAGAACAGGGGAAGCAAAATATTAGAACATATAGCAGATACTCCTTTATACATAGTAATGCTTTGGGTATTTTTGCTGTTGTTATTTGGAATGCTAATATTTGATATATTTTGCTGCAAGTTGCTGTTTTAACAAGATTTTAGGGATTCTCCCATTCATGGCTATGTTAATTACACGACATATGGCATTTACCACAACTTGTCTTTCACTGACTGATTCCTATTACTTCTCTTAGTTTCCAGCTACAGCTCCTGTCTCAGACTTCACAAAGGGCCAGAACCTTAGTGATGAGTGACCTTGATTTATTTCTTATCTTCAGTACCCCACCAGTAGACTTCCCATGCCGTTTGCAATAATACAAAATGTTTTGCAGAGTATAGGCTTCCACCTCGTCTCTTGCATTATAAATATATAATGAGAAAGTAAATACCTCTTTTTTAAGGAAATAAATGTCAAGACCTTTAGAGCATTCATGTCCTAAAACAACTGCTGAGTCATGATATCTTTACCATTTTTCTTCCTTTGATTACATCCGACTGGAAATTCCCATGAAATCTTAAGTAACTTCATAAAACAGATGAAATTTTCAAACAAACTGTTTTTAATAGAAAGAGCATTCATTTCAGTGCTGAGAAAATGTCACAAGAATGGAGATCTTTTTAAGCTTACATGGACAGTTATGACTTCCTACAGGATCTTAAGATAGACTCCTTTTTTTAATAGTTTTGATCATATTTTTAAGTAAGAAAGGTAAAAAAATTATGATACTTTGCTATCCCAAATATTGTGTATAAAACTTCTGTCAGTCATTCTTTTAGAACTTAGACCATTTTGATCAATTATTTAAAACTGAGTTATTAATTTCAAAGGTCAGAGCATTCCAATAAGCTTGGCATTTCTAGACTATATTAGAAAACTAGAATGTGAAAAATAAAATCCAGTAGAATACAATTTGAAATAATCAGCTTCTCAAAAGATAGATCCTATACAATTAAAAAGATGTAGGTAAATTTTTATACAGAAAATTAAACCAAAGTGACCAACATCTCACTGTCTGGTTGCAGTTTTGAAAAATTGGTATTCAAACTTGCTTATTTATTTTTAATAAGCATATTTTAGCATTGTTAATTTTTGTGATCTGTTTCTTAAAGAGTATTATAAATACTGAAGTATTATCTGAGTAGATTGTGCAAGATTTGCCATAGACGAGATACTTGCATGGAAAACTCTTAGAAGGACACCGAGAGTCCCTTTCTGCCCACAAAATCTCTCCTGCAGATGTTCCATGAAGTTTAATGAGCGTTAGCATCCTGCTTTAAAGTAAAAGCCTCGTCTCAAGAGGATTGTTGTGGGAGATCCATTTCCTACTTATTATTATAAGTCAGATTAATTTTATTTCCTCCTTTGAAAATTAGAGTTGGTCCTGAGATAATGGAACACAAAATTGGCAACCTTTATGGGCAGAAAAGGCAGGTGGAGTTTGACATGGTGTTTGACTCCTGGAGGACAGGCTCAGCATGATTCCTCAATGGACCCATGTCTGGAGACCGCAGGTAGTAGAGGTGAATGTGTGTATGTGGGGATGGGGGGGCGGAGTGCAGGGAGAGGGTCAGCCAGAGAGCATGGCAGAAATAAGAGTTGGGAAGCACTGATGATCCATTTTAGTACATCACAGTTTGTCCTTGGATTAACACTGAATTTCACTAAATATTTTAAAAGGAAAATGAAATACCTGCTTCAACCTAGTCCTTGGACAGAGCAATGAGAGTAGAGACCTAAATGGTATAGATGGACCCAAAAGAATTGTCTAAGATGTGGGGTGAAAAAGATATCACAGAGACCCCAAATGCATTTTAAAATAGAGCATTCATTGAAATTACTTAATTTAGCTATTTAATAGGTTTTAAATTTCTCAGAGAGACACAAAATAGCTAGCATAGTAATATTTGATTTTTTTTTTTTTTTTGTTCTGGTAAAAATCACCTAAAGTACTGAGTTGAATTTTGTTACACACTTCCCTATTTTACAAAATCAATGCCAGGTGGCAAATATTCATTGCAACCTATTTGCAAATTCATTGATGACACTGCATAGATGTGCAAAGTTTAATTAAAATGATTTTTAAATAAAACTATTAATTCCCTTAAGATGTAGAAAGTTAAATTAGGTTAATAAAAGAGAAATACATTTTAAATTTTTAGTTTTAGTTTTCTTTAAATCTCTTTGACTTGTAAACTCAAACTTGGAATTTTTAATTGTCTCAGAATCTAGAGATTTTTAAGCACCATGCAGTGATGGTTTTTATTTTTAAATTAATTTTAGAATTCCTACATTATAGCGTAACACATATGTGTAGAAAGTGTACATACTGAACTTCTTAGAGTTGGCAGAGTTTTCACTAACTGCACACACCTGCGTAACCAGGGCTCAGAGGTGAGCATTTCTATCATTCTAGGACCACCTTTTCTCCACCCTCCATGCCACTTCCAGTCATTTTTGACCCATTCAGGTGTTCCAACAATAGATCTTCATATCAGATAGTGTAAGACCTTTAGCTTTCTTCTTTATCTTAAAGATTTGCAGACTATTCTTGACCCTTTGCATATACATATAAATTTTAAATCATCTAGCAAATTTCTTTAAAAAATCAGATGGGATTTTTTTCTCTTGAAATTAACACTGAATGTACAGATTAACTTGAAATTTATATCTTTAAATTTTTGAGTTTCACAGATTATGAACTTGGTCTATCTTGTCATATTTATTTATTTATTTATTTATTTATTTATTAAAAATCTTAACTTGTTTCAATTGCTTACTTTTGGTAGCTTCATTTCTGGGTATTTTTTAATATTGTAGATTATTTTTAAAATTTATAATTTCTCTCCCTTGCTTGTATGTAAAATTAGAATTATTTTTCATGTATTTTCCTCATATCCAAATACCTTGCTAAATTCATTTATTTATTTTAATAGTTGTCTACAAATCATTTTGGATTTTTTTCATCATATTTTATGTAATAATTCTAGGACATTGTCCCCTTCATTAATCTGACTAGGTACTCTTACAGTTTTTAATAGGAGTTGTGATGGTGGGCAACTTTTTCTTGGTTCTTAATTCTAGAGAAAGCATTCAACATTTTCTTTATTTTTCTATGGATATTTTTGATCAGATTAAGAAAGTTTTCTTGTATCTCTAGTTTCCTAAGGTTATTTTTTTAAACAATGAATAAATATTGAATTCTATAATTTTTTATGTTGAATAAGATAATCTTATAATCTTTCTCATATTTATGTTAATGTACTAAATGGATTAATTGGTTTATACATGTTAATATAACATTTTATACCTATCATAAACCCTTGTTTAAAATATGTAATTATTTCTGTGTGTCATAGATTCAATTTTTTAATACATTATAAATGATTGCTGCATTTATGTTTATGAGAGCTGTTGGTCTATAATTTTCCTTTCCTATGATATCATTCTCAAGTTAATAAAAAAATTAGGAATTCTTTCTATTTTTTTTATTCTCTAGAAGGGTTTGAATAATACTTATGATATTTATTTCTTATCTAAGTAAATGTAATCAAAGGCTTTAATACCAGAACCATGTCTGAGCATCAGGAGCCCTGGGGCAAGTATGCTGTTTGGATAGAAAAGCTTCTGCTTAGAGACTCTGGTACTGCAGGACTTAAGACATAGTGAAGAGAGGAAGAGTCTATGAAGTCAGTGCTTCTGTTTGAATTCTAAGGCAATTCTTTTACAGTAAATCATCATAATGATTGCAAAAGAATCTTTATAGCATTCTGAAGGCTTTGGAACCCATATCTGTTTCAGGAAAAGGGAATAATTAATTACACCTTTAGAATTTATAACTACCTGTTGCTATGATTTCCAAAATATTGCAAAATGTTTGAACTTTTGTAGGTTACGTTCCATGTTCTTCACTTTTTTCATCTGAAAAATGTAGATAATAGCAGTACCTTTCTCTTAGTAATGTTGAGTAAATAAATTCATACATACAGATGTATATGTGTGCCTGTAATATAGACAGTGCTCAGTAAGTTGTATAAATTGTCAGTTTTATTAGCAATTATGAAATCATGAATTTCTTCATTGCAAAAATACCTATTTTATATATATATACATACATATATATATTTCTATATGTCTATTTGAATATTTAGTACCTTATCATTTCTAAATAATATTGAAAATAAATAAATGAAAATGTGTATATGAAGTATTTAGCTTTTAAACGGTGAGTTTCATTAGTGTTAACTTCAGAAAACCAATAAATTCTTTTCACATTATAGACTATAGTATCCGATACAGGTCAAGTAAAAATTCCACCCAACTATGTGATACAAATGTCTTTAAATCTTCTGATTCTTGATTTCCCCTTCAGAAGCATGAGACAGTGATCATATCAATTGAAAAGGTTTATTGTGAGAGAGGAGATATAGTGGATTTGAAATTAATATTTAAGCTAGCAAATACTGTGCTATCATGCTCATTCAGTTTGTTTTTATGAACCCTGTAGTGATAAAAGGGAGAAAAAACCTTCTGGTCCCAAAGATAATATTTTGCTGTAAATTATTTATTCCATGTCTTCAGCTTTCTATGCACTATGTCAATCTATGGATAAAATAGCTTGGAACAATTGGAAATTCTTGTCTTATCAAGACTTGCCTCTGGCTGGATAGTAGAGATGGCATAAATGTTGAGATTAAAAAAAAAACAAAACTTTTTTTTCCTCTTTATGATTCAACAATTCTATACACTTCTCAGTGCTAACTAAGAGAAGTGCACTCTTAATCCCCTTTATCTATTTCACCTATTCTTCCTTCTCACCTCACCTCTGGCAACCACCTATTCTCTGTATTTAAAAGTCTGTTTTGTTGTTGTGTATTTGTTCGTCTTTTTTTCTTTGTTCATTTGTTTTGTTTCTTAAATTCTACATATCAGTGAAATTATAGGGCTGTTGTCTTTCTTTCATTGACTTATTTCACTTAATATTATACACTCTGGTCCATTCATGTTGTTGCAAATAGCAAGATTCCATTCTCTTTTATGGCTGAATAATATCCCATCGTGTATACATACTACGTCTTTTTTGTCCAGTCATTATGGATGGATACTGGACCATTTACATATCTCCGCTATTGTATATAATGCTACAATAAACACAGGTGTACATAAATCTTTCCAAATTAGTGTTTTTGTTTTCTTTGTGTAAACATCTAGTAGTTGAATTACTGGATCATATATTAATTCTATTTTTAATTTTTTGAGGAACTTCCATACTGTTTTCCATAGTGACAGCAGCAGTTTATATTCCCACAAAGAGTGAACAAGGATTTTTTTTTTCCTCAACACCCTCACCAAGATTTGTTGTTTCTTGTGTGTTTTTTTTTTTTTAATTTTAGCCATTTTGACATGCGTACAATGATATCTTAGCTAAGTTCATACTCAATGGTGAAAAACTGAGAGGTTTTTCTTTCTAAGATCTGGAACAAGACAAGAATGTCTACTTTTATCCCTTTTATTCAACATAGTACTGGAAATCCTAGCCACAGCAATCAGCCTAGAAAAAGAAATATAAGTCATCTAAATTGGTAAGAAAGAAGTAAAAATTTCACTATTCGTAGATGACATGATATTGTATATAGAAAACCCTAAAGATTCCACAAAAAAAACTCTAGAACTCGAAAATGAGTTCAGTAAAGTCACAGGGTGCAAAATTAATATACAGAAAGCTATTGTGTAGTGTATAGAAATATACTAATAATGAAGTAGCAGAAAAAGAAATTAAGAAGGCAATTCCATTTACAGTTGCACAAAAAAAAATGTCTAAGCATGACCTTTATGAGGCAAAAGGCCTGTACTCCAGAACTCTAAAACATTGACGAAAGAAATTGACGATAACATAAACAAATGGAAAGATATTCCATGCTCCTGTAACCAATAATGTTAAAATGTTCACACCCAAGTTTTATGCAATACCTATCAAATACCAACAACGTTTTTCATATAACTAGAAAAAATAATCATAAAATTTGCATGGAACCACAAAAGATTTAAATAGTCAAAGCAACCTTGGAAAAGAACAGTGCTAGAGGTATCACAGTCTCAGACTTCAAGATACGCTGAAAAGCTGAAGAATGGTGCTGGCACAAAAATAGACACACAGACCAATGAAACAGAATAGAAAGTCCATAAATAAACCCATATAGACATGGTCAGTTAATCTACAACAAAGGAGGTAAGAATGTATGATGGGGAAAAGATAATCTCTTCAGTAAATGGTGTTGGGAAAACTGGACAGAATCCAGAACTCATTCATGCAACAGAATGAAACTAGACCACTGTCTTACACCATACAGAAAAATAACCTCAAAATGGATTACAGATCTGAGAGACCTGAAGCCATAAAACTCCTAGAAGAAAACTAATTTCTTTGGCATTGACCATAGAAACATTTTTATACGTGTGTCTCCTCTGGCAAGAGAAACACAAGTAAAATTAAACTATTAGAACTACATCAAAATAAAAAGCTTTTCACAGCAAAATTAATAAACTATAAGGCAACCTACTAAATGGGAGAATATATTAGCAAATTATGTATTTAATAAGGGGTTGATCTCCAAAATACATAAAAAACTTACAAAAAAAAAAAAAAACACCACAACTCAACTCAACTCCCGCCCCCCACACACACACATAATCAAATTAAAATACAGAGAGGGGAAAGAAAGATAGCTGTGGAATAGGAATACCCTAGGCTCATCTCATCCCATAAAAACAACTAAGTAACTATCAAATCATGCTAAATACCTCAGAAGCCAACCTGAAGACAGGAAAATCTTCACAGAGAAAGGGAGAGGAAAGGCCACATCAAAGAAGATAAAAGTGCAGAGATGTGGTTTAGGAGAGAAGCAGATCATGGGTGCTGCAGAGGGGAGGGAACAGTGGTCATGGAGAAGGGTGAGAAAGTGGGGCACACAGAGGAATGTGCAAGAAGAACATTTTCCCAAAACTATTGACCTGGAAAATCAGAGGGGCTGAATTTTGTGAGTTCTTGCAACCAGCAAGGCTGAAAGCCTGGAGTTTTAAAAGTCAGCACACTTGGAATAGACCCTAGAGGGCACTGCTGTGCTCCTGGTGAGAAAGCAGGCGAAGAACCCAGGGGAAGACACTGTAAAAACAACGATCTGAAAGTGCCTGCTCCTCAACATAAATACAGAGCCACCCAAGGGAAGCAGCTCAGCACCAATACTGGCTGCCTAACTTGCTTACGCTAAACCCCACCCACCTGTGCTGTGGCAGGACAAACCTTCTCAGTCACACTTGCCTCAGTCTTACACAGCGGCCTCCTACCCCAGAAGACCAGCACAAACCCCTGCTCACACCACTTTTCCTGACCAGAGAATTCTACAGGACTACAGTTCTGTGGATTTGGTGTCAGATCCTATTTCACAAGCATACCAGAGCACATCTAGTTAAAACTCATCACATTCAGGCCAGGGACAAAACACTGACCCCAGAAAGCAAGGAGAGGCCCTACAGATGACTGACATGAAAGGTAGTTCAGCCAGATCACAAGAGGAGAGTGTATGCAGCACACACGACAGACACTCACTGAAGTGCCAGGCCCTGGGCACTATTTAACCTCTTCTTCATAAGGCTGTTACTTTTAGGAGCAAGAGACATAACTGGCTTCTCAAACACACATAAGGAGGCAGAGACTTAGACAGAATACCAAGATGGAGGAATTCATCCCTGACAAAAGAACAAAATAAGGCCATAATATGGAGTTGTCTCTCCATAACTAGAGATATAAGTGAAACACATATAAGTAATATGCCTGATGAGAATTGAAAGCACAATCATAAATATACTCAGTGGGCTTGAGAGAAGAATGGAAGACTTCAGTGAGACCCTTACTACAGAGATAAAATAGTTGAAAAAGAATTAGTCAGAGGTGAAGAGTGCAATAAACGAGATTGGAAATAGGAAATGAACAACAGGCTGGAAGAAGCTGAGGAATCAATTAGTGAACTAGAATACAAAACAATAGAAAATAATGAAGCTGAACAAAAGAAAGAAGAATTATGCAACATAAGAATCGACTTAGGGAACTCAGTGACTCCATCAAATGTGATGACATTCATATTCTAGTAGTCCGACAAGAATAGAGAAAGGAGACAGAAAATTTATTTGAAGAAATAATACCTGAAAACTTCCCTAGTCTGGGGAAGCGTGCAGGCATCCAGATTCAGTAAGTACAGGGATCTCCCATCAAAATCAGCAAAACAGGCCAATGCAAAGACCTATATTGTAATGAAATTTCCAAAATACACTGATAAAAAAAAATCTTAAAAGCAGCAAGACAAAATAAGTCCTTAGCTTACAAATGAAAACCCAAAAGGCTAGCTGGAAATTTTTCAACAAAAACTCTGCAATCCAGAAGGGAGTGGCATGATATATTCAAATTGCTGAATAGGGAAAATCTGCAGCAAAGAATATTCTATCCAGGAAGGCTATCATTCAGTATCAGAAGAGAGATAAAGAGTTTCCCAAACAAACAAAAATTAATGTAGTTCATGACCACTAAATCAGCCCTGCAAGAATATTAAATGGAATCTTGGAATGAAAAAGAGAGACCAAAAATGACAAAGATAAGAAAGGATCAGAGAAAATCTTCACAAACAATGATAAAACAAGTAGTAAAATGGCAACAAATATATTTCTATATATAATTAATTTGAATATAGTCATATAAATGGACTAAATACTCCAATCAAAAGATATAGGTTGTGTCAAAATGGATTAAAAAAAAAAAGAAAACATGACACAGCTATATTCTGCCTATAAGAGATTCATCTTAGACCTAAAGACACCTGTAGCTTGAAAGTGAGAGGGTGAAGGAACATTTATCACACAAATGGATGTAAAAACAAAGCTGGAATAACAACACTTATATCAGACAAAGCAAACTTTGAAACAAAGATTGTAAATAGAGACATTATATAATGTCATACATAATTACATATAATTATGTATATGTAAAAAGGCATTATATAATCACAAAGGGGACAATCCAACAAGAAGATACAATAATTACAAATATTAGTGCACACAACAAGGGATTGCCCAAATATATAAAACAATAGCAAACATCAAGGAACTAATTGATAATAATACAATAATGGTAGAGGACTTTAAACACACCACTCACACAATGGATAGATCATCTAAGTATAAAATAAGCAAGGAAACAATGGCTTTGAATGATACACTTGACCAGAAAACTTATTAATATGTTCAGAACATTTTATCCTGAAACAGCAGAGTACATATTCATGTCAAGTGTACATGGAACATTCTCCAAAATAGATCTCATATTAGGTCACAAAACAGGACTCAACAAATACAAAAATATTGATATCATACCATGCACTTTTTCTGACAACACTATGAAACTAGATATCAACCACTGGAAAAGATTTGGAAAAACCACAAATATATACAAATACATGGGGGTTAAACAGCATGCTACTAAACGATGAATGGGTCAACCAGGATATCAAAGAACTTAAATAAATACATGGAAACAAATGAAAATGAAAACACGATGGTCCAAAATCTTTGGGATGCAGCAGATGAAGTCTTAAAAGGTAACTATATAGCAAAACAAGCCTACCTCAAGAAGCAAGAAAAGTCTCAAACCACCACCTAACCTGACATCTAAAAGAGTTAGAAAAAACAATGAAAGAAGCCTAAAGCCAGCAAAAAGAAGGAAATAATAAAAGTTAAGCAGAAATAAATGATATAGAAACTAAAAAAAAGAGAACAGGATCCGGTTCTTTGAAAAATTTAGTGAAATTGATAAACTTTTAGCTAGACTTATCAAAAAGAAAAAAATAGGACCCAAATTAATAAAATCACAAATTAAAAGAAATAGCAACCAACAGCACAGAAATAGAAACAATTCTAAGAGAATATTATGAGCAATTATATGACAACAAATTGGAAAACCTAGAAGAAATGGATAAATCCCTGCACACATATAGGCTGTCAAAACTGAAACAGGAAGAATTAGAAAACTTGAACAGATAAATAACCAGCAAAGAAGTGGAGTCAGCAATCAAAGACTCCTATCAAACAAAAGTACACAGCCAGATGGCTTCACAGGTGAATTCTACCAAAAATTTAAAGAAGAGTTAATACCTACTCTTCTCAAACTGTTGCAAAAATAGGAAAGGAAGGAAAACTTTCAAATTCATCTGATGAGGCCAGCATTATCTTGATACCAAAACCAGATAAGGATTCCACTAAAACAGAGAACTAAAGGCCAATATTCCTGCTGAACACAGATGCAAAAAATGGTCAATAAAATACTAGCAAACTGAGTCCAATTATACATTAAAAAATTATTCACTGTGATCAAGTGGCACATCTTTCTGGAATTCAAGGGTAGTTCAATATTTGCATATCTATCAATGTGATACACTACATTAATAAAACAAAGGATAATAACCATGTGATAATCTCAATAGACACAGAAAAAACATTTTACAGTGTACAACATCCATTCATGATAAAAACCCTCGATAAAATACATTTAAAGGGAACATACCTCAACACAAGAAAGGGGATATATTAAAAACCTACAGTTAATATCACTCTCAATGAGGAAAACTTGAAAGCTCTTCCTCTACACTCAGGAACAAGACAGGGATATCCACTCTCACCACTGTTACTTAACATAGTACTGGATGTCCTAGCTACAACAATCAGACTACAAAAAGAAATAAAAGGCAACCAAATAGGCAAAGAAGTAAAACTTTCATTATTTACACAAAGAATACAAAAATATGAAATCAAAGGGATACATGCACCCCAATGTTTATAGGAGCATTATCTATAGTGGTCAAATTATGAAAAGGCCCAGCAAGTGTCCAGCAAGTGATGAATGGATAAAAAGAAGTGGTGCATATATACAATGGAATATTACTCAGCCATAAGGAAAGAATAATTTTGCCATCTGCAACAACATGGATAGAACTAGAGTGTATTATGCTAAGCAAAATAAGTCAGAGAAAAATACCATATGATTTCACTTATATGTGGAATTTAAGAAAGCAAACAAACAAGGAAAGGGTAAAAACAGAAAAGGCACACCAAGAAACAGATCCTTAACTGTCTAGAACAAACTGATGATTACAAGGGAGTAGGTGGGTATGGGGATAGGTTAAATAGGTGATGGAGATTAAGGACTGCACTTATGATGAGCACAAGTGAGGAATAGAAACGTTAAAGTGCTGTACTGTACACCTGAAACTAATTTAACAAATTGCTAAAATCAAAAACACATAAAATAGTGTTTGTGAAGATAGGGAGAAAAGAAGCCCTAGTGCACTGTTGGTTGACATATATGCCGGTGCTGTCACTGTGGAAAACAATATGGAAGGTCCTCAAAAAATTAAGAATAGAATTACTGTATGATCCAGCAATTCCACTTCTGAATGTTTATCCAAAGAATACAAAAATACTAATTTAAAAAGATATGTGCACCTCAATGCTTATTGCAGCATTATTTATAATAGCCAAGATATGGAAGCAACCCAAGTATCCATCTATAGTTGAATGGATAAAGAATCTGTCTATATAGTATGTATATATACAGTGGAATTTTATTTAAAGGAAAAAAGAATTTTAAAGACATATTTCCTGTCCTTATATGTTACCTGACTTTGAAATCCTTAATCCAAATCTTATGTTGGCTTGTTTTTAGGTGGAGTTCAAGAATAGAGGAACCGGCGTTTAAATCTCAGTTGCTCATAGTATCAATTAAATAATTAAGTTATTGATGTATTTCAGTTCTAGGATAAAAAACAGCTTTGTAATAGTGAAGCCCAAGGAACAACTGAGAAAGGGTTCTCACCAATAAATACTTCATTTTTATGTCATCTTAAAAATATTATTCCTAGAAAAGTAAATATTAACGTTAATAACAATAGGTGTTATATGTAAAGTAATGAGGAACATTTGAAGAACTAGACAAAAGAAGAATATATTTTTGTCACCAAAATATCAAATCAGAGGATTGTGTTCCACTGAACTTTAAATTATTCTATCCATTCAAACAAATTCTATAAAAATGCTATATTCATTAATTCAAGGACAGAGTATTGTGACTTGGGAATAGAAGGCTTTTTTTTTTTTCTGGAACAATTTTTTCTGCGTAAGAGTTGCATAAATTCTAGCTAATCCATCAAACAGCTATTGTGTGTCCCCTTTGCCTTTTCATTTTATGGGCTATTCTGGCTTATGGAACTGCATACTGTGTTCTATTTCTTTAAGCAAATGTTTACCCATTTATTTCAAAACCTTCTGAAGGATGAATGAATTTAATAACATGGGCATTTCGTTTAAAGGTATAATATTGACAATATGGAAAAATATTTAGCAATATTCCCTTAGATATGTATTGCTTTCAGTGACTGTAGATGCTATTTGCTAAATAAAAGTAACACATAGCTACCATTCTAGTGTTTACTGAATTTCTTTTGTTTAAAAGGCAGAAACCCACAAAACTGATTTCATAATAAAATGTAACCTAGAACTGCCTATGCATTATATGTCAGTTTAAATATCTTTTTTTTTTTGAAAGCCATTGGCTTGTACTTTGGTTTTGGTACAAATAAAACTTTTAACAGAGAGAATCATAGGAAGTCTTGCTAAGTTATTAATTTTGAAAGAAAAACTCTATACATAGATGAATAGCAACAAATGTGGTAGGGAGGCAAATTTCATCAGAAAATCAGAAATCTAAAAAAAATTATGGTAGGCTAGTCAGAGATTGAATTCTAGCAAACTCAAACTTCTTTCTAGTCTACGCTAGTTTTAATATTGTACATTATGGTTACATTCTATTAGGTCACATTCTGTAGTTCCTCGTACATAATAGGTGCTCAACATGCAAGTGTTGAATAAGTTTTAAATAATCTATTGAAAAAGAATTTAATGAAATGCAAATTCTAAACCTATGTTCCTGTGAAGGAAAACAATACTCAGTGCAATTACCTTGTAACATATTTGGCTCCCTAAGTTCTTTGTAACTTCCCTTTTCTTTAATAAGAATCTTAGTTGTGTGAAAACAATACAAAGGATTCCTATGGACTTGTTAACCTAGTTTATGTCACAACCAGGACATAGGCATCAATACAATCAAGACACAGAACATTTTCAATACCACAAGGCCTCTCATGCTGTCTTTTTATCACCATATCCACTCTACCCTCACAATAACACTTCTCCTGATACACTGTCAACCCCTAATCTGTCCTCCATTTCTATATTCTTTTCATTTCAAAGAGAGTTTTATTAGCACAATTGTATAATATATACTCTTTTCCTCTTTATGTTTTTTTAAACATAGCATGATTTCCTTAATATTTATTACGTTGTTTGTATCAATACACTACTACTTTGTATTGCTGAATAATTTTACAGAGTATGAATGTGCCACAGTTTTTTAACCACACATCCATTGATGGACATCTGGGTTATTTCTAGGATTTTTTTTTACTGATGTGAATAAATATCCATGTGTACAGGCTATTTCTGTCAACGTTGGTTTTCATTTCTCTAAAATAAATGCCCAGGAGTGCAGTGGTTATATAGTATGGTAATGGTGTGTTTCAATATGTAAGTAATTTCTATTTTCCGGAATGGCTGTACCAGTTTACATTACCAACTACAGTGTATGAGTCATCAAGTTGTGTATTCATGTCAGTATTTGGCATTGTCAGGATTTTTTATTTTAGCCATTTTGATACATATGTAATGATTAAATCCATTGAAGATTTAATAGTATTTCTCTAAATGGCTAGTGATGTTAAACATCGCATTTGCCTACTTGACATCTGTATATCCTCTTTTGTGAAATATCTATTCACATATTTATTTTTATTTCTTATTAAATTTTTTAATGTTGATTTTTGAGAGAGAGAGAGTGAGAGGGCACATGAACAGCGTTGGGGTCAAGGGAGAAGAGAGAGAGAGAAATAATCCCAGGCAGGCTCCACACTGCCAGCACAGAGCTTGATGCAGGGCATTAACCCACATTATTGTTCAGCTATGGACTCGTTCATGGTTTGAGTTTGTGAGACAGAAGAGTATTGATGATGTTAATCCATGGGCAATTATTAAGGCCTTTGCTCCCATATAGCTTTATGGTGTTTGGATAAGAACTGCTACAATGACTAGGGCTATATGGCTTATGGATGAGTATGTGATTAGGGATTTTAGATCTGTTCGACATAGGCAAATAGAGCTATTTTTTATATTTATTTTTATTTATATTGTTTATATTTATTCCTCATAGGGATGATATTAGGAAAGACACGCTATTTGGTCTGTTAGTGGTTTAAGTAATATTGTAATATGGTTATTTCATACCCACCTAGTTTCAGGAGCCCAGTGGCTAGTACTATTGATCCAGCAGTAGGGGCTTCTACATGTGCTTTGGGTAATCAGAGATATAATCCATTTGGGGTGTTTTTACAATAAATGCTATTATACATGCTAGTCAAAGGAAAATATTAGATCGTGGTTGAGATTGGTTCAATTCAGTATTGTATAATTAGAAAATTTAAGGACCCTGTTGTATTTTGGATATATAATAATGCGTCTAGGAGAAGTAATGAACCTATGAAGCTGTAGAATAGAAAGTAAAGACCTGTGTTTAGTTATTCTATTTGATTACCTTGTTGAGTGATAATAATCAGAGTGGGTACTAGTGTGCCTTCAAATAAAATATAGAACATAATTAGTTCGATGGCAGTGAATGTTTTAATTAGAAATAGTTGTAAAAGGGTGAGTATTGTGATGTATAGTTTTTTCAAGCTAGGGTTCCCTTTGATAAATGTGATTTGCTGGCTATAGGGTTTAGTGTTGGGAGTCATGCTGTTAATCCCAGGAGGGGTGAAGAGAGTAGGTCTGCAAAAGATCATATCTGAGCTGAAACCAAGAATCAGATGCTTAACCAACTAAGCCACCCGTGAATACATACATAGGGATTCATGTATTCCTAGTTGGATTCTTCTAACTATAACTTGTTTTTTTTATTATTGAGTTTTAAGAGTTTATTATATATTCCAAATTCTAGTTCTTCGTGAGATATGTGCTTTGCAAATACTCCTGCTCAGTCAGTCAGTTTCTCTTTTCTTCCATTTAACAGTCTTTCACAGAACAATTTTGTGCAATTCCAACTCATCAGATTTTTTTCTTTTTTGCTTTTAAATATTTATTTTTGAGAGAGAGAGCAAGAGCAGGGGAAAGGCAGAGACAGAGTGAAACAGAGGATCTGAAGCAGGCTCTGTGCTGACACCAAAGAGCTCAATATAGGGCTCGAACTCTTGAACTGTGAGATCGTAACCTAATCTGAAGTCATATGCTTAATTGACTGGGCCACTCATTTTTTTAAGATTTCATTTTTAAGTAATCTTTTATACCCAACACGGGGCTCGTACTTATAACCTCAAGATCAACAGTCACATGCTCTACCAACTGAGCCAGCAAAGTGCCCAATTTATCAATTTTTCTTGTACAGATTGTATGTTTGGTATCAAGTCTAAGAATTCTTCACCTACCTCTATATCCCAAAGATTTTCCCCAATTGGATCCAAAAGTTTTGTAATTTTATGTCTGTGCATTTGAATTTGTACTTCATTTTAAGTTTTGTATAGATTTCAGAATTGGATTGTGTATGTATTTTACAAATATATATGTCTATGGATGTCCAATTTTTTCCATTTAATTGCTTTTTCATTTTCATCAAAAATTTTATTTGTGTGACTCCCTTTCTGGGTTGTCTGTTCTTTTGTACTGATTGATGTGTCTGTCTGTCTACCAATACCACATGGTCTTGATTTTTAGAGCCGTATAATAAATCATGAAACTGAGTTAAATGATTCCTACCACTTTATTTTTTTCCAAAATTGTGTTATTTTAGTTTCTTCACCTTTCCATATATATATTAGAATATTTTCTATATTTGTGGAAAATTTTTATGAGATTTTGAAAGTAAATACATTAAACTTGTATAGCAATATGGTGAGAAATGACATCTTAACTATATTGAGTCTTCCTACTCATGAGTATAATGTATTTGTCCACTTACTTTTTAAAAAAAATTTTTCATTAAGGTTTTGTAATCAGTATACAGATCCTTTGCATGTTTTGTTAGCCATTCATCTCAGTATTTCATATTTTTTCAATGATTACAAATGAATTACATTTTTAATTTTGGTTTTTATGTCTGTGTTCCATTGAGGTATGCATAAATACAATTGATTTTTTTAAAATGTCTATATTCTGCCACCTTGCTTAACCCACTTATTTTAAAATTTTTTTGTAGATGTCTTAGGATTTTATACAAAATTATGATAATTAAGTCATCTGCAAAAGGGACATTTCTATCTCCTGCTTCCTGAAATACAGGTTCTTATTTTCTTTTTTACTTTCTGTGGCTGAACTTCAGGATTTATGTTGGATAAGAGTAGTGAGAGCAAAAATCCATGAATTGTTCTCAATGTTAGGGAGAAGACATTAAGTTTTTCTGCATTAAATGTTGGCGTTTTTGTAGGTTCTTTTTATTAAGTTTAGGAAATTTTCCTCTATTGTCATCATAAATGGGTTTTGAATTTTGTTCATTGCCTTTTCTGTATAGATTGATAAGATCATGTTATTTTTCTTCTTTAGTCTATTAATTTGGCAAATTACAGTCATTAATGTTCAAATATTGAAATGGTTTTGCATCTTTGGAATAAACTTTGCTTGGTCATGGTATATAATTCCTCTTTACAATGCTGAATTCTACTTCCTAATATTTAGTTAAGAAAATTTTGTTGGCAACCTGAGTGGCCCAGTCTGTTAAGCGTCCAACTTCGGCTCAGGTCACAATCTCGCAGTTCGTGGGTTCGAGCCCTGTGTCAGTCTCTGTGCTGACAGCTCAGAGCCTGAAGTCTGCTTCGGATTCTGTGTCTTCCTCTCTCTCTGTCCCCCTCCCACCCCGCCCCACTGTCTGTCTCTCAAAAATAAGTAAAACATTAAAAAAAAAATTAGTGATTAAAAAAAAAAGAAAATTTTCTTATGTACTCATGATGGATATTAAAGTCCTCTCCATTCTATTTCTGAAAGTGAATGTGTAGAAGTAGTGATAATTCTTTAAGTGTTTGGTAGAATTCTCCAGTGAAAACTTCTGAGCATGGAGATTTCTGTATCTTGGAGTTTTAAAATTAAGACTTCAGTTCTTTTAATTGTTAGAGAATTATTTAAATTATTTCACAATGGGTATGTTGTTGTAGTTTGTATTTTGAAGAATTATTCGATTTTACCTAAATTGTCAAATTTACTTGTGTAGAGTTGTTCACAGTATTTTGTTATTGCTATTATCTTTTTTGCGGTATACACACACACACACACACACACACACACACACACACACACACACACACACACAGTACGCATTGATCCTGTTTTACTTTTGGTATTGGTAATTTGTATCTTTTCTCTTTTGGTCTCTCTCAGTCTTGCTCAGTTTCCCAATTATTGATTTTTTCAAAGTACCAATTCTCTTTTCATTAATTTTCTCACTGTTTTTCTTTCTCAGTTTCATTGATTTCTGTTTTATTTCCATCCTTCTGATTTTGGAGGGTTTATTTTGGTTTTATTTCTCTATATTCTGGAAGTGAGAGTTTGGATTATTGATTTGAGGCTTCCTCTTTTCTAATGTACATATTTAGTGCTATATATTTTTTCCTGCACTGCTTTAGCTATGTCTCTCAAATTTTGACCTATTATATTTTCATATTAACTCAGTTCAGTGGGTTTTTCAAGTGACGTTGAGATTTGCTTTTTAAACAATGAATTGTTAGAAATTTGTTATCTAGAAATTTGTTTCTAAGTTTTGAGAAATTTCCTGTTCTGTTTCTGTTATTGATTTCTGTTTTGACTCCATTGTGGTAGAGGAATATACTCTCTAATTTCAGTTCTTTTAAGCCTTTCTATATGTATTTTATAGCCCAGGGGTTAGCCTCAGTGGTGTATGTTCTGTGGGCCCTTGAAGAAAATGTGTATTCAGCACTTTTTGGGTAGACTGCTCTATAAGTGTTGATTAGATACTGTTGCTTGATGATGCTTTTAAGATGTTCTATACCCTTCCTGATTTTATGTTCAGTTGTTCTTTTAATTGTTGAGTGAGAGGTATTGAAGTTTCCAGTAAGAATTATGTGTTTGTCTATTTCTATACATTCTATACATTTGCTTCATATTTTTGTAGCTCTCTTGTTTGGCACACACACATTTAGGATTGCTGTGTCTTGTTGGTAGATGAATCATTTTATTTGTGTGATATTCCTCTCCATCTCTTTCCTTTAAAGTCTACATGATTAGACATTGATATAGTCATTTCTACTATCTTTGATTGTTTATATTATATATCCATGACCATCCTTTACTTTTAAACTTGCCTAAAAAGTTATATTTGAAGTGAGTTTCTTACGGATAAGAAGTATATACTTGGTTCATGTTTATTAATCCATTCTGCCAATTTATATCTTATTTAGTATATTTAGACAATTTACATTTAATGTACTTATTGATATATTAGGCCTATAATTTGTCATGTTATTATTTTGTTGTTGTTTTTCTGTTTGTTCACGGGGTGTTTTGTTTGTTTCTTTTTACTATCCACTTATGGGTTACTTGAACAATTTTTTAGGATTCTATTTTTATGTATCTTTAGTGTTTTTGAGTATATTTACTTTTATAGTTTTTTAGTGGTTGATGTAGGTTTCACAATATACATGCATAACTTATCAAAGCCTGCTGTTTAATTTCACCAAATAAAACAAAGCATAGAAAACTTAGCTCCTTTTATATCTTTACTCTCCCTAATTAGAATATAATTGTCTACATCTAGATCTATATCAAATATTGTTATAATGTTTTCTTTCATCTGTAAACATTATTTAGAACACTTAAGATGAAAATGCTCATCTATTGCTTTTCACATTTTCATTTTACATGACCTTTTTTTCCTTCTTATGTTCCGAAGGTTCTTCTTTTGTAGCTTCTTCACTGTTTATAGAACCTCCTATAACCGTTTTTTAGGGTAGGTATACTGGCAACCCAATCTATAAATATTTATGAAAGTGAAAGTGTTAGTATCTTCCCTTTATTCCTAAAGAATATTTTCACTAGGTATAGGATTCTGGGTTGAAAGTTCTTTTCTTTCAGCACTTAAAGCATTTTAATATTCTTTCTTTTAAGTTTATTTTTCTGAGAGAGAAAGAGAACCATCAAGGGAGGCAGAGAGAGGGGCAGAGGATCTGAATTGGGCTCTGTGCTGATCGCAGAGCCCAATGTGGAGACTGAACTCATGAGCCAGCCATTAGATCATGACTAGAGCCGACGTTGGATGCTTAGCCAAATGAGCCACCCAGCACTTAAAACATTTTATACCACTTCCACTAGATTTCCAGTGAGAAATCTAGTATAATTTGAATTGTATTTCTTTTCCCCTACAGGTAACATGTCATTTCACTCTCAGTGCTTTCAAGTTTTTTTTTTTTTTTAAGCCTTCATCTATAGTTTTCAAAAGTTTAACTGTTATGTGTATTTTTTTCTTTTACCCTTCATCTATAGTTTTCAAAAGTTTAACTGTTATGTTTAACTGTTATGCAATTCTATCTGTTGGCATTTGGGGGTTACTGGTTTTCTTAGCTCTAAATTTTGGATATATGAGACAAAAAGAAAACCAGTTATAACTGTGTTATATCTTGAGTCCCAAAGTTCCTAATTGATCTTCATTGTCTTCCCCTTTCAGGGTCTTTTATGTCTACTTTATATGCAGTGTTTATGGTGTTTAATTGCCTATGCTATTTTAATTGTTTCAACAATAAGAGGAATAAAAAAAAAAGCACTCACTACTCCATATTCCTGGAACTAGAAGTACTTCTGCATTTTTGCCTTGAAAGTAATAACTCTTGTATATCCATGTTACTCCAGGGACCTATTGCAGAACAGTCTGAAAATAGTATATGTGCTCAAAGAAAAATGTTTTGTTGTTAGATTAGCTATAATAACTAGTGTATATGTGACTATTTTGAATATTTTTATTAGTTTAACAGCTATACCTGCTCAAGACATGTAAATAGAAAAACAAGCAAACAAAAATAAAATTTATTCTAAAATAGTAAGATTTATGCTATATAATGGTGTAAAGCTTCTGCTAAATTTTTATGATAAGGTAATTATCCTTATATATAGATTATGACATTTCTCTCATGCATATTATATCTTCCCTCTCATGGGATTTTTTAATATATGTTTTGGTTTAGTATCATTTTGTTAGCAATTATGTCTTTTAATGCTAGTTATTTAAATGAATAGATTTATGGTTTATTGCTTTCTCTGGCCTCTATGCATCTGTAGCCAGCATCTTGCCATACATCTTTTTTCCTACAGAGAAAAGATGATATGGGTGTTGAAATCAAACTGATTGGGAATTGGAATTCTTGCTCGTAACCTGGAATGTGTAAACTTGAGCAAATGAATAGTCTTTCTGAGCCTGTTGCCTCATATAAAATGCCAATAGTAATAACATTATGACACTGTATGTTGCACGAAAACTGTGAAAGCATCGAGCCAGTGCCTACAACACACCTGAGGCCATATGTTAGTTTTCTTTTTTTCTTTCTCTCCTTGAGTAATTAAATAAATGCAGGTAAATGAAAAGTAACTTTCTTACATGTACACGTTTTAGGCTAATAAATCTCCCCCCATCATTTTGTTACCCTTAAAACACTTACCCTGGAAGATTCCTACATTTCTATTTTGTTTTCTATGAAGTTTCTACATTTTATCCTCAGCTTCTGCTCTTTCTTATAACAGCCTAATATCCAATTCATCTAAAATCTCTTTCTACTTACTTCACTAAACAGATAGGAAGATATGACTTAGTATTAATCCTTCAATGGTAATATATTTGTACATTTGACACAGACAGTAATATTTGATATAGTAGGAAGAACAGGAATTTACAGGATTCAAAATATTATGCATATTAATGATAACTATGTCATAAAGAGATAACCCTGGACTTGCTAGATCAAAAGCTATCAGTGGTTGTTCTCTTGTCTAAATTTTATACTGCAGTAGATGGAAGGAGAGGGAAGGGAAATTGTTAACATTTCAACATAGAAATAGGATTTATCAAAATGTTTTCTCAAAATGGATATTTATTCGAAACTATTTTTGTAGAACATTAGTGATCTTAATGTGCTTAAGCATGATAAATAAATTAATTTCACAAATAAAAGTGATGTCTTCCATTAATGACAACTAGTCACAAAATTTTAGTGCCCAAGGACTATCTTATAAAATCTAAATATGTTATTGATGGCAGGACAAAAAACACTGACAGTTGGAGAGATGAAAGGCAGAACACTTTGTTACAGCTCCAAACAAAAGAAAGCTATCAGGTGGAGCCAAACAAGTAGTAGTGTAGGGACAAGGTAACAACAAGCTGGAGCTCTGGGAGCAGTCTATGTATAGCAAGCAGTATAGGGTTAGCAGGGTTCCTGAGCTCCCCATTGATTGGCTGGTTTGAATTTCTTTGGCTCTGGGGCACAGGGATAGTCCCTAGTTGTCAGATACCTGATGTTAAGATTATTAAGGCAGACAGGTGCACAGTGGCCTGGAGCTTGAGGGCCTGATAAAGAAGTGACTGGAATGAATGAGTCATGGAAATAAAAGGAACTACATAAGGAATATAGTCAGTAATATCGTAATTGTTTTGTATGGTGACAGATGGTAGCTACACTTGTGATGAGCATTGCATAATGTATAAGCTTGTCCAATCATTTTTGTATACCTGAAAGTAATGCAACATTACATCATTTTGTGTCAACAGTACTCAAATTAAAAAAAATTAAAAAGAAGTGGTTGGGTATATACTTAATCAGCTGTTCTAGAAGGGAAACTGACCTGCTGTTAGCCAGGGTCTCAAAACTGGGTTAAAATAACATTTTAAAAAATTGTATAAAAGGACTTATCTGGTTCAATAGCAAGAATGATTTCCAGTGATTCATTGTGGTTTCCTGTTGAAAATACCATTGTGTACACGACAACATTCAGTAGAGATAACTTTTATAAATGACATTTAGGGCTTATTTACATATCTGTTTATTTACTAATTTGTACTCACTGTTGTTTGGTCTTTGTGTGATAATATATTTTTATATGCTGGTAAAGGATCTAGTTTAATTCTACCCCCTGCTCCCAAGATTACAAGGAATATAATAGTCACAGCTTTAATAGAAAACTTAGTTATAGAGAAAAGTTTTGATGAGGTCGGGTAGGCTTTGGAGGGCATTCAAAATAAAAGTAAATTTAAAATATTTTATTACTTGAATGTTTCCAATTGTCACAATTCTCCTTGACTCTTGCTAAATAATGATTGTTCTTCACTGAATAGCTTCCACCTGTGAAAACCTCTTGAGCTACTAAATTTTAATTTTGACAGACTTGTTTGTTTTCCTTGTCATGAGGTTTTAGAAAATAAATTTAAGTGAAAAGTTCTCCAAGTGCCACTCTCTTATCTGCATAATTGAAATGGTTATATTTTAGAAAAGATGGTCTGGTCATTTTAGTAGTCTCTGTGCACTAATCTGTTGACCATAGAGTAACTCCAAGAGAATGCTAAACAGTTGATTGAGGGCTGGTCAGAGAAAACAGATTGATTGAACAGGTGTCCAGAGCCTTGGTGGTTGCAGGTGTGGCTTTTGTTTATGTCTCTATAATTGCTGGATTGACCTTGCATTTCAGGAGCTATTTTTTTTTCAGTCATTAAGCCCATAAAGCTTTATATTGGCTACTCATTGTTGAAATACCTCATACATAGTTCTCAAGGCCAAAACTACTGATGTGGGCCAAAATTGTGGGTAGCTGCCTGAATGAAGATTCTTTTATATAATTGTGAAGTGTATGTTACCAGAGTCCAGCTCCGGCCAGATTCAGGGGTCCCTGAAGGATGGATGGTGTCAGCGAGGGAGGGAGTGAGAGAGCCCCAAGATTCTTTCTGATCACCGGCAGGCATCTCTGCCCTGTCGGTTTTGGTGTCTTTATTTATAGGTCAAATGTTCACATGGCATCAGAAAACGGAATTTTTACAATGGATAGTTCTCTGTGATAATATGTTTTTGGAAATGTACAGAAACAGGTTTTACAGAAGTCTTCTTGCAGAACTGTCCCAATTATAGTGAGGTTGAGTAAGAAAATAACAGGGTGTTCACATTTTAATAACACTAAGATTAAGTCATAGGTTTGTAGATACTCTTATCCATCCTCATCACAGCTTACAGGGTAAGGGAACATGTTTGTGGAATGGAGGCCTTAGGGAAGGGGTTGCTCTACACCATCAGTTAGCAAAGGTGTATGTAGTAACTTATGTTCTGCCCTTATCTGTTCCTTCTCTCTAAGTTAGGCTCTTTGTCTCCGGGCAAGACTTGATTTTCCAGTTATATGCTTTATGGCACAGGAGAGCCATCCATACCTTTAAAGAGTTTAGTTCATGTCTAATATATAGAATAGCTCTTCAAGTGCATTTACCTTTGTGTCTAGTTTTATGATTTCTTGAATAGCTAGGGCATGAGAGATATTTCTGGTTAGTTGATTTACATGTTGAGCTGTTTGAACCTCTTGGACTAACACAACCATAGAAACAGAATTGTACATGGAAAGGTCAGTCTTTTATGAGTAAGGGTCGTTAGCCTGTTCATAGCTCAAGGGAAAGTATGGAAGGAAACAGGACCTGCTGGAGACATGATGTCTGTTCCCATAATTGAAAGAAGATATTCCCACAATAAGTTCCTTCACGAGGTGCAATCATCATACCAGGGCCAGAATAAGGGAACAAGCCACTCCCGATATTGATCAACAAGGTACCTTGGGGGTTCGGTGCTCAAGCAGAAGTAACTGAGTGCGGGGTGGATATCGGTCATCATCTGATTGGCAAGAGACTGTGCAAACTTGCTATAACCTCGCCAGGAGCTTTCTCGACTAGTGGGCTCAGAATGGCTCCCAACAATATGGCATGTAAGAGATAAGGGAAAGGAGTAAAAATGCTAAGAAAATGTTGAGAATAAATGGTAGTGTTGCTTTCTTCTTCTCACCTTTTCCCTCTTTTTACTCTTTGCCTTCCTACAATCTATTTCCTAATAAATTATGATGATAATAACATTTGAAATAACAAATGAAATAACATTTGAACGAACAAGTATGTAATCCTGTAAACTACATATTAGTTATCAAGTGGATTAAATGTATAATTTATAGAGAGGTATTTTCAACTGACTTCAGAAGAGAGATAAAATGTATTTCTCTGAAGTGGCACAGAAATCTGATATTATGCTGAAAAAGAAAGTCTATACCATACTATTGCAAATGTTCTTCATTATTTTGTCCAGGAATTAGATTTTTCTGATGTAAAGCCCATTGCTGGAGAAAGCTACACTGGGGGTCACTTCTGCTGAAGGAATAAAATGAGTTTTTGGAAAAAAAATTTCAAACTCTATTAAAAGATTTGTCTGCAGTGTGCAGTGTCAGCTATTAAAACTTTATCATTGAAATGCTCATAATATATATTAGTAATAAAATCTGCTTTTATGTAACATAAAAATAGCCTAGATAAAATAGAGATGTACTAAACAAGAAATGTAGATTTAAATAACATAATTCTTGTTCCAAATATAATAAAGATATACAAACTAGTCTTTAGTCCTTAAATGCAATGCTAAGCACTATATTTTGTATTTTTTATTTTACTTTATTTTTTAAAATATTTTTATTTATTTCTAAGAGAGAGAGAGACAGCGTGAGCAGGGGAGGGTCAGAGAGAGAGGGAGACACAGACTCCGAAACAGGCTCCAGTCTCTGAGCTGGCAGTCAGCACAGAGCCCGACAAGAGGCTCGAACCCACGAACCGCAAGATCATGACCTAACCGAAAGTCGGACGCTTAACCAACTAAGCCACCCAGGCGCCCCTGTATTTTTTATTTTTAAAACTATACTAATTTCCAGTGAGAATTGATACTGATTCCTCTCTTCTCCCATAAGTCATGAAATGTAACCATGTAATTGAGTGACCCCCTATGTAAGATTCTAACATTAATGACTACAATCTTTCTCATTAAGTTATAAATGTCCCTGGTTGCCTTAGCATGCATCATTTTTTAATATACTTATTTTTAAAAATTTTTAATGTTTATTTTTGAGAGAGAGAGAGAGAGAGAGAGAACAAGCAGGGGAGAAACTGAGAGAGGGAGACGCAGAATCTGAAACAGGCATAGGCTCTGAGCTGTCAGCACAGAGCCGGATAGGGGCTCGAACACATCAACTATGAGATCATGACCTGAACTGAAGTAGGATGCTTAACCAACTGAGCCACCCAGGTGCTACTTCAATATATAATGATTATATAATGATTCGGTTAGGAACCTGTTTACATTAGATAAACATTTTTTTTTCCACTTTGCTCTCCATTTAAAGATCTTGAAGGGGAAAAGTCCTGGAAATTTCTGTTAGCCTTTCTAAGACTGAGTTATAAGAATAAGCTTCTTCTCATGTTTTGCCCCAAATTACTATAAAGTTATAAAAAATACAATTGGCTTTATATCAAAGACATAGGCAGTTACCTTCTCTCCTTTAAGCCCTAACAAAACTTAAGTCAATTAAAAATCTTTGATATTATATACTCTCTAGCCATGTTTAAAGAAGAAGTTTAGAAGAATAAATCGGGTTTGCTCTCTTTGCAGTGCTGTGGCTTCTTCATGTAAGTCTGAAAATATGCATTTTGCCTTTAATTCCTTCTGGTATTTAAATAAGATCATGCTGAAAAAAAAAGATCGTGTTGAGTGTGGATGTACTTCATTGATCAGAGATGGGAAAAAATTAATTAAACTTTCACTAAACTTCAAATTCTCAAGGCCAGATAGCCATTGCATTTCTTGCATCATATCAACCACCTAACATATATTTCTCCCTTTGGAAATGTGCCCAATGATAATTTGTTGGTTGTATTTCAATGAAGATGGGTTATACCCAACTTTAGTGATTGGTGCCATAAACTGCAAATAACTAGTACTTGGCTATCCCAGCTAGACTTGCAATATGTCAATGTTTTCAAGAGTCAGGAAATGAAGCATCCTAAAATAGAAACCAAATTACTCACATCTATTGAGAAATTGATTTTGAGGTTTCTGTAGCTTTTCAGTGAAGACTTAGAATGCTTTTAACTTAAGAGTTAATATAGTTCAGAGACAGAATACGACTGAGGAATTTCATTATAAAATCAGGAAGGCTGCTAAAACCACAGAGACATTAGGGCTTTATGTTTTAGACAAAATAACTATAGTAGTCTGTGTGTTGGATTCACAATCTTGGGTGAATTTACTCAGAAAAGAAATTACCAGATGGCTTACGTAATTTGACATCATTTTAGAAGTATGACGATACCCTTCTATAGTGTAATATGATAAGTGTGAAGAAAATTCCAAAAATTTAGCATGTCCTTCTGTATATGTAAGAAATGGAGTGGTAAATGCTTATCTAACTTGGAAAGCTATATTGACACATCTTTGTGTGCTTGGTGGAGATGTTAAAGTATTACAGGGTATTTATATGTGCTAATAAATGTATTATTTCAATCTGCATCTGCCCACATATTCACCACACAATAAACAGAAAGAAAAGGAGCTATCACTGTGAATTACCTTCCTCTTTCATGGAAATCCAAATTTGTTGCAATGCAATGTTCAACTTTATCTGATGCCACAGGGACATAGTTTGATGGAAACCTCTAAAGATGTGAAAATGTTATGCAATAAAATTTAAATCAAGTTATTTATTTGGTTTTACCTGCAGACTGAGGTGATAAGTAGTGACTCAATGTACAAAATCCAATACAATAAAAAATAATACAAAAATCTTCAAAATAAATCTAGGTAAAGGGATATCATTTTTTGCTCTTCTACTTTTGTGTATTTTCAAGAAACTACAAGGCTAAATTAGGGCTGCATTTGTCTCCTGAGAATTGCCTTGTTGAGTCACTCGAGTATGTATTCTACTTGGTTTTCAGAATTATAAAGATTGCTGTATTAGTCATTTTGAGGGTGATATAAAGCCTGTGAAATATAATGATTAAGATTAATGATCTGAAAAGTTAGGAATTACAAAAAAATTCCCTTGCACATCATGCATGAATAACGTATTGATTTGTTTTTAATGTTACTCAGCATTTCAAATTCTATACCCTCTTTTTGAATGTTAAAAGAATAAAATACAGTTTTGAGTCTAAACATGATATTTGCAATTTCAAGCATAGCTAAATTATCTTAACAGCCACGACAGCAGTGTATTACAATAGCATATTTCCAGAACCATCCAGGAACTATTTTGCTGTCTCAATCTGAATTACTTTTGTAATTGAAAAGCAAATATGAAAACAAACAAAACCGGTTGTGCCTTTTATAATGAGGAGCTAGTCTTTTCCAGCGTTTATGATATTCTAAGGGAATAGACAACTGCCTATACCGTCTCCTAGTACTCATTTTGTCTTAAAGTTTCTACTTAAGTTCCAGTTAGTTAACATACAGTGTAATATTAGTTTTGGGTGTACAGTACAGTGATTCAACACCAGTACAACACCCAGTGCTCATCACAGCAAGTGCCCTCCTTAATCCCCATCACCTATTTCATCCATCCCCCTACCCACCTCCTTTTTGGCAACGATCAGTGTGTTCTCTACAGTTAAGAGTCTGTTTCTTGGTTTGTGCCTCTCTCTCTCTCTTATTCTCTGTTTGCTGGTTTGTTTTGTTTCTTAAATTCCACATGTGAGTGAAATCGTATGGTACTTGTCTTTTTCTGGATTATTTCACTTTTGTCTTTCTCTGACTTATTTCACTTACCATAATACTCTCTAGCTCCATCCATGTTGTTGCAAGTGGAAAGATTTCATTCCTTTTTATGGCTGAATAATATTCCACTGTATATATACACCACATCCTCTTTATCAATTAACCAATCAATGAACACTTGTGCTGTTTCCCATAGTTTGACTTGTAGATAATGCTGCTATAACATTGGGATGCATATATCCCTTTGAATTATTATTTTTGTATCCTTTGGGGAAATAGCTAGTAGTGCAATTGCTGGATCATAGGGTAGTTCTATTTTTAACTTTTTGGGGAAATTCCATACTGTTTCCCATTGTGGCTGCACCAGTTTTCATTCCCAGCAACAGTGTTTCCCTAACTCCAGAGCCTCACCAACACCTGTTGTTTCTTGTGCTCCTAATTTCAGCCATTTTGACAGGTGTGAAGTGATAGCTCATCATGGTTTTGATTTGTATTTTCCTGATGATGAGTTGTTTTGGCTTCTTTTAATGTGTATGTTTGCCATCTGGATGTCTTCTTTGGAAAAATGTCTATGTCTTCTGCCCATTTTTAATTGGATTATTCATTTTTGGGGTATGGAGTTTAATACATTCTTTAAAGATTTTGGATACTAATCCTTTATCAGATATGTTATTGGTAAATCTCTTCTCCCATTCTGTTGGTAGCTTTTTAGTTTTGTTGATTGTTTCCTTCACTGTGCAGAAGCTTTTTTATTTTGGTGAAGTACCAATAGTTTATTTTTGCTTTGTTTCCCTTCCCTCCAGAGACATATCTAGAAAGAAGTTTCTAAGGCTGGTGTCAAAGGGACTACTGCCTGTGTTCTCCTCCCAGATTTTTATGATTTCGTATGTATTTAATGCAATCCCTATCAAAATACCAACAGAATTTTTTTACAGAACAAACAACCCTAAACTTTGTATGGAACCACAAAAGATCCCAAATAGCAACCTGGAAAAAGAAATCCGAAGCTGGAGGCATTACAATTGCAGATTTCAACTTAAATTGAAAAGCTGTAGTTATCAGGACCGTTTGATACTGGCACAAAAATAGTCACATAGATCAATGGAACAGAACAGAAAACCCAGAAATGAAACCACAGCTAAATGGTCAATTAGTCTTTGACAAAGCAGGTAAGAATATCCAATAGGAAAAAGTCTCTTCAACAAATGGTGCTGGGAAAACTGGACAGAAACATGCAGAAGAATGAAACTGGACTACTTTCATACACCACGATACACAAAAATAAATTCTAAATAGATTAAAGACTTACATGTGAGACAGGAAACCATGGGAATTGTTTAATGCGGTCTTTAGTAGTTCCCTGCTTGCTGAACTTTCACCTCAACCTTAGCCTTTGATTGCTGACTGAAATCCTTGCTTAAGGCCACTGTGAAGAGGGACACTTTTTCTCATATTGGGATGGAAATTTAATTCCAAACTATATTTGGCTCAGACTGATACCTCAGATATTAGCCCTACAAGTTACTTGTTTACAAGATACACAGTGAAATGGAAAAGGATGTGGTTACTGCGGGATAGCATTGCTACTAAAAAATTCACACATGAAGGAACAAGGCATAAATATTGATACCACCACAGTAAACTTAACCTTGACACTCCAGGTTTAGCAGAAATTACAAATGTGAGAACCAACACTCAAAAGGATGTCATACAATGAAAGTTAATACCAATGAACATTAAAAAAAAAAAAAGCTACACATACCCCTTATTACTTAATACTGCCAAAGAAATGTTTTTCAGTTATTGGTTTTATCATGTTACTTCCTAAATCAAACACCTCCCTGATTCTTCTCATGTACTTCAGGACTACTTTGTAACACTATAGAAAGAGCAGGGATTGTGGGATCTAATAAATTTGTGTTCTAATTTGAGCTCAAGCTCAAATTAATAGGTATTTGATGTTGCACAAGATACATGGTCTCTAAACCTCCATTTTCTTCTGTATAACATGGGGAATGATGCACTACTTACCCATAGAATTGTTGTAAAGCTAAACTAGGTAATACTGTAAATATCTTAATAGTATGCCAGCACAGAGCATTACAAAGCATAGTAGTACTTTACTGCAATTTCCATTTTACTCTGCCTCACCCAATGTTTCCCCAGTGGAAAGGTCAAAAACTCATATCATTATTGCTTTAATTTGCATTTATTTAACTGTGGTGAGTGCTGTTTTCTCTTTTTTTCATGTTTGCTATTTATATTTTTTCCTTAATTTCTTGTCCATGATTTTTCCTATTCTTCAAATATGATTTGTTTTCATCACTGGTGTTAATCTATCCTTTGCTTTTCCAAGTCCCTTTTCCCTTTATTTACATGTATTGCTGAAAACATCTTAAGATTTGAAATAGTAAACTCTATATATAACTCATTTCTTTCTTATATCTGCTTATAGTTTTATCCTTAGAAAGGAATTTACATCCCCAAGTGTTATATAACTATAAATATATGAATAATTTTACAGAACTATGAATATTTTTCTTGTTTTTTTTCCATAAAGTTTTATTTGTTTAATTATTTAAACACCTGGGATATATTTGATATATGTTGTGTGTTAGGTCTTTTTTTTTTTATTTTCACTTCCACAATTCTTGGTTTGTTTGCTGAATAATTTGCTTTTCATCTTTAATGTAATGACTTTTATCATACAATAAAATCCTACCGGCTGAAGTGATAGCTTCCTTTGGCAGATGTTTCTTCCATCACACAAGATGTCTGATGTAACCTCTAGGTAAAGAACAAATGACACCACTATTGCTTTTTCCTTATATGGATTATCATCGATTGGTACAGGCTTCTTCATTCCCAGTAGACTGCAGTGTTGCTGCTCAACATCAGTGGTGAGGGAAGAGCATAATACTTTTCTACGTCTTCTGGAAGCTGCTTCCTTTACTATCATGATAAATTATGTAGTGTGCACCAAAGAATGTTTAAGTAATTCTTATACAAGGAGTATAAATATTAAAATTGTAGAGATCTGGGATTAGAGATTGACTGTGCTTTACTCCTTCCTACTCCATAGGGCTATGGTCTCCACCCTAGGCTGTTGAAAGAAATCTCACAGTCACCCCATGGTGTCTTGCCATACAGTTTCCTTAATTACCAAGTCCTTCCTCTCCTTTTCTCTTCATGACTTCTTTTGTTTTGCTCCTTCTTAGTTGTACTTTTCTAATTTCCTATTACAGATCACCCTTCCCTAAAAGAATAGTGAAATCCCAATATCCTCTTGAGTCTTGAAAATTTTACTGCCTCAAGTTATGAATATCAGTGATTTTTCTCCTTCACCTTATCTCCCTTCAGAAGGAAGAGACATTTGTATGAGAGTAGAAGGCAAAGAGGTAAATCTCAAACCCTTGAATAACTGGAGCCTTTCCACTGTGGTGTGGTTTATTCTTCCTTATTAAATTTAAAATAAATAGCATATAACTGTTGCAGTTATTTCGTCCAGGAACCAATCCCCATCCAGAAAAATGTGGTTATTATAAAAATGAGTAAGGGAAACTTTTACTTTTATTTGTGGTTCCCAATTGTTATTCAATTGAACAGGAGAAAAACAATGTCACCTCATACCAGCTAAAGGAGGAAAACTTTCTTTTTGAAACCTAACAGAAGTCAACAAGGAAAAATATGTAGAGGTCCTACATCTCTGTATCAGCTCTGAGGCTTGATAATCTCATAGAGAGGCCCAGATCCAATGAATCTGTGTCTGTATGACATGTCATTGTCCATTGACCTCTCCTCTCAGTCCCTCTTCTCTTTGTTACTGGGGAGGTATGAGAGCAAACTTGTCGTTGGGTAAATAAAGACAACGGAGGCTTTGAGCGACTTCCATTGGAAAAATATTCATTCCAGTGAGCTCATTTCAAGGAAACAGAGATCCTAGTGGACATACAAAAATCAGTTGCATTTCTATACACTACAAATGAACTATTTGAAAAGGAAGTTAGGAGACAGCATTTACAATAGCACCAAAAAGAGTAAAATACTTAGGAATAAACTTAACTAAGAGAAAGACTTGTATGGTGAGCTTTTGCGTTCTTCCACCATTTGGAAGACGTAATATTGTTAAAATGTCCGTATTACCCAAAGTGATCTACAGAATCAATGCAATCCATAGCAAAACCTCAATGGAATTGTTTACAGAAATAATAAAAACAATACTAAATTCATACTGGACAACAAATGACCCAAAATAGCCAAAGACACCCTGAGACAGAAGAACAGAGCTGGAGGCATCACATTTCCTAATTTTAAAATGAATTCCAAAGCTATAATAATTAAAACAGTATATTATGGCAATATGAAAGACATATGGACTATTGGAATAGAATAGAGAGTCCAGAAACCCATCAACATGTATATGGTCAACTGATATTCAACAGGATGTTAAGAATACACACGGGGAAAGGAGAGTCTCTGCAACAAACAGGGCTGCATGCAGAATGAAATCGGACCTTACTCTTACACCATATACAAAAATTAAAGTGAAATAAAGATTTAAATGTTAAGACCTAAAACTAGAAAATTCCTAAAAGACAACATAGGGAAAAGCTTCATGACATGGTCTTAGCAATGATTTAATTGCTATGATTCCACCTGGATAGTGCCCTCCAGCGAGTACATCCTAGTAAAATTGTCGATAGTTACTAAACATTTTCAACATTGTTTAATAAATATAAAATATACTTGTATTCTTATTATCATGGTTTTAGAATATTAAAGTAAGTTTAAAAGCCTAGCCATCTTGATCTAATTTGGTTTCTTTTAAAATTTATATTACAAAATACCAACATTAATTTGGTTAAACTCTTTATTTTCTCATTAATGATCTAGATGTTAGCGGAACCAGGTTTTTATGGATTCCAGAGATGGAAAATGTCTCAGAAATGTTATTAATGGGTAGGTGAACAGTCTTCTCAGGAGTCCCTTAAATGACGAACACCTGTCTTGTCATTAGCTTGACAGGTTTTCATTATGAAAGATATAAATAAAATGATAATTGGTGGCATTCTTACCATACCTTTGAACTAGTGGGAATACTATAGTAATGAGTAATTGACATTTACTTTATCCTAACATACTTGCTCTTAATAGAACAGAGACATAGAATACAGTAATGTTCTTCCCTTATATTGAAATTACTCCGTTCACAGTGACCTTGGTAACTAAGACAAAAAAATTTATTATATACAAACTATTAACATCGTGATATATAGTGAAAACAACAGTAGAAGAACAGAGAATATATCTAAAAACAACGCCAACTTTCCCGAATAGTATACACTAGGGTGTGGCTGTTTGCTGAAACACGAAAGATATTTTATCTTAGTTGTACTTTTTTATTTATTTCAGTTATATGTCTTCTCATTGCTAAAGCAGGTTGATATGTGGATCAAGGAGTTTCCTGTACTCTCACTTATGGTGATAACTCCCCCCGCCCCCAGTGGTTATTTTCTTTTAGGCATTTACATCAATAATTTAATTCCTATATATACATATAGGAATATACATAAAGTGTATATATATAAATAATACATAATAATATACATTAAGTGTATATATATATATATATATATATATATATATACACTTTCAGCAAGCATTTTCCAGGTATAGAATGAGTATTTTGGAAAAAATAAACCAACCTTGGTAACTCTTCTATTTTTCAATGCTAAAATAACTTCTGAAAATAAGGGAGAGAAATCCAACACACAGTCACAGAGTAGTGCAGACTTGTGTGCCGCACCCTCCTGTTCTCTGTTTAAGCATTTGTTGTCATTTTAACCCCAGATCCCAATTATGTCAGCTGTATGGCTGCATAGTGCCTCCCAATACCAGTTCCCCATCAGGACCTATTTTGGATATAGTATATTCTACGCCTGCACTGTCCAACCCGAGAGCCACTTGCCCCGTGTGGCCATTTAAATTCTAAATTAATTAACACAAAATAACATTAAAAGTAAACTTTCCTCATAAACATTAGCCACACTTTAACTTTTCAATAGCAATATATGGCAAGTGGCTTCTGTATTGGACAATGCAAATATGGACATTTCCAATTACACACACAGTTTTATTGGAAAGCACTGATCTAAAAATGTGCTTATTCTCCTTTTCTCCCCAGTTAAAATTCATCAGACCTCTATCTTGACGTCTTGATACCTCATTTCTCTGCTTTACATGTTATCTAATGGTGTACTTGTGTTTAAATTTTTAACCATTTAAAAGATTTAATGTTAAACTTTCTGGAGATCCTTGGTATAACCCTTATACACAGAAATTGAGTGGTAATTTTCATTAACTAAATTTTAAAATATTTAGTGTTTTTATTTATTTTGAGAGAGAAAGTGCGTGAGCTGGGGAGAGGAGGAGAGAGAGAGGGAGACACAGAATATGAAGCAGCCTCCAGGCTCTGAGTTGTCGGCACAGATGCGGGGCTTGAACTCACAAACTGTGAGTTCATGACCTAGGCTAAAGTCAGACGCTTAACTGGCTGAGCCACCCAGGTACCCTTTAACTAAATTTTATTGTAGAAAATTACTGGGGTGCCTGGGTGGCTCAGTCTGTTAAGCATCTGACTCTTGATTTCAACTCAGGTCATGATCTCACAATTTCAGAGATCAAGCCCTGTGTTGGGCTTTGCACTGACAGTGTGAAACATACTTGGGATTCTCTCTCCCTCTCTTTCTGCTCCTCCCCTGCTCACATGTGCTCTCTCAAAATAAATAGATGCACATTAAAAGAAAAAAAAATTACCAATAGGTGATATAAAACAGGTTAACAGTTATTTTTTGTCTTTTTTTTAACAATACAAAAAAGTACAAAAGTCAAGAAACTCATAAATTATATTTTCTAAAATAAGAAAATAAGAATATATTATTTATTATAATAAATTCTTCAGGAAGTGAGTACAAACACTTGAAAAGACAGAATTCTTTAGAAACATCATGTTTCTGAATATAGGGAAGTGGAAAGCAATAAAAATATTAATCAAGAAGAATTTAAAAGTATTGATAATGGCAATTGAACCTTGGAAAGTAGAAAACAGAACTTTTCATTAATATATCATGGAGTTTAGGTTCCTTATTATCTATTATGTTTGAATTACTTTTGTAAAAGTATGCACCACTGATGACCGGATATCTTAAAAGTTTTTATACTCCCTTCTTTGATTTGAGATATAGACATTTGAAACAATTGGATGAAATACTTCTTGGGCTTTTCAATTTTCTTAATTCCATTAACACAACTATTAGGCTGTGAGTTCTGTGTTAATGTCTAGCAGCATACACAATTGAATAAAGTATGGTCTTGGCCAACTAGAAAACTGCATTTCAGCAGGGAATGCAATGAATATTCACTAGTGACAAGAAATGGATGGTAAATATTGCTGTTGGTGCACCTGGGTGGCTCAGTAGGTTAAGCTTCCGACTCCGGCTCAGGTCATGAATTCAAGGTTCATGGGTTTGAGCCTCGTGTCAGGCTCTGTGCTGACAGCTAGCTCAGAGCCTGGAGCCTGCTTCAGATTCTGTGTCTCCCTCTCTCTCTGACCTTCCCCTGTGCGCTCTCTCTCTCTCTCTCTCTCTCTCTCTCTCTCTCAGAAACAAATAAAAAAAACATTTTAGTAAAGTGCTATAATAGAGTTATAGGTAAAGGGTTTCAGGTTTTTTTTTTAAGTATATTCAACTCAGGTTATTAAGGAAGTTTTGTGGAATAGTTGAAATTTGGCTGAAGGATGCATAAACTACCATGGAAACAGGCGCATTTAGTGGAGAGTGCTGCCAAAATACAGGATATGTGATTGGGGTAATGGGAATTAAAGTTAAACAGGTAGATTGGGATCAGATTATGGATATTTTGGGTACACTTTATACTTTATTCTGTGAGAGAATGAGAAACACTAAATTTTAATGTGAGAAACTATACACTATAATAGATATCGAGAGCATTTCCAATCATGAAAAACATTATTTCAATTATTTGACTGAAATTGGGGATGGTGAAAGTTTGGACACAATATAAATAGATATAACCCTGATAATTTTTTTCATGAATAAAGTATTATCTAAATGTTTACCTAGATTTTTTGTCTAGTTTCCATGAGAGACAAATTAGCATAGACATGAAGAGTATTCTTGTGGAACCAGAATGTTTATATTTTATTTTCAGCTCTTTCACCTTCTGGATGAGTAATCTTGGGTTCAAGTTTTCTTATCTGTAAAATGTAGAAAATAAAAGCAATTACCTCATTTTCTGCTTGCAAAGATTAAATGTGTTAATGCAGGATGTGTACCTACTGTTGTTCTCAGCACACAGTAGGTTCTCAATAAATAATGAATAATTATAATAATTGTTAATATGGTAAGTATTGTCATAGGACACCTCAGAGTAGGGCTTTATGCATTGTTACATTATGAAAGTTCTATTTATCACCAAGGCTTCCCCATAATCTATTTTTATACCATTAAATATACTTATATTGATTTAATGATTAATTGATTGTTGAGTTCATTCATTTATTCTTCCAATAATAGTTTCATCTATTTATTTCCATTCTGGAATAAGTAAGATATTATGGGGGGAAATATACTATGAGGGAAGATTAATTTTGACTGGAGTTTCAGCATTGACTTTACAAAGAAGTTACAATGTAGGTATTATTTATTACTACCACAGGTTCCCTTTCACTCATGGTCTGTTGAATGACCGGCAGGGATTTTGGGTGGAATTAACTGACCTCAGATCCCTGGGGTAGACCTAGACTGAGTGATTGTGGAATGTTCAATAGCACTCTTTCTATAGAATTCATTCAGAAAAATAGCTCTACCTGGTGTTATTTTAATGTGTGTTTGTTTATTTTTGAGAGCGAGAGAGTGTGTGTGCATACACATGCATGAGTGGGGAAAGGACAGAGAGGGAGGGAAAGAGAATCTTAAGCAGGCTCTGTGCTGTCAAGGTGGAGCCCGATTTGGGGCTCAAATTCACGAGCCATGAGATCATAACCTGAGCCAAAATCAAGAGTCAGATGCTTAACTGACAGAGCCACCCAGGCGCCCCTACTTGTTTTTTTCAGGGTTTTCATTTTCAAGTTCTCATTCTAGAATAAAGTTCAGAAGTAAGAACCTATCTATATTTTGTGATTATTTTTAGAACATATTTTCATATCCAAAGCAATAGAAAAATAGAAAGCATAAGCCCCAAACATAAAGTATGCAATAACAAAAGGCAGGAAGGATATGAAAGAGTTTTGATGCCTCTCATGTTTGATTCATTTGGATGAAGTAATGCTTTATCCAATAGGATAAATAGTCTTTGATTCTTTAGGCAGAAGTGAGATTTATGGTTTTAACCCACTCCATAGGTATCATTGATAACATTTTCATTTGAATTTTATGGTTATAGTAATTTGGTATGTCTTGTAAGTAATTTTAACTGTTCTCAAACCCTGCTATGGAGTTGACTTAGAAAAGTGGAGGAAGACTTTTATTAAAGTGATAAATAACCTCTCACCATTCTATGGCTCTGGTCACTGATTCAGATTAAACTAAATTCTATAGATAGTGACACAGACAGATTTTTTATTTAGTCTTATTGTTTGAAGACTTCCATTATCTTTGAATCAAAAATCAATGAGAATTGAACAGTCTTGTCAATTTTTAACTTAAAACAATTGAACATTTTGTGTTCAGTTACAAGGAGTATATTAAAAGAAAAAGTAAATTTGGAGTGGTCTACTGGGTTGAGAGATATTCTAGTAACCAGGTGTTAAATGATGACTTGAAAGCTAGATATGTTTATCCTGGAGATATAGGAGAAAGAGAAAAAAATAGTTATCTTTAGACATTCTCTATATTCTCACATGAAGAGATGCCAATTATTCTATGTAGTCTGAGAAGAAGGAGCTAGAATCAAAATACATAAATTTTGAGGCAATAAATTTCCAATTAAAGTAAAAACAAATTTCATAATAAATTGAAGCACAAGGATTCATGAATAAAATACTTTGTCTTATGAGAAAATTAGTTTCTGAACATTGAGAGACTTTAACAGGAACAAAATTTCAGAAACACTTTATTTATGTATTTATTTATGTATTTATTTATTTTAATATTTTTAATGTTTATTTTTGAGAGAGAGAGATAAATAGAGCATGAGTGGAGGAGGGGCAGAGAGTGAGAGAGGGAGACACAGAATATGAAGTAGGCTCCAGGCGGTGAGCTGTCAGCACAGAACCTGACGTTGGGCTTGAACTCATGAATTGTGAGATCATGACCTCAGCTGAAGTCAGATGCTTAACTGATTGAGCCACCCAGGCACCCCCTATGTATTTATTTATTAAAGGATTCTAGTTAAGGCCACCAGCGACCTCCATGTGGCCATATCTTACAAACATTTTTTTTTTAAGTTTATGTATTTATTTTGAGAGAGAGATAGAGCAGGGATGGGATGGAGAGGAGGGAGATCGAGAATCCCAAGCAGGCTCCTCTCTCAGCAGAGAGCCCATTGTGGGGCTGGAACTCATGAACCCATGAGATCAAAAGATAAGTCAAAATCAAGAGTTGGACGCTTAACTAACTAAGCCACCTCAATGCCCAAGAAACATATTTATTTTTTAAAGTGGAGGAAGTAATATACCCCAAATAAACTTCTTGGTATTCTTCTCCTCTCTTATCTACTCAATCCACTCCTTTCAAGTCCTACTCATATCAATAAGTATACCTTTGTCTTTATGAACCTAGTTAAGTCATCATCATATGACTCTCATCAAAGCTGCCTGTTTATATAGTTCTCAAGGTAAGAATTACTTTTACATTTTTAAATGGTTGAAAAAATTTAATAATTCACAACACTTAAAAATTATATGAAATATAAATTTCCATATAAAGTTTTGTTGCAACCCAGCAAAGCACATTCATTTACATACTGTCTATGGGTGCTTGTCTGCTCTAATGGAAGTATTGAGTAGTCCTGACAACAGGGATTTTGTGTCCAGGAAGCCTAAAATATTTACTGTCTACAAGAAAAATATTTATCCTCCAAGAGCAAAGTTTGCTTATCTCTTATCTAGACCATTCAAACATCCTCTTTACTGGTCTCTTGGGTTCTATAGTTAAACATAATAATACATTCTCCACATGGTCAAGAAAGTAATCTTTCAGAAATGTAAATCAGGTCATTTTACTCCCCTGTTTCAAATACTCCAATGACTTTCTACTGACATGTGAATAAATTTAATACTCCTTGTAATGGCGTATAAGGCCTTACATGAAGTGATCTTGCATACCTAGAGGTATTGCCTCTTATCATTCTACCCCCCTCCCTCATCCACCAAAGTCTAACCACATTGATCTTCTGTCTATTTCTAAAACATGCAAAATGTCAGACTTACTTTCTCTACCGTGCCTTTGTCTATTCCTTACTCTAACTAAAAAGTACTTATCTGATTTCATCTATCAAGAGATGTCTTCCTGTAATTCAGTTAGTTCACAGCATAAATGTGACCCTGTCCCATCTAAATTCTAATAACTCTCCTCATCTCTATCTTGCATTGTAAATTGTATCTTCATTATATTATTGTTTTACCCACACACTGGAATTTAAATATGCTCAAGCAGGTAAGCAATCTTATTTAAACTAGCATGTATCTCTAATTTCTGCAACAGCACCAATATTCAGTAATTGCACTGTTGGTGGGAATGCAAACTGGTGCAGGCCTTCAGGAAAACAGTGTGGAGGTTCCTCAAAAAGTTAAAAATAGAACTACCCTACCCCCAAGCAATAGCTACTAGGAATTTACCCAAAGGATACAGGAGTGCAGTTTCATGTAACCCAGTGTTTATAGCAGCACTGTCAACAATAGCCAAATTATGGAAAGAGCCCAAATGTCCATCAACTGATGAATGGGTAAAGAAGATGTGGTTTATATATACAATGGGGTACTACTTGGCAATGAGTAGTATTTGCAGCAATGTGGATGGAACTGGAGGGTATAATGCTAACTGAAATGTCAATCAGAGAAAGACAGATATCCTGTGTTTTCACTCCTCTGTGAAAGTTGAGAAACTTAACAGAAGGTCATGGGGGAAGGAAAGGGGAAAAATAATTTCAAACAGAGGAGATAAACCATAAGAGACTCTTAAATACAGAGAACAAACTGAGGGTTGAAGGGAGGATGAGGAGGCAGGGAAAATGGGTGATGGGCATTGAGGAGGGCACTTGGGATTAGCCTTGGGTGTTGTATGTAAGCGATGAATCATGAGAATCTACTCCAAAACCCAGGAGCACACTGTATACAGTGTATGTTCGCTAACTTGACAAATTGTACTTGCAAAAAAAAAAAAAAATGTTAAATGAATGATCTTGCATTATTTCTTTCAAGTCCCTGAATTAGATACAGTGGTATGGCAAGGTAGGGAAGGAAGATGTGAAAATAGATAACTCAAAGTTTCTAAAGTCTATCTGAGGAGAAATATGTGCTTCCCAATCTTTAAGTAAGCCAAGTAATAGAGAGGCAACATAGCCTGAGAGATAAGGCTTCTTGAGCTGCATTGCAGGAATTTGATGTCCAGTGGCACCAACTGTTAGCATTGTGAGATAGGACAATTAACCTGACTCCTTTGCAGTCAATCCTTATATCTGTAAAATTCAAGAAAAAAATATCTTTCTGATGGATTCTTTGAGGATTAATTGTATCAACATGTGTAAAGATCTTAGTACCTGGCATATAGGAAATACTGCATCAATGTCTGTTGACTAAGAAATTTGAGTTACAGGCACTTGGGTGTCTCAGTCTATTAAGTGTCTCACTATTGATTTCAGGTCAGGTCATGATCTCACATTTTGTGAATTTGAGCCCCACATTTGGCTCTGCATCGAAGGTGCAGAACCTGCTTGGAATTCTGTGTCTCCCTCTCTCTCTTCCCCCCCTCCCTGCTTGCTGTCTCTCTCTCTCTCTCTCTCTCTCTGTCTTTCAAAAATAAATAAATATGTTAAAAAAGAAATTTTAGTTACTAGGAGTATATTTTGGGTACCCAGCCCAGGAAGCCTTGCCTGTACATTTATTTGGAGGCTTTAGGGAAGATTTCTGATAAGGATGCATTATGATTATCCTCATTTTTTGAAGATGAATGTATTGCAAAAAAAACAGGTGAAGAGAGATCCACAGTTAAAGGTGGGGAGGCTCTTGCATTATTTCAGGAAGGAGTGATGAGAGACAGACTTAGGAAATAGAAATGGTAATGAAAGGATGAAGCAGGAGAACAGAGAGCTTCAAGGGCTGGAGTAGTCACACCTGAGTTTGAAATGGATGTATGTTTCTCTAATTATATGACCGAGGGCAAGTGCTCCCTGAGCCTTCTCAATTTCTTCACTTCAGCTATGGTCTCTTTAGTGCCATTATGAGGTGTAAGTGATATATATGTAGAAAACCCTTGGTACAATTCTAATACAAAGTATATACCAATAACATATCAATAACCAATAACAGTGGTATTGGTGGGGCAGTTGATAGTATCTTTATCATTATTCTATTTTTCTTATCATATGAGAGTTATAAGGGTAGAGATGGAAGGATTTAGCATCTTATTAGATGGAGAGCATTATGGAGAAAGATACATAGAAGATGGTTTTAAATTTCTGAACCATGTCACCAGGAGGAAAATGGTAATGTTAACTAACATAGGGACCCAGGAGGAGCAACTGTTTAGGGAAAGACAGACATGAAGACACATCTTGAAATAATAGAAATATGGCTAGTAGATAAAATTAGGGGATTTATTTCTTGGGAAAAAATTTATTGAATTAAATGAGTTGTTCCAGCATGCAAGAGGAGAGTAATAGGAAAGAACAGGATTTCAGGAGAAGAGTTATACTAGAAGAGTCATTGGGAATGGAGGTAGATGTGGAGAAGTCTACAAAGAAAGATAACAGAGGTGGAAGAAAAGGAGGTAGCAGAATTATGGAAGCCAAGGAGACCTTGCAAAGGAGGGTTCAGGCAACAGGGAAGTCATAGAGGGTAAACTCTGAGGAGATTCTGAGAGGTTTCAGTATTTAACAGATCATTGTGGATATCTGAAAATATATTGAGTGAGCTATTGGTGTGGAAGTTCCTGTCTACTAAGAATAAAGACTGAAACTTGCTGCCTAATGAGAAGAAAGTGTTTAGACATTTATATATACTTATTAGAATTATTATGAAAGAACGGTAGTCTAACACTCCCTTGTAGAACCTAGAAGCTTCTATTTTTGAAGGGCTGCCCATTGAAGATTCTTTTGGAAGCAAGGTATGATTGAAGATTCAATTAGAAGATGTACAAAATTATCTGAACTTGAGTATTCTGAAAAGAAATCAGGCTCTGATGAGAGGGTGGTGCAGAATAGAATTTTGTCTTTACCACTTATTAGCCAGATAACTTTGGGTAAATTGCCTAACCTCTGTGAATTCATTTCTTCATCTGTAAATTGGAATCATACCCCCTCCTTGGCAGGGATGAAAATGAAATACATTATAGTTCTGACTGTTGGCATCAAGATGGTGAGCTAGTGTGATCTCCTTTCTTCCTGCCTCTCTCAGGTCCCTAAACGCCCAATACCTGGGTACATACTTTAGATAAAAAGTCAAATCGGTTCTACTAAAACAGACCTGCATGAGGCCAAGGCTCACTGAAAAGAAACTTTTTTAATGTCCCAATTTTTATTAGTGGCATAGCTCTCCTTCTCGTTACTTAGGCTTAAAACTCAGTTGTCTTTGATTTTTCTTTTTTTTTTTTTTTTCTTTTCCAGAAAATCAGTGATCTAACTTGTAATTGTTCATAGTATGGGATTGGAGTCTTACAGCTTAGATTCAAATCTTATCTCCACTTATCACTAGATATTAGAGCTTAGGCAAGTTATTTAACCTCTCAGAAGCCCTGTTTCATCATCTATAAGATGTTGATAACATTAGCATTTAAAATAATTACAGTTTAGTGATAATTAAATAAAATAATACATGTATAGTGGTTGGCCTGGGGCTTGACACATAGTAAATAGTCAATAAATGTTAGTTACTATGGTTAATATTAGTGCAGTTCAAATGTTAATATTTTATATGATATCTTGCTCCTTATTCTTTGTACTAGACTATACCTTACATAGATTTTTATAATGACTTGCTGAACTTATGTCCATCCCGAATGTCACTGTTTCTAACTGATCTCATAGCTTGCTGGTACAGTATAGTCTTTGAAACATAGCTCAATTGTATCATTATGCTGTTAATTATCCGTAGTTTCCTGCAGGTTATGTACCACATTTTCAAGTAGTATCTTTGCCCTCCTCTATTGTTCTTTATCTTTCTAGTGTTACTCTCTCCAGTTCCCTTTTCTGAATCTGATGCTGACAGTCACTGAAGTACTCATCCCTTTGAGAATTGCCAAGTTTATACTGTTGTTATACGAGGTTTTCTTCACCTGAAACCCACCACTTCCTGTCCAATATTACTTACAACAGACATCACCCCAATAGACCCCTTTGCATGCCTATTGGGAGTAAACTTTCCCTCCTGTGCATGAACTCATCTAATACTTTACTGAACTTCAAAGTATGCCTTCTGTTTCATATTTATTGATTCCTACACAAGTCCCCTTCATCCTGGACAATCATCTCCTTTACACCACAGCTTGTTTTTTGTTACATACCGCTCCGCCCCCAACATATGTCTACTATTGAAGACCCTTGGGCAGCAATGAGATAAAATTATTCAATATTGGTAATGGAACTACTTTTAAGCTGGGTCCTTAAAATATATCAAATTGCACATTAAGAAATAATTTAGAAGGGAAAATTTTTAGTCAATCACCTGCTGTTATACACAGAAAAAAATTGCTGAAAGTTTCAATTTTAGACAAGTCATTTCAACATCATAAAATTATTTTACTGAGTTTTAGGGGATAAACTCATTAGATATGTGTACTTCCTACACTAGCTTAAGGTAAATCATTCATATGCCCCATAGAATGCCATTCTCCCATATAATGGGCTGTTAAAGTAAACATTTTTTTAAGCCACTTAAATATATAGTGACTGTTATCTATAGTTACTAAGCAATGTCTTTATAGTGTATCACTTGACTACATAGTAGTGAGTTTGGTATGACTCAGCCTTGTACATATTCATCTTAATCTACTTTCTCATAATAACTGAAGATTAAAATAAAGATGAGCCTATTTTCATGTGGAATTCTTTTAGAAAGACATATGCTATGTGTTTTCATTTTATTCTTTTTCATTTTTAATCAAAGTTTGTGTTACTGAGGACAACAGTTACTTTCACAAACATTTTTGTTCCTTATGGCTGAAACTATATTAGGGAAATATTAGAAAAGAAATATAAACATTTCAAGATAATTCATATTTTTTAAAATTATTTATTTATTTATTTTGAGAGAGAGAGAGTGTGTGTGAGTGGGGAAAGGGCAGAGAGAGAGAGGAAGGCAGAAAATCCTAAGGAAGTCTCATGTTCAGCAAGGAGCCCTATACAAGGCTGAAAATTGGAAACTTGAAATTACGATCTGAGTTAGTATCAAGAGTCAGATGTTCAACTGACTGAACCACCCAGGTACCCCAAGATAATTAACATTTTAATGGCTTTATTAAACACTACGCTAATAGCTTATTTAAATTGATCTGCACACTGGAAGACATACTTATAAATAAGAAAGAACTGTTTGACTGCTTTCTGACTTTGAGAAGAATATTTGCCATTGGAGCCAATGATTCTTTATGTTGATAAACACGTATTCATTTCTAAAGAAATGATAAAAATTGTAATTTATAAGGATTATCTACCAAAACTTTAAAAATATTAAATGCACTTTTTATTTTGAGATAGGTGTTTAGTTTTTAACTAATCTTATTACATTTAGACTAAATTATACAAATACTGAAGAATTTAGGAGAAACTATAAAATGTGGTATATGGTTATTATTATTCTTTATTGGCCAATAGATTCAGTTTCTTTTAAGGAGAGAAAATATGCAAACCTATATTTTATGTTTTCTAAAAACTAATCCTGTAAGACTTTGTGCTAAAAATAGATTATTTGTGTGTTTTGATGAAAAGAGAGGAATTTTCCCTGATATGCAGTTTATACTTGCATTTTTTATCTAATCAGGCAAACAATTTTAATTAATTCAGATAGTCGCCTCTGTGGTGTCTGTGCCCTTTAGGGACTCTTTCATTATGGATGCAAATGTGTTCCTAAAATAATGAGAATGTCATTATCCTGCTTGATTCATTTAGGTGGTCAGAAAGAGAACAAAAAAATCATTTGATGGTGAGGTAATTCTTTTAATACATCATAATGGCATTAACTTTGGTATTTCTGTGTCTCATTTTCTTGATCATTCTCAAGCACTGCTCCTCTGTGCAAGATAGTCAAGGTGATGAGGGCAGAGATGCCAAGTAAAGACGGATTCAAAATCTTTATATTTTATAGTGTCAAAATATAGATTGGTGCTTCTTTTAATGCATTTAATAGGGAATAAGTAGCTGTCAGTCTAAGAAGGTAAGTTGCATAATGTGTAAAAGAACAGTGTAAGAAGTTTGGAAGCATTTTAACAAAACATTTGATTTTTAAATTTTTAATCAGGTTTATGAGATTTGGTTCACCCTCTTGTCATTAATTACTATTAGAAAAAGACACCCACAATGTAGATGAGGAGTGTCTGGTACACCAACTCCACTCAGAAATCTGTCCCACTAACTGAGAAATATTGGAAGAAAATGTGTCACAAAACAGACCTTCAGCATACAAAGTTACTCCAGTATAATGCTCATACCTCATTTATACATTCATGTATTCACTAAAATTTCCCTGTGTTCCTATCATGTGCCAGAGGGAAAAACAAATGTAGAAACAAGGCAAATAGAGTTTGCATGATTTCTCTTTCTTTCTTTCTTTTACAAATGAATCACCCAATGATGAGTATATGAAAAAGAAATCCAAAAATTTAGGCATAAGAAGCAGAGTATGCAAAGTACAGAGACTAAAAGGAGTATCATCCATTTGGGAAATTGTTATTAGATTATTGAAACCTAGATATCAGTTGGAGATGCTGCTGCTGAAATAGATGTTATGGTATGCCATGTATGCAGAGCTTTGGTTATTTTCTACAGCTAGAGGAACATTAAATGTTGAAAAATTTTACTGTGCCGTAAGTTTCAATGGAGCAAGCAACCATTTCCCCAACTGCTCTCTCTTCAACATACCTAATATAATCATTGGCCTTAAGCATGTTTCAAACTAAACACATCATCTAGTTCCAAATACTCGGTCCTGTATCTCTGACCTCATCACTCCGTACCTGAATCGCTACAGTGGGTGTTACTTGGTCTCTAACACTCTAGTCTTGAGAACAGCAAACTATTCTTCATGCTACAGCTAGGCTAGTTTTCCTAAAGCACTATGGTTTCATAGCTCATTAGTATCCTTCACATCAAATCTGAACATCTTTATGTTTCAGGAACCTTCACAATCTGTCCCTGTTTAAGTCTTTAAGCCTCATCAGCTGCCATTATCCTAGAGATTCTTTGTTGCAACCAACCAAGTGTCTAAACTTTCTTAAGCACCATTTGTCTGTTAGCCTCCATGCCCTTATGTGTACATGTGGTGTCTATTCCCTGGTGAATCCTCTCTCTTCATGGAAAACTCTTTTCTTTCAAGGCTCAGCTCAAATATTTTCTCCTACACAATATTTTTTTCTGATATTCAAAGGCAGAACTTATCTCTCTGTAGCTAGAATCCTTACATATTTTAGATTTTTTCCTTAATTATAGTGTTGCTTATTATATTATATTATATTATATTATATTATATTATATTAATGCTTAATACATCTGTCTCTTGCAGTCAGGGTTCAGAATTCAAAAATACAGACTTCATCCACTCTCCTCTCCCCATTCTTTATTTAGTACCTAGCTACTATTAGGTGCTGAATACATGTGAACAAAATACATAGAACATATAAATAAATCTTTACCTCTATTTTCAGCTGCTCCTTTAAACATTAATGTTAAATGTCATTATTACAGATGTTTAAACTGAGGCTAAAGGTTGCCTTTGATTTGCCATCTGTTATATTCCTAATAGACTAGGATTTAAAACCAGAGCTTCTGATAACAAAGCCTAAGGTTTTTAATCTTTTTTAAAGTTTATTCATTATTTGGAGAGAGAGAGAGAGCAGGAGAGGGGCAAAGAATGTCAAGTAGGCTCCATGCTATAGGCTTAATCTAATGAACTGTAAGATCATGACCTGGGCCAAAATCAAGAGTCGAACACTCAGTGACAGAGCCACCCAGGTGCCCCAAGTTTTTAAAATCTTGATACAATTTTCTTTGTAAACTAGCAGTGTTCACCAGGATGTTTACTGTATACATGCACTTATATTTAAAAGATAGAATTTCACTCTTTTTTTTTCAATAGGTCAGATTTAAACTGAGTTAAAACTATATTTCTACTTGAGATGATCACTTTTTGATCAAAGATATGATATCCTTAAATTGCTTGTAGTTAGCTTGTGTCTTCTTGTCAAACATATTGAGGTACTCAGAATGAGGAAATATAGAAGTTAAAAGTTGTTTCTTTTCCAAAAGTATTTTTATTTGATAATTTCAAACAATGAAAGGAACCTTGTGATAGGATATCATCACTATCTATCTTTAGAAACCAGCAAGGTTAGGGGCAACTGGGTGGCTCAGTCAGTTAACCATCTGACTTTAGCTCAGGTCATGATCTCATGGTTTGTGAGTTCGAACCCCACATTGGGCTCTGTGCTGACAGCTCAGATCCTGGATCCTGCTTCAGATTCTGTGTCTCCCTTTCTCTCTTCCCCTCCCCTGCTCATGCTCTGTCTCTCTCTATATTAAAAATAAATTTAAAAAAAACTAGCAAGGTTATAAAAAGAGTCAGAATCCATCTCTTGTTTGAAATAGTTACTCCGTCGTGCTCACTGCATTTGGCTTGGGATTGGGATGACACTTTTTGGTTTGTTTCTTCAATTTGATGGGTTTCAATATCTAAGAAAAAGAAGGATTTGCAGCACATACACAAAAAGATATGTGTTGTCAATATGCCTCTGTGTTTAACGATGCTTTGTTTAGAAGGCAAAAGGAACAGCAGTAACAACTTTTGATTCATCTCTGTCTGTTGGTACCCTGACACCTCACTGCATTTATAAAAACCAATTGACTCTAGCATACAAAAAGGGAAATCCTCCAGTTTGAGCAGTAACATAAAACATACCAGTGGAGTTGGTGGGCAGAGTTGGTAGTTTCTAAGACATTAACCTGTGAAGGTTTAACATACAGCCCAATCTTTCTCATATTATATACAAAAGATTTAAGCATGGATTTAAAAAGTTTGGCAGAGGCACCTGGGTGGCTCAGTCGGTTAAGCGTCTGACTTTGGCTCAGATCATGATCTCATGGTTCATGAGTTTGAGCCCCGCATTGGACTCTGTGCTGACAGCATAGAACCTGCTTCAGATTCTGTGTCTCCCTCTCTCTTTGCTCCTCCCCTGCTCATGCTCTCTCTTGCTCTCACTTTCAAAAATAAATATTTTAAAAAATATTATAAAAAAGGTTTTGCAAAGCAAGTTGAATTTTCAGTCTATAAATAAAGAGAAAAGAAGAATAACAAAGTGAATAAGAAGCTGGTAGGAGATGTGACAGAAAAGATGGCTTGTTGCAGGAGAAAATGAAGAAATTCAAATTGTTAAATCCAAGTGATGGGAACCTTATGAATGTTGTAACTAAGATCATAGAACTTGTGGAGATGACTTTGTATATCTCTGTTCTGTTCTTCATTTGACTTAAGTCATTGCTAGTACCGTTAACTATTATTATCGTAAAATATTATATTAAAATTTAGAAGCACACGTTTTCCCAACAGTGACAAATTGTGGCTAAAAGTAATTGATCTTCCAGAAACTTTTTTATTGTCCTAGGAATTTGCAAGCAAGGGAATAAAATTAAGGTAAGGTTGGTCTGATGCAATGTACTGATAAAAAGTGTCATAGTGATGATAAAACAAACAATATGGCCATGGTAAATAACATCTCCCAGAAAAAGAAATACTAATTAAAATGAACAATTCCATGGTTATGGGCATGGTACACATAATTCCATTTCTTTTTGAGATAACAGCTTTAAAAATATCTGTTAAAGCCAAACTAATAAAACAACACAGGATTACAGAACCTTACATTTGCCAAAAAAAAATTTTAATCAAAACTTCCTAAGAATATGATGAATTAAAATGCATATGTTTGCAATTTTGTTTTCTTTTCAAGAGCACATTGGTGAAGTGGTTTTCAGAAAAGTTTTAGCTAAGGAAAAATATAAAATGACAGAGAATTCAAACAAAGAACCACTTTAATTTCATCTGCCATTTCCAAACTTTTTTGTGCTCTGAGAGCCTATTGATCCAGCTTTCATCTGCATCAAATTCCAGTCATTGTGGGACTTTGACTTTGTTACTCAACTTCCCCACTTGGCAAATGTCTAAAATATAGCTCTACTAATGCAATTATTGGTGAACTATCCTTGTTTTATCTACTTGGCTGTGGTATATTAAGTTCTGCTGAAAATGAAATATGAGGGAAAATGCAAATACAGAGAACCATATGGTGTCAAATATATGTAATATCTATGTGAATATTGTATTGACCTTTTTTGGGGCCAATACTTTTTTTTCTTTTCTTTGACAGTCTGAAATAGCAGATTCAATTGGTAGAATTGATAGTATAGGAACTGGAAGAAATGAGTCCAATACAATAGGTGTATTTTACCTGCTATTTTTAGTTATATTAAAAATAAAATTGGGGCACCTGAGTGGCTCAGTTGGTTAAGCGTCCAACTTTGGCTCTTGTCATGGTCTCACAGTTTGTGGGTTTTAGCCCCATATCCGGCTCTCTGTCAGCAAAGAGCTTGCTTTGGATTCTCTATTCCCCCTCTCACTCTGTCCTTCCCCTGCTTATTCTCTCTCTCTCTCTCTCAAAATAAATAAAACCCTAGAGGAAAAAACAGGCAACTTTGACCTCAGCTGCAGCAATTTCTCGCTTGACATGTCTCCAAAGGCAAGGAAATTAAAAATTTTTACTTTGGGACTCTGTCAAGATAAACAGCTTCTGCACTGCAAAGGCAACAACAAAACTAAAAGGCAGCTCACAGAATGGGAGAAGATATTTGCAAATGACATAGCAGATAAATAGTTGGTATCCAGAATCTAAAGAACTACCAAATTTAACACCCATAAAACAGACAATCCAGTGAAGAAATGGGCAGAAGACACTTCTGCAAAGAAGACATCCAAATGGCCAACAGTCACATGAAAAGATTCTCAACAACACTCATCATCAGGGAAATGCAAATCAAAACCACACTGAGATACCACCTCACACCCATCAGAATGGCTAAAATTAAGAACTCAGGAAACAACAGATGCTTGTAAGGATGTAGAGAAAGGGGAAGCCTCTTGCACTCCTGGTGGGAATGCAAAGTGGGAATGCAAAGTGGTGCAGCCACTCTGGAAAACAGTATGGAGGTTCCTTAGAAAATTAAAACTAGAACTACCCTATGACCCAGCAATAGCCTACTAGGAATTTATTGAATGGATACAAGAGTGCTGAGTCATAAGGGCACAGGTACCCCAATATTTATAGCAGCACTTTCAACGATAGCCAAATTATGGAAAGAGCCCAAATGTCCATCAACTGATGAATGGATAAAGAAGATGTGGTTTATATATACAATAGAATACTACTTGGGAATGAGAAAGAATACTACCCTGCTATTTGCAGCAATGTGGATGGAACTGGAGGGTATAATGCTAAGTGAAATAAGTCAGTCAGAGAGAGACAGATATCCTGTGTTTTCATTCCTATGTGTAACTTGAGAAACTTAACATAAGACCATGGGGAATAGAAGGGGGAAAATAGTTTTAAACAGAGAAGGAGGTAAACTATAAGAGACTCTTAAATACAGAGAACAAACTGAGGGTTGATTGGGGGGTGAGGGAGAGGGGAAAATGGGTAATGAGCATTGAGGAAGGCACTTGTTGGGATGAGCACTGGGTGTTGTAAGTAAGCATAAAATTCATAGAATCTACTCCCAAAACCAAGAGCATATTGTATATACTGTATGCTAGCCAAGTCGACAGTAAATTATATTTAAAAAAAAACCCTGCTACCTACAATAAATAAATAAACAAATAAATAAACATAAAAAATTATGTTTTCTGGCACATTGTGAATTAATGAAATTTAAATAAATAGGCAGTTATGGAAAACACATTGGTAATAAATAGTTAATAAAGCCTATAATCCTTGCAGAGCTATATACAGTATGACCTGTTAACACAAGTAATTGGCCTCACCTATCCTAAACTTAGACCAGATACCTCTTACTTCACTAGCTAATTGGGAAAAAAGACAAAAGAAACCAAAAAGAAAATGACCAGGAAGAGGAATCCAATGGGCAACATCTAACATCACAAAAGGCAGATAGAAGAGTTTTCAGCCTTTTCAAAAATATCATCTCAAAATATTCACAGCACTATCACCTCTGTCACCTATGTCCTTAGACTTGATCCATCAGTACTTTTCCTCCTTAGAATGCAATGGGGAAAGAGAGTTTAAATGAACAATCCCTAGAGGTAAGAGTGAGCCACAACACTGACCTCTTTTGGCATTACCTGAGTTTTCATTTGCTTCTAACTAAACTATAAATCCTTTGTTCTTAATTTACAGATTTGAAATTCATGAACTTTGTACTATCTCCATATCAGGACAAGTAACTCCCACTAATGTTGAAATCACTTACATAATTTATATCCCTTAAAATTGGAATAGCATCATTGCCCCTTTTACAATTATCCTATAGTCAAGCCTATCACCTCATTGAATAGTCTTTAATTTTTCTTGATTCTTAAGCATTTCTATACTTCTAATGGGTTTATTTGAATACCTTGGTACACCATAGCAATCTACTCTTATCTACATAATAGTTTAGAAGTATAACTATATCCAGATAATGTCTGCAAATGTTACTTATATACTGGTTTATGTTTTGAAATCAGCTAATGACACTTCAAAACAAATATTATCAATACTTCCTAAGAAATCACTATTTAATAATGAGTTTTGTCATTCTATATTTCCATAACACCTTGTATGCATTTCTAAATATTATCATACTATTAAAATTTCTCATTTTGTATTTCTTTCTAATACCATAAACTCTTTGAAGGGTTGGATATATCTTATTTACTTGTTCATTCCCAATGTATAGTATATTACTTCAAGTGTACTGTTTACTTAATAAATGCTTGTTGGTCCATTAGCAAACTTGGCATGCCAAAGCAGATAGATATTATTTAACACATAAAGAAAATAGCAGGAACAATACTATTTCAGAGTCTTTTTAGATCTACCTTAGTAACTTTCACTAACATATAACATCCCTGAGGGGTGAACATCTGAACTCTTCTTAAAGCTAACATTGAGTGACAGTTCATTCAAAATTTACTCTACTCTGATTAGGTCATTATTTCCTTTAGCATACTGTTTTCTGTCCTTTGGAATATTATAGAATAAGTCTAAACTATTCCTTACTTGAGAGTCCTTCAAATATTTGAAGGCAGCCATAATTCCTCCTTTGTCTCTGCTTTAGACTAAACATCTTCAGGATTTTTTCCTAATATAAAATATTATTTCTAGACCCCTCATCTTCCTGTCTTGTGTTCTCTATTCAGTGATGAATCAATTAATTTAAGAACAAAATAGAAAATAGAAAAAAAAATGTAAAATTTCCAATGGCCGTTATACACGTTCTCTATTTCTTTTCCATTTAAAAATATGTTTATAAAAATGAAAACTTTCTGCCTTCTAATCTCAACCTTTCAAATATATAATAGTTGAAAGTTTGAGTTGGATTCTTCTGTAATACCATTGTATGTGCCCGTGCGCGCGCGCACACACACACACATACACACACACACACACACACACGTTTTAGAGTTTTGTTTTATTTCAAAGAAACAAGAAAGCTTGTTATAATATTGCTGTGTGATTTTTTTCCCATGAAAACATCATCACTCATTTGGTTACGTAATCGCTCTCTTTTGGTAACACTCAAATCTGTCAGTGAATCTCTGTAAATGTTGCACTCAGGACTAAATATAAATTGAGATATAATTAACTTTTATTAAGCATTTGCTACATCCCAGGCACTGAACTTGGTAATGAAAATGTTATCCCACTTTAACTTTCAACACAATATTTGAGGTAATTAGTATTCCAATTTTACATATAAGAACTATTATTAGATTAAATTGCTCAAGATCACTCACAGAATGTCAGCTGCAGAGTTGTATATCTATTTCTTTATTTATGTCCCGACTTAATTTAGAAAGTATTTCAGATATTTTTTCAGGATACATATGTGCAACCATATACTTAAATATGAAAAAAATAGAGGAAAAAACCCACAAGAAAAATAATCAAGACTAACAATATAAAATTTAACAAAGAATGAGGCAGGTTTAAAAAAATTATGTACTTACTCTAAATGGCCATAAATTTGGTACAGATATTCTCATTGGGCAGTGAGACCATGGAGTTTATTAGGGTCATAAAGATGATAAGGGAAAAAAAAGTTTTTAAAACTATGGCTAGAATTCTTCTGTGCCCTTAGGAAAAAAAAAAGACTCATTTTCACTTTTCTAATGTGGAAATGAACATTTCATAAAAGATATAATAATACCTTTCATAGGGTTTTTATCTTTTTACTTTATTTTACTGATGGGTGGAGGGAGAAAGACAGAGACAGAGACAAAAACATAGACAATCTTAAGCATGCTCTGTGCGCAGCAGGAATCATGACATGGGGCTCCATCTCAGTCCTGGGGCCATGACCTGAGCTGAAATGAAGAGTGGACACTCAACCAACTGAGCCACCCAGGTGCTCCCACAGGGTTTTTATTTATATTGCCTCTTGTTATAGTAAATGTCTTAACACCAAAGCCTAGAACAGTAAAAGCAATTTTTTTAGAAAACAAAGAATTTTATGTTTGGATACCCAGAGCTCTGTTTCTTTGTTTGTTTCTCTAAAGGATCTATGATAGAGTTTAAAATAACCAGGGAAATACATGGATTACAAGCCTTTTTAGTAATCCTGTCTGTCTGTGGCCTAACCACTATACCTACAGCTATATCTATATCTATTTATATAACCTATAAGCAGCATCTATATTGCAGCTATCTGAGAAAATTCAGCTAGGGTCCTTGCTCTTGATGCATCTGCTCAGACCTGCATGATTTGATTACAAAATACAACGTCAGTTTGTGCCTAGTGTTTCCAGTACTGGAAGAACATAGGCCTCATTAATTTACTAAGTGAACTTCCTTCAATGGGTCATCCAAGGCATCTATGTGACCACAGAAACTATGCTAGCTCTTTCTACATGAATAAAAATAAATAAAATAAAACAAAATAAAATAACTTCAAAAATTATCATTGAACTTTAGATAACCATTGATAATCATAAGGTAGTGGTCAAAATTATTGTCATTACAAGAATAACTATTACGTTTGGGAGTTAATACAGGCCATAGGCCAGCGAGTAAAACTGTGGTAAATCTGATCTCATTCCAACTCCAATGCTCTTTCTAGCTTGTCTATAAATGTAAATTTTCTGGTGCAGAGTATGGAGGGATAATTATTTGAATTAATCAGTCAATTATGCCTCAATCAATATTGACTAAGTTTATCATGAGTGGTTAAGTATGCTCAACCTAAATTACTTCTCCCTCATTTTATTTCTACTACTTCTCCCAAAGCTTATCCTCCAAGAAAAAAAAATCCAACATTGGTTTCCACTGCAAATTCTTAGAGGCCAGGAAACAAACATAGTAAGTCATCATAACATGTTGGGAGAGGATGGCATCCCAGGGACGACACACCTGCACCAAGGAGTATGTCCTGAGGGAGTGGAAAATGAACCACTGCTGTCATTCTGCTGCTGAATGCACCTTTACCAGGAATATCATCGCCGAGCTTGCTGCGAAGTCAGAATGCATACGATTTCCTACGTTACGAATCTCTGTCGGTGACAGCAGCAGGAGGGAATGTCATGAAAGCCAGCCCTTCTCTGTGAATGGAATGGCATGCTTATATTGGTGGCAGCTCCAAATGCTGCCAAAAGCTGTTGTTCTTGGAGAGAAATGGTGAGAGTGGTGTAGCCTAGAGTTCTTTTCTCCCTTTGCAGACAGCAGTGGAACTGCTCATCTCCATCAACAGCTTGGGCACAGAGACTGCAAAGGCAGGAGATCTGAAATGAGCTAAGAATCAGGCTTCCCCAGGGAAGACTGAAATGGGAGGACTCAGTGGTGCTTAGCAGAGGTAGAGAGGGCTGGAGAGGTTTTGTCTTGATAGATAGGCATTTACAGGGGTGACACGTCAGCAGGGAAATGGAGAAAACTATGTAGCTACAAAGACAGGCTGAACTAAGCATCTAAGCCAGATTCCAGAAATCATCTGTAGAATATGGCCATTTAGATCAGGAATCCCTACAAATAAAAGCAGAGAGGTCAAACTTGTTCTACTTTCAAACAATTGAACTTTTGAAGTCAATTAGTCTTTCTCCATGAAACAAAAATATTGAAAATAAATTCTTTAAAAGTTCAAATTTTTAGTTTATTTTTAACCTCACAGGCAATAGGCACTGACTATAAACAGAATAAATGAAACTATTTGGATATTTGAAGCTAAATCAACTCCTTTAGATTTTTGTTAGATTTAAAATATTCACAGACGAAGGAGCTCCAATCGATCTAATCAGATAAAAATAAATTGCCATGTAGAAATGTTGACAGAAGCTGTGGGTCCTAATTCTGTTTAGAAGCAGTTTCTAATCTGTATTCTGATAGAATAGGTTTTAGAACTATGGACAAGCCACGTTAGCTTTATCTCAGCTTTCTCATTCTTCAAATGAAAGTATTAGTTGGCCTCCCAAGGCTCTTCTAGTAGCATAAGTTTATAATTCTATTATTTAAGGAGCAACATTTTTTAAAAAAAATAGAGATTTATTTCTACATACATACTCAACTTTGTGTTTGAGGTTGATTTTTTCTCACATCCCTCAGTCAGCTGGGATTACTGATTCTCAATAATATTTCCTAACAGGGAACCTAACTTGTTAAGCCTGAAGAAATCAAGAAAATGTTTATATTATTTTAATCTCCCTACTGTGAACAACCCAGGAAAAGTATCTTGATTTACTATATGGCTCTTTCCTCATCATGCCTTTTTAAATTTTCATCTCCAAAGGTACAAAAGTCACTTCAAATATATTGCCTACATAAATAAGAAAAGTGAGGAACTAAACATAATTAATAATTTTTATTGAGCATTTTGTTTTCTGTGTACATTAACGCCCATGATGATGCTCGTTTTTCTCTTTATTGTCCAGCTACTAAAAGACAAACATTTTACAACTCTGCCTGTCTTAAGATGTCTTAGATATTTACAAGATAGGAAAGACTATAATTTTCTTGCAATCAAAAACTGCTGCTATTTTTCCCCTTAGAATGCAGTATTGATGCCCAAACTGAACCATTCATGTCTTCTTTCTAAGTAGTATAAATAAAGTTTGCAAAATATCACTTATAAAATTAAGGCACTCATGAAAATATTTTGCAAATTGAGAAATTCTTATGTTTACTTAATTAATTTTGTCTTAAATTATAATCTCAGTGTGTTTGAAATATAGAAATCATTCAAATTGTCCCTATGTTGAACTTGGCTTTGTGCAAAATGTTACTTGTAAAAGACACAATAAGGAAAACATTTTACAATAGGTGAGAGTTAATAATTAACTTTTAAAGGAAAAATAAGCATGGCTTAGTAACTTAAAATGTATGTGTTTAGATATTTTACAAGTAGATAATTATCTAGAAAGTTGACCAGAATGAATGTCAATTTTAAGATAATGGATCCTAACTATAAAATATTAGAGCTCTTTCCTATGAATGAACCATATTCATGTTAAAAAAAAAAAAAAAACAGGGTCATATTGACTAAAAAATATTCTTGAATAAACTTCATGCAAATTATGTCAGAAATGCACACATACTGATGTTTGATTCCCCTTCAAGGGTTTTATAATAACATGAGAGAGATGTAAAAACCACTGAGTATAAGAAAAAGGATAGGAAAAACTAATTGCGAAGAAGAGATACAACTGATGATAAAAATTTAAAGGAAGATGAGTATACTTTTAATTAGAGTAAGCCTCAATGGAAGAGGGAATTCTGTGAGTTAACCCTTTAAAGTTAGATTTTGATAGGCAGAGGGGCTGGGTGTTGTATCCAGTTAGAAACAATAAGAACTCAGAGATATGTGAGTGCATGGCATATCTGGAGATTAAGTTAAATGGAAATGGTCACTGATTCAGGTAAGATTAGATACAGTGAGATAGCCACCAAGAAAGTAATTATGATAAAATCATAAGTATTAAGGATCATCAAAAAATTAAAAGTTTATTCTTTAAAAAAAAAGAGAGACAAATTAAAGTTTTTTCAAAGGAGAATGCTGTATTCAACCTATATTTTAGAAAAATAATATTGGGGCAGTTTATAGAAGTATTTAAGAAAGTAAATCCAATGACAGATTTCAAAAGGATGCATAAGTATTAGAACATCAGATTAGTTTTTATATTAAATATTCTATATATTTATTTTAATTTATTTTTGTTTATAATTTTAATAACTTATTGAAACTTAAAAAATCTGTGCTTTTATTTATGAGAATGTATTAAAATATTTGTTGGGAAACTGAACAGTGACGTAAAAATATATAGAAGAAACATCTAATGCTAAGAAAGCAATACTAGTTTAATGCAGGTCATGCCCATTACATTAAAAACAAATACCATTACAACAAAATAAAGCCAGGCTTATTGCAAACAAAATATAGTTTTAAAGCATTGGAGATCTTTGAAAGCAGAGAAGATTAAATGAAAGGAAATTCCAGTCATTTCCTTCTCTAGGATCATTCCAGATTCCAATTGTGTTGACAATTGAGCTTGGCTATGTAGAGGAATATTCCTGGGGAAAAAGAAACTAACATTGTTTCTGCTGTTTGCTGAGCACAGATGGACTATTTTGGATCCCTAAAGAAGGGCAAAATTTTCTCATGATATATTTTCTGAAATCTGGATCATGGAGGATGTAGGGGGCTTCTAGAAGATGGACTTGAAATTTTGCATAGTCTCCCATTATTAGGAAACCAAGTCCCACTTTAGGAATGGTGCCTGTCTCAAACACATGGCTAGTTACCTCTTCAAAATATTTACCAAACTTTAAAGCAGTCTGGTAAACCAAAGAGCAAAGCTCAGAACCTTGAAGGGAGAGATTAAATCTCTCCCAAGCGTCGTCTGAGGATTTAAAAATACCCAGGCTCTTATTAAAAGCATGGGAAGGAAATGCCTGAGATGCAGGGAAGAACCAGAAGCCTATGGGGTTTTACTTCCAGATGTTTATCCAGTTTGCCTAACAAAAGAAAGTAAAAGCCTGGGTTGGTACCCGTTTTTGGCAACTGTGAATTAAATTGCTGTGAATATTTGCAGATGTGTCTTTGTGTGGAAATGATTTTTCATTTCTTTTGAAGAAACAACTAGGAGTAAGACTGATGGGCCATTTAATAAGTGTATGTTAAAGTTAATAAGAAGTTCTAAATTGTTCTCCAAAGCACCTATACCACTTTGCATTTATATTAGTAATATATGAAATTTCTAGCTCTTCTTCATCCATGTAGCAACTTGATATTATCAATCTTTTCAATGGTATTCATTCTCATGGGTGTATCTTGGTATCTCCTTGTGGTTTTAATTTAGGTTTCTCTGATAATTAATCATGTTGAGTATGTTGTTATATGCCATTTTAAGGTGTCTTTTATGAGGGCACCTGGGTGGCTCAGTTGGTTAAGCACGACTTTGGCTCAGGTCATGATCTCACGGTTTGTGAGTCTGAGCCCCGTGTCAGGCTCTGAGCCTGGAGCCTGTTTCAGATTCTGTGTCTCCCTCTCTCTCTGCCCCTCCCTGGCTTGTGCTCTGTCCACCTCTGTCTTCAAAAAGTAAATAAACATAAAATATTTTTACAAAAAGATGTCTTTTATGAAGTGTATTTTTAAAACTATTGTCATTTTTTTGGTTAAGTTACTTACCTTTTTATTGTTGAGTTGTAGGATTTTATATATTCTGAGCACTATTCCTCTATCAGACAATATACCCAAAATAGAGCAAGATTGCACTCCCCAAAGAGAGCAAGATTGCACCCCCCTATCTGTGGCCTGCTTTTTCCTTTTCTTAACAGACTTTCATAAAATCAGAAATTTAAATTCTTTTTCTAACTCCAGATAGCTCATTTTTACTATGATGGTTCATGCTATCTGAATAATCTAAATGAGACATCCTTAGGAGTGTGAAAAGGCAATCCAAGTGGGAGAAAATACTTGTAAGACATCTTCCCAAAACATGACTCATATTTAGACTACTTGAAGGGCTCCTACTAATCAATGAGAAAAAGACAACTCAATAGAAAGCATGGTAAAAAAAATATGAATAGTTTTTAAAAAGTGATAGCCAAATATCTGATACACACTTGAAGGAGAAGCTCCATTTCAGTAGTCATCAAGGAAATGTAAATTAAAACCACAATTAGATGCCACTACATAATTCCCAGAATGGCTGAATTGCAAACAAAATAGAATAAAAAAAAAAAACAATAAAAAACATACCTAGTGTTAGCAAGGATCGAAAGCAGTTGGAATACTTATAAACTGCTGCTTGTAGTATAAATTGAGGACTTTAGAAAACATTTTGACAGTATGTTCTAAGGCTGAGCATATATAGACTTTCTAATCTATCAGTGAATGTCCAGCAGAAATATGTGTGGTTGGATATTAGTGTTATTTAAAATAGCCCAAACTGAAAACTACCTCAATATCCATCATTCTGATATGGAAAAATAAAATGTGCTACAATCACATAATAATGATTATGAGCAATTTACAAATACAAAATGTGTAAATTTCACAAATACAATGGTGACTGCAATAGGCCAGGCACAAAGAGTGTAGATGGTATGATTCTATTTACATTAAGAATAAAAAGAGGAAAACTATTCTAAGCTGTTAGAAGTCAGGACTGTGTGAAAGCTCAGTGTGTGGGTGGGTGCTGTGGTAAGGTGCAGAAATGTAACCAACATCATCAGTGTGGTATGTGAATTTATTAGTATGCATAGTTTTCAATAAAAAGTAACTTAAAAAATAAATAAAAATACAACTTAAAATATTTCTTTTTGCAAATAAAACAGGAGAAAAGATAATGATTCTGAAACATTTACCCCATTGTGTATTTACCCCAATGTTAATATTCTGAATTTATATTTGATAACAATTCAATATTTAAATCAAAGAAATCATTAGCACTGAAATAAATAGTAATAATGATTATTTACTAAAAGATTTAAATATACTAATTCTTTAAAATCTTAACAAAATATCTTTATTTTATCTTAAAATATAATAGACCAATATTACTTAAAAATTCTGCATATTAACAGTCATTTATTTTTCTTGATCCTATATTATTATTATTATTATTATTATTATTAGAAAATATATAAATGAATAAAATTTTCTCATGTCACAATAAGACAAAAAGAAACCTTTAGGACCTGAGAAGAAAATCATGTTTTATTTCTTTTTCCTTCTCTCACTAATTTTTTATACTCTTTGGAATCAGTAGGGCAATTGCAAAGATAGTATTACCAAAGTGGCCAAAAATAACATTCCATCTCCACTTTTAGTTTTGTCCTTTTAACTTTACTTTATTTTTACTTTGTACTACTTATCACAGCTTGGACTTATTCATTGTTTCTATTTATTTCTTTGTTTATTGTCTGTTTACTGGGTCCCCAGAGTAAATTAGTTACATGAATGCACGGACTTAGTTTTGATCAGTGTAGTATTTTAATATCAAAGAATAGTGCCTGTCATTAATGAGTGACTCAATAAGTTTTGTTGAATGAAAGAAAAGTATTAAAATATTAATCCAAAATAATGAATTGAAAACTTGAAAAATTTCCCCTCTTTTTCTTTTAGTGTTGTCCTTTTGTTGGCAGTTATAGTAAGGTCTAATTTAATATTTTACCAGAAAATGTCAGCAGAAGTTATTCCCTAACTTTAAAAAAGCATAAAATATAATTCATTTTTATTAAACAAGAAGATAATAGCATTTTTCATTACTTGTATTTTAAAATACGTATAGTTTTTATTCTAACAATACATTTGGAAAATTTAGCATTTGATATCAGTGGTCAGCTTTGATAAAACATAAATTCTAAAATGTGTTTGGTCTTCTTAATTGGGGAAAAAGTTTATGGAATGATGTTTTATCTTGTTCTGCCTGAAAAACAAATTTGCCTAAAAATTACTTACTTGCATACTGAACATAATAATGCTGTTGAGATTGGCTACTTTACTTCTAAAGTGACAGAGTACTAGACACTGCCTTGTACAGTGTTTCATGTTGCTCATAGTAACTTGTATCTGATTTTTAGAGTAAGGCAATTATTAGTAAGTCAAGAACTTTTTGTGTTGGGAAAAAAAAATCAACCCTGGAATTTCACAAAAGGTGATGCTTTCTTAAGAACCTGATGTGATTAAAATAGATGATTGAATATACCTTGGGGACTAAAGTGGGTGGCTGTATTAAGTAATCTTTTGAATGTCATTTAAAAGTAAAAAAGCACTGATATTTTATAAAAGATGTGATTTTTGGGGATAGTGATAGGACTTGTGAGAATGTAGCTTAACCTTTTGAAGATTTGCTACCTGTTTGAAGAGGTCAGTCTATTACACAACATACTGATGAAATAATAGAATAAAAGTACCCTGAAATTTGTGTGTATATGCCATAATACAAATTGATCCAATAAACTAAGCATAATATTTGGATTCATCTATAACTATAGTATAGTTCAGTAATTGAATCTGGTCAAAATTCATATTCCTAAAGAACAGATAAATCAAAATCATTAAAACTATTTAGTCAAGGAATGTGTAATACAATCTAGAAACATTAAAAATTAATTGAAAAGATAATATGTTCATTCTAAATGTTTAATGTTTTTTAACATTCCCTAGACTACCCGGATATCTGAGGACTTCCTGAGTATGGAGTTTTTGTGATCACCAGAATGGTAGGTTTTCCTATCAGTTCCACCTGGAGTTACCCTCCGGGCTTTGTCAGGTTATTATAAGAATGAGGCATTTATAAAGTTTATATTAAAATAGAACCCCATCAACAAAAAAGTCCTTATGATTAACCAAGGGACAGGATTGTGGGCAAACATTAAGTTGCAGAAATGTAAGGAAATAGCACATTTTTACTCCTTCCTCTGGATTTGGTGCCTAAATGTCTTTGTCAGGAGCTAACTTCTCACCAATGGTTTATGAGTTGAGATGCTAATTGAAAGAGGTTAAAAATATTTATAATGTGCTACATATATTTTGTGGTAATCAGAGATACAACACTTTGATCTCCTTTCAAAAGAACTTGCCATCCACCTGTAAGGAGTGTAGTAGTCACTACCATTCCAGCTCATAGAACCTTTAGGATACACTTCAGCTTCCTGATGGCACTAAGGTGTTTCTGACTATCCCACAGCCAATAACTGAGCATGATAGTGGTAAATGGGCCAGGCTCATTCAACCAAATGCAGGACATCTCTCTAACTGATAACCCTTACTGTTCCCAACTAGGCTGGCCAAGATTTATTCAGGGCTGCACTGAGATGCCTCCTGCCCAAATCCTCCTCCCTCCCCCCGCCCATTCTTTTTGAGTTACTGGATATACAACATGGTCTGAAGACTTTCCTTACTTATACCTATTCCCTCTCACTTTTATTTTTCTTAGGTAATTCCTCTCCCAATAAACCTCTTGTACTCTTCATCTCATCATCTCTTTCTTCCTTATACACACACACACACACACACACACACATCCTATAGATGTACATGTATTTATATACATGTTCTATGTTTAGTATAAATACATATATACACATATATGTGTATGTTTATATATATATATATGTATTTACATTCATATAGCTTTCTAATGTGCTGGTTAATTATATATCAAGATCTTAATTCCCTGAAATTTCTGCCCACAAGGTTCAAGGCAGTCAATATTTATATGTATTTTGGTTGTAACCTTCTATGTGATACAATAGTCTATCTATTGAATTATGCTAAAGCATTATTACCACATCTAGCCAAGATCAGTGGCTATTTTTGCTGGCATCAGAGCAGAATCACTTGGGTGATGTTTCAAAAAGATTGATGCCAAAACCCCACTCCAAAGATTCTCATATAATTGGTTCTGGGTGGAGCCAGGACTGAAAAGCCATAATTTAAACTCATTGTTGAGAAATTAGACCCCTTGGTCTTTGTAAATTCTACACCCTAATCCTAGTCTTAGAACTTTGCTGTCCTCTATCAAGAAGACGTAAGAAAAAACAAAGAAAGCAGTTACCTCAGTCTCTGCCCATCTCAAGCTTCCCCTAATAAAACTCCACATTCTAAAACTAAGGCTCAATTTTAGTATTTTCAGTTTGCATATTCTTGATCTGTATCAGAACTCCTAATAATGGGGACCACAAACTTCTCCAGTGGTGGTACTGTGCCATTAATAATGCTGATCAGAGGCTACAAAACATAGCTTTTGGAGAAAATGATTTCTCTACATCAGCATGGGTTTTTCTTATCACTAAGCAAGAAAAATAACTATTTTTGTTCTTTTTATATCATTCACTGTGTTGTACATAACTTTCCATCTTTCTGGGTGTTTTTGCTATTTTTAGTTTGTACTTGTGTTTCATAAGTTATCTCAAGCACTTTATTTTTTATAATTTTTTATGGTTTATTTATTTTTGAGAGAAAGAGAGAGAGAGAGACAGCACAAGCAGGGGAGGGACAGAAAGAGAGGGAGACACAGAATTGGAAGACAGCCTCCAGGCTCTGAGGTAGCTGTCGGCACAGAGACTGATGGAGTCTCGAACCCACCAGCCTCGAGATCATGACCTGAGCCAAAGTCGGATGCTTAACCACCTGAGCCACCCAGGGGCCCCTCAAGCACTTTAAATTAGGCCTAGAACAAGTTAAAAGAAAAGGTGTAACTTCCAGTACAAGTCAAGATGGCCTAATCCTAAGAATCTCCACTCAAACCATCATTTCTAGGAAGGCCTTGCTGAGGTTCGTCTACTATACGTACTCATCAATATCAGCACATCACAGACCCACCAACATTGCGATGCTTATGTGGTTTAATTAAAGTGAGAAATCTGTCTCAGAGTGTAAAAGCTATTCATAATATTGGATGATAATGGGATGTTTATTAGCATATCAACAATTAAAAATTATTTGCCACTTACTCTTTCTTCAAGTTTTTATATGGTATAATTTGCATGCTAATTTTTATACTAATAACAAGAGTTGACAAATTGCTGTTAGAATACAGAGATTATAGTGATGTTTCTCTTTTATTAATTCAATTTTATTAGACAATAATATACTGAGAAGGAATAATTTAAGAGAATGAAACAAGTGTTTTTATAAAACACACTGCTACTACATTTCTGCATAGTTTTGATGTAATGAAACATAGCATGAACATAAATATGAAAAATAAATTTCAGAGGACATAAACATCTACCTCCAGCTATTACATTTCATTTGGGTGGATTAGTTGAGTTTTGTATATAAACAGATAAGCTCTTTTCTGTCTATAGAGATTCAATATGGTTTTCCTACAATTTATTTTTTGTTAACAGAAATAGCAACTGCAAAGATTTAATTGGCCCATTATTGAATTAAAATAAGTAATATTTTTGTAAGATACTACAAGTATTTTCTTTCACCTAATGAGTAAAAATACTGCTGACATATTGGTAGCTAAATTCGTTTGGCTTAGTACACCATCTGCTGTGTAAGCAATAATTTGTACTGTGATGTCTAAGTTTAGGTGTAAAATGAAAGTCACAAAAGTGGACAGAGAATGGGCCTAATTCAGAACACAGTCGTTCTATGTTTAGCTTGAACATTTTTTTAAAATTTTAATTAGCTCTCCTGTTTAAAACTGGAAGACTTCACATAAAATGATCCGGGGTCTGGCTTTTTTTGAAAAAGGAAAAGATTTCCAAATGCTTTTCCTACATTCACCCAAGTAAGCGCAGCGGAGCCAGGAATACCTCATGTTTTTCCCAACATAATAAAACAAGTCACTCTACATGCTAAAAGAAAAGAGATCAGACATCTGGAAAACCCTTCCCCGGGGCTATTACCAATGGAAAAGAGGTTGACACTTTTAACAGTAGGATTTCACTTCCCTGAAAGAAATTTTGTTTGCATGCTATAAGTTGTTTTATTATAATGTCTCTTTCATTTCTCTGGCAGCTAGGAAACTCAAAGCCAACATGAATTCCTCAAGTTTTCCCCAAATCTCGTCTCTAAATCTTTCCTAATCCAATAAATGGAATCTATTTTCTTTTTCTCTTAGCTGTTTAAAGCAACACCCTCAAGGTCATTTTGAATCCTCTTTTTCTGTCAGGATTACGTTTTAAACTAAAATGTCACCTCACTGCCCTCTCTATTGTTGAAGAGTAAATACTGAGTGGAAGTTTTGTACTTTGTGGTAAGAAAAGCAATCCAGCATAGGGGATGAAGTCTGGGGAGTAGAAATGGGAAAGGCCTTTTAGAACCACAAAGGTCTCTGTGTCTCATTTTTAGATAGCCACAGCTCTTGAGTGCCACTGATTGCCAGTGATATCTGGGCTTATTGATTAGGCACTGTATAAAGGCTGGCCTGGCCAGCTGGTTTCCACTACATCACAAATCACTTCTCTTAGAAATACAGCTTTCCACCTGCTTTTGCTGCACTGATGAGGTGCCCAATTCAGCGTGATTGTATCTGATTGTCATTTCAACCAAAGTCAGATCTATACCACCGTCAATAGGCTAAAGAGCCTTGTTAAAGTAAATATAAAAGACCCAGGAATCTTCTCTTCTGTCCTCCACCCACATTATCCACATTCATGTGAAGTAATTCTTACACTCTTTCCAGAATTTCATTAGTATATATTTTACTTATGTTATTTGTTTCTTCATTTAAAATATAAGCTTCATTGTAATTATCATTTCCTTTTTACTGCTATATCCTCAGCACCTAAAAACAGTGTCTGCTTAATAGTAAACACCCCAAAATTTAATCCTTTACTAACAAAAGTATATGTTACATTGAAGTAGAACTGTATAAATTAATAAATAGTAATGAAAAGAACAAAAGAAAAAATTTAAATACTTGTAAATTTTTACACATTAAAAGGAAACAGTGGCATGACATTAGTTGTGGAAGGCAAAATAACGACCCCACAAAAATATCCATGTCCAAATCCCTAGAACTTGTGAATATGTTACATTACATAGCAAACTGGAAGTTAAACTTGCAGATGAGGTTAAGGTAGTGAATCATCTGACCTTGAAAAGGGTCGATTATTTGAGATTTTAGGGGTAGGTCCAATGTAATCACAGTGATCCTTACAAGTGGAACAGGAATGCAGAAGAGGCAGTCAGAGTGATATGATGTAAGGAGCACTGTGTCCACAATTGCTGGCTTTGCAGACAGAGGAAGGGGCCATGAGCAAAGGAATGCAGGCAGCCACTTGAAGCTAGAAAAACACAAGGAAATCGATTTTCTCCTGAGACTCCAGAAAGGAACATAGCCTTGTAGACACCTTCATTTTAGTCCAGTGGGCCTCATGTCAGACTCCTGACTTGCAGAATTATAATATAATAACTTTATGTTGTTTTCAGCCAACTTCATTGTAGCTTGTTACAGCAGTAATGGAAAATTTATACAGTTTCTTTAAACATTTTAGTGGTTGTCTCTCTGCTGATCAGATAAAAGAGCTATCATTTATGTATTTTTCATTGAAAGGAAATGCTGGCACTTGCTTTGCCATTCAAGAGATTGGAATACTCTTGTAAGTCATTAGATTATAGACCAAAGGACCAGTATTTTTAGCTTTGAATTAAGTGACACACTGTGCATCTTTTTAGAATGCCCAAATAAAATCAGTATTCCAGATGATACAAAATTCTGTCTTTAGAACATAACTACAGTGTAACTACTACAGAAAAATATTGTATAATTAAAACACAATTTGAAAGAAACCAAACTTCCTTTTTTCTGTTGGGTTATCATAGAGCTGTTATTGTATTTTTCTAGGAACACTGACTATTGTTTTGTTCTCAGAAACTATTTCAGGAATAGTTCTCTGGGTCATATTTTTAAACATATAAAATATGACAAGGTATATTTTAAAATGACATAGAATACATTATATTCTTCAAGGTAAAGGAAAGCTTTTTAATGTGTTTACATGACCTCCTTTCCTTTTTAATGTCCATCTGGGACTGCATTTTGAAACCTTTTTTTTTCTTCCCTTAGTTTAGTACTGTAATGTTCTAAATTCACAGAGGAAAATTTTAAAGCAATACAAAATAGCAGCAGCAAAAACAAAAATAAGAATTCACAAAAAAGTTTGTTACATTGAAGCTTCAGATTCGTGTATGGAAATACCACAAATCTAAAAGAACAGTTTCTTATTATGCCCTTAGTATGGCCTTCTTCCTTTAAAAGCAGCTTAGGACTAATTTATGACTGCATAGGTATAGATCCAACTTGCAGACCATTTGTGGTAACTCTTTGCTTAATCTTAGAGGTATCCGGAGCCATAATATTGACTCTTGGACAAGACTGCATTAAAATATTTGAGCTAATAATTTGTAATGTGTTATGACTAAAACTCTCCTAGAGGTGGTGTGTACCAGACTGACTAAATTGTTTATTGTAAATGTAAAACATGATGGTCTAAACCTAACTTATGTGGTCATTTAGCCTTCTCTGGCTCAATGGTTAGTGTGATATCAATGACCTCTCAGTAAACATGTGCTCTGGTTTCCCTTAGACTGAGACCTCCTGCATTTATCTTGGTGATTTATGGTCTAGAGATGAAACTTATCCTGTGTGACTGATCAAGGACTCTGGAAGGTATACTTGGATGGCTTGGACCTGCCTGATGCATTCTTTCTCTTGCTGTATTGCATTCCTTGTCTTTTTTAAAAATGTGTTTATTTATTTTTGACTGAGAGAGAAACAAAGCCTGAGTGGGGGAAAGGGAGTAGAGAGAGAGAGGGAGACACAGAATCTCAAGCAAGCTCCAGGCTCTGAGCAGTAAGCACAGAGCCCAGTGCAGGACTTGAACTCACAAATTGTGAGATCATGACCTGAGCCGAACTAGGACACTTAACCAACTGAGCCATCCAGGCGCCCCTGCATTCCTTGTCTTTATTAAATCTTTATGTTTGTATGCTCTATGGAATCTCATGAGTATTTTAATTATCTGACTGTCTGTAGTTGCAATGTCTGAATTCATTCAAAAGCTCTAAGAATCAACTGGGTTGAGAACTATGACCTTGGGAAGAAAGATTGTTTGGCTTCTCCAAGTACCAAGTTTTCTTTTTCAAAAATCATTTTCAATATTTTCTTAACTCTTTAAGGCTATATTAAACACGCTTGAAATTCTTCCAAGTAAGTGTTCATGTAATGAATATTTTCCGCCAAATTATACAAACAGTAAACTTAGAAAATGTTTACTTCCCTATTTTCCCCATTGGTGTAGTCAATGTCTGAAAACCATGGTTAAGAAACACAGTCAAGGCAGCTACAAATGCTAGAACCTAAAACAATTCACAAAAGTCAGCAGAACAGTAATCATCATAACATTCCAATATAGAGTTTCATTAGCCAGAATAATTGACACAACTTGGAATCTGAACCTTTTTTTTTTTTTTTTAAATTAGTCTGTGTAATCATACTACATGAAGAGATAAAGGCATTACCATCCCCACATAGTTCTCCATCTTGCATGATTAGGGTACCCTCTGAAGGCAAAAATTTCCCCACATGCTCTCAATCTTTGTTGTGGATCTGAACATATCTCACATTCTACTTCTTTTCTTTCCTCTCTGTTATAGTCACAAGAGTTTATATATTTATCACCTATGTGTCTCCTAGTTTCATGTACAATGTACACCAGCAAGACACTGACTGACTCATCCTTACCTATTCATGATTCTTACTACATCAAGACAACAACTTTCAACCCCTTCTAGCTGTTCCTCCTGGCTTTCACTTTTACTCTAAGTAACACATTCATACAGTTATTTTTAAAAATTTTTCTTTTATATATTTGTTACAGATTCCCAAGTGTAAAATATAAGAAATTAGCTCTTTTAGTGCCTAACTTCCACACACTCTAATGCACACATTTCCTTCTGCCATTTCACTCATCCTACCAATGTAATTAGAACATGATTTTGCTCAATTAAATACATTGTGCCTACCTTTGACTACACAAACTTTTTCACAGCTGAGCTGCTACAGACCTATAATCATCTGTAAGGGAGGATTAGTGAAACAAAAGGGTGACTAAGGCAGAAACCAGCTAGGTGATTTCCAGTTCCACATCCGTTTTCTTCCTGAGCACAGGGCAAGGCTACGTCCCCTGACCTCCCTTTCACTTGGGTGAGTTGATATGACTGGGTTCCAGAGAAAGGAATGTGGTCAAAGTAATATAAACCTCTCTGTAGCTGCCCACTTGCAATCAGTTCTTTATGTTCTTGTCCTTTGATACAAGCTTATGACAGATAAGCATAGAAATTATATAGTACATTATATATATGTATATATAATACATACACATATACATATATATAGAATGAAGTATTATTTAGCCATAAAAAAGAATGAAGTCTTGTTATCTGTGACAGCATAGGTGGATCTTAAGAGCATTATGCTAAGTAAAATAAGTCAGTCAGAGAAAGACACATACTACATGATCTCACTTACATGTGGTTTAAAAACAAGCACATAAACAAAACAAGCTCATAGATGGAACAGATTGGTGGTTGCTAGCAGGAGATGGAGAGAGTGAAATGAGTGAAGGGAGACAAAAGGCATAAACTTTCAGTTATAAAAACTAACTCAAGGGGATATAATTTTCAGCATATTAATATTATTATTATTGGTAATAATACTGTGTTGTATGTTTGAAGATTGCTAAGAGAGTAGATCTTAAAAGTTCTTAAAACAGGAAAAAATTTATAACTAGGTATGATGATGGATACTCATGACTTATTGTGGTGATCACTTTGCAATATGTACAAATACTAAATTATTACTTTATACATCTGAAACTAATATAATGTCTATCAACTATGTCTCAATTGAAAAAAAAAAGAAAGAATATTTTCCAGACAATTTTTCTGTAATTACTTATCTTAGAATTTAATTTGACCTAAGAGAGTTGAGGACCAGGAGTAAGTAGTGATCCCAAAAATCAATGCAGTCCCTAACCTGTTTCCCTTCCTGAAATTTTATATTGGGAAAGCAAAGTTACTTTCTTCTGAAAGTGAATCTGGGGACAATGTATTAAAATGGTTTTCTTGGCATTCACAAAGCTGGGAACAGAATTTCAGTGGGAATCAAGCTGTTCTCTAAACACAGCCAAGAAAGAAAATTTGAAAAGAGGTCAGGGGTATACAAGGTGATATTTTATTGGGTCAGAATTCATATGATGACCCTATACACTCATAGCTGAGCAATCACAGTTTCCTATGCATCAGTAGTAATGTTTCTGGATCTTTTAAGACCACTGAGTGCTTTCTAATACATGGATTCATTTGGCCCACTGAATAAAACTGTAAGATAGAAGTATTTCATTATCATTTAAAGATAAACTTTTTATTGATGTGTAATTACATAGATAAAATGCACATATTGGAAGTATAGAGTGCTATGGACTTCACAACATGAAAATATCCATGTAGCTGTCACTCAGGATGAGACAAGCAACACTGACAATACAATAGAAGCCATTGTCATGACCTTCCTAATGACTCTCCTTCCCCAAATATAAAGACTGTCTGACTTCGATAGCACAGGTTAGTTTTGTCTGGTTTTAAACTTTATATAAGTTGAGTCATGCCATTTGTTCTCTATTACATCTTACTATTTCACTCTAAACTCATCTATGTTCCTGAATATAGCTGTATAATCCGCTCTATTAGTTATTAGTGTCCATTGTATAAATATATCATAATTTATATATTTATTTATTTTTAAATGTTAAATACTTTAGTTTTGAGACACAGAGAGAGAGCAGGGGAGGGGCAGAAAGAGAGAGAGAGAGAGAGAGAGAGAATCCCAAGCAGGCTCTGCACTTCTAGCTCAGAGTACAACGTGAGGCTCAATCCTAGGAACCCTGAAATCATAACCTGAGCCGAAACCAACAGTGAGATGCTCCACCCATTGAGTCACCCAGGTGCCTCTATCGTGATTTATTTACCCATTTTTCATTAGATGCAATTTGGATCATTTCAAGTTTTGTCTATTATAAACTGTTTCTGTGAACTATTACATGCATATATATATATATATATGCATATATATATATATATATATATATATGCATTTCTTCTATGTTTTTGTCTGTGAGTGGTCTTAGCCAGTTTAGAGTATGTTAACATTCAGATTTAGTAGATCCTGCCATAAGTTTCTGTAGTGATTGTATTGATATTTACTAACAGCATAGGAGATCTCCAGTTGCTCCATACTCATGACAACACATGTCAATATTTTTATTTTCAGTCATTTTGTTGGTTTTTATTGGTGTTTCATTTTATTTTTAATTTGAATTTGAGAACTAATGAGATTTTTAGCTATTAAGATGTATATTAGCTATTTTGATTCTTCTTTTTTGAAGACTTTCGAGGTCTTTATTGTTAAAGTCTTTTGTCTACTCTTTTTTTTTTTTTTAATATATCAACTATTTCATAGCTAATTGAATTTTAGGAGTCCTGTGTTTAGAAGTTCTTTGTTAGCTGTGCATATATGGTCTATGGTGTGCTCTTTTACTCTCTTAATTATACCTTTTCATAAACACTCAATTTTAATGTAGTTCTATTTATTACATTTTCTCCCTTCAAGTACTGCTTTTTATGTTCTGTTTAAGAGAACTTTACCTTTCCCCAACGTAATTAAAATTTTATCATTTTTTTAAAGTTTTGTTTTACGTATCACATTTAGACCAACGTTCAAGCCAGAACCACTTTTTACAATGGTGTGAGATTGAGTTTTACATTCAATTCTATTCTATATGTTTATCCAACTATTCTAGCATCATTTGTTGAAAAAGAGTATTGTTTTTCAATACACTGCACTGTTGACTTGTCATAACTCACCTGAACATGGTTGTATGAGTCTGTTTCTGGATGTGCTCTGGTATTCCATTTGCCACTGTTCCTTCTTCTACTACCATGTGGCCTTACTTATTGAGCTTTGTAATAAGCAGTGATGTTATAATAATAAAAGTCTTTGTTAATTTTTTCAATATTGTTAAAAAAACTTTTAATTCTTATTTATTTTTGAGAGAGAAAGAGAGACACACAGAGCACAAGCAGGGGAGGGGCAAAGAGAGAGGGAGACATAGAATTCAAAGCAGGCTTCAAGCTCCAAGCTGTCAGCACAGAGCCTGATGCAGGCTCAAACTCACGAACCAGGAGATCATGACCTGAGCTGAAGTCTGACGATTAAACCGGGTGCCCCAAATTTTCCAATATTAGCTTGGCTATTTGCATTTCTATTTTTCCCCAGAAAATTCCTTTGATTTTGATTATTCTTGTCTTTAATCTATGCACCAATTTGTAAAAAATTGATGCCTTATTGCTATTGCAGCTTCCAATCTAAGAATATGGTATATCCTTTCATTTATTTTGATATTCTTTAAATTCTGTCAATATTTTATATTGTTTACAGAGTAGAAATTTGAGCATCATTTGTTAGAAGTATTCCTCTGTTTTTGGTATGATTTTAGAAGTTATTTTAAAAAGTTCATCTAAGTATTATTAAGATACTAATTTTTATTTATTGACTGTATAATATATTTTTATGTTTAATAAATTAAACATAATTATTAATTTTATATCATTAATTTTAATAGTCATTCAGTTTTGGTACAAAGCCCAAAAGATTAAACAGAGGTACTATTCAAATTAATTTTAAACATATGATATTCATTGGGTATACAGGTAAAATATATATTAGTATTATAATTTAGATTATTTTAGAAGTTTTAAGATATCAGTTATTATAATATGGTGTTTCTCATCTTATTAAATACTTAAAAATATGATTTTTATGATTTTCTAGTATTCTTTTATGTAGTGGTATCATTATTTATAAGACAGTTCTCATATTCATAGAAAAATATTTTTTTTCATTGTTAGTCTAATTTTTTCTCCAATCAGCATGTGTGTGTGTGTATTATTTCTTTTTTTCAGAGAAAGAGCAGTGCATGTGCATGTGAGCAGGGGAAGGAAAGAGTGAGAGAGAGAATCTTTAGTAGGGTCCACACTCAGTGTAGAGCCCGACACAGGCCTTGGTACTCCAACCTTGGGATCATGACCTGAGCTGAAATCAACAGTCAGACCTCAATCAACTGAACTATCCAGGCACCCCTATGTATTTTATTTTTAAATTATTTTATTTTAATTTAATTTCAGTATAGTTAGTATATGTATTTTAAATCATCCATTGTATATGGATATATACATATCTCTCTCTCTTATCTATATCTATATATATCAGTCTAAAAGTAAAATCAAAAAGAAAAACATAATGTATTGTCATATGAAATTACTCATGTTATTTTTTTAAACAGAGTATTAAGAATGAATCTTAAAAAGGAATCAACTGCACTGTTTCCCAGTTCCTTTTCACACCCTTTCAAATGTATCAGTGTCTTCCTAACTATATCAATATTATTTAAAAAATTCAGGCAATGACTTGAATTATCTTCAGGTGGCAATTCATTTGCTAAAACTGGAAAAAAAAAGTATCAATCCTGAGGGATACCATGACCCACTAACAGCAGGATGCAGACCTACATTGAATGATAATTTAGAGCTATTACTAAGATAATTAGAAAGCCAACCTGCTGCCAGAAAGGTTAGACCTTAGCTTCTCAATTTATTAAAAAGTAGATCTTGATCTATGAATGAAAAGAAACCAAAGTTCACTAATACCATAACCCCAACATCTGCCTGCCATAAAAAGATAATGATTTGGTATAAATTAATTTCAAATTTTTAGGTAGTGCACATCTTATCAGACAATTATACCATTGACATTCAGTTTCCTATTGTATTACAACTTAAGTTAAATGTTTCTTGATATTTGTTTAACAACAGATATTAGGGAAAATATTTGAGGAAAATCATTTTTCTCTCAGGTTTAGTTAGAGTTTTTTATGGGCTGCCTGGGGGCTCAGTCGGTTAAGCATCCGACTTCAGTTCAGGTCACGATCTCATGGCTTGTGAGTTTGCGCCCTCTATCAGGCTCTGTGCCAACAGCTCAGGGCCTGGAACCTGCTTCAGATTCTGTCTCTCCCTCTCTCTGTCTCTCTGTCTCTGTCTCTCCAAAATAAACCCTAAAACACAATTTTAGAAGGAGTTTTTATACTCAGTATATCTTTGCAGTTTTCACTGTGCTTCACTTACAAGAGCATAGAAAAAATCTGAACAGAGCCAACATATGGGGTAAAAACTACCACTACAAAAACACTGCGACCTTGTCAAAAAAAGGTCATAGGGTTCACTTTACCAAGACTTCCCTATCTATTTAGAGATAAATAAGGACATTTTTTTCCCCATATTTCAATCTACTTTCCTCCCCAGATTCATTTCTATTTCTGGAAACAAAGCTTCTCTGCTTGCCATTTGCTAACCTAACATGGAGAAAAGAGGGACCTAATGATGACAACCAATGCCCTCTCCCTCACTTCTCCTCCTCTACCTCCCGGGCATACGCTTCGCTGTAGATAGAGCAGGTCGGATGCCCCAGTTCTGTTCCTACTGGTGAGGGGTATTAATAGCAAAATAGAACTGAAACATTTGCCTGTTTATTCTTCTTTAGACCAATATTATTATCAAAACTGATGTTTGAATAATCACACTTTAAAAAAAAAACAATATTAAAGTAAATATGACTGAATAAATACACTTAATTCCCTCGAAATGGTTTTGTAGGTGGTGGTGGTGGTGGTGGTGTTTTCTTTTTTAAAATAATTTTTTAGGTTTTATTTATTTTTCAGAGAGAGGTAGAGTACAAGTGGGGGAGGAGCTGAGAGACAGACAGACAGACAGACAGACAGAATCTGAAGCAGGCTCCAGGCTCTGAGCCGTCAGCACAGAGCTGGATGTTGGGCTTGAACCCACAAGCTGTGAGACCATGACCTGAGCTGAAGTCGGACACTTAACTGACTGAGCCACCCCGGTACCCCCGTTGTTATTCTTTAACTGTATCACTTACTCTGATCATAAGAGAAACTATAAAGTTAGTGAGAGGATATCTGAGCCAGCAACCAAAATACCTGGTTAAATTCAAGCTTTGCCAACGTGCTCTCTGACCTTGACAAAACTTTCATGTCTTGGGACACTTTGTTCCTCTGTTTACAAATAGAACATTGGAATTCGGGGATCTCTACATATCCTTCCAGCTCTAAAATTCCAGGAAGCTTTATTAAGGGTAAAAGATATAAAATGTTTTCTAGTACATATGCATCACTCTGTATTACTATCTATTCTTTATGTATGTGGACAAGAAATTTAAGAGTGATAAAACAATGCTCAGAATACTGATGTCCTAAGTATTTGCTATTTAGGTAATAATATTTCAGTGAAAATTAGAGCATATTTGAACAGGATACAAAATAGAGTCGTCATACCCAAAAAAATGTGACAAATTACTGGTTACCAGGTGCAGTTAACCAACACAGGAGCCACTGTTCATAAAATAAAGTTTTAAATTAAGCTTTCCAAAGCAGTTAGTACAAGTAAATTCATGCATTAAGTGAAAATAATTTTCCCTTGTCATATAGATATGAGTATGAAACTATTCCTAGGTAGTTCTAATTCAGAATGACTTAGTGTTGCAATCCAAGTATTGGGTTGTGAAAAGTTATGGCTTATATGCATTTTGTACAAATATAATTTATGGTTCAATTATATTTCATAAACGTATTATAACTTTTATTCCTGAAATTAATGACATTTAGCACAGACTATAGGAGCAGTTTCACCCTTCAAAAGGAAAATAAATCCATATAACTTGAAGCTGATAACTGAAATACGGGTCCAGAAAGTATTCAAAGCAGAGGTATATTTATAGTAGTGTGCCCTACATTTGCATGTTTTCCTTTCATGTTCCAAACTCTTCCTATCCCATACTATAATACTGATCATTCAAGTACACTTTATAATATTGGTTTATTTATAGTAGAAGTAGAAATAATTTTCCAGAATCTTACCCTTACATAGCACTTTTATATGAAAAACAACAAAATGGTTACTTGTGTTACAAATGCAGTGATCCCTTAGTTTCCTAATTGATATATGATACTGTATCAATGGATATGGTTACTTTGATTACTTATATTTTCTTCAGTGCTGTGCTCAAGCCTAAGGCAAATGCAAATTTTGCCTTGGTGATCTGAATTACCGATATGCTTGCTTGAATCTTTCAAGTGCAGTCGTGCAGTAGGGAATTATTCTAGCGGATGAAGGGATAATAAACAAAAATCAACTTTGAGATTCTCTGAATATTCACTTGTCTCAAATAATTTTATCTAGGGGCGCCTGGGTGGCTTAGTCGGTTAAGCGTCCAACTTTCACTTAGGTCATGATCTCGCGGTTTGTGGGTTCGAGCCCCGCGTCGGGCTCTGTGCTGACTGCCAGCTCAGAGCCTGGAGCCTGTTTCAGTCTGTGACTCCCTCTCTCTCTGACCCTCCCCTGCTCACGCTGTCTCTCTCTCTCTCTCTCTCCTGGAAATAAATAAAATATTTAAAAATAATAATAATAATTTATCTCTTTGAAAACTGTAAACCATGCTTCAAATATAATAGTAACTTACTAAATAATTATCTTGTGCTTAAAAATAATATTGACCACAGACTATACCAGACATTGGCTGAATTATCATTGGGTACTTCATATCCTTCATATTTTTCAAGTCTCCTCTTGACATTTTTATAACATAAATTACTTTTTTAGCTGATAAATTATAAAGCCACTCACCAAAACAGCAAGTGGTAAAGGAGTTTTACATATTGACATCATACAGATAGTAATAGCAACAGTTTAATTCTAGAACACCTTGTGCCATCCACTGAATTCTGCATTTTGATATTTATGCTTTCATTCTTAGGACAACACTCAAAAAAGATTCTCTTACCTTTGTTTTACCAACTGGAAAATTGAGTTTCATGACTTTTTGAGTACCTGGCCTATGGCCATATGGCTAACAGGAGAAAAAAATGACATAATCCAAAAAACATGTGTAATCCAAAGCCTATGATTATCCAATAAGCCATCTAAATGGTATCTTCCTGCCTCAATTTCTGACAGCAGCTGTTACTTGAAATTCATGTCAGGAAATGAAAGGGTGTGGTAAGTGTGCTTTATTACAAATTACGAATCATCTTGAAATTTACTCACAATGTGTTGTCATAAAAATCTAACATAGTGGGCGCCGGGGTGGCTCAGTCAGTTAAGCGTCCGACTTCGGCTCAGGTCATAATCTCACTGTTTGTGGGTTCGAGCCCCACTTCAGGCTCTGTGCTGAGGGCTAGCTCAGAGCCTGGAGACTGCTTCTGATTCTGTATCTCCCTCTCTCTCTGACCCTCCCCTGCTCACGCTTTCTCTCTCTCTCTCAGAAATAAATAGAACATTAAAAATTGAATATAAAATTATTTCTGATATAAAATTGGATTGAAACATCTCTTTTATTCTAACCTACCTGTTATGTTATCTACATGACTCTTTCTTTCAACATAGATATACAAATATAACACGGAGCAACAGGCCTTTCTGGTGACAACACAAGCTAATATAAAAGGTTGATCTATGAAGTTTTCGTGCAATGTAAAATTTCAAAGAAATCCAGAGACTACAAAAGGCTAATTTGAGCTGTGCATATCCTACCTTGGTACTGTATATTTATTGTTCTCTGCCTGAATAACCTTGAATTAGGGGAAAAAAAGTTATAACTTTATCCTATCCAATTCAGAATCTTACTTCCCTGCATTCAGGCTTAAAGGATACACTAATTAGAAAATCTTGAGACTTTTCTGTTCAAAGATATTTTCCACCCTTGAATGGAACTATATGTAATGAGACAATGTCTTCAGTACTGACCCAAATCAATAAAAAAATAAAACACAAGAAACATAAACAGAATTGATCCAACTTTTTTTTTATTGATCCAACAGGTAATTTCAGATTATTAGTAGAGCACAAAAGAGAACTGAAGAGACATACTTTACCTCCGTGGGTTTATTCCAGTTCTGTGCCCAATTTCTGTTCCAGTATTTTTCCATGATAACATACTGGGAGTCCTGTTTTTATGTCACAATAGCTAGTGAAAACATTTCTTATCCTTGATTGTTTAAGAAAAATTAAAAAACCCTTCAGAAATTATCTCAAATTCCACCCTCTAAAGAAACAACTTGTGTTGTTTTACACATTATTTTGTCATTGAAAACACAAAAATTCATAGATCTGGAAAGTTATATTTGATGGGAGAATTTAGTTCAGCATATAAAAAAGATGCACACATATAATTAGTTTTATTATTTGTTGTTTTATTGCTTGTTTATAAGATTTATGCATATTTGTATAATCATTTACTTAGTTTGCATCAGTTACTTTTGTAATTTCATATATTTAGAATCTTAAGCAATATGATCTAACTGTAATAAGGCAATTTCACTTTACTTGCCAAACTAAGCAAGGAGGACAGTATATTTCTCTCAAAATGTAATGTGACTTTTAATCCATTAAAGAAAATAAAGTTCTATCAATGATAAAAATATTATCCTGAAATGATAGTATAATAAAATGAGATGTGGAAGAGAAATGTTTAAAAGGAATTAGGTGAACATAAACAATAAAAAATGGCCTATAATAATTATACCATGGATGATCAAACTATTAAAATAATTATTTGTAAATTTTGTGTTCACTCTGACAATATTAACAGCTGTTGCATGTTGAACATTTAAGATGACTTAATTTTTTTTAATATATTTTTTATATTGTTGAGACACAGAATGCGAACCAGGCAAGGGCAGAGAGGAGACACAGAATCCAAAGCAGGCTCCAGGCTCTGAGCTGTTTGCACAGAGCCCAATGTGGGGCTCAAACCCATGAACCGTGAGATCATGACATGAGTCAAAGTTGGAGGGTTAACCAAATGAGCCCCTCAGGTGCCCCAAGATAACTTTTTAAAGATAGATGACCATGATGGAGAAAAAACAAACCTAGATTCAAATCCGTTTAAAATCTAATGTAGTCACTTCTCCAAATTAACTGGACACAATTAATAGAGTTTCATAAATAATATAATTTGTATGAGCATCACTCCAAGATGAAAGAATAAAAGCTAATATAAATTATGAATGACATACTATAGCAGTTTTAATGTTCAGTGACTCCAGTTCATTTTACACAATTATTCATAAATAATCATTTTTGTTCATGTCCATACCTGACTAATTCTACTTATGAAATATAATTCTATAGTACAACTGATTTTTCTATTTTGTTCCTGTGCTTTGGGGTAAAGGCATTAATAATTTTACAATGCTATTCCTTTGGAAAGATGATGTTTTCATTTGTATGACTCCAAAGCCATTAATAAGTTGCACAAACACTAGGCAAATGTTCCATTACTTACTACCTTCCTGTCAGTATAACTTCTTATTTTACACATCTCAGACATTTTTCTTTTTTTTTTTAACTCTTTGTTAAAATTAGAATCCAGAAAAATAATTTTCAGTTGGCTTCTGCAATAATTTTCAGTTGACTTCTAAAATACTTACCCTATTCATTGAATTTGCACACTTATGTGCATTTTTATATGTACATTTTACTTATTAAGAGGTTAAAAATGCACCTGTGATACTGTGATTCATAATAAGAAATATATATTTGGTCTTTGTCTACTATACCTGGCATAGGGCTCCTAAAACCCTTGGAATTTTCTAAATGATTATAGCAATAAATGTGTCTTTCATGTTAGGATAATAAAGTGATATTTGGAAAGCACCTCAGAATGGGGTCTGGTTGCCCAGAGACCAAACCATGATTAGAGGGTTAGAACTTTCAGTCCAGCCCCTAACCTCCAGGGAGGGAAGAGTAGCTGGAGGTCGAGTTTAATTAACAGTGGTCACTAATTTAATGAATTCATGCCCAGGTAGTAAAGCTTCCATGAAAACAAAGAGGACTGGGTTTGGAGAGCTGCTGGGTTGGTGAACATGTGGAGATTGGGAAGGGTAGAGTGCTTGGAGAGGGCATGGAAAACCCCACACCCCTAGCCCCATACATTTTCCTGGAAGAGATACTGTATCCCTTCCAGCTGGCGAATTCTGAGTTAGTATCCTTTCATAATAAACCAGTGGTCTAGGTAAGTAAACTGTTTCTCTGAGTTCTGTGAGCTGCTTATCAAATTAAATGATCCCTAGGAAGGTTTTGGAACCTCTAATCTATCTCTGGTCTGACAGAAACACAGATAATAAGCTGGGCTTGCTATTAGTGTCTGGAGGTAGGGGTCCAGAATCAGTGTCATAGAGCACTAACCAGGTAGAGAGTATCAGAATTGAGTTGAATTGTAGGATACCTACCTGGTGTTGGAGAATTGTTTGTTTGTGGGGAACTCCCTCCTCCCACCCACATCGGAACTGGGGTGCAGGGACCTTTACCATTCTTGACTTTTTTTTTTTTTTTTTTTACAAATAGTTTATTGTCAAATTAGTTTCCACATAACACCCAGTGCTCATCCCCACAAGTGCCCTCCTCCATGACCATCCCCCCTTCCCCCCACATCCATTCAAGAGTTTTTGTCAGCATTCAAGAGTCTCTCATGGTTTGCCTCTCTCCCTTTCCCCCACCATTTCCCCCCTTCTTCTCCCCCTTGGTCCTCAGTTAAGTTCCTCCTAATCCTCCTATACGTGCAAACATATGATATTTGTCCTTCTCTGCCTGACTTATTTCGCTCAGCACAACACCCTCAAGGTCCATCCATGTTGCTACACATGGCCAGATTTCATTGTTTCTCATTGCCATGTAGTATTCCATGGTATAGATAAACCACATCTTCTTGATCCATTTGTCCGTTGATGGACACTTAGGCTCTTTCCATGTGTGGCTATTGTTGAGAGTGCTGCTATGAACACTGGGGTACATGTGCTCCTATGATCAGCATTTCTGTATCCCTGGGGTAAATTCCTAGCAGTGCTATTGCTGGGTCATAGGGGAGTTCTATTGTTAATTTCCTGAGGAACCTCCACACTGTTTCCCAGAGGGGCTGTACCAGTTTACATTCCCACCAACAGTGTAGGAGGGTGCCCGTTTCTCCACATCCTCCCCAGCATCTCGTGTTCTCTGATTTCCTCCTTTTAGCCACTCTGACTGGCATGAGGTGGTATCTCAGTGTGGTTTTGATTTGTATTTCCCTGATGAGGAGGGATGCTGAGCATCGTTTCATGTGTCTGTTGGCCATCTGGATGTCCTCTTTGGAGAAGTGTCTGTTCATATCTTCTGCCCATTTCTTCACTGGGTTGTTTGTATTTCGGGCGTGTAGTTTGGTGAGTTCCTTATAGATTCTGGATATCAACCCTTTATCTGATATGTCATTTGCAACTATCTTTTCCCATTCCGTCGGTTGCCTATAAGTTTGGTGGGTTGTTTCCTTTGCTGTGCAGAAGCTTTTAATCTTGATGAGGTCCTAATCATTTATTTTTGCTCTTGATTCCCTTGCCTTTGGGGATGTGTCAAATAAGAAATTGCTGCGGTGGAAGTCAAGGAGGTTGTTTCCTGCTTTCTCCTTTAGGGTATTGATAGTTTCCTGTCTCACATTCAGGTCTTTTATCCATTTTGAGTTTATTTTTGTGTATGGTGTGAGAAAATGATCTAGTTTCATTTTTCTTCTGCATGTTGCTGTCCAGTTCTCCCAACACCATCTGTTAAAGAGGCTGTCTTTTTTCCATTGGATACTCTTTCCTGCTTTGTCAAAGATTAGTTGGCTGCATACTTTGGGGTCCATTTCTGAGTTCTCAATTCTGTTCCATTGGTCTATGTGTCTGTTTTTGTGCCAATACCATACTGTCTTGATGATGACAGCTTTGTAGTAGAGGCTAAAGTCCGGGATGGTGATACCTCCCGTTTTGGTTTTATTTTTCAGTGTTACTTTGGCTATTCGGGGTCTTTTGTGGTTCCATACAAATTTTTGGATAGTTTGTTCTAGTTTTGAGAAGTATGCTGGTGCAATTTTGATTGGAATTGCATTGAATGTGTAGATAGCTTTGGGTAGTAATGACATTTTAACTATATTTATTCTTCCTATCCATGAACATGGAATGTTTTTCCATTTCTTTGTGTCTTCTTCAATTTCCTTCATAAGTTTTCTATAGTTTTCATCATACAAATCACTCGTATCCTTGGTTAGGTTTATTCTGAGGTATTTTATGGTTTTTTGTGCAATTGTGAATGGGATGAGTTTCTTGATTTCTCTTTCTCTTGCTTCATTGTTGGTGTATAAAAATGCAACCGATTTCTGTACGTTGATTTTGTACCCTGCAACTTGGCTGAATTCTTGGATCAGTTCTAGTAGGCTTCTGCTGGAGTCTGTCGGGTTTTCTATGTAGAGTATCATGTCATCTGATGGATGGACCCTGTAATAATTATGTAGTGCCCTCTTCATCTCTTGTGATTGTCTTTAATTTAAAGTCCAGTTTGTCTGATATAAGTATCGCTACTCCGGCTTTCTTTTGATTTCCTGTAGCATGATATATATTTCTCCATTCCCTTACTTTTAATCTGAATGTATCTTCCAGTCTAAAATGAGTTTCTTGTGGATAGCATATAGATGGATTTTGTTTTTTTTATCCCTTCTGCTACTCTATGTCTTTTGATTGGAGCATTCAGCCCATTTACATTCTGTGTTAATATTGAAATATGTGGGTTTAGAGTCTTTGTATCTTTTTTAGGGTTCATGTTTGTGGTGGTGTCTCTGGTATCTTTGTTCCTTGCAACCTTTCCTTCAGAGCGTCCCCCTCAGGATTTCTTGTAGTGCTGGCTTAGTGGTGACAAATTCTTTCAATTTCTGTTTATTTGGAAAGGTTTTTATCTCTTCTTCTATTTTGAATGACAGGCTTGTTGGATAGAGGATTCTTGGCTGCATATTTTTACTCTTCATCACATTGAAGATCTCCTGCCATTCCTTTCTGGCCTGCCAAGTTTCAGTAGATAGGTCTGTCACCACTCTGATAGGTTTCTCTTTGTATGTGAGGGCCCTTTTCTCCCTAGCTGCTTTCAAAATTCTCTCTTTGTCCTTGTATTTTGCCATTTTTACTATGATATGCCGTGCAGAAGATCGATTCAAGTTACATCTGAGGGGAGTCCTCTGAGCCTCTTGTATTTCAACATTTACTCCCTTCCCCAGGTCGGGGAAGTTCTCTGTTATAATTTGTTCCAGGACTCCTTCAGCACCTTTCCCTCTCTCTTCCTCTTCTGGGATTCCTATGATACGGATAGTGTTGCCTTTGACCATATCGCTGAGCTCTCGAATTCTTCTTTCCTGTTCCTGGATCAGTTTGTCTCTTTTTTTGTCAGCTTCTTGTTTTTGTATAATGGTGTCTTTTAAATCACTTATTCTCCTTTCTGCCTCTTCAAGCCGTGCATTGGAGGCCTCTAATTTATTATGTATCTCATTTATCACATTTTTTAATTCTTCATGCCTATTTTTATTTTCCATTCTGTCTGTAGCCATAGTTTCTTTGATGTCCCTTATGTTTTTTTTCAAACCCAGCTATTAATTTTACCATTATTATTCTAAAATCTTGTTCAGTTATGTTGCTGATATCTGTTTTGAGCAGTTCATTAGCTGTCATTTCTTCTTGGAGTTTCTTTGGAGGAGGGCTCTTTCGTTTCATCATTTTAGTTAGCTTTCCGTTTCTTGTTGGTTTTAAAGACCTGTTATGCTCTCTGTATCTATGAGTGCTGCTATATCCAAGAAGTCTCTTTGACTGTCCAGGGCCTATCCTTTCAGAGAGTGTTTTTTGAATGGTATCTCTTGGTCTTCCTTGTTGGGACCTTGGTTATTTTATTTTCCTATTCGTAGTGATATTTGGGACTCTCCATCTTGTGTACTCTGGCTTGTTTCTTGAAGTAGCCGTTTGGAGTCTTTCTCAGTGGATCCTGCATCCTTTTTCTCCCAATCTCTCAGGTTTTGTACGGTTTCCAATGGCTTCAGATCTTTTCCGTGTGATGTATGGGTGCAAATGCAAGTACGGAGCTCCTTACTTCTCCATCATCTTGCCCCCTCCTCCAGCATTCTTGACTTTTAATACAGTAATTTCAAATATATCATCTGTACATTTTAATTTTATTTTTTTATAACTTTATGGACCACAGCTGAAAATTCTGATTCTGAATTGAGCCTGATTATCTGAAATTCTTTTTAATAAGATCTCTAAGTAACTTTTTTTCTGTCACCCACCAGGTTGGAAATAACTCTTACCTACAGGGATGAAGCACAGGAAGAAACGTACACATGAACATGCTAGCAGGGTTCAGTGACACATACAGATTATTTGCATTGCAATTTATCATGTTCACAATTATGTTTCAAAAAAAAAATAAAGACATAGCAATAAGCAAGTATGGGCAGAAGAACAAATGAATTTTGTGTTATTCATATAAGATACACTAGTACATCAATGCTTAATGAACTGCATAGCAACTGAATAAATCTCACAGATATATTTAGCAAAAAGAAAAAAAGAAATATAAATACAGTGTATTACATGTAAATAAAATTTGAAGGATAAAAATACTATATGTTACTTATGTATATATATAATATAAATATAAGTATATATATGTAGATATATAAAATAAGTGAGGCATGTAGAAATGATAAAAACATCAGATACAGGAGACGATTTACCACTGGTGGAGAGAAAAGATTTTCAAGAGATCCAATGCTTTTGTAAATTTTATTTGTTCACTTAGTGGTGTAGTAAATGTTGTTTGTTGTTGTTATAGCAGTTTTACTGTCATTTGTGTTTGAAATAGTTTATAAGAAATAAAGTAGATTGATTGTGGAATATCATCTGCTTTGCCTTTTCACGCATGTAGAAGTGTAGTAGAGAGGAGACATTTGGTGTACTTTCAAATATAATAAGGTGAGTTTGAGAAGTCAGAAGTTTATTGGCTGTTTTTGAAAGAACTGAGAAAAAGCCAGGAAGTAATAAAGGAAACTTCTCTATGATTTCCTTGAATGCCTCGAATTTCTTCTTTCCTTTTATCTAATGGATGCCATGCGGAAAGTTTAGTCATTTAAAATAGTAAGTCAGGCATGGTAAATGAAAATAGAAGTTCTGTATTTACATTTGTTTCCAGTGTCATAATTTATTTTCTTAAATTAATTCACCGTTTCCTTTCTAAAGTCTAAAACTCACTAATGGGAAAATGCATTCGGATTTATAGACGACATGTGTGGCAGGAAGGATTTGAATTTATGTGTACCATCTCCCCTTCCCATCCATTCATCCAAAAAAGACAGAAACCATGGAAATGGTTGCAGATTATTCTGCAAAAAACAGAGGGTGTATTTTCCTTCACCTTGATTATAGAAGATTTATGTAAAACACAGTCGAGCTCCTTACTTGCATACAAGCTATTTGTGAAACTTCATGTCTAAATGAACTAATCAGCCAGAGAAGTTATTGCTTCATGTTGGTCAGAAGAAGAAAACAAAAAACAAAACTCAATCAATTAATCAATCAAGGCATCCTTGAATCATCTGATTTGTCTAGACAGTAAGATTTCAATGATCCGTTAATAAACCTTTGTTTCCCTTTATAAAAATTGGGAGTCATTGACTCCCTTAACACCTTGCTTCTCTTTTATAACACAGGATTTTTCTTTGGTGCTACAATAACACCATTACTTATCAACTAATGAACAGTGGTATGGGCACTCCCTGTTCCACCACAGCTTAACGGAACCTTAAGTGCCTTCAGTAAAGTCCTCTTTTTCAGTGTGTGATTCTGTTTTAAAACAGTAATGACTAATGGACATTCTATCTTTGCTGGGGAATGTTAGGTCTGAAATCTATAAAAGCCATTTTTGAAAGGACATATTCCAAATGTTAAAAGGAGGTTGGTTTTGTTTTGTTTTTCTGTAGATGAGGACTACAAAAGACTTTTGTTTTCTGATTTACGTCTGATTTATTCTAAACTGATTCTTAATATTTTTGTAACTATAGGAAACAATAAATATATCTTCTTTTTAAAAATCAATTCTACTGAACATAAAATAAGGCACCTTGTTCCTAATGTGTTTGAAATGATAGTGACAGAATACTGATTTGCTATTAAACTATCAACAAATTATTTGCATTTGATCTTTTCATGAGTTTTTAATTGTAAAGACAGTGCTTGAAACCTTTACAGATCAGATACTTCAATAGAGTGTAATGGTCTAGTTTTACTATATTATAATATTTTTAATTTGTTGAAATTATATTACTCTTATTTAAAATCTGCATTATATAAGAGAATGCTAAGATTTGAAAAAAAAAACTTGAATTTTATCACTTTTTTAATGGCTTAAAAGGGGACTATTTTATCCCATAAGTCCAATTTCTAAGAATATTTTATTGTACTTCCCCACAGATGAAGACATTTCACATTAATCTGTGTTCAAAAACATGACAGCTTATCTTGAATCCTAACAGAATATTCAGTTTAACTGTGAGACTGAAGCTTCAGTTGTACTTTATGATTTCAATATAAAAATTAATTCATAAATCTTTGTATATTTATAATAGCACTTCTAAAGCTTATAAAAAATGGACCATCCTACAAACCTATGAATGAGTTTAAACTTTGATCTAATATTCATAACAGCAAAGATAGATATTTAAATGAAAAGACAGACTTCATCTTTTTATTGTTTGAGATGTGTTTTTTTTTTAAATGATTTTACCTTGTATTTTTGTCTTTTCATCTTATAACTGCTCTAACAAAAGGATTGTGCCATCAGTTTTAGTATATTCTCTTATTCATGTAAGAACACAGCAACTTCAATGAAGAGTAGAAATTTCCTCAGAATGTTTATTACTCGTATTCTCCTTTATGATATATGCATATTAAGAATTATATTTATATTATTTAATTTTCCTTACTCTTTCTTTTTTCCCTTTTTTTTAAATTTCAATTTTAGTTGGTTAACATTCAGTACAATATTGATTTTAGGAGTAGAATTCAGTGATTCCGCATTTACACATGACACCCAGTTTCCTCCTTAGTACTCATCATCCATCTAGACCATCTCCCATCCACCTACCTCTATTAACCCGTAGTTTGTTCTCTGTCACTATAAAAGTCTCTTGTAGTTTGTTTCCCTCTAGTATCCTCTCCCCTTCCCATATGTTCATCTATTTTATTGCTTATGTACCACATATGAGTGAAATCATAGGGTATTTGTCTTTCTCTCTTTGACTTATTTAGCTTAGCATAATATATTCAAGTCCATCCACATAGTTGCAAATCGCAAGATTTCATTCTGTTTGATGGCTGAGTAATATTACATTGCATATATATACCACAATGTCTTTATCTGTTCATCAGTCAGTGGACATTTAGGCTTTCTCCATAGTTTGGCTACTCTTAATAATGCTGCTATAAACCTTGAGGTGCATGTACACTTAGAATCAGTATTTTTGTATCCTTTGGGTATATACCTAATAGTGCAATTGCTGGATCATAGGGTAGTTCTATTTTTAACTTTTTGAGGAATCTTCATACTCTTTTCCAGAGTGGCTGCACCAGTTTGCATTCCCACCAACAGTGCAAAAGGGATCCTCTTACCTGCATCATTGCCAACAAATGTTGTTTCTTGTGTTCTTAATTTCAGCTATTCAGACAGGTGTGAAGTCATATCTCATTATGGTTTTTATTTGTATTTCCCTGATGATGAGTGGTGTTGAGGATCTTTTCATGTATCTGTTAGCCATCTGGATGTCTTCTTTGGAAAAATGTCTGTCTTCTGCCCATTTCTTCACTGGAAAATTTGTTTTTGGGTTTTGAGTTTGATAAGTTCTTTATAGATTTTCCATTCTAACCCTTTATCAGATATGTGATTTCCAAATATCCTCTCCCATTCTGTAGGCTGCCTTTTAGTTTTGTTGATTGTTTCCTTCACTGTAAAGAAGGCTTTACCTTGCTGAAGTCCCAATAGTTCACATTTGTTTTTTTCTCCTTTCTTTTGGTCACGTGTCTAGTAAGAATTTGCTCCTACTGAGATCAAAGAGGTTGTTGACTGTTTTCTTCTCTAGCATTTTGATGGTTTCCTATCTCACATTTAGGTCTTTCATCCATTTTTTAAAGATTTTTATTTTTTAATTTATATCCAAATTAGTTAGCATATGGTGCATAATGATTTCAGGAGTAGATTCTAGTGTATGCCCTATGTGTAACACCCAGTGCTCATCCCAACAAGTGTTCTCCCTAATTCCCCTTACCCATTTAGCCCATCCCCCAACCAACAATCCCTTTAGCAACCGTCAGTTTGTTCTCTGTATTTAAGAGTCTATTATGTTTTGTTCCCTCCCTTAATTTTATATTAGTTTTGCCTACCTTCCCTTCTGTTCATCTGTTTTGTATCTTAAATTCCTTATAAGAGTGAAGTCATATGATCTTTGTCTTTCTCTGGCTGGCTAATTTCGTTTAGCATAATACCCTCTAGTTCCATCCACATAGTTGCAAATGGCAAGATTTCATTATTTTTGATTGCTGAATAATACTCCATTATTATTATTATTATTATTATTATTATTATTATTTATCTAATATACTACATTTTCTTTTTCCATTCATCCTTGAATCGACATTTGGACTCTTTCCATACTTTGGCCATTGTTGATAGTGCTGCTATTAAACATTGGGGTGCATACGCCCCTTTGAAACAGCATACTTGTATCCATTGGATAAATACCTAGTGTTGCAATTGCTGGATTGTAGGGTAGTTCTATTTTTGCCTTTTTGAGGAACCTCCATATTGTTTTCCAGAGTGACTGCACCAGTTTGCATTCTCACCAGCAGTGCAAAAGAGATCCTCTTTCTCTGTATCCTCACCAAGATCTGTTGTTGCCTGATTGCTTATTTTAGCCATTCTGATGGGTGTGAGCTGGTATTTCATTGTGGTTTTGATTTGTATTTCCCTAATGATGAGTGATGTTGAACATTTTTTCATGTGTCTGTTAACCATCTGGATGTCTTCTTTAGAGAAGTGTCTATTCATGTCTTTTGCCCATTTCTTCACTGGATTATTTGTTTTTCAGGTCTTGAGTTTGGCAAGATCTTTATAGACTTTGGATACTAACCTTTTATCTGATATGTCATTTGCAAATATCTTCTCCCATTCTGTCAGTTGCCTTTGTGTATATATATATATGTGAGTGTGTGTGTGTGTGTGTGTGTGTGTGTTTGTGTTTATTATTGAGAGACAGAGATAGAACACAAGCATGGATGTGGAAGAGAGAGAGAGAGACACAGAATTTGAAGCAGACTCCAGGATCTGAGCTCTCAGCACAGAGCCCTATGTGGGGCTTGAACTCACGAACCAAACCGTGAAATCCTGACCTGAGCTGAAGTCGATCTTTAACCGACTGAGCCACCCAAGTGCCCCCATCAGTTGCCTTTTAGTTTCGCTGGTTGTTTCCTTCCCTGTGCAGAAGATTTTTATCTTGATGAAGTCCCAATAGTTCGTTTTTGCTTTTGTTTCCCTTGCTGCTGGAGATGTGTTGAGTAAGAAGTTGCTGCAGCCAAAGTCAAAGAGGTTTTTGCCTGTTTTCTCCCCTAGGATTTTGACGGTGTCCTGTCTTATGTTTAGGTCTTTCATCCATTTTGAGTTTATTTTTGTGTATGGTGTAAGAAAGTGGTCCAGTTTCATTTTTCTGCATGTTGCAGTCTAGTTTACCCAGCACCGTTTGTTGAAGATACTGTCTTTATTTCATTGGATATTCTTTCCTGCTTTGTCAAAGATTAGCTGGCCATACATTTGTGGGTCAATTTCTGGGTTCTCTGTGCTGTTTCATTGATCTGAGTATCTGTTTATTTGTGCCAGTACCATACTGTATTGATAATTAGAGCTTTGTAATACATCTTGAAGTCCGGGATTGTAATGCTTCCAGCTTTGGTTTTCTTTTTCAGGACTGCTTTGGCTATTCAGGGTCTTTTCTGGTTCCATACAAATTTTAGGATTGTTTCTTCTAGCTCTGTGAAAAATTGCTTGTGTTATTTTGATAGATATTATAATAAGTATGTAGATTGCTTTGGGTAGTATTGACTTTTTAACAATATTTGTTCTTCCAATCCACGAGCATGTAATATTTTTCCTTTTGTGTGTTTGTCTTCTTCAATTTCTTTCATAGCTTTCTGTAGTTTTCAGTGTATAGATTTTTCACCTCTTTGATTTAGTTTATTTCTAGGTATTTTATGAGTTTCGGTGCCATTTTAAATGGGATTGATTCTTTGATTTCTCTTTCTATTTCTTCATTATTGGTATATAGGAATGCAACCGGTTCCTGTGGATTGATTTTGTATCCTGCAGCTTTGCTGAATTTATGGATCAGTTCTAGCAGGTTTTTTGGTGGAATCTTTTGGGTTCTCCATGTTGAGTATCATGTTTTCTGTGAAAGTTTGACTTCCTCCTTGCTGATTTGGATACCTGTTATTCCCTTGTGTTGTCTGATTGCTGACACTAGGACTTGCAACATTATGTTGAATAACAGTGGCGAGTGTGGCGAATCCCTGGCCTGTTCCTGAACTTAGGGGGGAAAGCTCTCAGTTTTTCCCCATTGAGGAGACATTAGCGGTGGGTCTTTCATATATGGCTTTTATCATCTTGAAGTATGATTCCTTCTATCCCTACTTTCTTGAAGGTTTTTTTTCAAGAAAGGATGCTATATTTTGTCAAATGTTTTCTCTGCAACTATTGAGAGAATGATGTGGTTCTTGTCCTTTCTAATATTGATGTGATGATTGTTCTGTGGATATTGAACTAGCCTTGCATCCCAGGTATAAATCCTACTTGGTAGTGGTGAATAATTCTTTTAATGTATTATTGGATCCAGTTGGGTAGTATCTTGTTGAGAATTTTTGCATCCTTGTTCATCAAGAAAATTGGTCTGTAGTTTTCCTTTTTAGTGAAGTCTTTGTCTGGCTTTGGAAGCAAGGTAATGCTGGCTTCATAAAATGAGTTTAGAAATTTCCCTTCCATTTCTGTGTTTTGAAACAACTTCAAAAGAATAGGTGTTAACTCGTTTTTAAATGATGGGGTGCCTGGGTGGCTTAGTTGGTTAAGTGTCCAACTTTGGCTTAGGTCATGATCTTATGGTTTGTGGGTTCAAGCCCTAAATCAGGTTCTGTGCTGACAGCTCAGAGCCTGGAACCTGTTTCAGATTTTTTGTCCCCCTCTCTCTCTGCCCCTCCCCCACTCATGCTCTGTCTTTCTCTGTCTCAAAAATAAACAAACTATAAAAATTTTAAAAAGAATAAAAGAATAAATGTTTGGTAGAATTTCCCTGGAAAGCCATCCATCCCCAGAGTCTTGTGTTTTGGGAGAGTTTTTATTAGTAATTCAATTTCTGTGCAGTTATGGGTCTGTTCAAATTTTATGTTACTTCTTGCTTTAGTTTTGGTAGTTTATATGTTCCTAGGAATTTACCCATTTCTTCCAGATTGCCCATTTTATTGGTGATTTATTTTTGTGTCTAGTGTAAGAAAATAGTCCAGTTTCATTCTCTGCATGTCACCACCCAGCATTCCCAACACAATTTGTTGAAATGACCATTTTTGTTTTCCATTAGATATTATTTTCTGCTTTGTCAATGATTAGTTGAATATACACTTGAGAGTCCATTTCTGGGTTCTCTATTCTGTTCTACTGATCCATGTGTGTTTTGTGGTAATACCCTACTGTCTTGAAAACTACAATTTTGTAATATAGTTTGAAATCCAGAATTGTGAAGCCTCCAGTTTTCTTTTTTCTTTTTCTTTTTTTTTTTTTTTTTTTTTTAGGATTGCTTTGGCTATTCATGGTCTTTGTGGTTCCATACAAATGTTACGATTGTTTGTTTTATCTCTGTGGAAAATGTTGGTTGTATTTGGTAAGGATTACATTAAATATGTAGATGCTTTGGGTAGAATAGACATTTTAATAATGATTGTTCTTCCTATCCATGAACACGAAATGGTTTTCCATTTCTTTGAGTCCTCTTCAATTTCTTTCATAAGTGTTCTATAGTGTTCAGAGTAAATATAGATCTTTTACCCCTTTAGTTAGGTTTATTTCTAACCATCTCATTGTGTTTGGTGCAATTGCGAAAGGGATCGGTTCTTTGATTTATTTTTCTGCTGCTTCATTATGAGTATATAGAAATGCAATAGATTTCTGGACATTGATTTTATATTCTGTCACTTTGCTGAAATCAATTTTTTGGTGGAGTCTTTTGAGTTTTGTACATTGGGTATCTTGTTGTCTGCAAATAGTGAAAGTTTGACTTCTTCCTTGCATATTGGATGTCTTTGTTGTTGTTGTTGTTGTCTAATTGCTGAGACTAAGACTTCCAGTACTATGTTGAATAATAATGGTGAGAGTCCACATCCTTATTTTGTTTCTGACTGCTGGGGAAAGGCTCTCAGTTTTTCCCTGTTGAGGATGTTAGCTGTGGGTCTTTCATACATGGCCTTTATGATTTTGAGGTATATTCCATCTATCCCTGCTTTGTTAAGGATTTTTATCAAGAATGGATGCTGTGTTTTGTCAGATGTTTTTTTCTGAATCTATTGAGAAGATCAAAGAAAAGGTTCTTATCCTTTCTTTTATTAATGTAGTGTATCATGTTGATTGATTTGTGAATATTGAACCAGCCCAGCAGCACAGGAATAAATCCCACTTGGTAACGGTGAATAATTCTTTAAATATACTGTTGAATTCAATTTGCTAATATCTTGTTGAGAATATCTGCATCCATGTTCTCAGGGATATTGACTTGTAATTCTCCTTTTTGGTGCAGTCTCTGGTTTTGGAATCAAGGTAGTGTTGGCTTCATAGAATGAGTTTGGAAGTTTTCCTTTCATTGTTATTTTTGGGAACAGTTTTAGGAGAATAGGAATTAACTCTTCTTTAATTTGTCATGTAGAATTCCCCTGGCAAGCCATCTGGCCTAGGATTCTTGTTAGTTGGGGGATTTTTGATTACTGATTCTATTTCTTTGCTCTTCATATTTTCTATTTCTTACTGTTTCAATTTTTGTAGTTTATGAGTTTCAAGGAATTTGTCCATTTTTTTCCAGATTTCCCAGTTTGCATATAAATTTTTATACTATTTTCTTATAATTGTTTGTTTCTGTGGTGTTGGTTGTGATCTCTCCTATTTCTTTCATGATTTTATCTATTTTGGTCTTTTCTTTTCTTTTTGATAAATCTGGGTAAGGGTTTTTCAATTATGTTTAAAAAAATCAGCTCTTAGTTTTATTGATCTGTTCTAGTAGTTTTTGTTTGTTTCTATGTTATTTATTTCTGCTTTAATTAATTCATATTTATTATTTTGTTTCTGCTGGATTTAAGCTTTATTTGCCATTCCTTTCCTAGCTCTTTTAGGTGTAAATTTAGGTTGTGTATTGGGAGCTTTCTGGATTCTTGAGTTACGCCTAATGTGCAATACACTACCTCATAGGACTGCCTTTGCTTCTTCTCAAAGGTTTTGGACTGTCATATTTTCATTTCCATTTGCTTCCATGTATTTTTTAATTTTTTTCTTTAATTTCTTGGTTAACCCATTTATTCTTTAGTAGAATGTTCTTTAACCTCCATGTATTTGAGGGCTTTCCAAATTTTTTTCCTTGTAGTTGACTTCAAGTTTCATAGTGTTGTGAATGAAAATATGCATGGTTTGAACTCAATCTTTTCTGCATTTATTAAGCATTAATTTGTGACCAAGTTTGTGATCTATTCTGAAACATGTTCCATGTGCACTCGAGAAAAATGTATATTCTGCTGCTTTAGGATCAAATATTCTGAATATCTCTGTTAAGTCCATCCAATCCAGTGTGTCATTCAAAGCCATTGTTTCCTTGTTGATTTTCTGCTTGCATTTTCTGTCTATTGTTGTAATTGTACTATTAATGTCTCCACAATTACAGTATTATTATCAATGAATTTCTTTATGTTTGTGATTAATTTACTTATATATTAGATTCTTTCAGGTTGGGGGCATAAATATTTACAATTGTTAGATCTTGTTAAATAGACACCTTTATTATCATATGATGCCCTTCTTCATCTCTTGTTACAGTCTTTGTTATAAAATGTAGTTTGTCTGATGTAAGTGTGGCTACTCTGGCTTTCTTTTGGCATCCATTAGCATGAAAGATCGTTCTCCTTCCTCTCACTTTCAATCTGCAGTTGCCTTTTGGTCTAAAATGAGTCTCTTGCAGGCAGCATATAGATGCGTCTTGTTTTTTTTAATCCATTCTGATATCCTGTCTTTTGATTGGAACATTTAGCCTATTTACATTTAGAGTGACTGTTGAAAGGTATGAGTTTAGTGCCATCATGTTACCTGTACAGTTGGTGTTTCTGGTGATGCTCTCTGGTCCTTTCTAGTCTTTTGCTTTGGGTATATTTTTTTCTTTCTCTTTTTTCAAAGAGTTCCCCTTAAAATTTCTTTTAGGGAGCTGTTTTAATGGTCACAAACTCCTTTAGTTTTGTTTGACTTGGAAACTCTTTATCCTTCCTCCTATTTTAAATGACAGCCTTCCTGGATAAGGTATTCCTGGCTGCATATTTTTTCCATCTATCACATTGAGTATTTCGTGCTACTCTTTTCTGGCCTGCCAAGTTTCTGTGGACAGATCTGCTAAAAATCTGATCTGCCTTCTCTTGTACGGTAAGGATTTATTTTTCCCTTGCTGCCTTCAGGATACTATCCTTGTCTGTGTGTTTTGTGAATTTGACTATAATATGTCCTGGTGATAGTTGGCTTTTGTTGAATTTAATTGGAGTTCTCTGTGCTTGTTGGATCTTGATGTCTGTGCCCTTCCCCAGATTAGGGAAGTTATCAGCTATAATTCATTCACATAAACCTTCTGCCTCTGTCTCTTCATTTTCTGACACTCCTATGATATGAATGTTATTATATTTTAATAATCACTGAGTTCCCCAAGTCTGCCTTCCTGATCCCTGACCTTTATTTTCCTCTTCTTTTCAGCTTCATTATTTTTCATAATTTTATCTTTTATATTGGTAATTCTTCTGACTCCTCCATCCTCATTTTTATGGCCTCCATTTGGGTTTGCCTTTGGCTTATAGCATTTTTAATTTCCACCTGGCTGGATTTTAGTTCTTTTATGTCTGTAGAAAGGGATTACCTGGTGTCTTCTATGCTTTTTTTTAGCCCAGCTAGCATCCTTATAATTGTTATTTTAAGTTCTAGTTCAGACATTTTACTCATAAACGCATTGACTAAATCCCTGGCCATCATTTCTTCCTATTCTTTCTTTTGCGGTGAATTCCTCTGTCTCATCATTTGGAAGCAAGGAAAACAAAAATAATAATAATAATAGAATGAAATAAAAATTAAAAAGCTTTAAAAAAGTTTTTTGAATGTTTATTTATTTATTTTGAGAGAGAGAGAGAGAGAGAGGGCACAAGCAGGGAGGGCCAGAGAGAGAGAGAGAGAGGGAATCTCATGCAAGCTCTGAGCTATCAGCACAGAATCTGACACGGGGCTCAATATCATGAACCATGAGTTCATGACTTGAGCCAAAACCAGGAGTCAGATGCTTAACCAACTGAGCTACCCAGGCATCCACAAAATTAAAATTTTTTTAAAAAATCAAATAAAGCAATCTTGATCCTAGGTGTGTTTTGGTCTACTTGTTAAGAGAAGCCTGATAGAAAAAAGATAACAGAAGAGAGAAAAAAGTTAAAGATTTAAAAATAATAAAAATTAAAAAATAATAGGAAAAACAAAATTAAAAATTTAAAAAAATGTGTTTCTGTATCCAGGAAGCATACAAAAGAAAAACAACAAAAACAGAAGCAACAACAACAATAAAAATTAACAAACAAAAAACCTAGATGAAGTTAGATCCAGTTTTGCCTAGAGCTAAAACTTTGCCACAGTCTATGGTCAGTACACTAAGCTCCTGGAAGGAATTTGCTATGGTTTTCTGGGGAAGGAGACTCCTGCTCAGATTCTCAGACTTGCCCTGGTGGAGATGTGCCTGTAAACGCTGCGGGGCAGGGGTTGGTGTAATACCTTTCTATTTAGCTGGTGCTGTTTAGCTCACTGTTGTTGAGTAGTGTTGCTGCACTAATAATGGTAAAATAGCTTCACCCTGCTCTTTAGTCTCCAGAGTGGTAAGTTCGTGCACTCACAGACTTGCAATCAGTCGTCCTTCCTGCGTCCCTTGTCAGCTCCAGGCCTCCCCATTGACTATCTGAGCTGTCTGCCTAGAATTTTATCTCAGGCACAGCTGTGGGCTGTTTCAAAACCCCACACTTCAGAGATCCCTGCAGTTCAGAACTGCAGCAGTCTTCTGGAGGAGGATCTTGTGGCCAAAGCCAGGTTGTCCCCGGAGAGAGTAGCATCAATGTGCAGTGGCAGTGGCTCAGAGTTTATGGTAAATCACAACATATAGCTGGTGCCACGGTTTATTGGATGAATGAGGCTGCTTAGTGGTGCCTGCCCGGTCTTTGCCCACTGAGAAGCCATATCATGTCTACCAAATGCAGTGTGAGCAGGGGAACCTTCCCTCTGCGGCACCGTGGGTCTTCTCTCCCCTAGTTCACCTCTCAGCACCACATAACTGCTGTGTTCACTCCATCAAATTATGCAGATTGTTCTGTTAAACCTCAGATCGATTTCCTAGGTGTTCAAAATGGTTTAATCTAGCTGTGTTTGAAGCCCAGGGTCCCTTTACTGCTCTGTCATCTGAATTTCTCTACTATATTTTTATGTTGATCCTAACAATGTTTATTATACATAACGGGTTTAAAAAAAAAAAGGTATTACAAATAATTAAAATAAAAAGAATGTAATTCCCTTGTAAAAATTAATATGGTCAATAGAATCTCTAGGGGAACAAATACACTGATAATGTTTTAAATTAACTGGATTAGGCTATATATTTTTATTTTAAAATATAAAAGTATATTGTGACAAGTCAGGATATTTAGGTGTTTAATTTCCTTTCTCCATTTTATAGATGAAAATAGTAAGAGCTTTTCAAGATTAAACCACCCAACCAAATTCACCCAAATTATAGAAAGCTATTCCTATCCTAGATGTTATGTTTAAAATTATGCTTTCTTTTATTTAGTTTTTTTTTTAATACTTATTTATTATTTTGAGAGAGAGGGGAGAGAGAGATAGAAGGAGAGAGAGACCGAGAGAGAATGAGTGGGGGAGGGGCAGAGAGAGGGAGAGAGATAATCCCCTGCAAGCTTTGTGCTGTCAGCACAGAGCCGGATGTGGGACTTGATCTCACAAACTATGATATCATGACCTGAGGCTAAATCAAGCGTTGGATGCCTAACTGATTGAATCACCCAGGCATGCCTAAAGTTATGCTTTCTTAAACTTAATATTTATTTCTAATAATTATGTGTTTGAGGGGTTCGGAATTTTATAGATATGACTCTTACTGATATTAAAAATAGTGATAATATATTATTTATTCATTCAATAAACCTTTATTGGGCATCCAATTTGCCAGATATACTACTAGGACTTACCATAGAAGAAAGAGCAGTCATGTTTTCAGCACTCACAAGATGAATAATAAAAAGATCAACACACATAAGTAATTTCCAAATTATAATTGCTATAAAGAAAATGAAACATGACAACATTCTGGAGAGTGACTAGAGTGTTATGGTCTTTGAGCCAAGATCTGAAAAATGAAAAAGAGCTAACATCAAAAATATATTGTACTAAGGGGCACCTGGATGGCTCAGTTGGTTAAGTGTCTGACTTCGGCTCAGGTCATGATCTCACAGTTTTTGGGTTCGAACCCCACATCGGGCTATGTGCTGACAGCTAGCTCAGAGTCTGGAGCCTGTTTCAAATTCTGTGTATCCCTCTCTCTCTGACCCTCCCCTGCTCACGCTGTCTCTCTCCCTCTCTCTCAGAAATAAATAAAACATTAAAATTTTTAAAAATATATTGTACTAAAAATTTTCAAGCAGAGGGACTAGGAAGTGCAGAAGCTCTATGGAAAGAATAAGTTTGGGTGTTTGAGAAATATAAGTGAATCACGAGTTGACTGTAGGAAAGCAGGATGAGAAGGTACCAGGATGGTTATGGGGTTCCAGCTTATGGAAAGACATTTAGAAAGGTAAGGAATGTGTATTTTAATTCAAGTGCAAAGAGAACCTATAAAATAGTTAAAAGTGAGAAACTAATATTCTTTAATTTTCATTTTGAGAGGCTGTTTTGGTTGCTTGTAGATAATTGCGAAAACAGTAAGAGTACTGACAAGAACAGATAGTATACTTAACCTTAACCAAAATATTACACTATATATAACTAACTAGAATTTAGAGAAAATCTTGAAACCAAAAAAAAAAAAAAGGTAAGAGAATAAGAGTACTGTTGTGGTTTGTATCAAATGAATCTTCCTGCCAAGGACAGTTATAAATGCTTGATCAAACACCAAAAACAACATCTTCAACTACAACAATGATTATTTGGGAGAATTAGAGAACTAAAGCCACCATGATTTCCTGGGACATAATCCTATATAAAAGAGAAAAACACTGAAATAAATCAATATTTCTCCCCATATTTATTTTTAGGGCATTTGCTGATTCATAGAACTGGAGAGTGCAGGCCAAGGGGTGGGGGTGTTGACCATGTACAGAGCAAATACAAAGATTTCAAAAATCTAGATAGTCATTTCAGTGGTGATAGTATTAGTAATGGAGGAGCCCATGTGAAGGAGAAAGCACTAAAAATACACATAATAAGTACTAAGTAAAATATTACCATTAGAACAGAGAAATTTACCAAAAAAATAATGAGACTGCTTTGTTAAATTGTCAATAAACTTAAAAATTTAGATAAAATGGGTAGCGTTAAGAAAATATAATTTACTAAATAGATACATTTATTTTAAATGACAGTTTGTTTTTTTTTAATGACAGTTTGTTTTTAAAAATATACAAAAAATTTATAAAAGTTTGCCTCATAACATGCAGCAAACTCAGACAAGCTCACATGATAATACAAAAGCTATAGATCAGAAAATCCCAATGTTCATTAAAGTATCCAGAGTATCCAAAATAAAGAAAATTTCCAAATTATTTTCATTAAATGTGTATAAACATAAATAGCACTCAGAAAGATAGCATGCAGAAGCAAAAGAAAATCACTACCTCACTAATGAATACTGATAAATACCATATGATTTCACTCATATCTGGAATTTAAGAAAGAAAACAAATGAATATGGGGGAAAAAGAGAAGGAAACCATAAAAGAAACTCTGAACTACGGAGAAAAACTAAGGGTTGCTGAGGGGAGATGGACAGGTGGATGGGCTAAATGGGTGATGGGTATAAAGGAATACACTTGTAATGCGCAATGGATGTTGTATGTACATGATGAATCTCTAAATTCTACACCTGAACCTAATATTACATTGTATGTTATTTAACTGGAATTTAAATAAAAACTTAAAACTAAAAAAAAAATTACAAATCAACAAAGGACTGGGCAAAAGTAAGTACAAAGGCTAATAAGCATATGGAATGATGTTCAACTTAATGTAGAATACTGGATATACAAGTTAAAATTATAATCCTGAGATATTGTTTCTCATGCATTAGATAGCCAAAACTTCAAAAGCTTGATTTGGTAATGGTATGAGGGAGCAGGCATTCTCATAATCAGCTGGTGGGAATGCAAAATGCATAAGCTCTACAGAGATAAATTTGGCAGTCTAACCAAATTGCCTATGCATTTATCATTAAATGCAGGGAGAAAATTAAATAAAAAAATAAAACATTAGATTTTACTATGACAGGAAACTAAATAAAGGAAGAAAGAGGTATAAAACCAACCTGATCCAACTGATTCATTTTAGCATATAGATAAACAGCCATAATAAACTTTATAATTTGATGCAATAGAAAGTGTACAGCAATATCTTTGAAGGATTTTTACCTATAAAATGGAAGTTAAGTTTCATCCAGCCTCTTGTTTTTACTAACAGTTTTAGAAAGTACAGCAACTATAGGAATAATCTAAGGACACATTGAAGAAGCACTTAATGTAGAATATTGGAAATTTTGGATAAGTGTTCTAGTTTATCCTGTGAAAGGAAACAATTGCATTAGCAAAAGGTGAAAGAATAGTTGTAGATTAAGAAATGTAAGAGAGAACAATGGCATATAGTGTGTAGAACTTGCTTGTATGCTGACTCAAAGAAATCCAAGAAAGCAACCAGGAAAAAACAGTTCAGAATATCTAAGAAATGTTGATATGAACTCGATTATTAGGTAATATTTAGGAATTATTTTTATCATTAATATAATCATGGTGTGGTGATCATGTGTAAAAGTGCTTATCTGGTTTGCATGTGTACTGAAGTATTTGTGAGTGAAATACAAGGAAGTCTATGATTTGCTTTTAAATATTCATCAGAAAAAGAAAAAAAAAAGAAAAAGAAATAACAATGGGAAAAATTAGGTAAGCAATGAGTTATTTTGATAATTATTGAATATAGATGATGGGTATAAAGCAATTTGTTATATCAGATTATTGTATAGGTTTGGAAATTGCCCAGTAATTTAAAACACTAAACTGTAATAGGAATGAGAATAGGACCATTACACTATTTTAAGTGATTTGGATTAGGATGGTAGAAATAGATAGGAAAGAGTGGGTGAATGTGGAATATGTTTAGAAAATCTAAAAAGACAGGCTGCTGAATTAAATAAAGATATTAAAGGATAGAAAGGAACCATAAATTTCTCATAAATGCAAAGGAAAATGATTTGGAAAATATTTAAAACTATTCTAGGAACAGGTCATGTTTGGAGATATGAATATGGGAATCAACAGTGTGAAGACAGATTATAAATCTTAGCCAGGATAAAATCATCAGGAGAAGACATCAAGAAAACAAAAGAGGGAAAACTGATTTTGATAATTATTGATTGTGGCTGCTGGGTATAAAATGATTTGTTATATCAGAAAATTGTGTAGTTTTGGAAAACTGGACATACAGTGCACATCAGTCTTAGAGGTCCCTTGCAACAGAAAGAGTAAGGAGCCTGAAAAGGAGTGTCCAGTGACATCAGGTTGTCCCAAGAGACAAAAAGTGTTTAAAGAAGTAGGATATGGTCAGCAGGTGTGGCGATCTCTGAAAAGTCAAGTAAATGGTGGTCAGAATAATGGCTTTTGCATTCTGTTAACATGGGGATCATCAATGTTCTCATGAATGACAGTTTCATTAGAGTTCTAGGGTTGCAAAGTTGATTAGACCCATTTACAAAAGTGACACAGGGAATAAAACATCATGATGGGCAGAAAGGAGTATATTCCCTTATAGGATCATTGAAGGCAGGTATAAGATGATTTCCTTCTCTATTTTTTAATGGTTAAAATATTGTTTTGAATGAGATTTTGATTTGTTTTACCTTTTATCCTATTCTTAAGGTCCTCAAATTCTTGAATATTGGGCAAGATATCTGGTCATGGAAAGTCTTTCTTTACTGATATGAACTTTTAATAAATTAGGAGGGAAGGAACTGAGGATGGTTTGTTGTTCTCACTGAAAATTACATCTTGTTTTCTGATATTAGGAACATATTTAAAAATAAGATAAAGTACAGAAAGTGCCCCAAGAGTGATCCTTGCATTTCAGTTTAATATACAGGGAGAATTCAGGCTTATAATTTATTTTCTTTTCTTCAATATGCTATATCTTTTCTTGACTGTTTCTCTTAACTTTTTAAAAAATGTTTGTTTATTTTGAGAGAGAGCATACAAGCAAGGGAGGGTCAGAGAGAGAATCCCAAGCAGGCTCTTGCTGTTAGCACAGAGTCCCATGTGGGCCTCTGTCTTATGAAATGTGAGATCATGGCCTGAGCCAAAATCAAGAATCAGATACTTAACTGACTGAGCCACCCAGGCACCACTGTGATGAATTTTTATTAGCACTATGGTCTACTGTGAACTTGAGGTGCTGGTTGTTTAAAATGTCATCACATCTAACAAACTTTTGACAGTAATTTCAGAATGTCATCTGATACAAAGTCTATGTTCAAACCTCTCTTTTTAAAAATTTTGAATGAATATTTTAACAACTGAAATTAAGTAGCAAACATTATGTACCATTGCTAGAAAAAAAATTTTTTCTTCTATAACTATAAACCATAATGACAACTGATAAAATTAACAATAATTTCATAGTAATGAATATACTGTCCATTTTCAACTTTTGCCAGTTTTCCCAAGAATGCAAGAATGCATTTTGTAGATTTTCATATAAGGATCTGAACAAAGTAAATATATTATATTTGAGTCCTATATTTCTCAGAACTTTTTTACTTTGCAGTTCCTTATCACTTTTGTTTTTTATTTTACTTTATTTTTCATTTCATTGATTTGTTGAAAAACTTAGGTCACTTTCACTACAGAAAACTGCATATTCTGGATTTGGCTGATTGCTTGTGGGGTTAACTTACTCCCTTTATGCTCTATTCCCCATATTTCCTATACATTGGTAGAGCCAAAGGTTTAATTATGTTCAGGCTCTTATTTTTTTATAACTGAAAAAATTTTTACTGAAAGTAAAATTGATCATTGGGTTTATGTGAGTTGTAATCTTTTTTTTCCTCACTTGCTTTGCAAATATTTTCCCCATGGCCACCTACATTTTTAAATTTCCTTATATTTCATTAAAAGACATTCAGTTATTTGTTTTATAAGTGTCAAAAGTTAAAGTTCAATTTTTTTTTTTCACTCACTTGCAGTTCTACTCATGCCTTCCAAAAGTTAACTCTTAAGAGACATTTGGGTATTCGTACAGAAATTGTTTATGTTTCTGTAAATATATATTAAAAATAATATGTATGGTTGTTATAAATATTCTTGTAACATGCACTTATTGGTCACTGGTCAATAAAGTGAAATCTATTTCACTTATAAATAACTGCATAGAACATCATTTCCTGGATGTGCTATAATTTATTTAACCAATAATTTTTCTGAAGGGAAACACATACAAACACTTAAAAAAGACCCTTATTTCCAGATTGATATTGGTTTTAATCAGTTTTCTATTCAAAATAACATTGCAAGAAATACATACATGAATATATACACATATATTAATGAATATGTATATGAATATATAAAAATGAGTATTTGTATTTTTTCCAAGTTGAGTATTTTTACTTTAAGATACAACTAAAATGTTTTAATTCATTTTTATTTTTTCCTAATTTTCTTGTGAATGTTTATTTTTTTTTGAGAGAGAGAGACAGGGTATGAGTAGTAAAGGTGCAGAGAGAGAGGGAGACACAGAATCTGAAGCAAGCTCCAGGCTCTGAGATATCAGCACAGAGCCTAATGCAGGACTTGAACTTCTGGACTGCAATATTATGAACTGAGCCAAAGTAGGATGCTTAACCAACTGAACCACCCAGGTGCCTTGTTTTTGGTTTATTTTTAAATGTTATCTTTTTATTTTTTTATTTTATTTTATTTTATTTTTTTATTTTAGAAATGTCTTTTTTGTTTTATTAAGTTTTTATTTAAGTTCCAGTTAGTAACATACAGTGTAATATTAATTTCAAGTGTATAATATAGTGATTCAACACTTACATAAAACACCCAATGCTCATCACAGCAAGTGTACTCCTTCATCCCCATCCAGCAACCCTCAGTTTGTTCTCTATAGTTAAGAACCTGTTTCTTGGTTTGATTCCCTGTCCTTTTCCCCCTTTTGTTCACTTGTTTTGTTTCTTAAATTCCATATATGAGTGAAATCATATGGTATTTGTCTCTTTCTGACTTATTTCACTAGCATAAATATGTTAAATACGTTATGCTAGTAAAATAACATATGCTTTCTAGCTTCATCCATGTCATTGCAAATGTCAAGATTTTATTCTTTTTGATGGCTGAGTAATATCTGTGTGTGTGTGTGTGTGTGTGTGTGTGTGTGTGTGTGTGTGAGACATCTTCTTTATCCATTCATCAGTCAATGGATATTGGACTGTTTCCATAATTGTCTTTCATAGATAATGCTGCTATAAATATAAGGGTGAATGAATTAGTATTTTTGTACTCTAGGTATTTTTCAAGGTTGCTTTGGCTATTCGGGATCTTTTGTGATTGCATGCATATGTTAGGATTATTTGTTCTGGCTCTGAAAACTGCTGGTGGTATTTTGATAGGGATCACATTAAATCAGTAAATATTTTTGTATAGAATAGTTATTTTAACAGCATTTGTTCTTCCAATGCATGAGTATGGAATATTTTTCCATTTTTGTATGTGTCGTCTTTAATTTCTCTCATCGGTGTTTTATAGTTTTCAGTACAAGTCTTTCACCTCTTCAGTTACGTTTATTACTAAGTGTCTTACTGGTTTTGGTGAAACCGTAGGTAGGATTGATTTCTTGATTTTTCTTTCTGCTTCATTATTGGTATATAAAAATGAAACAAATTTCTGTACATTGATTTTGTATCCAGTGACCTTACTGAATTCCTCCATCAGTCTAGCATTTCTTTGGTAGAATCTTTCGAGTTTTCTTTGTAGAGTTTCATGTCATCTGCAAATGGTGAAAGTTTTACTTTTTCCTTGCTAATTTGGATGCCTTTTAGTTCTTTTTGCTATCTGATTCCCGAAGCTAGGGCTTCCACTACCATGTTAATTTACTGTGATGTACCTTTGCTGACCACAGTGTTATGAAGCTAGAAATCAACCACAAGACAAAAGACCACAGATAAGTGGAGGCTGAACAAATGCTACTCAACAATGAATGGGTCACCAAGAAATTAAAGAAGAAATTTAAAATAATACGTGAAGACAAGTGAAAATGGAAACACAGTGGTCCAAAACTTTGGGATACAGCAAAAGCAGTCCTAAGAGGGAAGTATATAGCAATAAAGTCCTATATCAAGAAACAAACAAAAAAAGAATCTCAAATAACCAACCTAACTTTACATGTAACAAAGCTAGAGAGGTACCTGGGTGGCTTAGTCAGTTAAGGTCTCAACTTGGGCTCAGGTCATGATCTCATAGTTCATGTGTTTTAGCCCTGCACCAGACTTTCTGGTGTCAGTGCTGAGCCTGCTTCAGATCACCCGCCCCCCTCTCTCTGACTCTTCCCCACTCTTGCACGTCTCTCTCTCTCTCTCTCTCTCCTTCTCTCTCAAAAATAAATGTTTTTTTTTTAAAAAACTAAAGGAGCTAGAAAAAGAAAAGAACTGCAAGCCAGCAAAAGAAGGGAAAAACAAAGATTAGAACAGAAATAAATGATATAGAAACTAAAAAAAAAAAAAAAAAAGAAAAAGTAGAACAAATCAGTGACACCAGGAGCTAGTTCTTTGAAGAAATTAATAAAGTTGATAAATCTCTAGCTATACCTTCCAAAAAGAAAAGAGAAAGGATCCCAACAAATAAAACTACAAATGAGAGAGGAGAAATAATAACAAGTAGAAGCAACTATAAGAGAATATTATGGAAAAACGATATGCCAACAAATTGGACAGCCTGGAAGAAATGGACAAATTTCAACAAACAAATAAATAAGTGACACTGAAACAGGAGGAAGTTTAACAGACTGATAACCCGCAAAGAAATTGAATAAGCAATCAAAATCCCAACAAACAAAAGTCCAGGGACAGATGCCTTCACAGGTGAATTCTAACAAACATTTAAAGAAGAATTAATACCTGTTCTTCTCAAACTATTAAAAAAAAATAGAAAAGAAAGGAAAACTTCCAAATTCATTATGTGAGGCCAGAATTACCCTGATCCCAAATCCAAATAAAGACTACACCAAAAAAGAGAATTATAGGTCAATATCCCTGATGAACATGATACAAATATTCTCAGTAAAATACAAGCAAACCATATCCAACAATACATTAGAAAAATCACTGACCATGATCAAGTGGGATTTATTCCTAGGTAGCAAGTGTAGTTCAATATCAACAAATCAATCAACCCAATACATCACATTAAAAAAAGAAAGGACAAGAACCACATGATTTTCTCAATACACACACAAAAAAGCATTTGACAAAGTACAACATCCATTCTTGATAAAAACCCTCAACAAAGTACATTTAGAGGAAACATACCTCAACATAATAAAAGCCATAAATGAGAAACCCACAGATAATAACATCCTTAATGGCGACAGACTGATAGCTTTTCCTCTATGATCAGGGATAAATTAGTATTTGTATACTGCATTTCTAGGATCATAATTTCTGGAAAAATTTATATATTTTGAATTTTTTAATGTTAACTATCACAATTTATACCCCTACAAAGAAGATGAAAATGCCTTTTTTCCCCTCAAATATATTAAGTCTAGGATCAGTATATTTTAATATAGTAATGTGGCCCAACATCAAATATGGTAAATTTCTCCTGGCTTAGTATTTGGAAGTTCAGTGTCTCCTTTGCGCTGGTAATTCCCATAAAGTCTAATGTATTTCAAGGAATGAAGGGAGACCATACAGAGATCCTGAATTATTGCTACTTTGAGCAACTGACTCATAGAGGTAATTAAAACAAATATAGTAAAATAAAAAATTGTGATTTTTGCAGCAAATGTAATGAGATGAGAGGAGTGATTATTTGAAGTCCGTCAAAGATTAGGCGAAAGCCCATAGTCTCCATTACTTGTGTAAATAGGTAAAGAGGAAAAGAGAAACTGCACTACATAAAAGATCATGTATTTCATTGACAGAAAATCCGTCTCTGGTAATCCAAACTCATAATGAATTGGATTTATTCACTTCATCCTCTGAGATAGTGAATATGAAGAGTTAGAAATACTGAAAATAAAAGACAAAGATGTATGGTGACATGTCCAGGATTGTAAAAATTTTATGAATGAAATATATGTTTTGTTGAATTTCTAAATTAAATCATGCCCATTTACTTTGATCTGAAAATTTTGCTACCACAAAGCCCCAAATCACTAGCACTAAATCAAATCTGGTGAGAATGATACTTTCTCGTCATCCAGCATTTGATTACTTATAACAAGGTAGAAACAAGTTAGCCAGAAATGCTTTTACTATAGTCACACCCTAGTGCCTTTGCATCTTCAGGGAACCTATAATCATGTAAGTCTAACACTTAGAAACCGATGATAATTATGGCCTATCTATCGTACAGGTCTCTGATTTTTACCCCTTTAACATCTCTGCATTCTTTTCTTGCACTGCATTTTAAGCTCTTATATCCCTCATTATTACTCATTTCCATCTCACTTTAATTGTTATTTATTTACCAGAGATGGGAGAATAGCTTTGCAGCTAACTCATGTCTTGAAATTTGGGCTCATGTATCTTTCTATAATGTCCATATATTTACATGTGACTATGTGCACTAATAAGTTCCTCCTGTTCCTAGTGCAGATTCTTTTTTCTTAACTTCACCTGCCTTACAATTCCCTGAATTTCTGTCTAAATAAATAAAGGTGAAAATGAGAATATTTATATACAGGCACATATATTTGATAGAATGTAGAAAAAACTTTATGTGTCTACAGGACTTTATGTCATTATTTGGGTACTATTTTGAAGTTCTTGTAAAAGACCTAGAAAAATCAGACTTCCTCCTAAAAATTAAATTATAAATTCAAGACATAATGGACTAGAACTTACATAATTTAATTTACATAGAAGAAACATACTAGCTCCTAGGGTCTTGTACCTTGGGTGTATCCTAAGAGAATGTGTTAAAAAATATTCAGTCTCAGTAGTCACTTCTCAGAGAGAGGGAGGCACTAGCAAATATACTTTGTTTCCCATCCCATTAAAAAAACTACCATGAATGTGAGTCTTCTAAGATTAAAATTCAATTTATTTAGCTCTCTATTTTCCTGATTTCATATTTGCCCCAAACTTTCAGATATTGATTGGCTTATCATATACCTTGCTATGATAAGTATTCACATACACATGGTATTTATACTTCTCATTGACAATAGAGTGGCATTCTGATGGTTTCTATGTAACAAGACCCTCTCTTTTAGGTTTTGGCCATTTTATACCTAACTAGAATAATTCCTTGGACCATCGAGGTGGGGGATCAATCTAGAATGGGGCAAACCATTGAGGTCTACCTTGGTTCTACTCATCTCTAGTAACGCTTCTCTGTGTTTAATAAATCAGAGTGCTCACCACAATACCTGGGGAACTTTAAGAAAATAATTTAAGAAAAACAGAGATTTATGTATCTCACCCCAGATCTCTCAATTCATAATATTTGCTGGTAGAACCCAAAAATATCTTTAAAGTCACCTTAGTCAATCATATGTAATTAATCTAACAATAAGTCGGTGACCCATATTTGTAAAATCACTGTGACAATTCTTCCATCCTGCAACTGTCACCCAGTCCATTTCAAGACATTTCTGCCTTACTTAGGCAAACTGTATATATATACTTCATTTTTATAATACACTAGATATGAATGTATAATATATACAGAGACATATAACATAGGGGTACACACGTTCGGCTGTTATTACTTATATGACAACCAGCATTCATCTGCAGATTCTGTATGGTCAGTTTCCTCAATGATATTAAATGGGGAGTGACTAACAAAATATTGAATTATTGCAACTATTTTTTAAAAGATTTCAAATAATGGTATTTACTGCATTACTCTGTCTATTCTTTATTGGAGAATCAGCTTTTTGGGGATCCTTTCGGTGTCTTGGAATTCATCAAAGGTTTAATACTCTGAGAATTGAAGTCAGCATATTTAGTAAGAGCCATAAATATAGTGTTCTGCTCAATAAGTACGTGGATGAATGAATCATTTTGATTTACTTAGTTCTACCTAATATTGAATCAAAACTTATTTAAGAGTATATACATATAGTAAGAAAATGTGTTCAAAGTGAAAGATATGAAGAAATCTCAAAGATAGGAAAATCAGGATAGATAAATTCATTGGTCAGATGAATATATCAAATGAAAGCAATGAGACCTTGAACACTTACTAAAGTAAAGGGTACAATTCAACAAGAAACAAGTTAAAAGGGAAACTGGTTGATTTAACAGATATTCATTGAGACACTGTTCTAGGTACTGGCCACATAGTGGTGAATAAGGCAATGCCCTCATAAAGATTACATTTAAAGGGGGAGCTATAGTCAATTGAAAACTCTATAAAAAAGAAAATCACATTTCAGAGTGGCTTCAACTACCACATGATATTGTAAAAACTTAAAGTGGTCAAGCGTGGGCCTTTTTTAAAGTTTATTTTTATTTATTTTGAGAAAGAATTAGAGAGCAAGCAAGAGAGCGGCAGAGAGAGAAGAAGACAGAATACCAAGCAGGCTCCACGCTGTCAGCACAGAGCCCAATACAGGTCTTGAACTCATGGACTGTAGATCATGACCTGAGCTGAAATCGGGAGTCAGTCACTTAACCGACTGAGCCACCCAGGTGCCCCAAGCCTGGACCTTTTTGAAGTATAACTGTATTCCAACCTGAAGACAGCCTTAGATAAAGTGAAAATCCATGAGTAGATTTCAAAATAATATTTTGTCAATCAGCGTCTAAGGTGAATATAATACTGTTCCTATCCTTATTTCTCATTCATCCCCTTTCATACTACTCAGTTGCCTTCATATGACTTCATGCAGTCTACCACATTTTCTTCTTCATATTATCCAACTAGCACAAGATCTATTTCAACAAAATATCACATGCAATGTTTCTGTTAACAGAAGTTGCCCCATCTATTTCTATTCTCATTCCCACTCAATGCAATCTATCTGCACTGAAATACTCTCTGTTATTCAAACTTACCAGGCATATTCCCAATTTAAATCTGGCATTAACTTTTCTCTTCCCACAATACCAGACAGTCTTAAATGGGAGAGTAAGATAGTTGAAGATTTTCAATGCTCTATGGGTTTAATCTATGCATCTAAAAGCTATGTAATGATTACGTTAGAGAAGCTGTTATAGTTACAGCCTACTAAAAATAGTAATATTGTATGTTTTCCTCTTATTTAGAATTCTTTGGTTGCTAAACTGGCAGAATATCTGTTAAAGGGGCTTTGACATATTTGAGGTCTGCATTGGATTCTGCCTTTAATATGTTATTTGTGTAATGCTTTTTATTTGATATGCTAGCTTTGTGATATTTTTTATGTAATAAATATGTGCCTCATGTATGACAATTACTGTCCTAGGTCCTAGGTATTCAGAGATAAGTAAGGCTATGTGGGATGGGGCAAAAGATATATAATTAACAAATAAATAATAAAATATTAGGTAGTGATGAAAATAGGGAGATGATAAGGCAAATGACTGTTAGTGCTTTCAGACTGAGTTGTTAGGAAAGACTTCTTTGAGGTTTTGAGGGCTGAATGTCTAGAAGGAGGTACTATGTGGCAATGAGAAAAGAACATTCAAGACACAGGAATTGTTAGTGTAAGGGTCTTAAAGAGGAATGAGCATTCATTCATTCATTCATTCATTCATTCATTCACTGTTCCCTGCTACAAATACTTATTGGATTCAACTGTGTTCTAGGCCCGATTTTAGGTACTAAGATTCCACAGTGAACAACACAAATGTCTCTTCCCTCATGCAGCTAAATTCCAAAGGTGGAAACAATAAACTATAAGCATAATAAATGTGTTATATTTCATATTGGAGATTAATAACTGCTATAAAAAAATAGTACATGGTAAGGGTGGATTGAAGCACAAGTGTCAGCGTGTGTAGGGAGGGACGGAGCATATTTAAGTATTAGACCTCATTGAGAGGACATTTTGAACAAAGACTTAGAGATGCCAAGAATATTGAGTATCTCATAGAGTCTATGGAAAGTCGGTGAAAAGAACCTACTGCAGAACAGAGGCAGGAGAGTGACACCAGATAGCAGATACAGAATCTAGCATGAGAATAGCTTGCATAGGAAGGCACCTGACAGCAATACCGCCATTGCCCTTGACCTTGTAGTTAGACTCACACTTTTTGCCACTGACCTTGTAGTTAGATTCATTCTACCCTGTATGTGAATACTTGCTCAACTCTCACTGTGTTTTCACTGCCACTAGATTTGAAATCCTCGGGAGCAGGAAAATTTTCACCTAGGTCTTTTTCCTATCTCATATAGGGCAAGAGAAACACCTTAATTCTTGCTTTCTACTGAATCTACAGGAACTTGCTTTCTCCTGAGCCTCATAAAACAGGAAATTCCTCCAAAGAGAATAATCTTCTGACTGTAGATAACAAATAGAATGACAGACATCAGGTAAAATCCATTTCTATTATAGTTTTTCTACTCCTTAAATATAACAGGAAGGATAAAAAGCCACGGTCAAATGGAAATTGAATTAAAATCTGACATATATGTGAATTATATGCTAAATTAAGTTCTACCACTTATCCTAATATTTGCAATGTTTTAACTCATTTACATTTGATATTCAACAATAGTTTAATCATGCTATATTTTAGCATAAATTATCTTACCTGTTTAACACTTTCTACTTTTATAACACATTGCAAACTCTTGTTTATTTTTTTTAAAACTACCTGATTTTCAATTTTCATCTTTAAAAAGTCCCCTCTGAAATATCTGACCTCCAAAAACATAATACTAAGAAAGCAAATCACAAAACATATTATTATTTTTCTTGTGTTGGACTATCAAGTTTCTCTTGGTCTTGAGAGATTCCTTAGCTTTCTCAAGTCTATATTGTTATGCTTTCCACTGGAGACACTCAGATTTCAGTAATTGGAGCTCATTGCGAGCCCTTTTCTGATAACTTCCTGAAGAATATCCAAAAGCCCATTAACATGCAGTGCATTAAGCTGCTTCAGGGTTTGCAACTGTATTGGAGAAACAGAGAACAACTTTTACAATCCCTCTGGGGTGTGTATAAATCTCTTCAACTCCTGATATGTATGCTGTATTAATAACCAAAACCATGCAAGATAGAGCAATTGTATAAGAAAAAGAATATTAAGCTTTTTCTCTTCTAAACATTTCTACCACAGTCTCCAAATCTCTATTTTACAATAAATACATAACCTTTTTGCTTGATTCTTCACAAATTTGAAGCTTTTGACTGCTTTTCCTTTTTTTCTAAGAGATAAGTCTTTTGAATTATTTAACAATCCATAATATTTTGACCCATGCCCTTCTTATTCACTACTAGCTGTTTGTGCATACCATCTCCACTATTTGCTGTGTTTCATCTGAGTACGAGATGCCAAGAGTCAGGTTGCTCTTCTGCCTCTTAGATGCTCCAGGGCAATGGCCAAATGGCCACAGCCATGGACCTTGACATTTCTTGCTCCTTTTTTTAAATTACTGTTTTTCTGTTTTCCAGTTCCCAACTCTAAACAGTAGCTGTTTGTCTCTCCCCTGTTTGACTCCCAGTTTAAATTTATTTTCCCAATGTCATTGCCTTTTTGATAATGGACTAATGCTTTCCTCTATGCTTAGTTTTCCACTCTGGTCCCAGATGTGACTACCCAGCCACCTTATTCACTTGAAGAGACAACCACTAGTATTATTCCCAAATGTTTGTGCTATTTGTCCTCCTTAAGGACTATGTGCAACATCTAATTTCCTTACTCAAGACCAAAACTTAATATAATTAATCCATTGGAAAAATGGAAATTAAACTTTACATATAAGCTGTATATTACAGTTTCACATTTTCATGAATTGACCAATAAAGCTTCCTGATGAAAACTTAGATCAAGATCATAAATTCCTCAGTATTTGAGGGTTTATTTTCCTCCCACTGCTTAGCAAAATAATTTTTATGTAAAATTGTGAAATGATGCAAGAATCTCTATTAGGGCTGTCGTAAGTTAATGAAATTAAGAATATAAAACATAAAAAGAATGAAATTCTTCCTAACTCCTACTATATCTTAAAAAGGCAGAAATGGTTGAAGTAGACTGAAACTTATCTAGTATCTTCTGTAATTACAGCTGCAATATACTTTTTAAACTTAATATACTTTGAGGGGTTCCTGGGTAGCTTAGTCAGTTAAGTGTCTGATTCTTGGTTTTGACTTAGGTCATGATTTCACAGTTCGTGGTTTTGAGCCCTGTGTCGGGCTGCACCTGCTGGTACACAGCTTGCTTGAGATTCTCTCTCTCTGTCTGTCTCTGTCTCTCTGTTTGTACCTACCCACCTCAAAATAAATTAACTTAAAAATAATAAATTTAATATAATTTTTCATGCTAACCATCTAAGTTTTATCTACTGTATAACTTGATTTACACTGTTATAATTTTAACAAATTTCCCCCTGAATTAAAATGAATTACTCTCATGCTTGCCATGCACAGGTTGCATCATGCTTACAGCTTCTAATGTCAAATTTTAAACCAATATTTTATGGATAGATGACACATCTGAGAAAAACAGAAAGAAATTTCCTTCTGGAAAATAAACCAATTTCAGGAAAATTTGCTATGTAACAAATCACCCAAAATTCAGTGGCTTAAAACAGCAACCACTTACTATTTTTCATAAGCAATCAGGTCATCTGAGGATCAGCTGGTCTAGGCTAGTTTCTATTTGACAGTTCTCTTGGTTTCAGCTTAGTTCACTCACACATACTGGGACAACTAATGGCCAGCTGATTTAGAATGGCATGGCTAGGTTTGACTTAGTTCCACGTGCTTCTCATTCTCCTGGGACCAGGCACCAGCTGGGGCACATCCTTCTCATGGTGACAGCAGAAATACAAGAAATGGAGGCATTTTACAAGCCTCTTTTTACGTCACGTCTCCTGGAATTTCATTGACAGAGCAAATTATATGGCCAATCCAAAAGTTCAAGGGTGCAAAAGAAGCCCCGCTTAAAGTGAAAGTCACGGCAAAGTTACTTGACAAATGAAGTTGATATGGGGAGGGGTGAAGAATTAAGGCCATTGCTACAATCCATCATACCATTTATAGTGGTGAAAATATCTATATCTATGTATATGTCTACATCTATAGATATATCTACTTACCTATTTATACTTTTTCAGCTAAGTGTTTATAGTAAATAAAAGGCTTTAATATATTAAAAAACTATTTGGTTTTTACAAAAGTGAGATGAACCATGGAACATAAAAATTAATTCCACTTATTAGTAATTTGGGTCAGTCTGAAGGGGAAACACTTCTTCTTCTTCTGTTTTTTTTTTTTTACAAATGGTTTATTGTCAAATTAGTTTCCACATAACACTCAGTGCTCATCCCCACAAGTGTCCTCCTCCATGCCCATCCCCCCCTCCCCCCACATCCATCAGTCCTCAGTTTTTGTCAGCATTCAAGAGTCTCATGGTTTGCCTCTCTCCCTTTCCCCCACCATTTCCGCCCTTCTTCTCCCCCTTGGTCCTCTGTTAAGTTGCTCCTAATCCTCCTATACGTGCACACATATGATATTTGTCCTTCTCTGCCTGACTTACTTCACTCAGCATAACACCCTCAAGGGAAACACTTCTTCTAAGCTACTCCTCAAATGTTTCCACATACCAATCTGTCTGCAGTATAACTAAATGAAAGTCTTTAGAGAACTGTCAGACACATAGGAATTGGCAATAAATAAGTAAACAGCAATAATCATATGGATCTGTCTGAACTGCTCCAATGACAGCATTACATAGCTAGGGTTTCTTTATAAAGACTGTGAATGTAATTGCAGTTTTTAACTCTCTCTCTCCATTCCCATTTTTCTTATCTATCAGGCATACAAACAAAAGCCCTATAAAAAATTAACTTTTGTGAGAATAGTTACCATTTCTTGTGCATTGCTCTGTGTCAATGTATTTTGCAAGACATTTTATATTAATCTCTTTTTTTAATTTTTTTAAATGTTTTATTTATTTCTAGGGGAGAGAGAGAGACAGCGTGAGCAGGGTCAGAGAGAGAGGGAGTCACAGACTGAAACAGGCTCCAGGCTCTGAGCTGGCAGTCAGCACAGAGCCCGACGCGGGGCTGGAACCCACGAACCGCGAGATCGTGACCTAAGCGAAAGTCGGACGCTTAACCGACTAAGCCACCCAGACGCCCCCATTTTATATTATCTCTAATCCTTCCATAAAACTGCAAGGTAGATAGTATTATTAGTACTTTACAGAGATGATACTAAGGCATGAGAATTTAAGTAACTTGCCCAGAGTTCTAGATAGCAAATAATGAAAACAGAATTCATACTTAAGATGGTGTAGTTCAAATGTATGTGCTTAGGTAACATTGGTTTTATTTTTAATATAATGAGTATATTTCTATTGAACCAATTATTGGAAATAAAATAAGGCACATAGCTTCTGCTATATATGCTACATAATGGGGGCAAGAAGAAATATGTTTGTTACAAGGTAATGCACTCAGATGCCTGTGGGGACCCCCTTGCTCAATTTTAATTGTAAATGGACAAATGCTAGCAGCCCTAACCTGAGAAAGCCATAGTAACCATGGGCTCAGAGCCACAGAATTATGCCACTTGGTAAGCCCTGAGACTAGTAGAGATACTAGGTGATATAATAGGACTCTAGAATGGGCAATGGAGTGAGGAGACCATAAGCATGGCAGTGGCAGAAGTGGTTTTCTTATCTCACTGTCCTTCTTCTGCTAAGTTTCCCTCAAAAGGAGAGGTTTACCAGGATGTATATATAGAGGTGAATTGAGTTTTGCAAGGATTAAAGGTAGCAAAAACTCTCATATGCCACCTAGATATTTTCCAGTATGGATGCATTGCCGCAGCCTCTGAGATTGCTGTTGTTAGATAGCCTTCAGCTGTCAGCTCCTACAGGGATTTAGATGAAGAGAACTGCCTTGCCTAAAATCACTTCCCTTCCCAACATATTCCACATTTAGTGACTTATTAAATTAGGAATGACCATAGAGACCAACTTGGGATGACTGATGAGCTATTCTAGCTCCAGATTTCACCATGGTTAGACTGAAGCTATTGTCACAACTTGACACCTTGCTCTTCACAATCCTCTTCTTTCTTCCTCCTGTTACACGTGTTGATTCCAAAGGCACTCCACAGTAAACATCCTAAGCACTAAACTCTATCTCTGAGTCCATCTTCTGGGAATCTAACTCATGGGAAACATAGATTTCTTTGCAAAAACGTGCAACAATTTAAGGCACTTCCATTTCCAAGTATATATGGGATTGAGAAACATTTTCTCCAAAGCAGCAGCAAAGGCTGTACTTATCACTTTAAAATATGTACCTACATTATAATGCAAGACTTTTTTCAGAGCCTGAAACTTGCCCTTTCGGGTTGTTTCATATTTTTCCTTTGAAATAATGAGTGGAAAACCAAAAGACCATTAAGAAGATTTTCCATGAAAAAGGAATTATCTTCAACAAAGAGGAATTCAGCTCACTTCCAGGAGTAAAATTTAACTACTCAATGTTAATTTTGTAATTTTAATTTGAAATTTAATTTTCTGTTTTAACTCACTTTTTTTAGTTTCTTTCATTGTTTCAAGTTTTTATTTAAGTTCCAGTTAGTTTACATATAGTATAATATTCGTTTCAAGAGTAGAATTTAGAGATTAATCACTTACACATAACACCCAGTGCTCATCGCTGTGCCCTCCTTAATACACATCACCCATTTAGCTAATCCCCTCCCACACTGCTGCATCAACCTTCAATTTGTTCTCTGCAATTAAGAGTCTGTTTTATGGTTTGCTTCTCCTTTTTTCACCCTATGTTCATCTGTCTCATTTCTTAAATTCCACATGTGAGTGAAATCATATGGTATTTTTTTTCTTTCACTTATTTCCCTTAGCATTATACTCTCTAGCCTTATCCACGTGATTGCAAATGGCAAGATTTCATTCTTTCCATGGCTGAGAAATATTCTGTTGTAGACAGATACCCCCTCTTTATCTTTTCATCAGTTAGCGTACAATTTGGGCTCTTTCCATAAATTGGCTATTGTTGATAATGCTTCCATAGGCACTGGGGTGGCTGTATCTCTTCGAATCAGTATTTTTAGATCATTTGGATAAATTCCTAGTAGTGCAATTGCTGGATCATGAAGTGGTTCTATTTTTAATATTTTGAGAAACCTGCATCCTGTTTTCCAGAGTGGCTGTACCAGTTTGCATTCTCACTAACAATGTAGAAGGGTCCCCCTTTCTCCACATCCTTGCCAACATCAGTTGTTTTCTCTGTTGTTAATTTTAGACATTCTAACAGATATCAGGTTATATCTCATTGTAGTTTTAAACTGTAGTTTCCTGGTGATGAGCGAAGTTGAGCATATTTTCATGTGTCTGTTAGTCATCTGGATGTTTGCTTTAGAAAAATGTCTTTAATGCCTATGTCCATTTCTTAACTAGATTATTTGTTATTTGGTTGTTGAGTTTGATAAGTTCTTCATATATTTTAGATACTAGCCCTTTATCGGATATGTTATTTGCAAATATCATCTCCCATTCTATAGGCTACCTTTTAATTTTGTTGATTGTTTCTTTCACTGTCCAGAAGCTTTTTATCTTAATGAAGTCCCGGTAGTTCATTTTTGCTTTTAAAAAATTGTTTTAATCTTTTATTTATTTCTGAGAGAGAGACAGCATGAGCAGGGGAGGGTCAGAGAGAGAGGGAGATACAGAATCTGAAGCAAGATCCAAGCTCTGAGCTAGCTGTGAGCACAGAGTCCGATGCAGGGCTCGAACCCACGAACTGTGAGATCATGACCTGAGCCGAAGTTGGATGCTTAGCCGACTGAGCCACTCAGGCGCCCCTCATTTTGGCTTTTGTTTCTCTTGGTACTGGAGATGTGTGTAATAAGTTGGTATGGCCAATGTCAAAGAAGCTAATGCCTGTGTTCTTCTCTAGGATTTTAATGGTTTCCTATTTCACATTTAGGTCTTCCATCCATTTTGAATTTATTTTGTGTATGAGGTAAGAAAGTGACTCAGTTTTGCATGTTGCTGTCCAGTTTTGCTAACACCATTTGTTAAAGAGACTCTTTTCCATTGGATATTCTTTTCTGCTCCATTGATGAGTAATTGGCCATATAGTTTTGGGCCCATTTCTGAGTTCTTATTCTTTCCATGTGTTTATTTTTTGCCAGTACTATACTTTCTTAATGATTATAGCTTTGTATTATAGCTTGAAGTCTGGAATTGGGATGCCTCCAGCTTTGCTTCTCTTTTTCAAGACTGCTTGGCTATTTGAGTTCTTTTTTTGTTTCCATACAAATTTTAGGATTGTTTGTTCTAGCTCTGTGAAAAATGCTGGTGGTATTTTGATAAGGATTCCATTAAATGTGTAGATTGCTTTGGGTAGCATAGACATTTAACAATGTTGCTCTTTCAGTCATTGATCATGAAATGATTTTCCATTTATTTGTATCTTCTTCAATTTCTTTCATAAGTATTTTATAGTTTTCATAGTACAGTCTTTTACCTCTTTGGTTAGATGCATTTCTAGGTATCTTTTAATGCAATTGTAAAGAAGAATTGATTCCTAGATTTCCCTTTCTGCTGCTTCATTATTGACTGCTAGATTTCTGTATGTTGATTTTGTATCCTGCAACTTTACTGTATTTGTGTATTGGTTCTACCAGTTTTTAGGTGGAGTCTTTCGGGTTTTTTTACATGGAGTATCTATCATGTCTTAAAATAGTGAAAGTTTGACTTCTTCCTGGCCAGGTTGGATGTCTTTTATTTCTTTTTGTTCTCTGACTGAGGCTAGAACTTTTGGTACTCTGTTAAATAACAATGGTGGGAGTAGCCATCCCTCTCTTGTTCCTGACCATAGAAGAAAAGCTCTCCATTTTTCCCCATTGAGGATGGTATTAGCTGTGGGTCTTTTGTATATGGCCTCTGTGATGTTGAGGTATGTTCCCTCTATCTCTACTTTGTTGAGGATTTTTTTATCAAGAATGGATGCTGTATTTTGTCAAATGCTTTCTCTGCATCTATTGACAGGATCATATGATTCGTATCCTTTTATTAATGTGGTGCATCACATTGATTGATTTGCAAATATTGAAACAGCCCTGCAGCTCAGAAATAAATCCCACTTGATTGTGGAGGATAATTTTTTTAATGTTCTGACAGGTTTGATTGTTATTATCTTGTTGAGAAGTTTGCATCTATGTTCATCAGGATATTGGCCTGTAATTCTCTTTTTTTAGTGGGGTCTTTGTCTGGATTCCAGGATTCCAATCAAGGTAATGCTGGCCACATAGAATGAGTTTGGAAGTTTTCCTTTCATTTCCATTTTTTGAAAAAGTTTGAGAAGCATAGGTATCAACTTTGTTTTAAACATCCAGTAGTATTTCCCTGAGATACCATCTGATTTTGGACTTTTGTTTGCTGGGAAATTATTAATTCAATTTCTTTGCTGGTTATTGGTCTGTTCAGGTTTTCTGTTTCTTCATATTTCAGTTTTAGTATTTTGGATTTTGGCCAGAATGTGGTGAGTTTAAGTAGATGTGCTCTGGTCTGCTTTTTAAAAGAGACCTGATGCTGTTTCCCCTAGAGCTGAAGTTTTGCAATACTCTATGGCCAGTAGACTTGCTGCATGCGGGGGGATTTGTGCTGGTCTCCTGGGGGAGGGCCCACTGCTCTGGTTCTCAGGCACATTTGCCCTAGTAAAACAGCACCTGCAAAGTGCAGGGGAGCAGTGCTTGGTGTAAGTGGTTTAGGCCGCCACTGTTGGTGCCATGCTGCTTCCTGAAATTAGTTTATACTGAGGGTGGGGGGAAAGAAATGGTGCCAGGCCACTCCGTTATTCCTGGAGAGGGGAGTTCAGGCCCACTGTTGTCAAGGAAGCCCACCCAGAAGAGCAGACAATCTCCCCTTATGTGTCCCAGGCATCCTTCAGATCTCCGCTTCCACCCTGTCTGTGCCCATGCTGTCTGCCTGCCTGCAGTGCACCTGCGTTCTATTCCAGACAGACCAGCTGAGTTTTGAAATTCCAAACCTTAGGGACCTGTCATGACTCAGACCCACATTGGTCCTCTGGGAAAGGTTCTTGCCATGCTGGGGATAGTGAAGGTTTGCACCAGAAGGACAGTTGCACCAGTGCACAGGAGCTTGGTTTTTGGTGTAAAGCATGGCAAAAAGCTGCTGTCCACATTAGCCACCTTCAGCAGGTGTCTCTGTGCCTTTGCTGAGGGGCAGGGGATCACAAAGGCGTGCTGGCTCTTTTGTTCCCTGAGAGGCAATGCCTCCTCTCCTAGATGCACTGCAAGAAAGGGGAAACATCTTTCCCAGTACATCCCAGGGGATACTCAGATCTAGGGTCCGCTACCTAGCTATCTGCTCTTTTTCTCCACAGGTGCACACTGTAGGGCCCTCAGGGATCCACATCAGCCACACTGTGGACCTCTAAAACTCCAGTCCGTAAGCTCTGCCGGGTGTTACAACTCATGATAATCAGCCTCTCTTGTGTTGCCAGTCAGTGGCTTGAGTGAAGTGTTTTCCTTTGGCGATCTACTGTGCACTTCTGTCTCTGTCTCTCTCCTCTCTCTGTGATCAGGGTTCCCTCTCCTCTGTGCACCTAAGGTCCTTTTCTCTCCCAAATCACATCTGTGCACCTCCTACCTTCCACTATGTAGTTTCTTCTCTCCCTCTAGTGTGCAGTTTACTCTGTCAGTCCTCAGATCAATTTCTTGAGTGTTCAGAATGATTTGATATTTGTCTAACTGTGCTTGAGGGAAGAGCCCAGTCTGGGGTCATCCTACTCCACCGTCTTTGCTCCTCCACCTGCTTCGGAACTCACTTTTTTTTTTTTTTAGTTAAGATTTGGGCATTGCATTAGCTGAATAAATCTATGCCTAGAGAATAAAGAGGACTTTGCTAAACCTAACAAGTAATATATAGCAACCATCTGCTCATTTGATAAAATTATTGAGTTTTGCTCCTGTAGCTTCTATTAATAAAGTCATGGGGGCTGTGGAAAGGTGTGGAACTAAGCACCTGGAAATGAATTTTGTGTGTTTTTATAGGAACACAGTTTCCTAAAATATTTCCCCATTTTTAAAGTAAAATTCTTTGCAATTTTTCAGTCTTTGTTCAGCTAATTTAATAAGGGAAGAGTATTTTCTTACTGTTTTTTCCCCTCTCTGTCTATGTTGGTAAATTAAGGGATGACATACTGCTGGGACTAAGAGAAAATGATAGCAATGGCAATAGAAATTAGAAAACTCCAGGAAGTTGGGGTAGGGGTGGGACATCTTAAGAGAAGATGGAATTTGATACATAGAAGCATCTAAATACTGTAAGGAGTGATAAAAATGTCAGGTGTTATTAATTGAAGTAACCATCAAAATATATGTCCCTTACAACAATGAATATTAATTATTACATTAATATTAATATTAATTTTCTGTCTACAGGTAAATAATAAAATTATTACCATTTTACAATAGTTGGTTGATCATACATATGTTTAAATAAGAGGTCATTTAAAATAAAACCAAATTTTGTCCAATAATAGTTTATGTAAGTTTATAAAATATTTAAAAAAGAATAAAGCAAGAAGAAAAGAGGATCTTGGTGTTATGCTGCTACTATCCTGTCACCTTTAGGGTTTATTTATCATGATGTCTCTCAAAATGTCACTCCTTTATATCACATCTTAACAAAGAAAAAAAATCAGTCTATCATTGTCAGGCTTTACTGAAAAAACTATTTGTAATTTCTAACAAAATAAAATAATTCATTTTATCCATCTGTGTATATTGAATGCAAAGGTAAAGGATTCCTTCAATGAAAAGAAATATCTTCAGGCACCTGGGTGGCTCAATAGGTTAAGCAACTGACCTTTAAATTTCAGCTTAGGCCATGATCACGGGGTTGTGAGATAGAGCCCTGTGTCAGGTTCTGCACTAAGCACGGAGCCCACTTAAGGTTCATTTTCTCAACCCCACTTAAGGTTCATTTTCTCAACCCCTATCCCCTCCTCGCTTTCTTTCTCTCCCTCTCTCTAAAACAAACAAACAAAATGCTAAAAAGAGAAATATCTTTATGGGACTGTTAAACACATTCAAATAACTATTATATAATTAAGATTAAATCAGGAATGAGGAGTTTATTAGTGTCTTGTATAATGACTGTAGGTACTTATTTTCCAAATTGTCACTTATACATTAGTTTTGAATTAATCTACATTTATATATTAGCTAAGAAAATGGAGAAAAAAGGCAATAGGCATGCATATATAAAAACACAAGAACTGAGAATGTCCAGGCAATAGCTCTGACCTGAGGATCTTGCCTTGAGGCATGTGAAATAGCCATAGAAAATTGAATACTTTTTTTATTGTTTCTAGAAAAGATCCATCTGGTATTGGTTTGAGGGGTGTTAGTGGGTCAAGGTGAGAATATGTTTAATTATCTTTGCCTCTCCTATTTAGGTTTGTCTATTTTTTGACTAATAGTTTTTCAGATACTCATTTTTCCTCAGAAATGTCAACACTGGTGCCCTACAAGCAAATGGGAATTTAGCAGTTCTTCAAATAGATTATTTGTTACTGGCTTGATAGATGAAGAATCTCTTTGAGATATTCAAATTGACTTCAGTTAAAAATGAATTTTTGTATGTGATTTGAGTTGGTGAGTGTTTTTGCAGTTAGAGTGTTATGTGAACATTATAATATCATTTAAAGTTGTTTTCAATTTAAGAAGAAAGGGTCATTAATTTGGAATTGTTCTCACTTGAGAAAACTCAAAATGTTCAAAACACTATTGATGAATAGCAAATCTGAGAACAGCTCTCCCAAATTTAAATCACAGCCTTGACCATTCGCTTATTAGATATGCAGTAAAAATGTCAGCAGGATACTGAAATCAAATAGGAATTATCATGAAGTTAGAAATATATTGGAAATCAAGGAAGTTTGGGATGAAAAAAAAGGATTTGAATGGCATAATTAATTATGTAAGAAAGGGTGATGGTTATTATTTATTTGACTCTGTAATCTTGCTACAATTTCACTAAACTCCCTCACTGAGTTTTCTAAAAATTATATAGAAGCTCAGAAATCTCATCACTTTTGGCAGTAATTCACTTTTGGATGTTCTTTTTCTAACATTAGTTTTCTTATTTTCTTTTGTACTATCTGTGAATCAATTCAATAAAAACTCCTTTGGGATTATTCATTTTTCCATTAATGAGATATTCACAGATGGGTGTTTTTTGAACTTTGGTGTGGAGAAAAGACCAGAATAATTTATAGGCCATCAGGAATATTTCTTATGATACAAAATTGAGTGTAAGTGCTTTTGGCCCTTATGGCTAGAATTATTACAGAATGACTTTATAGAGAGTAACCTAGGGTGCTTTAAAAAAAATACCAGTGTCTTCCCGTATCCCTGAACAACTGCATCTGAATCATTGCTCTAAGATCCTGGCATATGTATCTTCAAAACTTTCCTAGGTGATTCTGAAGCACAGTGAAAACTGAGAATCACTATTTTAGTTTTGTTTCTTATCAACTAACTGAGATTATCAAATAAAGGGCTGGTGAAACTACAGTCTCTCCTCATGACTTCCTGTATAGAACAGTGGCTGTAGATATGGGTATGTCTTCTTTCTTTTGTTTAGAAACGAACTATTAGGTTTACAGCCAAATTGAAGGTAAAGTACAGAGAATGTCCATAATACTCCCTGCCCATGCACATAACCTCCCCCACTATCAACATCCCACACCACAGAGGGACATTTGTGACAGTCAGTCAACCTACATTGAATTAAATCTCTTTTGAGGAAGAAAGATTGTCTGGTTTTTAGCATTTATCTTTACATGTAATTTCCTCTTGTCTTAAAACCATGATTTCCAAGCAGAACATTTTGGAAAAAGCAATATTTTGAAGTTAAACTGAAGGCCAACCAAGTGTGTGTGTGTGTTTTTTTTTTTTTTCTTTCCTGTCTCGGGCCTGCGTGTGCTACTGTATGAAGCCATATTACTAACATTGCCACCATAACCAAGTTGTAACTAGGCCAGTACAAAAGGATATTGAATCCATCAAGAACTTTTGTGAACTAGTCTTTAAATATCCTGGAAGGAATTGATCATCATATTACTTCCAAGACAACATGTCCTCAGGGTTCTTTTCCTCTTCCTGCTGAGAGCTCGTTTTCTTTGATGGCAGCCATCTGTGTGGCCATGAGAACCCCATCTTTCCACTGAAAAAGCATTTCTTCTTTAAAGTTGGAATGAAGAAGGAACGCTGTGTTTATCTTAGAGATTGGAATACACCATCAAGATTTCATGTTAGTGAGTGAGGTAGAGGTGTTATTACAAGTCTTAGCTTAAGAAAAGATATATGTGTCAAAAAATCCAAGTTTTAAATCTTGGATTTATCTTTTTAGTGTTATTATTGGATCATTCAATTATAGTTCATAATTTCAGACTAACATAGGCCAATAACATAAACAATTTACTGCTGAAATTTAATATAAGATGACCTTTCAAATCACTATTGGAAAGATAAATATGCATGTCATATTCTAATTTTGTTATAAACTTAATAAAAGATAATAAAAATTACATAAAAATGAAAATTCTAGTTTTATTTTATAGCATTTTGGGAATAGGATATTTAGTTTAAATATTTTTTAATTTGAACTATATTTCAACTGAATATTTCAAAATTGTCATGGCCTGCTGAGTTAAAAGAAACATATATTAATATAGATTTTAGCTAAAACTCACCATACCAAAACCCTGTTATAACAATATGTATTATAATATAGATGTGCTCTGTTTCATGCTTCTGTGAATACATGGTACCAGGAATATCAACAGAAAATAATGATATAATACACAGTAAATATTTTAGGTAGGTGTTAGCCATATACCTAGACTACCATAATTGATTAACTGAAATATTGTGATAATTTTTAATATATAAATTCTGAAATATTGAAATATATTCTTTATAGTAACAGCTAATTATAGTGTCTGTCAACTAGAAATGGCTACTCAGAAGCATAAATTAATAACAGATTAAGAAAATATTGCTGATTTGGAAAAATAAAATTGAATATTACCTTATCTGTCAACCCCGACTGTACCTTGTAGTGCTAGTACATGAGTGGGTGCCTTCAGAGGCCAATTAATAAAGAATTTCTGGGGACTGGGGCTCAAGCATTGATACTTTGTATGCCCTCACCAGTAACTAATGTGCATCCAAGGTGGACAAACTTACTAAGCCTTAGAGAAACACATCATACTCTTTCACAAATATTTTGAATAGAATAGGAAGGATGTCCATACTGAGATTTTTTTTTTTCTTTTGCTAAAGACTGGAAATGACTTGAGTTGCAAAAGAGCCAATTGCAGAGATCCTCTTAGTAATCACAGAATATGAGTTGTCAGTTTTTCTGGGCCTATCATTCTTGATCCTTTGAAATGAAGATCTTTGAAATGAAGAGTTTATTCTAGGTGAAACATGAATTCTGTTCAGCTCTGAATTTCTACATTCTTAAGCCACTAAACGAAGAAACTACTCTAACTCAGCAATCTTGAACTGATTAATCTGTGCAATCAGTTGCCTCATCATAATAATAAACTAAATTATTTGTGGTGGTATTATTAAATAACTGTATGTGACAAACTTAAGTCTTCTGCTTACATATTTTTGTTATGTTAAAAAATACAAGTAGAAGACTAAAGCAAAAACAAATTATTATCTAGAAAATTTAGAACAAAGTTATTTACTTTCCAAAGAAAATGTACCAAAAATAAAACATTTATTGCCTTTAAAATATCTGCAACCTCTTTAAGATATCAAGCTTTCTCAATTTCCCATGTATGTGAAGCCTGACTATAAGGAGTAAAATACCTAGAGATAAAAATTTCACTATGTAAATTTATTCCTCATATAATAATAAGGTATGATGTATTAAAATAAAAAAGAAACTAATTTTGATACAGCCATTAATGTAAAAATATCCTTATCAAAAGACCTATGAAAGACCTTCAGAAATATATTCACAGAATTATTCATTTAACAAATATCTGTGCTGGCACTCTGCTGGGCACTGAGGATGAAGAAAGAATGTAGTCATGTAGTACCACTTTTCAAGGAATGTAGGACAAATGTGTTATATGTTTGTATATTCACATGACTCCAACAGATATACTAACAATATGATTTAGGGCTACAGTGAATATAATGACTGAGTTTATGTGAGTTAGAGAAGATAGAAGAGAAGTAATGGATCAGGGGAAAAGGGGGAAACAAGCATTGTGGCAGAAGGCAGTAATGGCATAAGAAATAGAGATTTCAACAAATCTAAGCAAGCTTGCTAGGTTTAGGGAATTTAGATTTCAGGGTCACTTGGTGCTTTTATACAAGGAGATAATTCTGGAAAAGAAGGTGAAATGATGATATGAAGATCTTTACATGTTAACTACATTTTAAAACTATATACTTGCCATTTTTAGAAGATAAAATGGCCACATAAAGGTCAACTTTGCATTTGAAATATATATTACTAAAAATATCAGTTTAAATGTTTTTTTACCTCTCATTCAAGGACTCTTTTTTCCTAAGACTTTGATACTAGGAAATAGTTTGTCTTTCTCAACTATCTAATACTGCTTTTTTCTTCTTATTCAGATATTAAGACATTATTAGATCTTTATTCATTTGTGCAAATCAAAGTTTCTAGCTGGTATCATCTTCCTTCAGGCTAAAGAAGTTTATACATATCTTACAGTATCTTACATATCTTACATATCTTACATCTGATGATGACAAATCCTCTTTTTTAGTTTGTCTGAATAAGTTTTAATTCACCTTCATTAGTGAAGGGCATTTTTGCTGGATATAGAATTTTTTCCTGGCTTGCAAAGGTTCTGATGAGATGCCTGGAGTCATTCTTATCTTTGTTCTCATATCCATAATTTGTCTTTGTTGTCTGGATGCTTTTATGATATTTTCATAATTGTTAGCCCACAGTTTGGTTATGATATGCTTTGGTTTAGTTTTCATTTTATGTATCCTGCTTGTGGTTTCATAATTTTTTAGATTCCTAGTTCATAATTTTCATCAGTGTTGGAAAAAAATTTAGTGATTATTTTTCCAAATTTTTTGGTCCTCATTTTCAGGAAATCCAAACACTCATATATTTGACTACTTGATATTGTCCCATTGAGGTCATGTGCATTTTTTCCCCACAGTGTTTTATTTCTCTTGGCTTTAATTTTATTTTAATCCTTTAATTTGGTGCTTCTAGCTGTCTCAACCTTCCTGACCTCTAAATTCTGGCTCCTTAACTCAGTGACAGACTTCCTCTTCTTGACATTCCATTTCTTGCCTGGTAAACCTTCCTGGCATGCATTTCTAGGCAAGAAGCTTTGGGAAACCATTAGCTCCACCATTATATATTTTGTCCAGTTTATAAATAAGGATATGTCCAGTTACCATTAACAGTGTTCAGAATATAAGCCTACTCTTCTTTACATAGTTTTAATTAAAATCTAGCTTTCTTTTCTAAACCACAATAAATGCTAGAGGATACAGATAATGATAAAAATTATTAAGCAGTGTGTGAGATAATAAAATACCTATCTCTCTCTCTCTCTCTCTCTCTCTCTCTCTCTCTCTCTCTCTCTCTCTCTCTCTCTTTTGTTCCTGACATGGAGCTTCTAAAACCCTTATAGTTTTCTAAGTGAGAAGAGCACTAGGAACATATTTTGTTCTAATATTTGGTCTTTGATTCTGGTCCCTAAATCCCTTGGAATTTCCTGAGTGATAGCAATATCTTTTGTTCTAATGAGGTGACTCTGGGTGGGCACATGGATGGTTCTTGTTCAGGAGCAGGTCACCAGGAAAACCAAGCCATGATTAGAAGCCTGAAATTTTCGGTTCTCCTCCTCATTCTCTAGACAGAGGACAGGGGCTACATACCCACATAATGAAGTCTCCATATGAATCCCAAAAGCGTGAGGTTTCGAGAGCTTCTAGGTTGGTGAATGCTTCATGTACCAGGAGGGTGACGCCCCCTAACTGCCCAGGGACAGAGGCTCCTGTGCTTCAGACCCTCCCAGATTCCTGTTATGTATCTCTTTATCTAGTTGTTCATCTGTATCCTTTATCATATTCATTATTATGTAATAAACTAATAAACATAAGTAAGTGTTTCCCTGAGTTCTGTGAGCTATTCTACAAATAATTCAATCTAAAGGAGAAGAGGTCTTGGAAACCTCTATTTGGAGCTAAGTCTGACAAAATTTTGGAGTAACCTGGGACCTACCACTTGTGATTGACATCTGAAGTGAAGGGTGGTCTAAAAAGACTGACCCTTAGTCCAGCGGGACTTAACGCTATCTCTAGGTAGGTTGTGTCAGAATTGAGTTGCCTTAGAGGATGCCCAGCTGGTATCACCAAGAATTTCTTGTTGTGGGAAAAATCCACGCATCTAGTGTCAGTACTGTGAGTGTGGTAGCAGGATAAGAATAGAGGTACAAGAAGATTCAGTTTTCCCTACTCACAGACACACCGACCTGTGTATCCATAACTCACACAGAGTTAAATGTACACTTAGAATAAGGACTTCTCAGATGAGAAAAGCCTTATTATTGTCCAAGAGTATGAGAGGATCCTACATTACCACCTATAATTTGCAACATTGCATAGCATCTGAAATAGGGATAAAAGAACTCTGTCATAAGATGTGTCAGGATGAGTACTAAAAAATGAAATGAAGATATAAAATAGAAAACGTCTTCAGCTGTCTAGAAACAGACCAAGGAAATTGATTGACTTTCAAAAGGACAGTTTTGATCTTATAAATGAAACTAGAATATATGTTAGGAATTATAAGTATTGATAGTATCTATATTTGCACACTGTTTAGAGATTATAAAAATTTACAAACATGATCTTATTTTATTCAAATAATAAGCTGTGAAGAAGGTAAGACAAAATTATCTCCAGTTTTAGGATTAAATTTGTGATAGTGTAAGAGATATTAGCATATAGGAGAAAAAAACATTAACCTGGTTTTAGATCAGTATTCAAATACATGTCATGGCAATTTCTGTGTGAGCATCAATTTCACTATCTAAATAAGGTAAAATAGAAAGAGTTATAAATCAGGAGGTTATAATCCAACTATTTGAACTCAACATTTTGACTAAGTCCTACATATAATTTTTATGGATGAAAGTTAAATGAAGAAATATATCTTATTGGCATAACAGATACCTGTAAAAGTTGATCTGAATAAAACTAGCTTTCATGGAACAAATAAGCCTAAAACAACACAGGAACTAAAAATGCAGATTGTAATGAAATTTGTTGAAAAATTCATTTGTTTTTTTAGAAAAATTTAGATCAGCAAAATTTTATCTGAGAAAAAATAGACTAGAGAGAAATAGTAGACAGGGAAAACTTGCAACAGAAGTTGTGGTGGTAACAATATGAATTAAAATTTATTTAGTCTTAATCATTATTGTGAAATTACTAGGTTAAATAATAAAAATAAACAATAGGGGGACAGTCAGCTCAGTTGGGTAAGAGTCTGACATTGGCTCAGGTCGTGATCGCACAATTGGTGAGTCTGAGTCCTGCATGGGGGTATGTGCTCACAGCATGAGGCCTGCTTTGGATTCTCTTTCTCTCTCTCTCTGCCACTCATATGCTCTCTCTTTCTCTCTCTCAAAAATAAATAAGTAAACTTAAAAAATAAATAAACAATAAATTATGATTTATGTCTTCTGCATAAATTTAACCAAAAATTAATTTAATGTATCACCATCCCAGAAAATTGTTAAAGACAAAAAACTCTTCTGCTTCATCATCGTACCTCCACATGTTTTATACTTAAAGACTTCTATGCAGTGTTATTATGAGTAAATAATATACATAAAGGTACATAGCATAATGGCAGGCATAGGAAGCTATCAGTGTGAGATTTAGACGTGAATATATTGTGTACATTTTGGCCCCACCATTTCCATTCCTTTTATGGACAAATTAACAATAAAATGGGAGCAATTTTAGCAGAGATTTTCTAAGGATTGAAGTAGATAGTGCATGTATATTCTTTAGTATCATTTAAAACTTTTGTTATTGCTACTATTACAACATTATTACTTGAGAGAGCACAACTCTGCAATGACTCAAGTATCCACAAGTCCGTCCATTTCTTGGGACTTTGATAAAGATACTTGTACATTTTTACACCAACATGATAGACACTGTGTTAATGACTCTAGCTTTACTGTGATCCTATTATTTGGTAGAACAAATATTTCAATTTTATTCTTCTCCAAGGGTGTCTTGCCTGTTCTTGATCATTTGTGGCACCATAGAAATATAAGAATCAGCTTGACAAGCTACAAATACATGCAAATACACACACGTACACGTACGCACACACGCACATACACACACATGCACACAAACTCTCCAGGGTTTTTAGATTTGGATTGCACACTCTTTAGAGCAATTTAGAAGGAACTTATATCTTTTAAATATTTAATCTTCTAAACCATAAACCTGATATATTTAGGTATTCTTTATTTTACTTCCATAAAAAAATTTTGATATTCTGTTGAGAAGTCATGTACGTCTTTTGTTGGAGTCATTTCAAGATATTTAATATTTTATGCTATTTTAAATCATATTATTAAAATTATTTTCTATTGATTGATATATGTGGAATGCCTATATTAGCCTTGTATCAGGCAAATTTGCTAATTCATTCATTATAATAACTTAGGGGTAGATTCCGTTGCATTTTCTATGTACATAATCATCTCATCTATGAAAAGTTAGGATTAAAAAAAAAAGTTAGGATTTTTTTCTTTCTTTCCAGTTTTTAAATGTGTTATTTTTGTCTAGGCTTTGTGAACTAACTAGAACATCTAGTAAACTGTTAAATAGAAATGGAAGCAACAATATTGTTGTTTGATGCCCATCAGAGTACATTTTCAGTATTTTATCATTTAGTATAATATTTGCTATAAATTTTTGATAGATAATCAGATTAAGGAAGTTCCTATCTTTTTCTCGATTGCTAATATCAAACACTATTTCTCATCATCATATTGATCATATGATTTGTCTCCTCTTCTACTTGTATTAAGGTAGCAAACTAAAATAATCGGTATTCTAATGCCAACTTAACCTTGCATGAAATAAACTCATCTTGGTCTAGGATATTAAGTTTGCTATGCTATGCAGGATTTGTTTCCTCATATTTTGTTAAGAATTTTTATGTTGCTTTTATTAATGAGATTGGGTTATAGGTTTTCTTTCTTCTTCTACCCTAGTCCAGTGTATCAAGGTTATATTAGCCATACTGAGATTGAAAATGTACTATCATTTTCTAGTATATCAAGATTTTGTGTAAAATTGGCATTATTTCTCTATTTCTTTGGTAGAATTTGCCAGAGAGGTCATGTTGACCTGAAATTTTCTGTACAGGAGGATTTTATTTTTTTTTATTTATTTTTTTTACAAATAGTTTATTATCAAATTAGTTTCCACATAACACCCAGTGCTCATCCCCACAAGTGCCCTCCTCCATGCCCACCCCTCCTCCCCCCCACATCCACCAGTCCTCAGTTTTTGTCAGCATTCAAGAGTCTCTCATGGTTTCCCTCTCCCCCTCTCCCCCACCATTTCCGCCCTTCTTCTCCCCCTTGGCCCTCTATTAAGTTCCTCCTAATCCTCCTATACCTGCACACATATGATATTTGTCTTTCTCTGCCTGACTTATTTCGCTCAGCATAACACCCTCAAGGTCCATCCATGTTGCTACACATGGCCAGATTTCATTGTTTCTCATTGCCATGTAGTATTCCATGGTATAGATAAACCACATCTCTTTGATCCATTCATCCGTTGATGGACACTTAGTCTCCTTCCATGTTTTAGCTATTGTGGAGAGTGCTGCTATGAACATTGGGGTACATGTGCTCCTATGCATCAACATTTCTTGTACAGGAGGATTTTAAATGATGAATTCAATTTCTGTAATTGCCAAAGACTATTTTTAGGATTTTTTTCCGGTATACATTTTTTAATATTATTTTTTTTCTAAAAAGTTATGCATTTCATCTCAACTTTAAAAATTATCTTTCATAATAATTTATTACCTCTTTAACACTTAGTAGTTCTTAATGACAATATACTTTAACATACTTTGCCTTTTATTCTTCTTCTTTTTTTTTTTTTTTTTGACAGTGTACTTTTTCATCTCCATTCCTAAAATTTTTTGCTTTATTTTTATTATTTGTTTTTAGGCTTTTCAGAGCCTTTTAGTCTTTTTAACATTTTAATTTATTTGGCATTTCTACTATACTTTTTCCAGTTTATTATTACCAGGCTTTGCCTTTATTCTGTGTCTCTTCTTATTTGGTTTACTTTGTTGTTCTCTTTCCAGATTCTTGAGATAGTTATTTGACTCTTCACATTTCCAGCCTCCCATATTTCATAGTACATGCTCCCAAGTCTATAAGCTTCCCTCAATTCCTGTTTCAGCTGTGTTTTCAGGTTATTATACAAAATATTTTCTTTATCATTCAGTTTGAAACATTTTTCTCTTCTCTACTGTTATTTCTTCTTTGATAAGAAAGAAATCAAACACCTTATCTGGAAGACACAATCTTATCTGGAAAACACCATCATTTTTCTAGTTATCATTTATTACGATTGTCCAGTTAAATTGTATTGTGGTCAAAAAACATATTATTTATTGTTTTTGTAGCTTTTAGGTTTAAAATTATAGTTTTTTATGAATGAGAATTTCATAAATTTTATGAATATTACTTTCTTGCTTGACAGGAAAATGTGTCCTAAATATGTTGTGTTCTATGTTCCTATATAAATGTACTTGTTTAGTGTTATTAGTTACATATGCTAACAAAAAATCGTGTTCCTATAAAATAGCTATATATTTTAAAACAAAGGAAGTGAGAAAAGTAATATCATTTGACATTTTTGTAAAACTTTTCATGTCTCAGAATATTACTAAATTCTCACATATGTTTCTGTCTTCAATATGTTGTAATATGTTGTTTTCGTTGAAGTATATGAAGAAAGTCTGGCCTCAAACAGACATGCAGTTGAAAAACAGAGAAAGTCATGGCACCACTGAAAAGCTAACAGGACCAGGGATTATCAGACCACATTTTGATAACTGGTCTAGTTTCACTATTTTTTACATATTGTCTAATAATGATTTTCCAATTATATCATTAGTATTTAAGAATCTTTGTATCTTCAGGGCACCTGGGGCACTAAGTCAGTTGAGTGTCTGACTCTTGATTTCAGTTCAGGCCATGATCCCAGAGTTGAGGGATTGAGCCCCATGTCATGCACTCTGCTGAGCATAGAACCTGCTTTAGATTCTGTCTCTTTCTGTCTCTTTCTCTCTGCCTCTCCCCCTGCCTCCCTCTCTCTGTCTCTGCCCCACTTCCCTGCTCGCATTTTCTGTCTCTCTCTAAAATAAATAAAATGAAAAAAAAAAAAATAAAGATTTTTTTGTATCTTCTTTTACTGTCTAATTTCTTGTGTTTTTTCTTTGGCCGTCTCTATTTCAACAATAGTATGTCCTATTATGTCTGTTCATGCTTGGTACTTTCTATTTAGTCTTTTTTTCCCCTAATTATTCATTTTTTCCAGTTATTTCCTGGGATCCTCATTTCTGTCCTCTCATTTCTGTCCTGTTTTGGTTCATTTCATTCACATAGATTCTATTTATCCATAATCTTTGTTTATTGTTACAAAAACATTTGTTTACAGGTTTTCTCTGCATTTTGGCACATTTTTTGGTGTGTCTCAATTTTTGGTAGCTTTGTTATTCGTAGTCTCTTTTCTTCCTACAGTATATTACTATGGGTTTGAATGCATTCCAATTCTGTTCTACCTAAGTGTGTTGAGTTTTATACTTTCAGATGTTTGAGTCAGGAATGTGTTTCTAGTTTTACAGCTCCCGAGCTGTCTTTGGAGGTGTGATATCTTGCCCAGATGCCCAGCCATGAAATGGCTGCGTGTGGTCCTGGTAGCTCAGAGAAGTTCCAAAAGACTGTTCTGACTCCAGAGCTCCCCCGTGTGGTCAACCAAGGCTATGGTTGTGCTTTCGTTGTGTGACCGCTATCTATGCCCAATCCTAAATTCTTCCCTCTCCCTCCCCACTTTCCATAGTGACCCCAAAGACACTCAGAAAGTAGCCAATATGCTAACTTCCCTCTTAGAGTCTCCTTCCATTGGTTTACAACTGAGAATTGAAAAATTAGTCATAGTCATTTCTCTAGAATATGTCACATGCATTCTGTCATTCTTTCCATAAATGGCATCAGATCCTTTCCTTCCTTTCATCCCAATTTGATCTATTTCTTAGTTAATTTGTGTCTTCCTCCCAGTTGTTTCATCTCAGTGTGGGCCACTTTTCACTGAGTATGTCAATATTTTCAATAGCTGCAAAGTCCAAGGTCAGGCTTTATGCTCAGTCCTTCCCAGAGATCTTGTGAACTCACCTACCAAGTCTGTCTGTTGTTCTCAGATCCACTGACCACTTCTTCACTCCACAAGGGGTGATTCTGTTAGCAGTGGGGAGTACTTCTTGGCTGGGTTTCCAGCCCTTAGGACGACTAAGACCCTTTTCTTTTTTCTCCATTTGCTCTCACACAGCTGCTGTTCAGCTGGCTTGCCCCAATATCCTCACATACCCAGATTCATAGATGCATTTCCACCTAGTCTTGTTGAAAACTTTATTTTTAGCTTTCTGCTCTGCTATATTGGTGGCTCCACCTTTATTTGTTTGTTTCTTTGTTTATTGGAGGGGTTGAGAAGATTTTTAAAAACCATCCTGTTGTTACTTAGCATTTATCAGAAGTGATTTTCCTTTTTTTTTTTTTTTTGATTCTTTGCCAGTATGGGCAGCTCTTAGGGAGGTGTTTCCTTTTCTTCATTTTTTAAATGTTTCTTTATTTTTGAGAAGAAAGACAGAATGCAAACAGGGGAGGGGCAGGGGAGGGACAGAGAGGGAGGGAGACACAGAATCTGAAGCAGGCCCCGGGCGGGCTCTGAGCTGTCAGCACAGAGCCCGAAGCAGGTTAGAATTTACAGATGGTAAGATCATGACCTGAGCCGAAGTCAGATTCTTAAATGACTGAAGCACCCAGGCGCCCTGGGGTCTATACTGTTGAATTTTTTAAAAAATTTTTAATTGCAGTAAAATACACATAATGTAAAATTTACCATATTAGCCATTTTAAGTATATAATTTAGTAATGTTAAGTGCATTCACATCATTGTACAATAAATCTCCAGAACTCTTTTCACCTTGAAAAACTGAAACTTTGTACCTATTAAATAACTCCCTCTTTCTTCTTCCCAACCCCTGGCAACTTTCATTTTACTTTCTGTCTTTATGAATTTCAGTATTCTTGGTACCTCATAAAAGTGAAGTCTTATTTTGTCTTTTTGTAATTTGCTTTATTTCACTTGGCCTAATCTCAGCAAGGTTCATTCATGTTATAACATGTGTTAGAATTTTCAACCTTTTTTAAGGTTAATTAGGTTGATTAATATTCCATTGTTTGTATAAACCACATTTTCAGTATCCATCCATCCTTTGACGAACACTTGGGCTACCTTTTGGCTATTGTGAATAATTGCTCCTGTGAATACCAATGTACAAATAACAACTTGAGACTTTGTTTTTAATTCTTTTTTTTTTTAGGATTACATTCAGAAGTAGAATTGCTGGATCATATCGTAATTTTATTTTTAGGTTTTTGAGGAAGTGCCATTTTGTTTCCCACAGTGGCTGCATGATTTCACATTCCCATCAGTAGTGCACAAGGGTTCCTTTTTCTCCACAATCTTGCCAACACTTGTTACTTTCTGTTTTATTTTGTTTTTCTGATAGTAGTAGACATTCTAACAGGTATGAGGTACATCTCATTGTTTTGATGTGCTGATTTTGTTTTACACTGGATAAAATGGAAGCTAAGAAAAATTATAACTTAGGATCAAATATCAACTATATTGCAGAGCTGAGACATAAATCTAAATCTGACTCAGAGTCTAGTAATGTTTTGTCTGTACATTTAATAAGCATATAGTATATAAATAGGACCATGTCACTTTCTTGCTTAAACTTTCCAGTTTATTCTTTCTACAGAAATAGAGCCAAATTCCAGACATCGTCTACAAGGATCTACAAATCTAGACCCTGTCTTTCTCATTGAATTTTCTTTAATCTTTACTTTCTCCAGTCATCATTCTCTGAAGTTGTCTCTATTCCTCTTTCCTCAGTACACACAACCTCTCCTACTCATCAGGCCTGATCAAGAATGATGAAGGCTCTGAGACTTTACCTGACTCATGACCTTACAGGTTAGTCTGCAGCACTTTTATGGATGTTGGCAGAAGGTAAGAGATTCTCAACTTAGACTAAAAGGATTTGATTTCTCCCAGAAATATCACATACCAGGATATCAGCACTTGTTCTGACTCCTTGAGTAACAATACCCAAGTCTCTATAAAAAGAAATCCAGGTGACCCACCACAACAATGTGGCCAGTTGTTCCAGGGTAATCTCAAGCTTTAGGGATGCATGTCTTTATAATGAATGTAAATCTTTCTGGTCTTTCCTCTACAGGGAGACATAATGTATATTTTACTGAATGGAAAACAACCTTGCCATTTACTCTAGAACTCTATTTCCTCCTCCTCCTCCTCCTTCTTTTAATAATAATACAATGTACTACTTTTTGCATAAAAACCAGTTAATTTTTACCACTTTGATAATAATTTTAGATTCAGGCATAGCTGGCTCATAGAATTGGGACCATCTGTTAGCTACCCTCCAGTTTTCTTTCATGGCCCACCAGCCTCTGCATAGTGGGGGATTTGGATCCAAGCCTTTCTTAGTTTTCCTTCTCAGCCCCTCTGAGGCCTGGGTATGCATCATTTGCTACGCATACATCTTTAAAGCTGTTGTATGAAACAAAGACAGTCAGTACGTCTGCTCACATGGCATGCAGAATGCATACAATTTTAATTTCCTTTAATTACTTTTAGAGTATTTGGAATATTTGAAATTTTCTTTGCTTATTTCATATCAGGAGTGTCCCTTGCCAACACGCCTATGCCCAAGAGATTGTTTAAGCTCCTCGAGGACAGAAATAATCTACAAAATTCTCTACTGTATTCTTGGAGCCTATAACATGGCACAAAAGTGCTTAATAAATATTTGATGAAGGAATGAGTGAATTGGACACACTACTGTTATGATTAGAAGAAATTTTATCATATGGTTCTGTGATGATTTCTTTTAGGTTTTCATAGAATTCTGAGGTGGTCTTTCTTTTCTGGTTTTTCTTTCTAGCTTGTGGTATGAAAAGTGACAGTATGTTATTCACTTTTTTCTTTTTTTAGGAACGTACTTATTGTGTCTTCTCCTTCCCTCACTTTAACAGAGAAGCTAATGCAGCAGACACATTATTGTTGAAGTAGGCAAATAATTGCACATCTAGATACATATACTGAAACTAATTTAACATCGTGATGGGCACCTCTGTATGCAATGTTGATTTTTCTGGCCTTTGTAGATGAAATTCTGTACTGAATGCCATAGCCCATCACATTCTATAACCAGCAACAGCATCTGGATTAGTCATGTCATGTGTTTTGGAGATAGAGAGCTTTGTATGTGGCATCATCACCATCCAAAATGTTAATAAAATAAAACACAGAACAAAATGTGAAGTTGAACTGCAGTTTAAATTAAAATCGTGTTGTCTAGGCTGATATTATTTTTTCTGGGAGGATGGTGAAGGCCTAGTCTTGCAAAGAGTCCTATCTTTTACTCTGCCCAACTGTTCCTCGTAACTCAGTACTGAAACATCACACACTGTACAGTTAGATGGCCTCTTCCATATTTTCTTTCTGAGATAAATATACCCTTCTCTTGGGAGATCATCAACCAATCAAAATGTCAACCCAATCGATACTGTGTGTGGAAAAGTCTGTCGTATCCCAATGTTTATTCATCATCTAAAATATGCAAGAAACTATGCTATTTTATTTAATTTAACCCCATGAGATAGATATTATCTTCACTACTCCCAGTACTATTATCATAACCACTTAACATTTTAAAAATGAAATAAGTCAGTGAAAACTTAGAGAAGTTATTAACCTGACCAAGGTCACAAAACTAGATGTGGAAAAGCCAGGATTATGTTTTAAGTACATTATACGTATTAAGATGAGCACACTTCTTTATTCTCTGACCCCCGACCTGGCTGTTCTGGACGTATACTTGAGTACTTGCGATATTTCAAATGCCATAAGGTACTCCCTGAATCCTTTCTTATAAGCCAACTATTATAAGAATTTGGTAGACGAAGTCCTATGTATGTATATATTTTGAAAAATTGGCTCCTACTGCACATAGTAATTTTATATTTTTTCCGACATAAAAATTATTCGGAATTTTTTGTCATGTTGTTAGATGCTGCATTTTTTTCATGTTATTAGATGGTTTCATCATAAGGGTACAAGGCAATTATTCAGTTGCTATGGTTGTCTCTGAGTTTGATGTGTTATGTTACATAATTACATATGTAAAAATACTGGTCACTTAAAATTATATAAAGGTTATAGAAGTGTAAGGATTTTGATGCACAATTCCGAAGTCTGTTCTAGAAATTTTGAATCAGTTTACTTTTATGTCAATAATTTTAAGAGGCTTGTTTTCTGAGTTTTGCATAAACAAGTATTAATTAAAAAGGAAAATTCTTCTTTAGAAAAAAGACAGTGTAGTTTTGTGATTAGGATTGATTTTATTAGTCCATTGTCTAGAATAATACAAATGTTCTATATCTCAATTGTGATCATGGTAACTTTCATCAGAGCTCATCAAACGTAGACCTAAAAGGGTGCATTTTGCTGTATGCTAGCTATAGCTCACTGATGTAAGTTAAAATTAAGCTCAGTTCTTTAAATCTCACTCCAGGTATATATGTATAATGAGCCAGGTAGAAGATTTCTTCCAGGTAGTCCTCATTCTGGAGCTTATTGGAGGAGAAGCCACCACCTCAGCTACTGCAGAGTAATAGTGAATACAGTGAACTACTAAACTTTCACAGGTTACTTCTTTTCACATTTCATTAGCCCAAGAAAATCAGATGTTTACTCATAATTTCAAGGAGATTGGAAAGTATAGAAGTAGAACTACTTCTTTACTCAGAAGTAGAACTAGAATATTTATTTATTATTTAAAGTTAATTTACTTATTTTAAGAGAGAGAGTGTGTGTGTGAGAGAGAACACAAGCAGGGGAGGAACACAGACATAGATAGATAGATAGATAGATAGATAGATAGATAGATAGATAGACAGAGACAGAGAGAATCCCAAGAAGTTTCCATGCTTAGCAAAGACCTCTATGTGGGGCTTGATCTCACAGAGAGATCATAACCTGTGCCAAAATCAAGAGTTGGATGCTTAGCAGACTGAGCCACACAGGTACCTCAGAACTAGAATATTTTAAACAAATCTAATGATGACTATATTTTCTGATATTTTCCAATAAAATAAGAAACATTTTTCTTCACCAAAGATTATAAACTTTGGGTTTATCTTACTTAACCTTTGAATTTATCTAAAAGTTAAAAAATATATTTCTGATCTTTGAGTTTTACCTTATATATAAATGTATAATGTTCTATAGATTGTTTATGCAGTTTTATAAAATATTTTTCCTAATTATCTTTGATAGTTTCCTAATATAGGTTAAAATAAAAGCTCTAGAAAAAAATTTAATGAATATATCACCAATATTAGAATAGTGATTGGCACATACTAGCCACCCAAGAAATATTTGTTGAATGAGTAGTGACTACCCTAGTTATTTTTAGAAGATAATGAAATACTTCCTGTTTTAGTCAGGAAGAAATGGTGGCATAGCTTGTGAGTCTCATTACAGTACGAATCAACCTAGGAAGCCAGAGCAATCTTTCAAACAGATAAAAGGGAATAAAAATGGAAAACAAGTATAAATAAGTACTTTGTATCTTTATACAAAGACTTGTTTATTCTTCTATGTTGAGATGGAGTAGGAAATGTAGGAATGGCTAGCAGTCATTTTAAAAATGACTTCATATTTAGTACTTACTTGAGAACAAATCTAAGGTGTTAGAGATGATTATATACAGTGACAAGCTTTGTCACAGCAAAGACACTGTTCCAAACTGCATATTGTAAATGAAGACACAAGACAAAACCACAGGGGTAAACCATTTTGTTCATCTTACACATTTGATATTCTGAAATTCCCAGTTGAGGGCAGAGTAGCATGTGTTTTCACTCTTAGATGACTTGAAATCTTGAAGATGAGGTTCTGGCTGTGGAGCATGGCATACTTTCTGCATTTCACATTCTATCAGTTGACAGAAAGAAAGTTTTATGACAGAGTGTGTTTTCTTTTTAATGAATTTTTTTTTATTTTTTAAAAATATTTTTATATATTTCTAGGAGAGAGAGAGAGACAGCACGAGCAGGGGAGGGTCAGAGAGAGAGGGAGACACAGACTCTGAAACAGGCTCTAGGCTCTGTGCTGACTAGAGCCTGACGCGGGGCTCGAACCCACGAACCGCAAGATGATGACCTAAGCGAAAGTTGGACGCCTAACCGACTAAGCCACCCAGGCGCCCCCTTTTTAGACACTGAAATTACAGTGTCTAAACCTAGTGTCTCCAACTGAAGCATGATATACCACTTATAAAAGGTCAGTTTCCCTATATGTTATAATGTCACAGTTAGAGCTTCAGATTTATTTTCCTTAAGTAAATTGTTCATGAGCAACAAAAGATGTGTTTGATGTTTAAGATTCTCACTTACTGAATTGCAAAGTGAGTTTTCTGAAGGATTTATTTTATTTTTCATGTATGTCAGCCATCATATTTCAACATCTCTGATGTCTCCATTTATTGTTGTAATATAATTGTATATCTAATAAACATGAAAAGATTGTATCCTAGCAAAAGTATTAAGATTCACAGCCTGCAGAAAAGAATAATACAATGTTAAAAATCAAAGGCAAGACCTTATGCCTTGAACAAACCATCCAGATAAAACTGAGACTATTTTATTCAAGATAACAAATAACCCAATGCCTTCATTAACCTTTATTCTTTTTTATTAGCAATCTTGGCACTGTGGCTCTGAGATGAGCCCAGCAGGCTGTCCACAAAGTGACATTTTAAGAGATTGGCAAAGCATTGCACTTTATGTCAGAGTAACACTATCTTGAGTTTTTGTCCTTCACAGCAGGAGAAAGCCTCTCTGGATCCTTTTGTCCTTTTGAGTGCATGTACACATAGACACAGGGATATAAGCATTTTTCTTGTCCATATGAAAAGCAGATTACTCACCTTTCTTACTTAAGATACAAGGCCAGGTTTTTGAAGTAATTGGAAGTATCTTAAAACAAATTCAGCAAAAGAAAGAACTTCACAATAAACACGATTGTTTCAGACTTTCTTAAAGGATGCATTTCATTAAAGGTACACTAAGTATTTAAATAGAACACCTTCTACTCTGTCATTTGTTCTAATAATGTAAATTTTTATTTGCAGAAAGTAGATAAGCAAGATGTGGTGGTCACAAAACAAATGAATGGAGTACTATGCAGTATTTGGAAATGACAAATATGTGCCCATGGCAACATGGTTGGATCTTAATAATATGTAGCTGAATGACAAAAAGTAGAGAGAATTACACACATAACAAAACATCATACAACTTAATTAAAAATCATCTATTCAAGATGGCAATAATTATATTTTAGAAACAATATGTATGAAATACTTTACAATTATTGTAAAGGTTGAAAGTGTGTAATGGGAAACCAGAACACAGATAAAGATAATTGGGAATCGATAGATTGACAAATAAGGGAAGGACCTGTGTGGACCAATGATGACAATGTGCCACATTGAAAAATTATAATTAGCATAGACATCTTCCCTTGAAGTTTAAAAATAAATTCCACTGTGAATTGGCCTGAAAAATATTTCAGACTCTTGTTTCTTTCTTCCATTTTCTAAAAAATCATGGTGTATCAATCAATGACAAAAGCATCAAATAGGTAGACATGTGTGCAGGGCCAAGTGTGGGTAAAATTGGAAAATATTATTTCTAAGGTCATCTCTTTGAGTTCTTTCTTCACTTCTATGACTTTAGGATCAAGCAAGTCTGCTTCACCTGCCAGATATCGTAATTTAGTAAACTCTTTATTTCAGGATTGTTGAGACATAACACACAATCTTCTGAGGAATAGTTGGGACACAAGACTAAGAGGAACAAGAGAAGTAAATAATCACATTTACTTAGTACCTAATACACTCTACTATATTATTCACTCTGTATTTTGATTTTACATATTTTGAACATCTTTTCTGTCAAGAGAATTGCTCTGTAAGTACCACAGTGAACAACACAAAGTCCATGTCAATTGGGAGTTTAATTGTTTGGGAAGACCAACAATACACAAACAGATTTATAGCATCATGTAGTAGTAAATGCTGTGAAGAAAAAAGAATAGAGAGAAGTGATTCATAGTGACAGGAAAGCTATCATTATAGGCAAATAAAGGAGAGACTCTCTGAGAAGATGACATTGAGTAGAGCCCTGAATGACACAGGAATCCTAAGGCCATCCAATTATTAATGGAATTGAGATTCAAACATGGCTCTGTATTATAAAAAACATATAGTAAGGTTTGGTTTTCTGACCATAAAGTTAGGTATACAACTAATTTTTTCTCTAATTTAACATCAACTCTATTTTGAGATGATATTTCAAATGATGGCATAAAACTTCTTAATTAATACAAGGATAATGGTGATTTCTGTTTTAAACTAAGTCAATGAAATACTGTAATTAACATCTTTTCTTTCTCCATAGGATTTAGCTAAGCAATAGTTGTGATAAAGTGGGAGTAGGGAAGGGGAAGGGACTTATATAGCATTATAGTTTCAAGTGAATTAAATAAAAGGGTAGCCCCACAGTTGTTCCACATTGGCATCCACTAAAGTGGATATCAATCTCTTTGACCATTGCATTGTCATCCCTCCACAATGGCCTTCTCCCTGGTCTCTGCCATATGGTTCAAGTGCCTTCTGTGTTCAAAGACACAGAACTCTCTTAGTCTTTTTCTCATACATTTGTATTCCATAAACTTCTCAGGGGCAGAAAATATTAGACTAGCCTGTCTCTCAGTCCTGGTTCAGACTCTTGCACCTGAACATCCATCTTTGCTCTATGTTATGTGAGGTGAAGAGAGTTTCTTCAAGTGTACCCCTTCTCAGGATCCCCAGTGGAAAAGAGGCCGTGTCTCCCCTAATCTTGTATTTGAGCACTTTTTGGGGTATTCTATTATTATTCAATACCTATTAGCTCCAAGATCTTTACTGGGGATCGATGAGATGGTGCGTGTGGGACATTCTACATTCCTGGGAAGCCATTGTTCAAACAGGGAATTTGTCATTCTTACTTATAAGGAGATAAATCATAATATTATGTAGAGTACTGAAAAGAAAGGTTTTAAAAGGTTGAGAATATATTCCAAAAGGAAGCCAGGAAAAGAAATATTACCTGGTAAGATGGAAATAATAGAGGAACGATAAATGATTGCAAATTAATGATACCACTTAAACAATGTAGAATTTAAGAAGAAAAATGAACACACATATTCTCACATTTACTCAAGGAATGTAATTGTATATTTTGTGATTTGAGTCCATTAATACCACCGTTAGACATAAATCAAAGCCACTAGCTATGTCTTAACTAAAAATAAAGTGCTTTACTTTAACACAAAACAATTGTGTCCTAATTCCATGCTTGCTATAATTGATAGATAATACTATATGTCTATTTCACCTCTTGCTCATAACATGATTTTTAAATAGGCATAAATAATGTTCAGTTCTTCAGATCAGCAAGAGCAGTAATCTTGCCTCTAGCATTAATTAATTGGTGGCTTGTAAAGTTGAGAGGCACAATTTCATTTATGTAAATATTCTGTTTCAATTACTCTGGGTTATAGATGAATTGTGAATAGCTTAGTTATAAGATAAATCAAGATGCACTTTAATTAGTACATTTAGGTCTATCTGTGTAGGGATAAAAAGAATCTGAAGGGCATTTCATGTTTTGTACTCCTTTTGAATTCAAAATTTATTTTTTTAATGTTATTGCTATTGTCAACATGCATAAAGATCTTGTTAAAAAGTCACCAATTCTAATATAAAGTCTTTAAAATATAACTAAATCCCTTATTTTGTGTGTATGTGTTTTGCCCAATCCATTATGAATGTGTTCTCTCCTTCAAGTAACATATAAATTTGTGGTGTTAGACATGATCTATGAAATGATACTAATAATCATATCTGAAATTTATTGAATGCTTACTATGACCCAGGATTTTTTTTTCCTAAGCACTTTGTATGTGTTAACTTATTTAATCTTAATCACAATGGTCTGAAATATTTACCACTACAATTATTCTCATTTAGCAGATGAGAAAACTGAGGCTAGGGGAAATTAAGGGTATTATCCAGGTCATATAACTAGTGAGGAGTGGATCCAAGCAGAATTCAAATACAGGTTCTTAGCTCCTGAGCACAGGACTATACTGTTAAATACTATAATAATATTAATTATTATAGAACTATAATACCAATAACAGCTTCCATTTAGGTGACACAGTGCTAGATGTTTTATATATATTATCATATTCAATAATTTACTAGGCCTTGGCCTCTTCACTTAAAGCCAATTGATCATAGATGTGCATATCTATATCTGGACCTTATTTTTTCTACTAATATACATGTCAGTATTTATACCAATATTACATTTAATGCTTAAAGCAACTTTATAATAAGGCCTAAATTCAGGTAGTGTAAGTCTTCCCGCATTTCTCCTTTTGTTTTTATGTTCATTCTGGCTATTCTAGATCTTATGCATTTCCATCTAAATTTAGAAATCAGATTTTTAATTATTTTTAAATAAAAAAAGATTAGTGAGAATTTTTGGTTATATATTTATTAAAAATTTAATGCTTATTTATTTTTGAGAGACAGAGACAGAAACAGAGACAGAGCATGAGCAGGGGAGAGTCAGAGAGAGAGACAGACAGAGAATCTGAAGCAGGCTGCAGGCTCTGAGATGTAAACACAGAGCCCAATGTGGGTCTCAAACTCACGAACTGTGAGAGCATGACCTAAGTGATGTTGGCCGCTTACCCAGCTGAGCCACCCAGATGCCCCAAGATTACTGAGATTTTTAAATTAGGTTACTTGTTTTCTTATTGTTGAGTTTTAAATGTCCTTTGTTTTTGTTTTTTGTTTTGTTTTGTTTTGTTTTTTGGATAGCTCATTTGTATCACATGCATTCTTTGCAAACAATTTCTTCCAGTCTGTTTTGTTTTCTCATATTCTTGATGAAGTGTAGCTTATCAATTATTTATTTCATGGATCATGTCTTTGGTGTTATATCTAAGAAAGTCTCACTAATCTAGAAGGTCATCTAGATTTTCTCCTATGTTATCTTCTAGAAGTTTTAAAGTTTTGCATTTAGGTCTATAATCCAATTTGAGATAATTTTTGTGAAGGATATAAGGTTTATGTCTAGATTCATTATTTTGTAAGTGGATGTTCAGATGTTTTAACACCATTTGTTGAAAAGACTATCTTTGCTTTATTATATTGCCTTTGGTTCTTGGTCAAAGATCAGTTGACTGTATTTATAGAGGTCTTTTGGACTCTCTATTCTGTTCTATTCATCTTTATCTATTCTTTTCCCCATACTACACTGTCTTGATCACTGTAGTCATAAATTTAGTCTTGAAGTCAAGTAGTGCTAGTCTTACAAATTTGTGTTCTCCTCTTTCAATATTTTTTGGCTATTTTGGGTCTCTTGCCTCTTCACATAAATTTTCAAATCAGTTTGTCAGTACCCATAAAATAATTTGCTGAGATTTTAACTGGGATTGCATTAAAACTACAGATCAAGTTGTGAAGAACTGACATCTTGACAATATTGAGTCTTCTGATTCAAGGATATGAAATATCTCTTCATTTTTTAATTATTTGATTTTATTCATCAGAGTTTTATAGCTCTTATCAAATAAATCTTTTACCTAATTTGTTAGATTATTATATTACTGTATTAGATTTATACATAAGTATTCCATTTAGGAGGGGTACTAGTGTAAATGGTATTGTGTTTTTAATTCCAAATTTCACTTGTTCATTGTTGGTATATAGGAAAACAATTGACTTTTGTGTACCAACCTTGAGTTCTACACCCTTGACATAATTGCTTATTAGGTCCAGCTAGTTTTGTGGGTCAGTTTTTTAGGAATTTCTACGTAGATGGTTATGTCATCTGTGAACAAAGGCAGTTCTGTTTCTTCCTTCTCAATCCATATACTTTTTGTTTCTTTTTCTTTTTTTATTATATTAGCTAGTATTTTCAGTACCATATTGAAAATGTGTCCTGAGAGGGAACATACTTCTTTGTTCATGATTTTAATGGAAAAGTTTCAAGTTGTTTACTGTGAAGTATGAAGTATGTTAACAGTAACTTTTTCGTACACATTCTTTATCAAGTTGAGGAAGTCTCTATTCCTAACTTACCCAGACTTTTTATCTTTAATGAATGTTTGATTCTTCCAAATGCTTTTTCTGCATCTGTTAATGTGATCAGATGAGTTTTTTTCCCCCTGTAGCCTGTTGTAATGGATTACTTTAATTGATTTTTGAGTACTGAATCAGGTTGGCATACCTGGGATAAATCCCACTGGGTCTTGGTGTATAATTTGTTTCATGCTTTTTAAAAATTTGATTTGCTGCTATTTTGCTGAAAATTTTTGCATCTATGTTCATGAGAGAGATTGTTCAGAGTTTCCTTCTCTTGTAATGTCTCTGTCTGGTTTTCATATTAGGGTAGTCCTGGCCTCATAGAATGAGTTAGGAAAAATTTCCTTGCTTCTATTCTCTGTAAAAGATGATAGAAAGTGGATATCATTGCTTTCTTAAATATTTGGTAGAATTCACCAGTAAACTCTTCTGGATTTGATGCTTTCTGTCTTAGAAGATTATTAATTATTGACTGAATTTCTTTAATAGACATGGGCCTATTCAGAATGTCTTTTCTTCTGTATATTTTGGAAAATTGTATCTTCCAAGGAGTAGATTACTAAATTTGTGAGTATAAAATTGTTTGTAAGTCTCTTTCATTATCTTTTTAATGTCCATATGATCTATTGTTATTTCTCCTCTTTCCTTCATTTCTGATGTTAGTAATTTGTGTGTTCTCGTTTTTTCTCCTCCTCCTGCCACCCGTTGTTCTCTTCCTTCTCTTCACCTTCCTCTTGTTAGCCTGGCTAGAGACTTATCAATTTTATTAATCATTTCAAAGAACCAAATATTACTTTTATTGATTTTCACAATGGATTTCCCATTTTGAATTTCTTTGATTTATGCATTAATTCTTATTATTTCTTTTCTCATGATTAATTGGGATTTGTTTTTTCTTTATAGTTTCTTTCGGCAGAGGTTAGATTACTGATTTTATATCTTTTTAAAAATATGTAGTCAATGCTATAAATTTACCTCTAAGTAATGCTTTCACTACACCCTACATATTTTGATAAATTGTGCTTTTTTTTATTTAGGTCAAAATATTTTATTTTTCTTGATATTTCTTCTTTGATCTGTATATTATTTAGAAGTGTGATATTTAATCTCCATGTATTTTGGAATTTTCAAATAACTTTCCCATTATTGACCTTTAATTTAAGTCCATTGTGGCCTAAGGGCAGACATTGAATAATTTCTATTCTTTTAAATTTGTTCAGGTGTATCTTATGACCCAGAATGTGATTTTTCTGGGGGAATGTTACAGGTGAGCTTTAGAAGAATGTGTACTTTGCTGTTACTGAATGAAGATGTCTATGGATGTCCAATATATCCAGTTGATTGATGATATTGTTCAGTTCAGCTATGTCCTTAGTGATTTTCTGCCTGCTGAATCTATTTCTGATAGAGGAGTGTCGAAGTCTCCAAGTGTGTTTGTAGATTCATCTATTTTTCTTTGTAGTTCTATCAGCTTTTGACTCACATAGTTTGACACCCTGTTTTTATGTGTACATACTTTTAAAGTTATGTCTTCTTGTAGAATTGACTCTCTTATCATTATGTAATGCCCTTATTTATTGAAGTTTCCTTGCTTTGAATTATGTTCTAAAATTAATATGGTCACTCCTGATTTTTAAAATTAGTGTTAGTATTGTATATTTTCTCCATTTTTTTCCTTGTAAGCTATATTTGTCTTTATATTTAAAGAGAATTTCTTGTAGACACTATATAATTGGGTTTTATTTTTGATAATCTCTTCCTTTAATTGGCACATTTAGATTTAAAATGATTATTGATATCATTGGATCAATACCTTCCATGTTTGTTACTGTTTTCTATTCATTGCCTATTTTTTTTTCTTTCAGTCTTCTCCACTTGGTGGCTGTAACTGAACTTTTCTTGTGATTTCATTTTCTCTCTTCTTTTAGCGTGTTTACTTGTACTTCATTTTTTTAATTTTCATTAGTGGTTGCCCTAGAGTTTGCAATATTCATTTACAACTAATCCAAGCCCACTATCAAGCACTATGCCACTTCATGGGTAGTATGAGTACCTTTATTAATAAAGCAATTATAATTCATTCCTTTTATTCCTTGTATCATTGCTGTGATATATTTCACTTATATATAAGCATACATAGGCATATAAATAATCAAATATATTGTTGCTATCATTATTTGAATGACTATTATCACTTTGATCCTTTAAGAATAAGAAAAATAAAGACTTTTGCTTTATTTTAATTATCCCTTCTTCAACTGTCTTCCTCTCTTTTGGTTTAGCTGACTTTCTTACCTATATCCTTTTCCTTCTCTCTGGGAAACTAACCTTTCTTGCAAGGCAAATTTAATAGCAATGAATTCCATTAATTTTTATTTGTCTGAGAAAGTATTTCTCTTTCACTTTGATAATTTTTCAGCACATAGAATTCTGGGTTCTCAGATTTTTTTTAATCACTCAACACTAAGTATTTCACTTCACTCTCTCTTGCATGATATATGAGGAAAAGTTGGATGTAAATTTTTTGTTCTTCTATAGGTAAGGCGAGGTCTTTTTTATTCTGTCTCCTTTCAAGATATTCTTTTTTTTATCTTTGATTTTCTGTACTTTGAAGATATAATTAGTTGCAGATTTTTTGTTTTGGGACATTTATTGTGTTAGGTGTTCTCTGAGCTTTTTGGATCTCTGGTTCATGTCTGACATTAATTTGAAGGCGCCATCCAAAGCGCCTCCTCCCCCTCCCCCTCCCCCTCCCCCTCCTCCTCCTCCTCCTCCTAGTGAGCGACAGACAGAGGGAGGGAAAGAATCCCATGAGTAGCAGAGAGAGAAAGAGAGAGAGAGAGAGAGAGAGAGAGAGAAAGCGGGTTCACCAGAAGCAGGGCTCATGTTTTTACCCAAAACGGAGTTCATGCTTACCTGAAGCAGGGCTTGAGCTCACTTGATGTGAGACTTGAGCTCATGAACCATGAGATAATGGCCTGAACTGAAGTCAGATGCTTAACGACTGAGCCCCCCAGGTGCCCAGAGTGTTCTTCATTTCCATTACAGTTTTTTATATTCTCTACCATTTCTGTTTTATTCTTTCCTAGGGTTTTCATCTCTCTGCTTACATTGCTCATCTGCGCTTTCATGCTATCTAATTTATCCATCAGAGCCCTTAGCATATTAATCATAATTGTTTTTTTAAATATTTTTATTTATTTCTAGGAGAGAGAGAGAGAGAGAGACAGCGTGAGCAGGGGAGGGTCAGAGAGAAAGGGAGATACAGACTCTGAAACAGGCTCCAGGCTCTGAGCTGGCAGTCAGCACAGAGCCCGACGTGGGGCTCGAACCTACGAACTGCGAGATCATGACCTAAGCGAAAGTCGGACTCTTAGCCGACTAAGCCGCCCAGGTGCCCCTAGTCATAATTGTTTTAAATTCCTGGTTTGATAATTCCAAAATTCCTGTCTTGTCTGGCTCAGACTCTTGCCCTGTCCCCTCCTCCCATCCTTCTCTTCTCTTTCTCTTTTTCCTACTTCTCTTTCATATATATATGAGTTATATATATATACAGTTGTTGTTTTTTCAAATAGCTGGGCATGATGTATTGGGCAAAAGAAACTGCTGTAAATAGACCTTTAGTGATGTGGTGCGTCGTTCAGTGAAGTTAAAGCATTCCGGTGTCCCATGATTAGGTTTTAGTTTTTTAGGAAGCTTATGGCTCTGGAATGTAAACCTCACAGCTTTTTGGACCTTTTATCCCGCTCCTAAATGGATCAGGTGCTTAGCGTGGCCAGGAATTGGCTATTTTCCTTTTGGCAGGACTTGATAATACCCTAGCAGGTGAGGCTTTGTTTTAACTAGTTTTTCTGCTCCTGGGCCTGTTAAGAACAGAATGTGCTGACATATTTTGAAAATGTAGCTTTTTTCTTCCCTCTACCAGAAATATGAGGTTTTTTTTCTTTTATATATACTGTGGTCAAACTCCTAGAGGTAATTCTTACAGTATTGGGAGGACCACTTATGACACCATCCCTTCGAATTCTTTAACTGTCAGACTTGTCCTAATTGAGCCTCCAAAAATTCATCAATTACAGTTTAGGTTTCTCTACCCCAGCACAGGTGTCTGTGGCGGTTTCCCTTTGCCAGTCTCTGCCCTGGTAAGCCCTGACTCCCTGTATTCTCCTGTCTCTTTAATCTTAGAGGCAGTTGTTTGTGCTGCGTCATTTTTTCTCTTTAACAGATGCAGGAAGACTTACTAATTTTTCAGTGTGTTCAGCTTTTTACTTGTTAGTATGGAGTGGTGACTGTCAAGCTCCTTATGTGAGGAATTGGAAACTAGAAGTTTCCGTTTGGATTTCTTTTTTTTTTTAAAGAAACTGCCAAACATTTTTAGAGTAGTTGTATGTGTTTACCTTCCCACTATCCCTGTGTAAGTGATCCAGGTTTTCTGCATCCTCACTACTGTTGATTGCTATAGAATTTATGGTTTACATCTTTAACATATCAAAGTCTACCTTCAGAAGATATGATGTTGCATGTATAATGTAAGCACCTTTCAACAGTATGCTTCTCCTCTCTGCCAGCTTTTGTACTGTTGTCATACATTTTATTTCTACACATATGATAAACCCCAAACATACTGTTTTTTGTCTTTGTCTTTAAACAATTGATCATACTTAAGGGGATATAAATAATAATGTCTTTATACAGACCCATAAAATAACTAGTTGTTTTTTTTTAAAGAGGGTTTCTTTTTTTTTCTTTTTTTCTTCTTTTTTATTTATTTCTAGGAGAGATCGAGAGAGACAGCGTGAGCAGGGGAGGGTCAGAGAGAGAGGGAGTCACAGACTGAAACAGGCTCCAGGCTCTGATCTGGCAGTCAGCACAGAGCCCAACGTGGGGCTCGAACCCACGAACCGCGAGATCATGACCTGAGCGAAAGTTGGACGTGTAACCGACTAAGCCACCCAGGCGCCCCTAAAATAACTAGTTTTAAAACTCTTCATGTTTTGGTTTAGACCCAGGTCCCAGTATCCTACTATTTGCTTTCTGCTTAAAGGACTGTATTTATCATTTCTTACAGTGTATGCCTGCCGATGGTGAATTCTTTCAGCATTTGAATGTCTGGAAAGTCCTTTTTTATTGCCTTCATTTTTGACAGATTTTGTTTTGCTGGGTAACAAATTCAATGGTAAAAATTTGTTGTTTTTATCTTTTGAGAGAAGAATGTTGTTGTTTCTTTCGGTACTTAAATGATGTTGCTCTCTTGTAAGTTGCATTCGTTTGAGAAGAGATCTGGTGTCGTTCTTATGTTGTGCTTATGTGTGTAATCTGCCTTCCCCTTCTGGTTGCTTTTACATTTTTTTCTCTTTATAATCAGTTCAAAGCAGTTTGATTCCTATATGCCTGAAATAGTTTTCTTCAGGCCTTTTTGTTGTTGTTGTTTTTGAGTTTCATTGTGTTTTTTTGGGGGGACTTCTGGATGTATAATGCTAAACCAAGTTGGAAAAATTTTAGTTATTATATTTGCAGATGTATCTTCTGTCTCTTTTTCCTCTCCTTCCAGGGGCTTTAATTACATACATAGTTTGCTACCCAGGTTCTCCCACAGTTCACCAGTATTCTGTTCACTTTTTTCCCAAATTTTACCATCTGTCTCAGTTCTTTTTTTTAATGTTTATTTATTTTTGAAGGAGAGCGAGAGACAGAGGATTAGTGGGGGAGGGATAGAGAAAGCGAGAGAGAGAGAGAGAGAGAGAGAGAGAGAGAATCTGAAGCAGGCTCTAGGCTCTGAACTGTCAGCACAAAGCCGGATGTGGGGCTCAAATTCACAATCCATGAGATCATGACCTGAGCTGAAGTCCAACGATTAACCAACTGAGCCATCCAGGAGTCCCCATTTATTTCCTTTTAATAATAACAATATCATATTCTAAATAATCATCTTCTTTCCCTTCCCTTACAACCTCAAATCAATATGCTTTATGGGATTTTTTTTCTTTAGTATTTTATGGCTGTGTTTATATATAAAACAGAAAATGTTCAAAATTTTAGAATTGTATTTATCACTGTGGCCCATATTTTTGTCTTTCTCTTCTATGTAACTACTTGTTCTGATAGTTTATCACATTTAGCAATGAATCCTTTTTAAATGTTTTATGCCCAGGTAATCTAAAAGGAGAGTAGGTATTTGCTCAGTTGGCCTGTTTTTGCCTTGGCTTTCCCATAAAAGTTCTACTCTGTTGTAAGTCATTGGGTATCTCTTATTTCTTTTCTTACTGATATTTTTCTATATTGTGGTGTAAAATATTTTTAAAAGCCAACATGTCTTTATGTGTGTCAGAGTCTTCTTTGCATGATCCTCTAAATACATGCCCAAGCTGCTAAGTCGGATTATGTTGTTTCCTTTGCCATAAATGGCTCAATCAGTGACTAGAGCAAAGTGCTACCTTATCTGTCTGGTGTGGGATCTTTTCCAAGATGACAGATGGCTCTGCTTCATCTGTCTGATCCCAGGACATTTCCTAGGAGAATCATAGATGAATGTTCATAGATACAGTGAGGGTTTGGCCTGTTAAGTAACCAGTGAGAATCTGCTTAGATTTTTCTCTTTTCCTTCAACTTATAAAAACTATCAAAAAGAGATAAGATGATTCACATAAAGTTCTTTGATGAAAGAAAGAGATGGGTATGTGATAACTTGGTAACAAATACACAAATATATTGGAGAACGAAATGTAAAGTTTAGCAGATGATTTTATTACGTGCAAATATTTTTTACCCTTTTCCGGACTGCTGGTTTAACTGACCTCTTTTCTAGAACAGGTTAGCAATAAAATACAGAAGGTCGATTCAGGATGTGGTGGCATTTATCCTTTGGAATTTATGGTCTGCTACCCTTCTGCATTGTTTTGTGTTTTATCAGCTCAACTGTGATCTCAGTATTATAGGGAATCAAAGTTGCACATCATAGTCCCTTCAGAGAGCTAAAAATACAGCTAGAGAGATAAGATGTTAAACAGAAAAAAATTATAAAAACTAAGAATTGCCTAAAATGAAACAATCATAGGGGACAATGTCACATTCACAGTAATATATGGATTTTCTGAGATAATCCCCACTTAATAGAAGTTTATTCTCTTCTTAAAGTGATATATTATGTGTAGAACTCAATGTCTATGTCTTTGCAGTGCTTTCTATAAAAATCAGTGCCAAAAATCTGAACATGTGACTGGCTTCTCCATTTTATTTATTTAAAAAAAGTTTTTTTAGGGGCACCTGAGTGGCTCAGCCGGTTGAGCATCCGACTTTGGCTCAGGTCATGATCTCATGGATCATGGGTTCGAGCCCCGCGTCGGGCTCTGTGCTGACTGCCAGCTCAGAGCCTGGAGCCTGTTTCAGGGTTTGTCACTCCCTCTCTCTCTGACCCTCCCCTGCTCACGCTGTCTCTCTCTCTCTCTCTCAGAAATAAATAAAACATTTAAAAAAATAAATTAAAAAACAAAGCACTCTTTAAAAATAATTTGTTAATGTTGATTCATTTTCAAGAGTGAAAGAGAGACAGAGGAAGAGCAGAGGAGGCGCAGAGAGAGAGAGAAGGACACAGAATCCAAGGCAGCCTCCAGGCTCCGAGGTGTCAGAACAGATCTTGTTGCAGGGCTCAAACTCAAGAACCAAGAGACAGCATGACCTGAGCCGAAGTTGTACGCATAACCGCTTAACTGACTGAGCCACCCAGGAGCCCCTTGGTTTCTCCATTTTGGAGCATGGTTACACACATACACACTTGCAGAAAGCCATAGTTACAGATGAACATATTCATATAGAAATTATTTCATAGAAAAGGTGAAATTTGAAGTACATTTTAAAATATGATGATTGAAGGAGGAAGGGAAGAACATAGGACACTTGAGGAAGAAGAACTATGTAAATGAAGGCATGGAATTAGGAGATTTTGTCTTGAATACGGAAGATGGTGGGAAGACTGGCCTGGAAGGAGCAAGGGTACATAGGGGAGGAACAAGAAATAAAATTAGATAGCTGAAACAGCGTTAGCCTTTGGAGGGCCTTCAGAGCTGACGTTTAATTTTATAAGCCAAATACTACATTATCATTGATAGTCCATGATCAAAATATTTTTACCATGAGGGAAATAAATTTCCTCATCTGCCAGAGGAAATGTGGATTGCATGAATTTAGATATAAAAGCTGGGATCTGGCATAGCAGAGTAGACACAAGACAAAATTTTGAATTTCAGGATTTTAGTTTATTGTGAGAAATTTACTTGGGCAGTCAACGTCTCAACCACCTTTTCTGTGAAAAAGGTGTTACGATAACAATAGGACCTTCTTCTGGTATAATGTTGAAATAGAAGTATTCATGTTAAAACACCTTATAGAGTAATACCGTTTTTTTTTTTCTGTATTATTTACCTTTCAATTAAAAACATTAAAAATCTAGGCATGGATTGATAAAAGCCTGGACAGTGGAGGTGACATGCAAAATAGATGCTTGGATCTGAATAAACTTTGTTTTCATGGCACATAAGTTCTAGTTCCCTTCCAGTTCTTTCATGGTTTGGCCCTGGTTGGGTTCCCAGCCACACAGTAGCTCAGGGATCCATGGTCATCGAAGCCCATCAGTCCAAAGCTATGCCAGTCTCTTTAACTGCAGTTTGGGAGACATTAGATGGAGTGGTAGAACTGGCAACTGCAAAGAGAGAGAAAAGCATCAAAACTAGCTTTTCTCTTATTTAGAATTCCAGAAGAATAAGGCTGCTATTGACAAACACTAGTGTGCTGTAGGACAGAGAAGCAGTTTGTGTGATGAAAATGGGGGAGTTCAACTGTGAATAGAATATGCTCCATTTTGGACGCATTGATAGTTGCTGGTGGGTCCTTAAGTGAAGAAGATCTGCTGTTCATTCCACACAGATTGCTTTATGGTGAAACAGGGTGGGCTGACGGTGCACAGGTTTTGAAGGCAGAGGAAGAAGAATATGTCGAAGGTAAGAAAGGGTGTTGAGAGGGGCACCTGGGTGTCTCAGTCAGTTAACTGTCTGGCTTTGGCTGAAGTCATGATCTCATGGTTCGTGGGTTCCAGCCTCGTGTCTGACTCCGTGCTGACAGCTCTGAGCCCGCAGCCTGCTTCGGAGTCTGTGTTTCTCTCTCAGCCCCTCCCTCACTCGTGCTCTATCTCTCTTTCTCTCTCTCAAAAATAAATATGCATTTAAAAAAATTAAGAAGGGATTTGAGAATGGCAAAAATAGTAGCAAAACAAGAAATGGAACTTTTTTTTTTTTTTTTTACTTTTGGGAGAGCCCAACCGGAGGAGGAGAAGGGACAGCGGATTCAAAGCAGGCTCTGCACTGACAGGCCTGCAGCATCTGGTCCAATATGGGGCTCGAACTCCTGAACCAGGAAGTCCTAACCTGAGCCAAAGTCAGATGCTCAACAGACTGAGCCACCCAGGTGCCCCAACAGGAAATGGAATCTTAATTTTTTTAAGTTTATTTATTTATGTTGACAGTGCAAATGGGGAAGGGGCAGATAGAAAGGGAGAGAGAGGGAGAATCCCAAGCAGGCTCCACACTGCCAGCGCAGAGCCCAATGCAGGGTTGAACTCATGAAACCATAAGATCATGACCTGAGCTGAAACCAAGAATCAGATGCTTAACTACCTGAGCCACTCAGGTGCCCCTTAAATAATTTTTTTAAAAACAGGAAGTAGAGTGGGGTAACAGAGAGTTCAAGAAAGTTGAGGACTGAGTAAATTCAGTTAGAAATATTTTTTTATTTGGTTGGAAAAGAACAGGAGAGGATTGGGGATTTAAGACTCAGAAATAAGTTTGAGGAAAGCCGAATGGATACCACTAGAATGGATCAAATACAGGAATACTGGCCCAGGAATCTGAAGAAAGAGTAAAATCTGTGTGAGGAGAGGAGCCTCTTATTAAAGTGTGTGTGTAGTAGATATAGTGTGAGGGGAGGGTAGTAATATTTGCAAGTCTCAGGAGAAGCAAATGTGGCTGCGTGTTGAGGACCTGGGAGAGAGAAAACAGGTAAGAGTAAGGATTTCAGGAGTTGAGTGACAGGTTGCATGGTATGAAGCCACAAGCTGTGACTCTCAGCAGAGAGAGGGCCCTGTGCCCTTAAAGAAAGCATGTTAGTATCTCAGAATCAGTTTTGTCCAGTTTTCCATAGCCCCCGGAGTTTCTATAATATGTCTGAAAATGGTGTTGCACTCTAATAGAAAAATTATATGGTTTTAAAAAAATGCTAACAGGGAAAAATGTGCCAATGAAGCATATAGAGGCATAAAAAATAAAATGTGAGATCAAGTTAATGAGCAGATATCAACATGGAAAGTTTTGTTGCAGAAAGGCAATGTGAAATAGCAAGAGTTCTGAGATTAGAAAGACCTGGACTGAAATTTGTCTTTGCTATTTGGAGAATCTTCTAAAGTCCATTTATTTCTTCAGCCATAAAGGAGATACTGATATAGGCCTTCATTACAAGACTTTTCTGAGGATATAATAAAACAATGCATGTAAAAATGCGTTATAAATCCCAAGCACTGTACAAATTGTTAGAATGTTTGTTACTTTGATGGTTGTTATCTAGATGGTAGTGGTGAAAGATTTGACTCAAATCTGAAGGCCTTGGCATTTTAAAAAGTAATTTTCCTGAAAAAGACAAGAATAGAAATCACAATTAGAATTCAAATGAAGAGATTTGGGGAAAATGTAAGAATGATTGGTCACAATTATTTGTGAGCAAGCCGCCAACTTAAGCTCTCTGCCACCAAGCAGAAAGAAGAGAGCTCATATTCACTTAAAAAGACTATGGTCTATAATATTTTCAGGGAAGAGCCTGATTGGCATGACAACATGCAACTAGAGATAAAAGGAGATTCAAGACATAATAATATGTATGTGTTCTTTTACATGTATTACTATATTTGATGTGTTAAAATACTATGAGATAAAACTATTATTATCCCCATTTTTATACGTGAGGAAACTGAGGGCAAGAATATTAAATAATGACCCTAGTTTGTCACACAAATAGTCTATGTTACCTAATTCCAGTGTAGTTTTCTTAGGGGGAGAAAAAAACCCTGTGCTCTTTTCAATAGTCCTTTGGAGACTTAATTTTTAGTTTAAAATTGGGTTTACATGTATTTCACGTTTTTATTTTGTAACTGAGGTAAAAGCGCTGCTTTTTGGTGAGGTGGATGAAAGCTCACAGTGGCCCTTGCTGTTGGAGGTGACAAGTGCCCTTCTCTTATTTCTTTTCATTTGAGAAAATGCAGGAAGCTACAGTTTCAGTTAACTGAAATGCTACCGGGAATTTGAATACTTGACATTTATGCTTCTTTCCTTCTTTTTTTTCTTTCTCTCTCACTTCCTTTCCTTCCCTCCCTTTTTTCCTTCCTCCTTTCCTTCCTCTCTCTCTCTCCCTTCCTTCTTTTCTCCCTTCCCTGCTTCTACTTTCCCTGTTTGGGAATCTGTGTGCCAAAGACTCAGTGTTGTAACTACCTTCTCCTTCCTGCTAACCTGGTTGACATTACGTATCTCAGCTACTCTGTGGGTTTTATGAAGTTGCATGTGAAATTTCCACCTTACTGGAGTATGTACAGGCAAGACTGCTCTCTGCTGCAGATGTGTGGAGTAAGTTGTGGTGTGGTTTTTTAGTGCATAATAAACAAGTTGAAGCAGCAGCAGCTAAAAAAAAATAAATAAATAATTTTTTAGACTCTACAGGACACAGCTAAGTTTTTTGAATTTACCTCTGATTTGTTTTAAGTTGTTAGCCTTCAGTGGCGCCTGGGTGGCTCCGTTGGTTGAACCTCCCTCTCTATTTCTGCTGGGGTCAAGATCTCACAGCTCCTGGGATTGAGCCCTGTGTTGGTCTGTATGCTGACAGCATGGAGCCTGCTTAGGATTCTGTCTCTCCCTCTCTCTCTCTGCCCCACCCCTGCTCCCACATGCTCTCTCTCTCTCTCTTAAAAATAGAATACATAATCTTTAAGTTGTTATCTTTCAAATGTATGTTAATCTAATTCTGGATTTATCAAAATACATGAGATTTTCCTATGCTCAGATACCCTGATAATTTGCTGTGGGTGGTCAGTATATAATTCTCTTTCTCCTTAAATGATTCTTGACTGGATATGTTGAATATGCTGTTGAGTCCTGGTGGGCTCTAGAAGTAAGCAGCAGGATTTTCCTTTTCTATCTGTACATTTGATAAGAATATTCAGATATTTTAAAACTGAATATTCCTAAGTCAAGACAAAAAATTCATTTAAACTTTGGAGAATGCTTAACATTTGGGAAAGACTCTAAGGAAAAATATGCAAATGATCTCCTTTCAATATCCAAACTTCTAGACTGAAATAAAAGAGTTGAATGAAAAGACAATACTGAGATATAGCATAATATATATGAAAATGTATCTATTACGTATCATTTCAAAAACAAAATGCCTTGTATAGACAGATTTCATGACTAATTATCCAAAAGAATATAATTCTAGGTCTTTTTAAAATTTTTTGGTAAGTAATTCAATTAAGATGAAAATATTTCAAAATATTTTTAGTTCTAATAAAACATTCTATTTTCTCCAAGATTTTAGATATGTTTATGTCATCACCAATAGTATTAAATAGCTTTATTTTATTTTAAGTTTATTTTGAAAATAAGATGGAGAGGCAGAAACAGGAGATAGAGAATACCAAGCAGACTCTGCACTGTCAGCACAGAACCTGATGCAAAACTTGAACTCATGAATCATGAGATCATGACCTGAGCTGAGAAGTTGGGTTTTTAACCAACTGAGCCACCCAGGCACCCATTAAATATTTTTTTTAAATTTTTTAATGTTTTTATTTATTTCTAAGAGAGAGAGACAGTGTGAGCAGGGCAGGGTCAGAGAGAGAGGGAGACACAGAATCTGAAACAGGCTCCAGGCTCTGAGCTGGCTGTCAGCACAGAGCCCGACGCAGGGCCCAAACCCATGAACCGTGAGATCATGATCTGAGCTGAAGTACGACGCTTAACCGACTGAGCTACTCAGGTTCCCCTAAATTGCTTTATTATATATTTGCTTCATATTTACTTGATAACAAATCTATCGGGAATTTCCATAATTGAGGTTTATTTTGCAAAATACACTTTTAATCTGTGCTAACTCAGAAATAAATGAATGAGTGACAAAGGACTATACCTTTGCAGGTAGGAAGCAATATTGTTTATTTCACCCAAAGGAACAGTCAACCATGCCAGAAATGGCTAAATAATTAAAAGGGAAAGATAGAGGAAGCACACACCTGTTGTGAGTGATTTGCCAAGTGAGTTTTATTACCAAAAGCTCTTTTCTTGGCATTAACAAAGAAAACTCGTTGTTTTTGAAGATAAGATCTGGATAAATGGTCAAGAGACCAAATATAACAACAATATATAGTTTTATAGATCTGCTAGAAAGATTTTTAGATTCAAGTGATATAAAGCTTCTCTGATTCTGCTCTTCCTTTTCGGAAAAAAAGTCTTATTTTCTATTTTTTCTCACACAGACTTCTCAAATCAAATTAGCCACCAAAATATTAACTCATTATCTACTGAGGACTTGATAGTTCACTCAAGGGGATATAAAAGTTGGAGGGATTAAGGACTCTTTCAGATGCTCTCTACTCCTAAATTCTACTAATTCATTTTTTCACTATTAGGCCTTGATGATGATAGTAATAATAATAATAATTCAAAAATATAAAATAAAAGCTCATTTTTCATTTACTTGCTTTATTTTTCTTAATGATATATTACATATATATGTCAAATATAGATTGTATATAATATATACACATAATGTGTATATACAGGGTATATATTATTTAGACTTATACACCTACATAATTCTAAATAGTATTGCTAACTGTGAAAAAACTGTACACAGTGTTCCTTGAAACGTAAAGCAGTACAGATGACTAGAGTTGCTAGCTACTGCTTCAGCTATGCAACCACTGCAATCAGTGGTTACTGATTTGCGCTAAAATCTCTGATGAAAGAAAGAGAGCCCAGCACCAACAGAGGGGCCAAATAGGGGCTTCTCTTTCTCCTTGTTGTGTCATCTTCTCAGACTATGCCTCTAATCCTGCCTTTGTTATCAACAGGAACCATGAGATTCAGCATTTTTTCTTTTCCTCTATTGCCCTGCTCAAAAGTAGATGGAGGCAGAATGGAGAGAGTACAAGTGTCCCCTTTTCTAATTGATAATATCCGGTAACTGCCTTCTTCCCTGCCTCCACAACATACCCCCCAAAATCAGAGGTGCACAGTATATACCAGAATCTCAGAAGGAAGAGAATCAAACTCTGGAAATATGATAGAACATGAACTTTTGTTGTACATGAGAAAAAAACTAAATAAAATTTAAAATATGGTGTCTAGTTTCTTTGTTCTTCTTCAGGATCAAAACTGGATTTTATAGTTGTACTTAGATAGTAAGGGAGAAAATGAAGAGAGTCGTGTATAATTTACCATCACAGATGGCATTCTGCCACCTCTCCCAACCATCTGAGTGACTCTATATATACCCTGTCTACGCTTAATTACCAACAGGCCACACCCTTGTTTTTTATTTTTAATATTTTTAGTGTTTATTTATCTGGGAAAGAGAGAGAGAGAGAGAGCACACAGCAGGGGAGGGGCAGAGAGAGAGAGGGAGACAAAGAATGTGAAGCAGCCTCCCGGCTCTGAGCATAGAGCCCAACCCAGGGCTTGAAACCACAAACCAGAAGATTATGACCTGAGTTGAAGTCAGATGCCCAACCGACTGAGCCATCTAGGTGCCTCTAGGCTACACTCCTGTAATAACACTCTCTCCCTCCTGCTCCTTCTCTGAGTAGATAAGGCAACATTTTTCACTTATGGGAAGAGCACTCACTACTCCAGCAAGAGCTGGCTGTCTTTAGTTTCTTTACCACATTGGGTATGCCTTCATGGAAGTATCTACTACACATCCAGAGAGAAAATGTGGGAATAATTTTCACTTATATCATATCACCAGGTTGAGACTTAATTTCTTGAACATGGTTTATTCATAGCTCTGTGAAATGGCACAGTACCTTGCACTTCTTTTCTTAGTTAATGACTCGTCTCTCAACCTATTGAAAATGTACCTGTTAAAGCAATGTAGGTCTTAGTATTTTAAAATGATCGAATTACAAATAAAATTCAAATTTAAAATTGTATAATTATATTTCAGTATGAAGTTCACTAGGAGGTAACTAGTTATATTTAAAAAAAGCAAAGCCTACTAATGACAAATGAATTAATAAAATAAAACAGTACCCTTTAACTTAATGTTCTTTCATTGTATAGTTTCATTTAGGAATGCAATCTGCATTGATCAAACACAGATTTAGTGTCTGGTTAATTTCATGCAAAATGTAATACATATCTATATACAGTCAGTCAACAGGCATATGTAATATTTTAATATTTGATACTAAGATTAATTATTAATTTTATTTAATACTGAAATAATTAAATATTAATTTTAATAATTTTATATTTTATTTTAATCATTATAAACAATCTAATTGAAGAGCAAATGTCTATTTTGCATAATATTTCTTAAAGAACATTTTAGGCTAATGAATATTAAAAATGACTGAAGATAATTGGAATGAAGCTTAAAGTCTTTAGGTTATTGAGCATTGAAAGTGTATCCCTTCTAATTCATTTCAAAAAAGAAAAAGAAGGGTACTAGGTCTGTCTTCTGAAAAGAATCATTATTCAAATAGACTAAAACACAGTTCTTCACCTGAAATTCTAATTTTTCACTTTATGCAAAGCCAGCTATTAAATCTCTCCAATCCATTTTGGAAAAATAAGATCATATTAAGCATTATTGAATTTAACTGCCCCTACAAGAAAGCTAATGGATTTAATTAGCACTACAGCTCTTGATTGCAAAATAAAGGAAGCAAACTAGTATTAATTGTATATGCATTGTTTGCCAGGTGCTCACACTTATTTCCATCTCCTCAAAACAACTTTGCTAAGTACATATTATTTTACAAATAAAAAGAAAACATCTGAGATTCAAATCAAGTATATGATTTCCCTAATATCATGAAGCTATTAAAAAGTAAACCTATTATCAAATCTATGTGTGCCTGGCTAGAAACCCTGATTCCTTGTAGAACACATCACCTCGTTCTTACTGTAATTAATCATGTGCCATCTTCAAATCTCACTTTTTTGTACACATTGGCCTCTCAACTGGGCTCTATGATCCTAAATGATTCAGAGCCTGGGATTCCAAAGGAGCAAACTTTGAAATTTGAGGTGTCAGTTTTAATCCTGTCAGTTACTAACAAGTAGGAAATCTCTACAGATCTCATTTTACTGATACATGAAATGGGATTATGATATTACCCTTATAAATTTGTATTAGTGAATATGACTATTTAAGTTCATATATAACAGACAAACTCCTTTCTTATTTCTTACACATATTTTATCTTGTTCTTATCTCTCACTGGGTCTATCATGTACAAAGAATCTATAAAGATAAATCAAAATTATTAAGCATATATCACGTAGTAGATACCTTTGTGAACATTATCTCTTATTACTATCTCATCACAATCCTCTGAGATGTGAACTTGCCCCAGTGTTTATTCTGATTCTCTTCTAAAACTATAATTATAATTTCCGTCAGCATTTGATCTTTCCTGTGGTCTCACAGCTTTAAATAAACATCTAGATAATTTTTCTGAGTTCCAGACTCCATGTATTCAACTATATACCTGAAATTGAGATTTGAATGGCTAATCTATGTATCAAAAATATATCTGACCTAGAACTTCATTGTTGGGTCTGTAATCTAATCCTACCCAGCCTTTGTCAACTTCACTAAATTATACTTCCATTCAACTACTTGTTCAGGCAAAAACCTCGGAGTCATCATGATTCCTTCCTATTACTCATGATCTTACACATCCTACCCAACAGCAAAATTTACTTACATGCAAAATTTATACTTCCATTTATCCACTTCTATTATCATAAGAATTGATCATCTTGGATCTGTTTGACCTTCATGACAAGTCTGCTCCTCTAATTGCATACTTACAACACTTGGCTCTACATAAGAGCCAGAGGATCTTTTTGAAGATGTAAAGTACATGATCTCTGATGGCTTCCCATTGCAAGAAGAAAAATCCAGACTTCTTATCCTGCCCTACCAATTTCTAGTTGAAATGATTTCTGTCCAGTTTTCCCCCTTGTTATATTTTGCCATACTATTTTTCAGGGACTTTCTTAAATAGCCAAGCTCATTTCTGCCTTCAAAATTTAACGTTTGCTACTACTTTTGACTTGACACTTCCCAGCAGTTCTTTCCAGCTCTTCACAGAACAAGGTTTCTTCTTATGTTTCAAGTCTCGAACCCATATATCCCTTTAGTGAGTCCTTTCTTCATGATGTCATCATATGTGTGGTTTAAGTGAGATTATTTCTAATAGTGTTTTATCTCATTCATAACACATTGCTATTGGGTTATCCATTTTTCACTTGTATATATACATATATTTGAGTATATGATAATGTATATATACATCTGTATATATATATATATTTGAGTATACAATAATGTAGTTTATGAAAGCAAAAACCTTTTATGTCTTTTTTTTCTCTCAGCATTACCTTTTACTTTTGGGGGGAGAGGGTAGGAGGAAGGGGACAGTCCCAGGGAATTGCCAGAGTGTATGCAACTAGTGTACAAGGATGAGATGAGATGAGATGGCCCCCAAGACTCTTTTTCCTATTGATTTTTGTACTCTAATGAAAATGATATGACATGTGTGTAATTATCTAGCACAGGGTATTACATGTGTGTAATTATCTAGCACAGGGTATTCAATAAATATCAGTTGCCTTTTCTAACAGGCTCTCCACAGGCTATACCTAGATATCATCATCCTTTCTCTTTTAGGGAACAAAGCTCACCTAGAAAACTAGGAAACAAAAAGTGCAGTGCAGTTTGGGTAACGCAGTTGGCTAGATGGCTTGGTTCAGGGCCTCACTGTGTCCCCATCCTCCCCATTCCGCTCTGCCAGGGTTGGGCCGGGAGTAGAGTTTCTCAAGAGGCTTCCCTGAGTCCTAACCAGTGTAATAGAAGATTCCATGTGAAGGGCTATGGGCTGAGAGTCTCTGGTGCCCAGTCCCCTCTTTTTAGTGATGATAATTGTAGGGAAAGAAATAGACATATATGCCGATTTCATCGCTGCCTTTGGGACCTCAAAAGCCTTGTTGTGCTAATGTATTGGAAATCTACATGATTCAAATGATTCACAGCAGCCTGAAGTCCTGCTTGATGTACATCAGAATCAAGAATCACTTTGGAGATAAAGATGCCTAACTGGGAGGCCTTTCCTCCCCAGATATTAAATGCCAGCTGAGCTCCACAGGGCTTCTTCAGTGTGACAGTTCTAGGCAGAAACTGGGTCATTGTTGCAGTCTGGGTGATACACCCTCTCATGAGGAGGAATCCATGTTTGGGGATTGCAGGCAGGCAGGAAAACCACTGGGCAGTCATCATAAGGAATCCAGCTGTCCATCTCCAGTAATAACCCCCAAACCTCAGGCACCTCGTGTTCCTTGGGTTCTGCTCTCACTGCCAATTCAGACTGGAAACTAGAAGTGAATGCTCAGGTGGGTTGGAAAGGACAGGTCTTGGGTTCTGAACACAAGCCCCCCTCTTCCTAAAACACCAAGATCTTTTATGGCTTATTCATTGCCATATTGCTAAGTGCCATATAGCTAAGTGCTAAGTGCTAAGTGCCTAGAACTGTGTGTGGTATACATTTATCAATGGTTAACACATAAGCATTGATTTATAAAATACACATTCAAGAATTCTTCAGAGTGATATTTTCCCCAATTATCAAGATATGTTTAAGGACTAGTGGCTTCAACTTATATTAAAATATATGAACTAACTAAACTTTCATATATTTCTACTCAAGTAAGCATGAAATTAGCTGAGCTACCTTATATCCTTCTATAAAATGTCAATATGAAATTCAAATCCATCATTGAATATGGCTAACTTGTCCTTTACAGTTGTTGTATTGTGGTTCTAAGTCAAACACCATCAAAATAGCTAACATGCCATCTCATTTTCCATAATTTATACCTATCACCTCACATGCAACATCACTTACCTTCAAGGGTATCTTGTATTCTCTACTCCATGGAGGTATATAATGAGACAGCTCTGGCGAGGATCGTGGTACAGTCTCATCATTGCCAAAATACATTAGTTTGTTGTGGCTTCCCCACAAGTTTCCTCCCCAACAATCACACTTGTCAGATGTGGTTGTTATCAACTGTCATAATTAATTTTCTTATTCTATTTCATGCAAGGAGGGCACAGGAAAGAGAAACTTGTTATGATCCATGTAGAAGCATAATGTTAAGATTCCAAAATTGAACTGAGGCAGATTTTGGAGGGTTTGAAGTTGAAGCATTTCATTTCTCTGAAGAAAAGCCTTCACATGACAGAATGAGACAATCTGGAAGCTGGCTTAATGTCTACAGAAGACTTTCATCTTGTCTGGTTATTCAACAACTATTACATTGCTTTAGGAAACTCCCGAAAGATAGCAGTGCAGTGTGACACAATTCTGATCAAACCAGGGAGAAGACAGGAGAGAGGTGACCTATTCTCGGATTTAAAGAATTCTTTAATTCTTGCCTCACTTTCCCAGCTTTAATGAAGTCCATCTCTTTCTCTTTGAACTCCAAAGACAATTAATTTTTTCCTTTCTATACTATAACTTATCATGCGTCAGTTGTTCACATCTTCCATCTCACACTAGCTTATAGCCTTGTCAAATGAAGGACCTGAGGTTTGTTTTTCTTTCTCATGAATGCTAACAATAGATCACAGCACTTGAGTTTCAAAGTATGTTTAAACAGTAACTAAAATTACACTTTATAAGTGTTCATGAAACTTTTGTTAAATAATTTACCAAAATTATCTGTTGGCAGAAAAAAAAAAAACGAAAGAAGAAAGGGAGTAAGGAAGAAATAACTCCTAGTTAGAGTTACTTTTTAGATAAGAAGACTTTAATCTAAGGAGTTTAGTTAAGAGCTAAGTTTTCCTAATATTTTCAAACCTTTATTTTAAGTCCATTGGAGGTAGGAATCCCAAATATCAAGATACTGGCTAAAGCTTTCATCCACAAGGTGACAGCTTGCTCCTAATGTTTAAGCAATTAAAAGATCTATCTGGGAGGCACTGCTTTGCCAACATGAAAGCCTTCCACCTCAGTGACTGCCACACATTGCAATCCCTGCATGTGTCCCATTGATCTCTTAAGAGAGCAACAGTTAATTCCAGGTGTCTCTTTGGGCAAAGTATATTCCTGGCTTACCTGTGAAATCACATGTTTTCTAACAAATCTCTTTGCTTTCCACATTCAAAGAAAGTGCATTTACCACATATGATGCAGTATGCTATAAAACCAAGTTTTCTGTAGCAAATATTTACTATTACTCTCCACTGCCTCCCCAGGGTTTACCTCTGTGACGTTGGACAAGTCTTTCCAGCCTCAATTTTCTCTCTTTTAAATGTGAATAATAATTTTGCTGCTGATTGCCTTTCTAGAAATACTAGTGATGGGAGAGGAGAAGTGAAATAGAATACTGCAAAAAACAGGAATATGGACGTAAGGTCCTAGGATAAAGTAGTGTCAGACAGGTCGGCTCCCTCCCAGATACAACATTTTACTGACAGATCCTCAGTATCTGTAGCATGTACAGAGCCAGTATCTGCCTAAATTATTTGGAAGGAAGACAAGAATAAAGCATCTAGGAGAGAATATATGAATATAACACACAAAAATCAGAATAATTGCATTATTTTCCTCTTCTCAAGATTAAAGGTGAAGCAAGAATGTTGCAAACTTTTAACCTGGGCTCAAAAGCAAGTAGGAGAAAATTAGGCAAATAGGGAAAAAAAAAGAAATTCCTAAGTTAACTCTAGGATTATACTATCATATTCTGTGTTTTCCTGTCATTTTTATACAATAGTTATTACCAAAAGTAGTTATTTGGCTAAGAGAAAAGGAAAACAATGTGTAAAGTAGCTTTGATGACAAAAATGTAGGCTTCTAATGTGTATACTTTCTCCAGTGTATTTTCTATTGATTATCTGAAAAATTCCTTCTATCATTCCTTGTTCAACTTGAACCCAAATAGAATATTTCTGAATAATATGTTTCTAAAAATAAGAGTTTCAAGAAATTTGAAGCTGTGGTAATATAGTCTAAAGAATTTTTACATAAAGGATCAGAAAGACTGGCTCTTGTTTAATACTGTAGGGGAGAAAGTTTCAGTGAGGAAAGAGTTCTGAATTCTTGACTTCTAAGAGCTACCTTGTTTTAGAATAAGAAGATATTTAATTTTCATATTCAATAATTTGCTTCATTTCACAATTTTTTCTTTTGGTGATTTTGACTTCAGTAAAGATTAATTACTAAAATGAAAATTGATCCTTGGATGTAATGAGATTTCTTGAAGTGATTTTATTTATTCGTTCATTCATTATTTTACTGAAAAGTTATAGACAAATTACATCTGCTCAAAAGCAGTTTCTTCCAGTTTATCAGTGCAAGAATCTGTATGGCTTCAAAGGAAAATAAATAGACCCCCAATTTAAAAAAAATCAATGCAACTAAAAATCAAGAGTTTCTTAGGAAATTTTTGTAAACGACAAAAAGAAAAAAGGATCAATAGTAAAGATGCCCAGAAAAGATTTTTTAAATGATGATTTAAACATATCTATAATTGATATGAACATATCAATTATTGAGTGTTTACTGTAAGAATAATAACTAATATTTATTTTGTGCTCACTATGTTCTAAGCCTTTTTTTTTTTTTTAAATGAGTTCACTCATTCTGTCCTAACAGTCTGGGCGATTGGTATGTTTTTTAACACTGTTTTGTTTTGGGTTTTTTCTGATAAGGAAGCTGAGGCAGAAGAAAGTAATTAGTTGCAATTCCTACATGTAGTTAGTGTGGAGCCCAAAATCTAATCCCAGTAGTCTGTCTTCAAAGTTCACCATATCTTTTGGTTTAGGAATAGTGATAGATGCTTCCTAGCTCTTCTTTAAAAGAGCCTAAGCTCCAGAAAGGGGGAGGAAGGGTCACACATCTGTAATATCAAGTAGAAAGTCTCAAGGCAGACAGAAGAGAAGATATCAAGGAGAATATCTTTCATATCATTTCAGAGAAATGATGCCTTCAAGGGGCAACATTCTCCCCAAAGAGAGAGAGGAGAAGTCAACACATACAATTATATAGGCAATTAAACCATAGAAAGTGTTAAATACTATGTTTGTATTATGTATCAATCACAGTGGGAAAACAGAGGAGAATGTAACCAGTCTCCTAGCAGCTGTAGAGAAGAGTAACTAAAGGTTTCCTGAATCTTGAAAGAGAAGCAGATGATCCAAGGGAAAAGTTGAGAAAAGTGAGTCCTGAGAAGTAAACAAGTCTGATGGAGCATGAGATAGTCAGATATGTCTAAGAATAGCTGGGCCTTCAATATACTAGAGCACAGAAGGAGGGATAGGTATCTATTTCAATGTAGAACCTGATGTGTCTCGAAGATCACTAGGAGAAAGGAATAAATGAAATACGGTTTCCTTTCCCCTATAAAGATCCTCAGCAGTCACAAACTGTTTCTATAACAGGAGGGAGGGGTTTGTTATAACATGAATCCTTAGTAATGGAAGCTACTATGGAGTCAGGCCCTACAATACATAATTTATTCAATCATTTATTTATTCAGTCATTATGCTCAATACCTTTATGTCATGTATGTCTTTATGACACTTTATGTCATTATAACATTGTGTCAATGTCAGTGTGCTAGGAATCTTAAGGGACACAAAGGTAATAAATAGCATCTGTCCTGTTGATACACCCTCAAAGCCTTTCAGGCAGAGCCATGGCTTACTGGCTAGTAACCATTCGGATTAGGTACTACTCATGCAAAACTGGTCATTACCTATTTTGAATATTAATTCCACTCGTAGGTAAGTTGCCTTATACTGAAGCATGTTCATAAAATGTTGTAATGTCCCATTTTACATTTTAAATGATTATTTGAGTCAGTTGTTAAAGGAAATCATTATTCAAAAGCAAATAATAGAAACTTACAATTAAATTATGTTTTATTAAAAGAGTGAAAATAAATACTCATAACTCACTGCTTTTTAAAAATATATTTTATCCTTTTCTATGCTCTTGAATTTATTTATTGTATTTGTATTGTGGAAATACTATGCAATGATGTGCTACTTACTCTGCATCTCTTTCCAACTTTGCATTCAGTGATAAATTTGATAGATGTTAAAAAATAGTTAGGACTATTTGCATCATGGATATAATTAAACCTATAAATTAGAAATCTATTTGCCCCCGTGAAATCTGGTTGTTAAATATTTATCAACACATAACTGCTCATTCATAACATAGCAATACAGAGTGTATCACTGTGTGTTCTTACCTGCTTCAATTAGAGTAGACCAGTGCCCCAGTCTAATTTCCAGAAAATAGAAGCTCATGCTCCCCACTCATTTCCCTAACATCAGCAGGTTTGGACTAACCTCTAACACCATCCTACCATATATTCTGAGTTTCCTGGCACAGCGCTTCTCAACCCCGGCTATACATTGGAAACACGTAAAGAGCTTTAAAATTTTCCAATTCCTGCATCTGTCTCTGAGCATTTGATTCAGATCATCTACCAGTAAGAACTGGAATATATATATTCCCAAGGTTATTGTAATTGTAAAACCAAGGCTTAAAAAGTACATCAGAACTTACCAGGAACATGGGTATTGCTGGAGTGAGTCATCTTTTACTACTTAAAGAGGTATTTTTTACCTCCCACAAAGTAGGCATGGGGGAGAACCATCTGGTGGTTAGAATTGACTAGAAGCCATGTTTAAAACAAAACAAAACAAAACAAAACTACAAAACGTGTATTTCTACCAACTGTCCCACCACCCCTTTCCCCCAGGAATATTGCCCTGTCACAATAGTATTTTGTTCAGTTAGTGCCCAATGATACCTCCCTAGACTGTAGGCTAAGTAAGGGCTGCCAGGTCAGAATAGGTTTGTTGCCTTCCCTCAAAGACTCCTTGCCATCATCTTCCTTTGCTTCTTTCCAGAGAATCTATTTTAAAATTTTGACACATACAATAATCTAATTTTATTCCATTAATCAAAACAGTGGGCCCCTGTATGCTGACCCTCCCTCTTCTAGGGAGAGCCACATTTTAGTATTCCAAGGTACTGTCTTTTTCTTCTTTCCTAAGGGGAGAATGTTTTTAGTGAATCTCAGGAAGCTTTATGATATTCCTTTTTCTTTGGAAGAAAAAAAAATAACAAAAACTAATCTCTGTAAGGAAAATTATTTTACAAGGAGAAATTATAAAAGATAAATTTATATATTTCCATGCACCTTCAAACCACTGTTCACACTGGCACACTTGTTTCTTTGTTATCTATATGTATTATCTGTCACCGCTTAAGAACTCTCTCTCCTGGTGGACAAATTTTAAGGTGACCCTGATCACCACTTCCCACTGTTTACAATTTTAATCTGGCAGAAGTGATGGGATATCACTCTTACAATCATATTATGTTATATAAAGCTCCATCTTGCTAGCTCACTTGTTCTAGTCAGTCTGCTTCCTTTCATTCTCTCTCTCTCTCTCTCTCTCAATCTGTGTGTGTGTGTGTGTCTGTCTTTGTCTTTCTCTGTCTCTCTCTCTCTCTCTCTGACATGTGCATTTGAAAGAGTCAAAGTACTGAATGTTTCCAATAACCACCAAAATGGGAAAGCATTTGCTTCCCTAGTCAGATCTCCAGATGAGAACCCAACACTGGCTAATACACTGTTGTTTTTTTTCTTTATTTAATTCACCCTTTTTCGCAGAAAAAAAAGCACTTATTTATTTATTGAGAGAGACAGAGGGAGTAACAGAGGGAGTGGGGAAAGAGAGAACCTGAAGCAGGCTCTGCACTGTCAGTGTGAAGCCAGCACAGGGCTTGAACCCACAAACTGTAAAATCATGAACTGAGTGCAACCAGGTGAGCCACCCAGGTGCTCTAATTAGGGTCTTTTAATACCCCAAGCAGAGGATCCAGCTAAGCCATGCCTGGGTTTCTCACCTGTGAGATGATATATAAATGTTAAATATTTACCTACTAGGTTTGTAGTAATTTCTTATGCAGCATAAAAACTAATACAATCACCTTTAAAATAATTGTCCAACTCTTCAGTGTGACATGCATCCTGCCAAATGTTGACCAAATAGTTCCTTCTAGCTTCTCATATTGGTCAACTGCTCCAAACACCTATAAAAAGCCCATGCATATTTGTACTTCCATTCGCTTGCTCATGTTCTTCTCTCTGCTTAGAATGGCCCTCACATTTTTAAAAACATAGATAGCAACCATTTATTCTTGGAAGCCAAATATAATAACCACCTCTATGCTCTCAATAAAAGCACTCTCACCCACTGCCCCCTCAAGGTCAACTTAACTGGCTCACTTTTGGGTGTTCATAAATTTCTTCTATACCTATCTTATAGGGTTTATCATATTGTGTCAGGGTCAGTTTTTGTGTCTTGTTTTCCCTTTATATTGTGAGTCCCCAGAGAGTGAGCACTGTGTACTATTTATCTTTACATCCCCAGAACCTAGAATATGGGCTTTGACACATATTTACCACCCCATAAAAGTGTGTTAAATTGAATCAAACTGAATTTATACTCCCATCGCTCAAAAATATCAATGTTTGGCACATTGTAGGCACAACCAAATTTTAAATAAGCATTCTATGTATAATTGCTTATATATATATATATTTTTTTTTTACAAATAGTTTCTTATCATATTAGTTTCCACATAACACCCAGTGCTCATTCCCACAAGTGTCCTCCACCAAGCCCATCCCCCCTCCCTCCCACATCCATCAGTCCTCAGTTTGTTTCTCAGCATTCAAGAGTCTCTCATGGTTTGTCTCTCTCCCTTTCCCCCACCATTTCCCCCCTTCTTCTTCCCCATGGTCCTCTGTTAAGTTCCTCCTAATCCTCCTATACGTGCAAACATATGATATTTGTCCTTCTCTGCCTGACTTATTTCGCTCAGCATAACACCCTCAGGGTCCATCCATGTTGCTACACATGGCCAGATTTCATTGTTTCTCATTGCCATGTAGTATTCCATGGTATAGATAAACCACATCTTCTTGATCCATTCATCTGTTGATGGACACTTAGGCTCTTTCCATGTTTTAGCTATTGTGGAGAGTGCTGCTATGAACATTGGGGTACACGTGCTCCTATGCATCAGCATTTCTGTATCCCTTGGGTAAATTCCTAGCAGTGCTATTGCTGGGTCATAGGGGAGTTCTATTGTTAGTTTCCTGAGGAACCTCCACACTGTTTCCCAGAGGGGCTGTACCAGTTTACATTCCCACCAACAGTGTAGGAGGGTGCCCGTTTCTCCACATCCTCGCCAGCATCTAGAGTTCCCTGATTGGCTCATTTTAGCCACTCTGACTGGCATGAGGTGGTATCTCAGTGTGGTTTCGATTTGTACTTCCCTGATGAGGAGGGATGCTGAGCATCGTTTCATGTGTCTGTTGGCCATCTGGATGTCCTCTTTGGAGAAGTGTCTGTTCATGTCTTCTGCCCATTTCTTCACTGGGTTGTGTGTATTTCGGGTGTGGAGTTTGGTGAGTTCCTTATAGATTCTGGATATTAACCCTTTATCTGATATGTCATTTGCAACTATCTTTTCCCATTCTGTCGGTTGCCTATTAGTTTTCTGGGTTGTTTCCTTTGCTGTGCAGAAGCTTTTAATCTTGATGAGGGCCCAATAATTTATTTTTGCTCTTGATTCCCTTGCTTTTGGGGATGTGTGGAGTAAGAAGTTGCTGCGATGGAGGTCTAGGAGGTGGTTTCCTGCTTTCTCCTCTAGGGTGTTGATAGTTTCCTGTCTCATGTTCAAGTGCTTTATCCATTTTGAGTTTATTTTTGTGCATGGTGTGAGAACATGATCTAGTTTCATTCTTCTGCATGTTGCTGTCCAGTTCTCCCAGCACCATCTGTTAAAGAGGCTGTCTTTTTTCCATTGGATATTCTTTCCTGCTTTGTCAAAGATCAGTTGGCTGTATACTTTTGGGTCCACTTCTGAGTTCTCAATTCTGTTCCATTGGTCTATGTGTCTGTTTTTGTGCCAATACCATACTGTCTTGATGATGACAGCTTTGTAGTAGAGACTAAAGTCTGGGACGGTGATACCACCCGTTTTGGTTTTATTTTTCAGGATTACTTTGGCTATTCGGGTTCTTTTGTGGTTCCATACAAATTTTTGGAGAGTTTGTTCTAGTTTTGAGAAGTATGCTGGTGCAATTTTGATTGGAATTGCATTGAAAGTATAGATAGCTTTGGGTAGTAATGACATTTTAACTATATTTATTCTTCCTATCCATGAGCATGGAATGCTTTTCCATTTCTTTGTGTCTTCTTCAATTTCCTTCATAAGTTTTCTATAGTTTTCATCATACAGATCTCTTGTATCCTTGGTTAGGTTTATTCCTAGGTATTTTATGGTTTTTTGTGCAATTGTGAATGAGGTCCGTTTCTTGATTTCTCTTTCTGTTGCTTCATTGTTGGTGTATAAAAATGCAACCGATTTCTGTACATTGAATTTGCACCCTGCAACTTGGCTGAATTCTTGGATCAGTTCTAGTAGGCTTCTGGTGGAGTCTGTTGGGTTTTCTATGCAGATTATCATGTCATCTGCGAAGAGTGAAAGTTTGACTTCCTCTTTGCCAATTCTGATGCCTTTGATTTCCTTTTGTTTTCTGATAGCTGATGCTAGGACTTCCAGCACTATGTTAAACAACAGTGCTGAGAGTGGACATCCCTGTCGTGTTCCTGATCTCAGGGGGAAAGCTCTCAGTTTTTCCCCATTGAGGATGATGTTAGCTGAAGGCTTCTCATAGATGGTTTTAATGATGTTTAAGTAGGTTCCTTCTTCCCGACTTTCTCAAGAGTCTTTATTAAGAAGGAATGCTGTATTTTGTCAAATGCTTTATCGGTATCTATTGACAGGATCATATGGTTTTTATCTTTTCTTTTACTGATGTGATGTATCACATTGATTGATTTGCAAATGTTGAACCAGCCCTGTAACCCAAGAATGAATCCCACTTGATCTTGGTGGATGATTCTTTTTATGTGCTGCTGGATTCGATTAGCAAGGATCTTGTGGAGGATTTTTGCATCCGTATTCATCAAGGATATTGGCCTGTAGTTCTCTTGTTTTGCTGGATCTCTGTCTGGCTTGGGAATCAGAGTGATGCTGGCTTCATAAAATGAATCCGGGAGTTTTCCTTCGATTTCTATTTTTTGGAATAGCTTGAGAAGAATTGGGATTAATTATGTTTTAAATGTCTGGTAGAATTCCCCAGGGAAGACATCAGGTCCAGGCTCTTATTTGTTGTGAGATTTTTGATCACTGATTCGATTTCTTCACTCGTTATGGGTCTGTTCAGGTTTTCTATTTCTTCCCGTGTGAATTTTGGGAGTGAGTGTGTGTTTAGGAATTTGTCCATTTCTTCTAAGTTGTCCAATTTGTTGGCATATAATTTTTCATAGTATTCCCAGAAAAGTGCTTGTATTTCTGAGGGGTTGGTTGTAATAAGTCCTTTTTCATTCATTATTTTGTCTATTTGGGTGCTCTCTCTTTTCTTTTTGGTAAGTCTGGCTAGAGGCTTGTCAATTTTGTTTATTTGTCCAAAAAACCAACTCTTGGTTTCATGGATCTGTTCAATTGTTTCTTTGGTCTCTATGTTGTTTATTTCTGCTCTATTTTTTACTATTTCTCTTCTTCTACTGGGTTTAGGGCGTTCTTGTTACTCTGCCTCTAGATCCTTTAGGAGAGCTATTAGATTTTGGACTTGGGCTTTTTCTAATCTCTTGAAATTGGCCTGGAGAGCAATGTACTTTCCTCTTAGGACTGCCTTTGCCGCATCCCATAGATTTTGAATTGTTGTGTTTTCATTTTCATTTGTTTCCAGATGTTTTTTAATTTCATCTCTAATTGCCTGATTGGCCCATTCGTTCTTTACTAGAGTGTTCTTTAACCTCCATGTTTTTGGAGGTTTTCCAGACTTCTTCCTGTAATTGATTTCAAGTTTCAAAGCATTATGATCTGACAGTGTGCATGGTATGATCTCAATTCTTTTATATCCATTGAGGGCTGCTTTATGTCCCAGTATGTGATCTATCTTGGAGAATGTGCCATGCGCACTTGAGAAGAAAGTAAATTCCCTGTCCTCAGTATGTAAAGTTCTAAATATATTGGTCAGATCCATCTGGGCCAATGTGTCTTTCAAGTCCATTATTTCTTTAGTGATTTTCTGTCTGGTTGACCTATCCATTGCTGTAAGCAGAGTATTAAAGTCCCCTGCTATTAGCACATTCTTATCTATAGCTTGTTTCTGTTTGTGATTAATTATTTCAGATATTTAGGTGCTCCCATATTCGGTGCGTAGACATTTATGATTGTTAGTTCTTCCTGATGGATGGACCCTGTAATTATTATGTAGTGCCCTTCTTCATCTCTTGTGATTGTCTTTAATTTAAAGTCCAGTTTTGTCTGATATAAGTATAGCTACTCCGGCTTTCTTTTGATTTCCTGTGACATGATATATATTTCTCCATCCCCTTACTTTTAATCTGAAGGTATCTTCCAGTCTAAAATGAGTTTCTTGTAGACAGCATATAGATGGATTTTGTTTTTTTTATCCATTCTGCTACCCTATGTCTTTTAATTGGAGCACTCAGCCCATTTACATTCAGTGTTATTATTGAAATATGTGGGTTTAGAGTCTTTGTATCTTTTGTAGGTTTCATGTTTGTGGTGGTGTCTTTGGTATCTTTGTTCCTTGCAACCTTTCCTTCAGAGCGTCCCCCTCAGGATTTCTTGTAGGGCTGGCTTCGTGGTGACAAATTCTTTCAATTTCTGTTTGTTTGGAAAGGTTTTTATCTCTCCTTCAATTTCGAATGACAGGCTTGCCGGATAGAGGATTCTTGGCTGCATATTTTTACTCTTCATCACATTGAAGATTTCCTGCCATTCCTTTCTGGCTTGCCAAGTTTCAGTAGATAGGTCTGTCACCACTCTGATAGGTTTCCCTTTGCATGTGAGGGCCCTTTTCTCCCTAGCTGCTTTCAAAATTCTCTCTTTGTCCTTGTATTTTGCCATTTTTACTACGATATGCCGTGCAGAAGATCGATTCAAGTTACGTCTGAGGGGAGTCCTCCGAGCCTCTTGTATTTCAACATTTACTCCCTTCCCCAGGTCGGGGAAGTTCTCTGTTATAATTTGTTCCAGGACTCCTTCAACACCTTTCCCTCTCTCTTCTCTCTGGGATTCCTATGATATGGATATTGTTGCCTTTGACCGTATCGCTGAGCTCTCGAATTCTTCCCTGTTCCTGGATCAGTTTGTCTCTTTTTTTGTCAGCTTCTTGTTTTTCTATAATGATGTTTTCTAGATCACTTATTCTCTTTTCTGCCTCTTCAAGCCGTGCATTGGAAGCCTTTAATTTATTATGTATCTCATTTATCACATTTTTTAATTCTTCATGCCTATTTTTATTTTCCATTCTGTCTGTAGCCATAGTTTCTTTGATGTCCCCTATGTTTTTTTCAAGCCTTGCTATTAATTTTACCATTATTATTCTAAAATCTTGTTCACTTATGCTGCTGATATCTGTTTTGAGCAGTTCATTAGCTGTCATTTCTTCTTGGAGTTTCTTTGGAGGAGAGCTCTTTCGTTTCATCATTTTAGTTAGCTTTCCGGCTCTTGTTGGTTTTAAAGACCTGTTAATGCTTTCTATATATATAAGCGCTACTGTATCCAAGAAGACTCTTTGACTGTCTAGTGCCTATCCTTTAAGAGAGTGTTTTTTGAATGGTATCTCTTATCTCTCTTGCTGGGACCTTGGTTATTTTATTTTCCTATTCGTAGTGATATTTGGGACTCTCCACCTTGTGTACTCTGGCTTGTTTCTTGAGGTAGCCCTGGAAAAGAAAACAGACAGAAAAACACACAGGGAGCAGGAGCACACAAATGCCCAGGCTAATTCCACTAACATGCAAAGCAAGAGGGAAACGAAAAAGTTAAGAGAAAAGACGAAGAAGGGAGGGTGATTAATAGGGAGTATAAAATACATAAAAGGGTCGAAAAGGAGAAAAGGAAAGGAAAAAAGAAGAAAACCGATGGACAAGGAATGGTTTAAAGCATATACCTGGATTTCCCAGCTACAGTTAAATAGCCGTGTGTATGCAGTGCTGGTTGAGGAGCATAGAGAAAGAGAAAGAAGACAGGGCGGGGATGAGAAAAAATTGGAAATAGAATGAACAGGCAGAAGGGATAAGAAGCTTTTTTCAAAGAGGTAAAGGGTAGAATATGGTTGGATAGGTGAGAGAAGGATGCTGGAATTATCCATAGAAACTATATAGTCTAACTACTCCTGAGAGAAAGAGATGAAAATTTCGGTAGGTGTAGAATTTACATCTACAGAATGGACTTGTTGTGATTGTTTAAGCAAGCTGGTGACCAGAGTTAATCAGGTCAGTGTTCTGGGGAAAAAGAGAGAAAAGAGAAAGAAGAAGAAAAAAAGAAAAATAAAAAGTGAGGAGGGCAGCTCTCAGGCAGGGATGGGCATGGCGTGATCCAATGCCTCAGGCGGGAGCTCTGCCTTGGCGGTTGTGGGGAGCAGAGTGATGGTGCTCTAGTCTCTTCTTGAACCAAGCGCTGCACCTCGCTTTTTTTGGGTGTGTAAACTCCCCGTACCGGGGCGCAGCCAAAGTTGGTTGCAATCTTCAACTCAGGCCAGTCCCAATCTCCAGATCCCAGTCCGCGCGCCCCACTGAAATTGCCTTAGACACAGCTTGCCAGGCAACCCCCTTGGGGCAATTCCAGGCCCCCTGCCGAACTCTGGGAGTGGAGTCAGAATCGCTGCTTCCTTCCCTGGGTCGGGCTGGCGAGCATGCGCCGGGGCTTGCCTGCCAAGTGCGTTGAGCCTGAGCCCCCTGGAGTGAGGAAAACCGGGTCCCTCTATGGCTCGTCACCCGAAACATGAACTCACAGGCAAATCTCCCAGTTTTTAGTTCTTTGCCTTCCTTCTCGAGTTCCAGCCAGCCAGGAGCGTGGATGCCCGGTGTCTGCGCGCGCGTCTCTCTCTGGGGCCCCAGCCACCCAGGAGCTACAATGGCGGCAGGCGCGCTCCCACCCTGAAGTCCAGCCGCCAGGAACCCGCACAAAGAAGCAGTTTGTGTGCTCAGCCTCCGGGACCAGTTGGCATGAGGGGACCCGGTGTGCAGGTATTTGCAAGTACGGTCTTTCTGTGCCCCGAGTGGAGGTTTTTCCCCCCTGAGTGGAGGTTTTTCTGTTTCGGATTCTCTCCTTTTCCCCTCTCACTCCCCGTAGAGGGTAGTGGGGGATCGCCTCCCACCCTGGAGTCTCTGATCCCAGCCCGATTTTATCTTCCCCAGTTCACACTCATGTTACAAGGCTTTCTCAGTGGATTCTGCGTCCTTTTTTTTCCAATCTCTCAGGTTTTGTAAGGTTTCCAATAGCTTCAGATCTTTTCCGTGTGATGTATGGGCGCGAGTACAAGTACGGAGCTCCTTACTTCTCCACCATCTTGACCCCCTATAATTGCTTATATTTTTAAAGAACATTATCTAAGCTAGAAAAGAATCATTGGGGACAGTAGGGTTTAATAAGATAGGGGCAATTCAGGCTACAGAAATTACCTAATGGATTTTGCTGATAACATTAGGGGCTGGCAATTCTATTTCACAATTATATGATGCTTAGAGAAGAGTTGAATAAATACATAGAATAAATACCTAACATTAAGATGCAGAAGAAAATGAACCAACTATGAATCTGATAGAGAATGTATGTAATTATGTTTTTGAAAGAAGGCAATGCATTGAGAAGCAAACCAAAGAATCGAAAAGCTAACTTCCAATTATTCAATAAAACTTCGTGTTTGGGAATAGACAAGCTGATAAAATACGTTCATGTTAGGGATAGGTAACCCCTAAAATGAGTTGGCAATATAATAGTGTAATATACATTCCCTGCAGAAAGTGAAAGTGGAATGTAGGGGAGAGGATGTAATCCTAACAGTGTATTAAGATGCCAGATATAATACTCAAAATCATGAAAAGACTAAAAGCTAATGTATTCGAACCAGGGATGTTCATGTCTCCAAGGTTTAAGAAGCTTTTCATTGAAAGTAAAAGAAGAGTAACAATAATCAATACACTGCTTGAACACCTGGGCCACTCTTAACTAAAAGTTGGAGATGATTTGTAGCAAAAGGGAAGGTATGGCTAGAACCTCCCAGAATATTGCTACTCTTCATCCTTGAAATTTTCAGTTATGTGTTTCCCAAGAATTTCTGGGAGAAGTCCAGTTGCTCCAGTTAACGTCAATATAGCCATTGATGAAGTGGAAAACTCCAACATGCATGCTACTTTTCTCAGAGAGGATTGAGTCTCCATTTTAATCCTGGAATGAATACAGAGACTTCTACCTATTTTGAAGCCTCAGTTTAAATGGACACTTCTGTGTCCTATATCTGCTGCATGTATCATCCTGGGCAAGCTTTAAAAGTCTTTAATTTTCAGCATTTCCACATGAAAAAAGATAGCTTCTTGTATGGTGACAATTAATGGATACTTGAATGTTTAAATATAAAATAAACCCAAGTCTGAAATGTAGTAGACGTTTCAGATATATCTGTTCTTTCACTTGTCCTTGTATGTTAGATTCTTCAGGGAACTTCACTGAAATTGGGGTTTATTATTGAAACTCAAGGTTTATAAAGGTCTTGGCCTCACATGTTCAGGGTTTCCTCGCTCCCATGTTATCTCTGCATTTTTGGGTTGATCTATCTTTTCTTCCATTTCTGCTTACACTTATCTTTTGGGACTCATAGAATAAGTCCTTGGAGAATGCTCCTATTTTGTTAAATGTTTTTTCTGGGTTCTTTGAGTGTGCTAGTAAAAATTTAACCTGTTGCAGTATTGTTAACTTTAACTGGCAACTGAGTTAAAACAAAAAATTCTCTCGGTTCTATCTTTCTTTCTAGGTCCGATTCCCGCTTTTAAACTTACCAGGTTTTGTAAAAAGCAGACTGGGTCAGGAATAATAAAGACTATCCTAATATGGCACAATTTAACCCTCAGAGTATAATTCTTGTTAGAACTGGTGGCCCACAAGTGAGAATTCTGTGTGTATCAGAAACTCTTTAGATTCTTCTGTGTTTTTGTTGTTGTTGTTGTTCTATTTTGTTTTACCCTTCAAGGAACAGAAGATACAAAAAATAAAGGTCACTTTAATTCTTTCTTACTTTTTAAAAAACCACAGAGAATGTTTGCTTGAACTTTTTTCTAATTTAAAATTATTTTGTATTTTATTTTAAATAATTACTTTTGAAACATGGTGGTAATTACTCCAGATCTAGTTCTTTTTTTTTTTCCTCACAGAAAACAGTCAAATCATAACAGAACTCATCCATATAGCTATCACTGAGTTGCTTTACTTAAGCTATAGAATTCTTAACACTTACAAAAATTCAGTTAGTTCACTGCTGCCATTATGTTTAATCAGTTTGTTTTTATTAACAAAGTTAATAATATTTTAAAGGAATTCTAAATTTAAAATTGATAAATTAATGATAATTAGCCTCATGAGTTAGGTTTTTGACACATTCCAGAACAAAATAGAAGAGCCTTATATTCATCTCATTTGCCGTGGTGGCATGAAAAATATAGAAAGAATACTCAATTTAGATTAAGAACACTCTGGTTCTTCTGTGTCCAACATTGCTGTCTCTGTGATTTTGGTCAAGACACTTAAATTTTATAAAACTGCTAATGTCAACCCTGCCTACCTCACATGATTTCTGTAAATATCAAAATATAGTATTTATAAACAAACTTTAAATCACAATGTGGATAAATTTAAACGATTACTTTTGTAATTTTTCTAAGTACATACTCAAATTTTTTTGGCATGGTATATTTTGCTAATCAAGTTTTCTTTCACAAATTGAAATCCAATTAGATCTCTGCAGACCCTGATGAACACATGGACTTATTTGGCAGATTTATTTGGTTTATTTATATAAATGTACAATTCAGAGTGCCATTATTACAATTTATTGGAAAAGAGTGAATATGCAAACACTATGAAATATTAGGTGACCCAAAACAACTTTCACTATCTGTTGGTTTATTTTCCCTTCCTATTATTTATTTAGCATTTTCCTCTTTTGTTTGTAAATCCCGTGTTAATAGTGGATATATATGTCTCTTGGAGTTAATAAATGGTGCTAGAGAAACACTATATCCTTCAAATATAAAACAGGATTAGTACTCCTATACTACCGATAGGACGTGTTCACATAATTTTACAATACATAGAGCACCTGAGCCTGGTCTTTATAATCACTCTAAATGAGGAAGTTGTGACTCAGAAAAGTTATAACAATTACCTAGGGTCAATTAGTTGATTATTTGATAGATACAGTTTGATAACTGGGTTTTAGTCTACCTTTAGATAAGTAAAATCATTTGTTCCTCTAGTTTGAATACCAAATCTTAAATGAGCTAGCTTTACTTGATAAAAAAAGATCTATCTTAACTTGATAAAAAAAAATCAGCCAATATATTGTAACACTTTTGGTGAACAACATTCCCCATAAAGATGGGTTATTCATAAAAAATAGTATCCCATCTTAAGTCACAGGTAGTATTTTGAAACTCACTGAATTCCTTTATAAAAATGTATTAAGATCCAAGCAATTTGCTAGTTTCTTGAGAGAACATAAAGGTAATCTATTTTCAGATAATATAATTGAGCTGACTCAAGACAAGAAATATATTGAAACTGCTCAAGGTGTTAAAAGCTAAGTACTAAAATAAATAGTCCCGACAAAAGTATCATAGGGTGGTATAGATAAATGCTTGTATCCTTTTCCTGTCACACACCTGAAGGAAGATAACTCTGTCATATGCTTCCTCTGTGAGTACGATAAGATTTTTAAGAATTTTTGGAGAATTGAAAATATTCCATAGAAATCATGCAAGTAAGTATGTAGGCAATCAACTTGATAAAATACTGATCACTGCTAGCAACTAATCTGAAGCTGTGCCATGTAGCCACAACCACAAAGCCTAACTGAAGACTCTGATCAAACTAAGGAAGGGATTGTTGACGCAGCCATGGTGATGCATTAGCAGAATAGTGACGGAGGCCAGTGTGTTGAATTGTCGTAAAAGGATTTCTCTCCAGCAAAGGAGAAGACACTTTCCTCATATTATAAATTATAAGGTTCTAGCACTCTGCCTAGCTGAATCAATATGTACTGCCACAGAACGCAATAGGCAGTAAGAAGGCATGCATCTACTCCTATCTCCTTGAGTTTCCTCCCAATACACACTAGTGTAGGACTGTTGTTGGTGTTGCCTAGTCATTCACCTAGTCATTTATCTGATGGTAGTAAGGATAGTATATATTAGGGATGGATGGAAAATCTATTTCAGCGCACAGATTTTCTGTTTGGAGAGAGAAACATTTGTATACAAACGACTGCTTGTTATGTCAACAAGTTATACAAACGACTTTGAGCTACAAATTCATGTAAGGATTAGCCTGTTCTTATGAAATGTCATGATTGGACCTCTCACACAAACTTTATTCCACACCAAACTTTAAGACAGGCAATTTTTCCTTACGTTCTTGGATGAGGATCAGGGTCATTTGAGATGGGATTCCAACTTTATAAAGGGGCTAACTTTGTAAGTTATTAAGCAATGTATGCTCTGGTCTTCTTTTTTCCTCTCATACAACTTCTGATCTATATAAGCTGAAAGGCCAGTTCACCAAGTCTCTAATGTGTGTGTGTGGGGGGCACGCGAATGTATGTTTCCGCATTTTACTCTGCAGATCTGCACCTCATTGGGTTTTTAATTTATTATTATTTCTCATTTAAAATTTTCATTTGCTTAAGTTGGCAAATCTTCTCAAAATTTTGTAGGTTCTTGTTTTCTGTTCATATTTTCAAGTTTGTATTTTATTTCTTGAAATAGTAATAAGCACAGGTTTCAAAATTACATGTCCGTATTCTCTATAGGTTTGATTCTGTCCCCTTGGTGTAGGGGTAGCAAGTTCTCACTCACAGTGACTAGTTTCCTTGGGGCTGAAAGATTTTGTCTACTAGCTACTCAATTTTATTATAAAATTATTTGGGGAAGTTTTTTGTTACCTAGGATTATGGTGGCTTTCTCCAGAGAGAATTTATTGTGTTTTGCCAGTTATTTAGAGCCCATCCATTCAGAGGTCATATACAAATATATTTACAGCTTAAAGGTTTTGGAAATACACACATGGTATGAATTTTGATTACACTAAGGATTGATTGGCTCTCAGAAGTAGGCGTTTTCCACAATTGCTCTTCTCAACAACAAAGTATATCTACCATATCTCCTAATTTCTTACTTATAAGTAAAACTGGCAAAAAAAAGTTTGAGAATAAACACAATTGATTCATGGTAAGTATTCAACTCAACTGATATTGACATCAGGCATTAAAAGTTAGAGTTGTAGAGTCCATTGCCTAATCCAACAAGTCAAGTGAGTTTAGGTAAGATAATTTTTTCAATATTTTAGTTTTGCTGGACTATAGATAAGGAGATTAGTAGAATTCTATCATGGTAAATCAGGTGAGAAAGAAAGACTTTGCACTACAGTAGTGCTACTTAGAATTTATAAGAAGGGGCAGTAGAGAATCATACGAGATCTGAATGAAAAAGATTTAGCAAGTGATAATATCAAGAGAAGGAAGAGTCAGATATAAATATTATCTATCATCAGTAACAAATGATGGCTTTAATCACAAAATGTCACTCACACCATCAAAACCTCTATATTATCAACTTATCAAGATAAAAGGCAAGTGGATGAGAGTAAGGGATATTAACAGTTGTTTTGAAGCAGTGAGTTATTTCTAAAAGTCTAGGAATAAAAAACATCAAGACAGGGTTTTGGTGCCATTTATTTTCTGTTTTCCAATGAAATATGTATAAATACATGTATATGTATTTTATCATGAAGATAAACAAGGACCTTTAATTTAATATTTATTCCTTTTCCTAAATCAGTAATTTGTTAGCAAACACTAAGGGCATTTAAACATTTTGAAATATAAGGTAAAGGCCTGTATATTGAAAAGTCTATCAAAACAAATACATTTCCTCAATTGCATTTGTAAAGTTTGTATTACTATTATGATTGCTTCTACTTCCACTGGAAGATAAAGTTTAGACATACCTAAGACTAACACTTCTTATAGGGTAAAAAGGAAGAAAAAATAATCTTAAAAAAAAACCATAAAGTTTTCCCCAGTTAGTAAAACAGCTGCTGTTCCGCCTGCTTCAGTTTATCGTTGAATAAAAATTAAATACATGATACCCTGAAGGTAATTTTTCAATTACATAAAATGAGTAAACCATGGTCACAGAAGAAACTGCCAACACTTACCACACCAGTACATGTACAAAGAAATTATTTACATTATTTAATGACTTCCAGTTTCATTTTAAGACAGAGTTCACAACTGAACAATAGAAGAAGTTGAACAATTTTTAATGCCTACTATTAATTACATGACAATCAGCCTGGTCATAAGTGGCAATACAAAGTTAACCTTAATATGACTGGAAGTAACAGATTAAGCATATGCCCTTTGTGCTTTTGTTTTCTCTTTTGTATTTATCCACCATATGGTTTATGCCAATCCAGGAACAGTGAAGTGATTATCCTTACCAACCTTAAATATAGTAACAATACTTAATGAATGTGAGTCAGATATATATTTACATGCAATCATGAGATTTGTCTTGGTCTTATAAAAGTATTCTTATTTTCCTCTACAACTTCAGCCTAGCTATGCCTTAGGCTGTCTTATTTCTAAAACTGATTATTCTGTCCTTTTTCAGTAAATTCAGTCTAGCAATGGTATGCTTTAGTACCTTCAGTAAAATTAGAGTTGCTGTCCAATTTAGAATCTCAATCTCAGAAATTTTTCTCCTAATGTGTACTTTCCTTTATTCTGTTGTTATTTCACACCTTAACAGTGTTTCTGCTTTCTAGAGTAATGGCCTAAAGAAAGAGAAAGTTGTGAAGCTCGTTATTATTTGTTTTTCCCCTTTCTCTCAACCACTGTTCATATAAACTTGGTACTGGGTGTCATTGGCATAGGAGACTTGTCTACAGTTTTACTTCATTCGTACAAATAACAGTTAAGTGGTGATTCTAGCATAGATGGCACATGTGGTTTTCTTGGACATCACCCCATTTTATTTCACCAGTACAAAAGGACCCAAATGAGCAGGCTCATTTCCCTTCATTTCCTGCCACTTCTCCTCTTCTGCATCACCTTCCTCGGTACAGTACTCAGGATGAGCTAAGTACATATCAAGACAAAGCAAAGGTTCCTTTCTCAAACACCACATGCTCCCTCTTGCAGATCAACAGGGTCCATTTGATTGTTCCTATACACACCCATTTTGGAGCTAGGATGATGACTCCATAATCTTCTTTCTAGACAAAATCTACTATGGCCTTTTCATGGTTAACAAAGGGCAGTTTGGCAAATGTCAAGATTAAAAAAAATCCCTGCTTGAGAAGTGAAGGCAAGTTCTGTAATTTTCCCACAGTTTCATTCAAATCGTCAGGTAATACGTATTGAGTATCTTTTATTGTATTGTTTGGGGGAAATGGGGAAGAGAGTAGACAATGTGTCTTAAAACACCAGGAAAGCTAACCTTTCTCAATGATACATATATCATTCAGTGATATAATTTTCACTGCAAATAAATTGAAAACCATCTGATTTTTCAATTTGATGGAATGCTGTTGTTAATGATGTTCTTGTTGGAAACTTATGATTAAACTGGTAGAGAATGTGAAGAAAGAAAAGCATTTGGGTGGTCTTATTTAACATGTAGCACCATGTCACAAATGCCTATGGGGTCAGTGTATATCCAGTTATATTCTATATTCATGTATTCTGTCATTCTATTAAAATTGTTTCCTATACTCTTAACATATTATTACATTTTTGTAATGTAAGTCATTGCTGTGGTTTTCAGAAATCTGTACTTTACATTAGTTAATAGATAAAGTCATCAGTGGCCCAGTTTTCTTACTGAACATGTTTTAAAGTTCACTCTGGGTGCCTTCCAAGTTATTTTCAAGATTCTGATTATTAGTTCACATTTGAATTTATATTACCCTTCAACATGACCTTTGCCATAAGAAGTATTTCCTACTTGGAGAGGTGTGCTTTGTTAAATCCCATCTTATTCTTATTTAATATCTCAAATAGATATTGCTTCCTACAAATTGCTGATGTTACCTTTGGAAAGAAATGCAAAGGATTCAAGGTCACCTTGGGAACTTTGAAAGAAGTGTTCGATAATTTTCTACATGCAATTTAAAATACCCGTGGTTCACACTGGTAAGTATGTGACCTTTGTGTCACTTTTAAACTCCTGTAACCATTTGGTCAAATTTGTCATATATACCATATCCATATCAGGCATATGTCTAAATGGCCATGATGCATACATACAATTTTTTATATTAATCAGTCACATCAATAAATCAAATACACTTTTTTCAGTACTTCTGTAATTTGAGAAAAAGAGGCTATTTAAGCTTGACATTCTAGATAGTTTGTTACTTAAGTCCATTCAAAATAATATTCTAAGATTTTTCCATAAAAATATGATGTCATCTTCTATAAAACAAATGGGCAGAAGTGAAATTTGCTATTTATGTACCTTTCACAAAAGGTGGAGTGTTTTCTCCTCTCTGTCACAGTCCTGGAGCCCTAGATTTTACTGCCTCCATTGTTCTAATCTCAGCATCAACCACTCTCCACATGCCACTCCTAATGCCACCAAATCACATAAAGGAATAAGAAATATGGAGCATATTTATATTGGCTTTTAATAGTCATAGACACTCCAAGTTAAGATCATTCCAACAATGGCTGTAAATCAGAATTATATGTACAGTGTCTGAAAACTCATCCAAAGTTGGAAAATAAGGCAACATATAGGTGATATATTTTTTTCAGTGCTATACTAAGGCAAAGAGGACTGAACATTGTTTAAATAAGGGAATTTACTTAGTTGGATTCACTATTTACCTCTCAGACATGTTGCAAGTTACAGGTTAGCTTGTAGATTCTTGCCTAATAATTTCAGGGAATACATAAACCTTAGAGATTGTATTTCAAAGCTCTGCTGAGCAGTGTTAGACAGAAAACCGCAGGCCCAAAGTGGTGTCACTAAACCAAGACTTAATATCTAATTTAACTGCAGTTTTCAATGCTCCCCACCCAAGGTAACCTTTACTCAACAAACTGGAATTTCCTATCAACACTGGGAGGTAGTCACCTATCAGATCCCTTCTATTCCACCTAGGAGGATGACCTTGCCTGAAACAATGAATTCCTTGCTAATAAACTCCTTTTTCACAGCTTTCCTGATTTAAAAACCTTAGATCTTGTACAGCTTCTTGGAGCTCCCCTCTACCTGTTAGATTGGATGCTATTGGATTTAGGAATAGTTGTAATAAAGCCAATTAGATTTTCAAATGTCCTCACTTAAACATTGTGTTTTAACAACAGTAACTAATTATATAACCTGACCCTGTCATTCTAAAAATAGCCTAAGTTTTCAACTACTCTTTGAATCAGTTATATGGCCATTTTACTGAAACTCTCATAGAATTCATGAGTTAAATAAGTTTTTAACATTTTTTCTATATTTTCCTAAAAGTCACTAGATTAAGCTATTTGAAAATTATAGTTTAAGAATGGCTTTTGAAATACGTGGGCCTCTGAGCCACATCACAAGCTTCGACACTTGGAAACCAGTATATAGTCCATAGGTTTTCCAGGATAGCGTAAAGAAAAATAGCAAAATGATGAAGTGTGTGAAGGTTGTGTTCTGCATTCCTTCACTGGTACCTAGCTCATGTCTCAGCCTTGTTAAAGGCTCTTTATACTACACCATTCCTCATCTTCAGGACCCATCCAAACATTGCTTCCTCTAAGTCTTCCCTTATTCCCGTCAGCCTGCAACTGAGGAATAATTTGTTTCTTGCTTTTGCAATCTGATGGCATTTCATTCCCATTTCTATTGTATTATAAATTTAGTTCTTATGTCTCTTTCATTAAACATCATTTATTGGGCAGAGATCCTCTCTTAATTCTGTTCAGCTGGATAGAGGAATATGTGCACACAATAAAAGTATACTAACACAGTAACTCTAGAGAGAATGAGTAATGAAGGAATAAGGTAACAATGGAAAAGACCAAATCATCCTATTAGCACTAAGACAAATAAGTCAACCTGATAGAGAATAGAAGGTTGTGCTGGAAGGGGGTGGCATGGAAAACACTAATACAACAAATGGCCAAGTCAGGAATGACCTTGCATACAGAATTATTAAAATCTTTCAATTAGAGAAACTGACTTCAGTATCTTTATGTCAGTTTCCAAGTGCTTTGCCTTTATGAAAATATAAAAGCCTTTATCTAAATAGTTTAATGATATAAGATTTCACCAAAGTCAACATACTACGTACAATCTTACTAACATTGTTAACAAATTTTAAAACATGCGCAACTAAATCACAGACATATTCCTGACTTCCTAGTGAGATTTACTAAGAAAATCATTTTCAGTCATAGTGTAGTTTGGATTGTTTGTTGTGGGAAATTACATTTCCCAATTTAACTCCTATTATGGGATGATGAAATATTCATTTTTTTCACCTCTTACTAGAGGGAATATTTCAGATTCACTGAAGAAATACAAGATAAAAGAAAAAGACAGACTTTTTTGTAGAATTTTTTTTCAAAGGAAAATTTATTTTTGAAAGTATAAGGTTTTTTTAAAGTTCTTGTGAATTGCCTTCCCTTTCTGTGTCAGAGTCCCGGCCTGCTCCTGTGTTGTGCTTTACTTTTTTTTTTTTCCCCAACTCTTTCTGCTTTCCTTTCATCTTTCTCCTTGTTAAGTTGTGTCTTCTGTACAGGATTAGACCTGAAGTTTAACATTTTTTCAGTTTTTCTTAAATCAAGTGTGGTTGCAATCAGGTAACTGTTTGGAGAGGTAAGGAACAGAAAGAAAGGAGTGAAGGGAAGGCCATGCTGAGAAAAAAGACCCAGACAGGAAACAGAAAGAAGCTCTGTCTGCTAGCAATTAACACAGGGTGTCCTTTGCACATCAGGATCTAGAGAAGCGTTTGATGAAATAAAGGAAATGATTCATAAGCTACATCTGAACTCTTTTATTTATCTCCTTTTTTTTTGCATGTAAAGCCTGTTAATGGGATGCCTACATTTAGAGAACTCTGCTTTAGAAGCACTAATGACCTAGTCCAAAACTTTTAGCAAAAACAGAAAAGGAAAAAAAGAAACTGGAAAATCCTACAGTGAGCTCCAATTAGAAAGCTCTTCAAAAGTTTATTTCTCTTAATTGTTACTATGAAAAAAATATCTAAATTAGTGCTCTAGATTGCATGTGCATCCTCTTTTTCCTAGTGTTTCTTCTCTGTATTCAGTAATCCGAGGCTGTTTGATTTAATCCAGTCCTTTTTGTTGGCTTAATGAGAGAGGAAAGGAATACATTTTAGCTTTGCTTTGTTTGCAAACTTCAGCTGCTGACCTATAAGCCTTCCTTGTTTTCTTCAATATCTGATTGGTAGGCTAGATTGCAACATTTCTTCTGACCCTCCTCCTGAGAAGGAGGGAATTTACTTATTAATTAAAGATAAAGAATCTGATTCTGGTTTCACCTGGACAATCAGATGCACTCTGGGAGGTCTATGAGAGTTAGTTTTCAGTGGGCTGATTGGGGTAATGTTGAGACAGGAAATTTTAAAATGCTATACTTAGAAATGGGTCAGGAGAAAGAAGGAAATATACTTCTATATTGAGAGAAACAAAAGAACTTTAATCAAGAGTTGTCTTCCCTGCTTCTTTCTGAATCACAACTTGAGAATTTCATCAGCAGTTAAATCTATTTGATTCACTTTTTTAAACTTGTATATATGTTGCAAACCCAACTCTGAAAAGCTATGTGAAAACTACCATTACAGAAAAAACAGTTCAAATCATATAAACTGTGAGGTGCTTGGGTGATTCAGTCGGTTAAACGTCCGACTTCGGCTCAGGTCATGATCTCATGGCTCAGGAGTTGAAGCCCCGCATTGGATACTGCACTGATAACTCAGAGCCTGGAGCCTACTTCAGATTCTGTGCCTACCTCTCTCTGTTCCTTCCTTGCTCACACTGTGTGTGTCTCTCAGAAATAAACATTGAAAAATTTTTTTGAAAAAGTCATAAACTGTGATACTAGAGAACAAGCATGAAAATAGAGGAGTCAGGGGTGTTTCAAAAGTTGGTATATTGTCTAGAACCTTTTTTTTTCTTCTCTTTGCCTGGGAAGAGAGTGGCCAGCAGTTATTAAATTGAACTGTATATTGTCTGTGGTTTCAGTCAACCCTATTCATTCTGTCCTCCTTATTGTAGATAGAGTAGATGTTTGAATAGGCTTTGGTTAGATCCCGCAGATCCCTGCTGAACTTCCATGATATGTGATAGCTTGTGATAGTCCTGAGACAAACTGAATCTGATCCACTGAGGGCTGGCTTGTGAGAATGAGTGTTGGTGAGCAATCCTGGCTCACTGTCTAGCATCTGTAGCTCAGCATGGCTTCATTTTATTCTACGTGTTCTGTATACAGTAACATATGGTAGCAATAAAATTGTGGTTTTATGGAAAATTGGACCCCCAAAGAAAACCGATCACCTTTTCTGTGTTTAAAAGTGAAAAAATCTTGAGGGGAAAAAAAGGGTAGCTTTAATTTAGATTAGAGAAGTTTTAGAAAAATAAAAAGGAGAATGTTGACTTTGCTGTTGCTCTGATACAGAAATGGCAAATATGTCATAACTTTTATATGCAAACAAAAGAGAGGGGAAGAGAGGGAAAGGGAATGGTGTTCGTATAATTACCTTTCAATTCAAACAGCACAAAATTTTTGAGTCTGGTGACAAAAAAACTATTGAAATTTGAAAAGAAGGATTGTATGATTATATGAGATTTCTAAATGAATTTAGTTCTATATTTATAGAATAGTTAATGGTCTAAAAGGATCAGTTAATATTTTCACTTAAGCTTCATTTTGTGGAGGAAGTAATATAATTTTTAAATTGTCTTCATAGATTTGGGGCTTTAATAAAGAATATAGCTTTTATGAATATCAAATACTTACTATATGTTTGTACATGCATGCATTTCCTTAGAAGGCAATAAGCTAACCACAGTTATTTGACTGAAGACTTAAAAACCCATATAGCTGATACATAGCTATTACAGGTGGTCATGGTACCTTCCTCTTCCTTCAAAGCCAGCAACATTTCATTTTTATGATTGTGACTTGGAAAAGCCTCCATTTTTTTGAAAGGTTTCCACTTTTAAGCACCCATGCTGTTAGATTGGGGCAACCTGGAAAATCTATAATGATCTCTCCACTTTAAGGCCCTTAATGACATCTGTAAAATTCCTTTTTCCATGTGAGATAATATTTTCACATATTCTGGGGAATCAGGATGTGGAAATCTTTGATGGGAGCTATTATTCTGCCTTCTAAAGGAGTATTTAATTTATATTCATATAGGAGTTTAGTTTGTACTTTTATTTTCTATGCTGAGCAGATTTTGGTGTAAAGACTAATTGATAACATTAATTATGGTAGCTTCAATCTTCTTTATGATTAAGTTTACTTGATAGAACTCATCTATAATACAGTGTATGCCCCATGACTTTTGCAGTGGATTCAGGTTGGTGATAAATTTTTCAAAGCACTACATGGCGACTTATTTTAAAATGTATGTACTGATTGCCTGGGCACCATTGTGTTCAATATATAAATATCATTACCTTCATGGAGCTGAAATAAATAGACAATAGTTAAGAACAGCAAGAAAAAATATATTATGTTATGCAGTGATAGCTGCTAAAAATAAAATAGAGGCTACTATGTTAAAAAGTGACAGGAGAATGAAATTTTAGGAAGAATGACTAGGGAAGGTTTCTGAAAAGACAACATTTGAGTAAACCCCTAATGAGGTTGAGGAAATGAGCATGAGAATATCCTGAGAGGATCATTCTAATCAGAAGGACTCGGATGTAATAGAAGGGAATGAAGTCAAATAATGGGGAACATTATTCATTTAGAACTCTGAGGTCACAGGAATGACTTTATATTTTACTCTGAGAAAGATGAGTTAACATTGGGAGTTTTTGAGCAGAAAAGTGAAGTGACTTAACTTTAGTTTAACAAGATGATATTGCCCTCTCTGAGACATTGCATGGTAGGTAGACAATGAGTGGAAACAGATAAATTATTGAAAACTTAAATGCAAAGAGATTATAGCTTAGGCCAGGAGTGCTAGCAATAGAGTGGTAGCATACGGTTGGAATTCAGGCACAGTTTGAAGATAGGGCTAATGGATTAAATGCTGGGTAGGAGAAGAGGACTCAAGGATGACTACAAGGTCTTTGAGTAGCAAGTCTTCTTTGAGATGGAGAAGACTATGTAGTAGGTTTGGAGAACATCAGGAACTCTGTTCTGATATGTTAGATTTCAGATGAAAGATGTCCAAAGTTTGAGTCTTAAGAACTTTATACATTTGGCAATCAAAGGGAAAAGAGACATGAGGAAAAAAAAAAAAAAAAAAGACTGAGTGATAGTGGCCAGAAAGAAAAATAGGCTTGAAGCTAAAACAACATGTTTGTTTGTTTTTTTTAAAGGTCAATACTGTCTTTTTTTTTTTTTAATATTTTTATTTCTTTCTAGGAGAGAGAGAGAGAGACAGCATGAGCAGGGGAGGGTCAGAGAGAGAGGGAGATACAGACTCCGAAATAGACTCCAGGCTCTAAGCCGGCAGTCAGCACAGAGCCCGACGCGGGGCTCGAACCCACGAACCGCGAGATCATGACCTAAGCGAAAGTCGGACGCTTAACCGACTAAGTCACACAGGTGGCCCCAAAAGAACATGTTTTAAGTGAGAGAGTAACCGGATGTGTTAAACGCTGCAAAGTCATACAGGAGTGGAGAACTGAGTGATGAATTTAGCAATATGGACAGCTTTGTTGAGCTTGCTGACAGGTTGTCTATGAAAGAGTGAGGGTAAATATTGATTTGAAGCAGTTTCAAGAGATAATGGTAAGAAAATTTTTCATATTGTAACAAAAAAAGGGGAAATTAATAAAGCAATGAGTAGGATATAAATAACTGTTTTGGGCACAAGTAGAGGACACAGCAGTGAGTAGTGTGGAAAGCACATTCATAGTAATAGGACAGAAGTTAGAGATTACAGGCTCAGTTGAACATAAGTGGATACAAACTCAGAATTCTCTGCCAGATACTTCTGTATTTTTAGTGAAATTATTGCCTGATTATATTTTTTATAAATTAAGTTCACTTTTATTTGTAGAAAGGGTTCCACACTAACAAAATTTTCAAATTTGTTATCATAAAATATTTGAAATTTCTTGTAACTTCTTTTTTATCACCATATATGTATATACATATATATACATATACATATATATACGTATATATATATATACATATACGTATATATACATATATATGTATATATATACACACTCACTTTTTATATTTATTACCCTATTTAGAGGTTACCTGTCAGAGGCATTTTAAAATAAACCAGTAGAAAATTATTTTAAACCAAATGTTTTTAGTTACTCATATTATTGACAAGTTTCACACATGTCCATAAAGTAAGATATTGACAGAGGTGGGTGCATTTTTGTCCCTTTGACTCATGTTTCTGAAAGGTAGCTCATTTCCAGCTACACATAAAAGTTGAAATCAGAATTTAAACAGCATGTTAGTGGCTCAGGCGGTTGAGCCTCTGACTCTTGACTTCAGCTCAGGTCACCATCTCACAGTTCGTGAGATGGAGTCTTACAGCAGGCTCTTTGATGACAGTGCATCCTGCTTGGGATTCTCTCTCCCTCTTCCTCTCCCTCTCCCTCGCCCTTCTCAGGATCTGTCTCTTTCTCAAAATAAATAAACATAAAAAAACCCTCAAAAAAAACAGCATCTTAACATTCCTAGTTCTTGGTCAAAAATTGACCATTTACACCACCCTCATTTTTGTTTTGAGGACTTTTTTTTGAGAAACAACCGTTTCGGTAAGATGCCAAAATGCAACTATGCCCTAAGAATAGTCTTCTATGAATAAGTCGCAGGAAGTCCTTTACTTTCATTTTTGTTACTTCTGTCTCACCCACTTACCTAGCACTCACTTCCACACTGCAGATGGTGGTGACATTATGACTACTTGTAGTCTGTGCTTTGGAAGCCATCAGTCACAAGTCCTTGTCATGAATTAAGAAGTTAGCCTATACTTAGCATACATTATCAATACCTATGTGGCCCTGCCCTTCACAGTGGAATTCAATTCATTATATAGCAGGAATGATAAGTTCTGGACTTCACATCACAAATAAGAGGAGCCTGCATCATATCCCACTGCCAAGTACTTTCTTGCCTCCATGACTACTATTTGTTTACATGCATTGGTAAAGATATTACCGAATTTCTCACTTGCAACAATCATCTGTAACACCAACCCGAAGGCCCATGACAACTCAATATGATTAAATACACACGCGTGCACACACACACACACACCACCATTTTGACTGTGATTTTGTTGACATTTAATTCTCCTTGATCCAAGGTTTAATTAGACCCAGGACTGAGGGAAATTAGCTTAGAATAACAGGTTCAGAGTTCTATTATAAGAAAAATGTTCAAAATATGCCTAATAATAATAAAGAATTAACCATGAATGTCTTATTTATGTCAAGGTTTGAAAACAGTGCTTGAATATGATGTAGATTATTCTCTTCAATTATAATTTATTTTACTGTTGACTCTCTGGGCTGTGTCTTCACAATGGAGTTTTGAAACAGAAAGGCACTTGCAGGCCAGCATATTTGCCCAGCTGTGCTATAATTGTCTTAAGTGTAAGCTGATGGAAGAAAACCAAACAACAAAAGACTTTGTCTTCAATCCAAACATTGAAATGAGACAAGCCAAAGCAAAAATGACATTGGGAGTAAAAACATAACCCATTCCAAACTAAATGAGTAGACCATTGGTGTTTGAAATGAGACATTCTATCACAGAATATTCTGAGGCCACTCTTGCTGCAGGTTAAGGTCTAACATAAAACTTTAAGACAATTTCAAATTATTACAACTTTAATTTCTTTTATGTTGGTTATTTTCATATTTACTATTCTTATTTTTTATTATTTGGGTGGAAAACTTAGGGGAAGTCTTTAGATGAAAAATGTTTTATTCTTTAGATCAATAAAATGATTACAAAGTTTATATTAAATATATTTAATGTGTTATAGTAAATATATTTAATGTGTTATATTAAATATGGTAGTCAAGTAGCTGAGCTTTTTCAAGGGATACTTTTTCAAAAGTTACGGTTATTTTGCTTAGGCCACATAACACAAATAACCGTCCATGTAACACTCCAAAACACCCTTTAAGTGTTAGCTTCCTTAAATACTGCAGATTATAATCAATATATAATTATATAATTACAATTTGAAACTCCTTGCAAGTTTAAAAACAAAACAAAAAGCCCTAGACCGATGATATCTTTGTGAGAACAGATCAACTCAGCTTTAGGAGTATAGCTATGATAAGGTCAAAACAGTTTTTTCACCGCTTTCAAGAGATTTGATCAAAAGCAGTTCACATTTATATGGGACAAACAAGAAACCACATTTGACACCATGCTGTAAGGCTATGCTAATTGTTTTGCCTTAATAAACTCAGAAGGGGCCTGGACCATCTGGATGTTTCACAGAAGATAAAGTTGGTCCACTATTTTGATGACATCAAGTTAATTAAACCAGATGAGCAAGATGTGGCAAGTATATTGGAGGCCTTGATAAAACACATATGTTCCAGAAGTTAGAGATAAAACCTTTAATGTTTCAGGGGCCTGAAGTTTTTAGGGATTTAGTGTCCAGAGGCATTCCAGGAAAACTTCTTCAAAATAAAGGAGCAAATTATTGCAACTCACACTTTTCACACCTAAGAAGGAAGCGAAAACTCAGGAGGTCTTTCCAGGATCTGGGGAAAACATAGCTCACACTTCAACATTTGAGAATACTATTAGGATTCATTTACTAATAGTATAAAACACTTCTAAATTTAAGTTGGGCTCTTAACAGGTAAGGACTCTTTTCCTGCTCAGAATGCACAGCAAATGCTGCTGATACATGAGACCTCTTCATAACTGTGAGCAAATTCCTTTAATAAATAAATATCTATATAGATGTATAGATATCTCCCATTGGTTCTATATCTCTGGAGAATCCTAATACTGTATTAGACTGATGTTTCTCAATCTGAGCACTATCAGCATTTTAGACTGGATAATTCCTTGTTGTGGGACTGTCCTGTGGAATATAGGATATTTAGTAGCATCCTTGATCTCTATCCACTAGGTGCCAGTAGCATACTCACATCCTTAGTCATAACAATCATACATGTCTCCAGACATAGCCAAATGTCTCCTGAAGGGCAAAATTTTTCCTAGTCGAGAACCATAGCTCTAGAGGAATCTGAGTGGGAAAAAACACTATATGGGGTAAGGGCTACCTACACTATCACATTGCAACCTAGACCTATGAGGGACTGAGAAAAAGATGTATGTGCCATCTATAGCAAAGACAGACAGCATTCAAAATGTTCTGGTATGTGGTGCTGGCTCTAGTAAAGATAAAGAATTTGACCATAAAACATCAAGCCACCATGCAACCAAAGCTTCGCCTTGTGAACTGGGTCTGTCAGAGCCACAAAGTCAAGATACACTAGGACCAGATGCATGCAGGCTCAAAGAGCATAAGTGTACTACAAGATTCTATATTCTGAACACTATGCCATCTACCACTATTCTTTTGCACTTCTCCCTGAGTTCATCCTTATGGTGGTGAGGGGAATTTCTTATAACTGTCTGAAGAAAGAGAGACAAAGCTGAGGTTGCTTCATGACCTGGTGGATTTGGTAAGTGGAACAAGTTGAAAATGAATGGTTATTGTACTACAGCCTCATTTAGGGGTAGAGCTGCATAGGTCTATGGTGGTCAATTCATATTCGACATAGTTCCTAATGCAATTTAATTGAGAAAAAATGTTTTTTCAATGAATACTTTGGGAACAGTAGCCATTTGGATAAAAATGAACCTCAGCCTTCTCTTTATAATACACACACACACACACACACACACACACACACACACACAACTTAACTTAAAATGGATCATAAATTTAAACCCAAAAGCTAAAACTATAAAATACATAAAGAAAATATAAACAATTTTTGTAACCTTGAAATAAGCACTTTTCTTATATAAAGCATAAAAAGTACAAATCCTAAAAGAAAATTCAATCACATGAACATTATGAATTAAAAACATCTGCTCTTCAAAATATTTTATTATTAAAATGAAAAAAGCCACAGATTAATATATATACATATTTTATGTATATATTTTCGCAATAGTTCTATATTGCAAATATAATATATTCATATTATGTGCAAATATAAATAATCTGGTATTTGAATATATAAAGAATGGCTGCAATTTGATAATGCAATAAAATGGGTAAAAGATTTAAACAAACCTTTCAAAGAAGAATATATACAAATGTCCAATAAGCATATAAAATATGTTTAGCGTAATTTTTCATTAGAAAAGTTCAAATTAAAATAGTTATCAAAACATATCAGAATGTTTCAAATTAAAAGGCTGATGATATGTGTAATGATAAGGTTGTGGAATATTTATAACTTACTGCCTTATGTTATTGAAGGAGATATAAAATAGTAAAATGTTTCAGAAAGTAACCTGAGAATGTTGTTACACATACTTGGAACAGAGCTACCAATTCTATTCTAATTATTGAAACAGAAACAAACACATGTATCCCACAAATATTTGCATATAAAAGTCTATGGCATCATTAGTCTCAAAATCCAAAACTGGAAACAAAGCTAAATGTTCATCAAAAAATTAGCATATAAGGAAATTATACCATATTTAAGGCAATCAAATACTACCTAACCTAAAAGCCAATTACTGATATTTACCACAAAATGGATGATTCTCAAAATAATTTTGTTGGGTAGACTTGTCTAAAGATGTTGACTAGTCCAATTTGGCTGATGATATTGTTCAAGTTTTCTCTTTTTCTATCAATTACCAGAATGATTGTCTTGAAGTCTCTAGTATAATGATAAATTTATCTCTCCATTTGTTCTCATCTGTTTTGATTCATATATTTTTATGTCTTCTTGTAAAATTGACCACTTTATCATTATGAAATGATTCTATTTTTCCCTAGTAATATTTTTGTTAGTAATTTTGTTTAGTAAAAATAGCCAGACACACAAAATAGAACATTTTGTATTTCATTTACATAGAATCCCAGAGCAGGCAAATCTAATGTGTAATGACATAAAACAGGTCAATTAGTGCCTAGGGACAGGGGTGAGAGTGGGGTTATTGGCTATAGATTGGTATGAGGAGACATTTTAGAGTGATAGAAATGTTTATCTCTTGACAGGCTATGGTTACATGGAGGTGTATATTTGTCAGCACATTAGAAACTCTATGCTTAAAGTGGATGTAATTAATATTATTAGAATAATACTTCAATAATGTCACTTAATAAGAAGTAAAAGAATGTTAGTATATTTGATAAATTGTAATGGTAAAGGTAAAAGAGGGGCGCCTGGGTGGCTTAGTCGGTTAAGCGTCCGACTTTCGCTTGGGTCATGATCTCACGGTTCGTGGGTTCGGGCCCCGCGTCGGGCTCTGTGCTGACTGCCAGCTCAGACCCTGGAGCCTGTTTCAGTCTGTGACTCCCTCTCTCTCTGACCCTCCCCTGCTCATGCTCTCTCTCTCTCTCTCTCTCCCCTAGAAATAAAAAAAAAAAAAATGCTAAAGGTAAAAGAATAAAAAGGAGAAAACCAATAAACGAGAACACCATTAGTGGACTGTACTGAATATTTCAGGGTGAAATATTAACTCAAAATGAATAATCCATCAAAAGTTAAATGTAAAAATATGAAATTTCAAGAAAAAATATATACACACTAATTATACAAATCTTATTTTGTTCTTCCTTTCATTCCTTTACTCTCCTGTGTGTTTGCAATGTCTAATTTATTAGTTGAGTTTCTTGAGAGTATGAACACTCAGTGTATGCTTCTCTCATCTTCCACTGGCCTGTTTTGATTAATGCCTCACTAGTATTGATGATCAATGAATACATGTTACTTGACGCATTAATTTGCGTTATAAACTATGTTTCTTCCCAAAATATTCCACATTTCTTTTTACAGATTTCTTCAACTTCAGCAATATTAAGTGCAAAGAAATTAGCGACCATTTAGCAAGAGAGCAGAAGGTAGAAGTTAGGTGTTAGTGAAGTATAATTTTAGCTCACAGTGTGAGTGTTAATTGAATGTTATTGCTAATAGTACAGCTATAACAGTATAGTCACTTGTTAAATGTAGAAACAAAGTGATTATGGAAGTCAAAACAGTGAATTAAAACAGGCAGGTAATGGAAGGTCTTGTTAGCACACCATCATATTTTTAAAGTACTAAAATTGAATGTAGTGAGCCCAAGACAATGAGGTAAAAAGTTCTTGGTGTTCAAGTTAACTATTTTGAAATTTCTATTCAAAGACAATCTTAGAGTCAAAAGAAGAATATAATATTGAATACTGTATACATTTTCACTCTTAAAGACAATTTACTGTTCATATCTGCTAATTTGAGTATGCTAGCACTTGATTAGTGTTAAAATTGTTGACTCAAAATTATTTTTTAATGTTTGTTTTAATAGATCATCTTATAGTGGAATAAATTTAATGTTCAGAATGTTAGTTTTTACTTATATTAATTCAATGCTTATTGATACGAATTAAAGGATAATGCTTAATCTGAAATAATGGACTCCTTTCTAAAATTGAAAATGAGGTAGATGTAGAGAATTTTACCAATAGGAGAGAATTATGAAATAGAATTCAGAGAGGTGTATTTGTTTTACCAGTCACGTATGAAACCAGAATGATTATGTGTTATTTCTGATTTCTGTGTTGTCCACCCTGTTAACGTGCATACAATGTTCACAGTGTCTTCATACTTCAGATAGAAGTCAGAGTTAGCCATTTTATAGGATAGCTGGAGCCATGTTTATGGTCACACTAAAATTCACCAGGTCTGGCCCATTTTCAAATTCAGTAGCTTCTCTTAAAAGTGTGACATGAGGTTCTCTGTACTTGGAAGTCAGAATCAGAATATTACTACAAATGGGCACTTCTAGTGATTGCAGACGTGATTAAAACATCTCTCTCCTTCATGCTCCATCATTTTTTTTTCATATTCACTTTTTCTCCATATTGCTCCTTACATAATTAGAAAATCAATTTGAAATGGCTATAAAAATAATTACAATACAAAATCATCAAAATCACTAGTTGATGGAATGCAATTGAGGGAAAATAAGAATAAATCTACTATAAAAATGGTAGAGAACTGACAAGCTGTAATGTGTGTCACAAGATCCCTTCCTAGTCCCTTCATTTAGGGAATGCATATTTTCAAAATGATGCTAACTGACTTATGTGTAGTAATGCTGTGTTTACATAACTCAGGAAAGGTGAGGAGGAAAGGTATATGTGAAAGGGGGGCAAATTAGGTGAAAAACAATGATTTTCTGTATTTCAGGCCCTCATTTTTAATAAAACAAAGTATTTAGATCACTTTTAGGACAGTCATTGGAAATTCTCTGGGAGCTATCATAGCCTTATAAACATTTGAAAAAGTATTCTTTTTTAAGCATTTCTTAAGATAATAGATAAAACTGAATTTAGAAATCATGGTTTAAAAGTGAAAATTCTATAAAGATCACAAATGGAACAAATACTTTATCCCATCTGTAACTTATGAGCCTCTAAAAATGGTATGAACCTGAATCTCTTAATTCCTGATCATCACTAGCAGAATGTTTTACATGTAATAATACCAAATAAAAGCTGGTTTGGTTAAAATGAGACAGACTTTGTTTTGATTAGTTTATTCCCCCATGAATGCAAGCTGAAAACTACATACAGATTTAGTTGTTAGGTTTTACATGGGTGGGGGAAGTATTTTTATGATCTTAGGTATGGGTGTATCATAAAGGAAAAAGAAGAAAAGTAAAACAAAAAATTGTATGTGTGTGTGAGTCTATCTGCATGTATGCCAATGTATATTTTTCTAATATTTATCTGATATATCTATGATAGTGACACTTTTAATTGCTTACCCAATATCCATTTTCTCCATCTTCTACAATTAACCAAATAATAAATCATTCCATTGTCTCAAGTTGCCCGTAGGGAAAAATTCACAATCATGTCTTGCAACACATCATCTTCCAGGCCAATTTTAACAAATAAAATGAAAACATAAGCATTATGTGTGAGCTAATTAAAAAATATAAAGATGGATTCAGTCAATATGTACCTTTTGTTCTGCTTGTTGCCTTCTAGTGGAGTGGCAGCCACCTCGCCTGTATGAATATGGAAGGCACGCACAAAGTAGAAAGACCTCAGCCTGGATTCATAAGGAAGCCATGGATCCAAAATTCTAGACCAGTATTATACACCTCTGGAGTTATTTTATATAAAAACAGAAAAGTATAATTTGGATAAAGACATAGCAGGTTCTTTGTTACCTTCAGCTCATTGCAACCTACATAACACATTAGCCTCTTGCCCGGTCGGGATTTAGGAGAATATAGATATATGAAAGTAGAAGATAAATCGTTTAAAAGGGGGAAACAAAGTAATATGAGGAAAATGATGGAAATTCACATAAGGGTAGTTTAGAGAAAAAAAAAAAAAAAAAACAATATAGGCCCCAAATTTCCCTACACTTTGCTAGAAGAGGCTCATGAGTTTAGCTCTGAATCTTGTAAGAGTCCTTACCAAGGTGGAACCATGATCATAGTTTCATGGTCAAAGGAAATCAGTTGTTTAGATAAAGTCAAGCTCTTCCTGATATTCTGGTGCTAGAATGAAATAGATTGAGAAGAGACTATGCAGAAGGGCAGGATAGGGAGAAAGCAGATAGTTTGTTTAGATGATAGAAGGTAATGATTATTTCTCAGTGAGAGAGCAACTGTAATGCTGATGGTTAGCCCTAGACTTCCACACTTTATGCTATTCTGTGTGAGGAATGTAGAAACAATTCTGAAGTTCCTTGGTGGTATATGAAATCTCACCCCACTACCAAACAATAGTTAGAGGTTAAGGCACTGATATTAAACATATTCCAAAAAGAAATTATGAAATCAATTGATATATTATGGTGAGGGTAACTTCACCTGAAATAGACATGGCCCTCATATGGCTTTGACTGTAGCAACTAGTTTTTTGAGTCCTAAAATAATTTTCAAACTTTTGAATAATAGTAAATCCAGAAAGCTAATTTAGCTTGTACTTGAAAGCAATGGAAATCTTTGAGGCAATGCTTAGCCTATTTTAGAACAATGTAATGACAGTGACCTGATGAAAATCAAGTCAGAAACATAAAAGTATAATGAGAATGTATCTCCCTTTTCTTTTTTTATTATGTTATTTATCTATTTAAAATAATGTGGTTAGGTTGGTTTTGTTTTTGTTTTTGTTTGTTTTAAGAGAGAGAGAGAGAGACAGAGTGTGAGCAGGCGAAGGGCAGGGAGACAGAGAGAGAGAGAGAGAGACTGGAAGAGAGAATCCCTAGCAGTGCAGAACCTGGCACAGGGATTTGGGGTGGCATCTCACAAACCATGGGATCATGACCTGAGCTGAAATCAAGAGTCAGACACTTAACCAACTGAGCCACCCAGGCACTCCTTTTCTTGAAATCTTCCATCTGGAAGCAAACATAATGACATTTCTGGTACTAGTGCCACTAGCTATACTATGTGGCTCAGAGTTAGGGTATGATTTATACTTTATAGAATTTATGAATATGAAGGAGTTGGATTTACTCCAGATGGAGAAAAACATTTGTGATTCTCAATTCTATCTTACCAAATATTGAATAGTGGATAGATGTATCAATGAAAAAGGTTCTATTCCTCTAGGAACCTTTGAACAGTAATAAGAATATATTTCCTCTACAAAGAATCCTTTGGTACATTATAGTTGAACATTAGCTGTTGATTTTCCTCTAAGATTTATCTTAAGAAGATGTATTTTAGAGTCCTAGACAACTGCCTTAAACTTTGAAATATTTATCTTTTTCTCTCTTTTGGTCATGTGCCTAGATCTGGCAGTTATTGTCTCTGTCAAGTGGGCCATGGTCCCTCTCCTCCTTTCTTTTCTCTTCCTAATGTCTCATTTTCTTTCCTTCCCTCTTTTGACCTCTATTCCTTTTGTCCTCACCCTCCCCTCTTCATTTCTTTTCTTTCCTTCCTTTTTCTTTCCATGTTCTTTTTCTTTACAGAGAATGCCTGGAATTTCCTAGATACATAAGTAGTAGTGGTTTATTATTCCAGTCCTCCTATACCTTACATGTATTGTTCTCTTACAGTCATAAAATATATGAGCAGGTGGTTCCTCTTAACCATTTTGTTGATTGGAACAGCTATTGTTGTCAAGAAAAAAAAAACTTGATAACAGACGATGATATGAAACAGGAAAATAGATTTGGAAAAATCTTGAATGACGATCACATACAGATAGACTTCTAGAGTTGTGGAGTAAAGTTAAAGATCCAGGGCACCTGGATGGCTCAGACGGTTGGGTATCCAACTTTAGCTCAGGTCATGATCTCATGGATTGTGAGTTTGAACCCCTCGTCAGGCTCTGTGCTGACAGCTCAGAGCCCAGCGCCTGCTTCTGATTCTGTGTCTCCCTCTCTCTCTCTTCCCCTTCCCCACTCATCCACTGTCTCTCTCTCCTTCAAAAATAAATAAACATAAAAAAATTTAAAAAGACCCCCATTGTTCCTGCATTTCAATATAGTGATTTGCAGATAGACTTGTATGATTAAACTAAGAAAGATACTTCTCTTTTTTCCCAGTTTTAGTTCTTTCTACAACTTAGCATGATGCATCGAACTAATTAAACTCACCTCAGATCCAGTAGCTTGTCAAGTTCAGAGAAACCTCTATGAAAAAATATGTACAGCTATTGGTATCAGATATGTCTTTTCTTCTAAATTCACAGCATTTGAGTTAAGACAAGATACTTTTGTTTTCCTTTCTGCCTTAATGAGCACTCTGTACTATTTGTAGTACACAGGATTGCACTGTTATCCAATTAGGAATGTATACAGGATGCAAGGCTTATTATTATTCTGCACATAATTGAGCCATGCATCTTCTACCATCATCATTGTTTTATCTCCCTCAGAGATGCTCATTATCATGCGTAGCTTTTGCTTTTTGGCAGAATTGAGAATGTCCTTTGGGGGTTGAACTTCAAAGTAACTTGACATCCTCATTAACTTTTATGGCAACTAAGATATTGAGCATCCTTATTCTGAAGAGGAATCTCAAATTCTTATCATTTCTTTTTTTTCCTCCCTTTATTAATTACATACAGGTTTATACTATTATGCATCAGAAAAAAATGAGCAGAAAACCAAAAGAAATTATCAAGGTTTTTGAATATATTTTTTGTACATGTCTAAGTAGAGATGTTTTTTTTTTTCTCAAAATCCAAGAGGTGGGTGTTCTATGAAAACAAACCTTTAGAAGTTCACATAACCATTTAATTTTGCTATTTCAGATAATTTGAAACCTGAATAATGTATTAGTGATCATTGAGATTACCTGTCTTATTTTATAGATGACGTTGCAAAGGCCTAAAGAGGGTAAAGACTCATCAAAATTGGCAGAATAAAATTAAAGTCACAGAGCATTTTTCTAGGCCAGCTGTGTTGAATGCATGTTAAAGGATGCTGAAGTGTCTTAAAATATGAGGATGTAACATAGGTTGGGCAGAGAGAACTGTCCAAATTTCATTTCTTCCCAGAGCATCCTCCATATCACTGTAAACTATGTACTTGAACATGATACTTCTCTGTTTAAAATGGTTGGCTAGTGCTTCATCACCTATACTTGTGTGATTATCAGGATCTCACCATATCATGCCTCTTATTCAGCAATCAAGCACATATTGTCCTATAAGTTTTCACTGAATATGCATTTTAATTGGAGGACCATTGTGGATGGACACTTGTTTTCTTCATCCTAGATTGTGTTGTTGGAAAATCTCTGATTACTCTTTTCCTACCAAAACATGTTACCCCTCCTTTATGCTAGAAGTATGCTCTCTTAAGTTACTTTATGACATGTTCACCATGGGGCAGAGTGAGCCATTTATTAAGACCATAGGACTACTTGGGAGTGTTTGGTAGTGAATTAAAAAACAGCTATGAATTTCAGGGGTACGAGAAATGGCTTTGAAATAAGACTGTTGATAGACTGCTTGACTTAAGAAAAGCCTTTGTAAGATAAGATATATTCATTAACCACACAGTTAAAAATACCTTTTATAATTATGGAATAGAGAGTACACAAGTGACAGCTATATCTGTGTCTGTATTACATCTGTGGCAATCCATGTATCCCAGTTTGGAACTGGCTTGCATTTATGAAATCATAGATCAGTCTCTAACACTAATAGTAAAATAAGTCAAATCCTTTGCTTTCATCCTTGAAGAATATTAAAAGATCAAAAAACATAACCCACATAATATTAAAAGTCCTTTAATCCCTTTCCCCTGATTCTTTAGTGCTCTAACAACCTGAATATTCTCACTCCACAAACCACAAGAATCTTTACATTCATGTCATTGTTGATTTTCTCATATAATTTCATTTTCTTGGCCACTTTTATCCCTACCAGAAATCCATATCATAGTTTTGCCACACCCTCACAGCCACCATGATGCTAACCATGAAGCTCTCGGCTGCTCGATTCTGGAATGAGTAGACTATATCTTCCATGTTTCTCACAAGAATTAGCCCTTTCGGCCCTTTTCCGTAGTCTAATTCTGCAGGAGATGGGTGTATGTGATTGTAAATACATGTTAATAATTTTATAAGTAATATAGGTCCATATAATTTTTGGAATTTCTAACTTTAACTGTGTATATATAAAATACGCAAAAATGAAACACAGAGAAAAACTACCTGCATTTCCACCACTACTCTATTATAAGCACAATCTAATAGTTTATTATATCTTTTTAAATTATATATATGTATGTACATACACACATATATATATATATTCTCAGTATATACAATCCAATAATGGGATTTGAATTATAACATATATGTATAATATCCTATTCATGGTTTCTCTATTTCTCTAAGGAAATTTTAAAACACATAAAATGTGATTGCTAAAATAATTCTATTGTATTTTATTTTGTGAATATACCATACTTTATTAACCATCCTCAGATATGTGGACATACATGTGAAAAATCTATATTGAAGTGAACTTCAAAAGTTTTCATTTTATAGAAAGAACAATCTGATTTCAATACCTGAGGAGATTCACAACTACTTTTGAAAACACTTCAGAATCTTCAAAGAACCAAATATACTTTCAACTCCAAGAGAAATTGTTTGGTGTAAAATGAAACTGGCTTGGGTCCAGTTAAACATTCTTTTTAAGTTACCCAGAAACTAAGGAAAGGTGTCATTTCCTCTATCCTAATGGAAGAAAGAGAAATTTATTAATTTCTAGTTTTTAAAAGAAATCTTAAATTCAACTGGAGAAGTTCTTTTTCAAATATTGTTTTTATGATAACCAGAAATATATGCTCATCAGAGGATATTTTAAGCTCACTGTAATCATTCAATTACTTCATCAATCTAATGCAGACAGTACTTATTTTTCATGGTAATTTTATTCAGTATTTTGCAGTACAGACACACTAAAAAATACATTTTTTTAAACAAATGAAATTGGAACAGTCAGTGAAAAGAGGCTGAATCTGATGGAATTTTTAAGTAAATGCCGACTTTAATATTCAATTTATTTATTCAATAAATGGGCAATTGACAGGTAAAGAGAAAAATGATATGTTTTAATCAGATTCTAAATTCACAACTTAGCTCGATGACAGAAGGAACCAAACAGCATAGAATAATACTTTCTCTCCTCTCAGCCTCTTACTGAAGAAGCTTTAAAAGTTGCAAACATTAACCTTTATAGTAACCTTGTAAAATTGGCATAATCCATATTTTCCAGCTAAAGAGATAAGCAACTGAGAGGTTAAAGTCACTGCATAAAATGCAAATAGCAATTTAGCAAGCATAGCCAAGATAAATCTTGCACTATGTTTCACTCATACCTATCTGACACCCTATTGGCAAAAGAGAAAATACTACTATTATGACACAGTGGCATTAGTGGCAGTAAGGACAATGATGACAGCCGTTAATACCACTACTGTGACTAATGATGACCCTAACAACGATAGCAATCAGAACGAAAGATTATCATGATTGGGAAAGTTTGAAGAGATTGAATAATCTTCATCAAAACAAATTAAAATGAACAAAAGCCATTTGAAAGAAAACTTTCAAATAGTTTTCTTCAAGGTTTATTTATTTTCAGAGAGAGAAAGAGAGAGAATGAGTAAGAGAAGGGCAGAGAGAAATGGGGACAGAGGATTTGAAGCAGGCTCTGTGCTGATAGCAATGAGCCTGATATGGGGCTCAAACTCACGAACCATGAGATCATGACCTGAGTTGAAGCCCAACACCAAGACTGAGCCAAAGTCCAACACTGACTGAGTCATCCAGGCACCCTGAAAACTTTTACATTTTTAAGAGAAGGTTATGCTGAGATTATTATCCTTGGACTTAAATGAGGTAAGGGAGCAAGATATAAAATTGTACTGCTTTTTGGAAAGCAATCTCATTTGTTCTAACTTTATCTACTGATTACTTATAAAGGGAAAAAAAACTTTTTTCAAAGTTTTGGCAGGAATGTACAGATTGAACTAAATGAAATTGTTTTTTATGTAATACAGGAAGAGTCAAATGTCAGCCATTTCATATGACTTACCTAATAAAAGTAAGCCTATTTAGTTTTTTCACATTGAACAGTATATTTAAGTCTTTTTCTCTTGATCTCTTTGCCTTCCCTACTAATCCTTTCAGACCTATCTAATCTTTCTCTGACTCCACTTCCTCCTCTCTTCTAAAATACTCTTACTTCATGTTTGTAGTCAAGGGAGAGACATTTTTAACATTTCCTACATCATTCTTTGTTGAGAGAAAGGCTCTACATCCCAGGCTTTATTCCATTAGAATGATAGGCACATGGAGGGATGCCTGGGTGGCTCAGTCAGTTAAGCATCTGACTTCGTTTCAGGTCATGATCTCACGGTTCATGGATTCGAGCCCTGCATCTGGCTCTGTGCTGATGGCTAGCTCAGTGCCTGGAGCCTGCTTCAGATTCTGTGTCTCCCTCTCTCTCTGACCCTCCCTGCTCTCTCTCTCTCTCTGTCTCAGAAATAAATAAAACATTAAAAAAATTTAAAAAACAGAATGATAGGCACATGGAATTTCATTAACCAGTAACTAGAATCATAGCTATATCCTCAGTAGAAGGAGTTTGATGCTCTTGGTAGATTTTGAAATCAGTTCTGTTCTCAGTATGAATTTCAACTAGTTCCATAAGCACTGCAACTTTGAGCAAATGAATTAAGTTCCTTTAGCCTCAATATTCTCACCTGCAAAACAGGAATGATAATACTTGTCTTAAAGGGAAACTATGAGGTCTTAATTATATGATAGTAAAGACTATATCAAATATAATGTAATGTAATGTAATAAATATAATATGATATGATATGATACGATATAATATAATATAATATCAAATATAATATAATTAACAGTGGTATATGTGTATAATAAAACAAGTAAATGGACAGTGAGATCTCGGTTTTTAATTATGGTAGTGGGAGTTTATGTTTTTTTATTTTTTTATTATTTATTTTCTAAAGGTTTTTAGTTTTGTTTATTTTGAAAGATAGAGAACAAGTGGAATGGAGGCAGACAGAGAAGGAGAGAAAAAACTCTAAGCAGGCTCCATGCTGTCAGCACAGAGCCTGATCCAGGGTTCAAACTCATGAACTCTGAGAGCGTGACCTAAACTGAAATCAAGAGTTGGACACTTAACTGACTGAGCAACCCAGGTGCCCCTGTAGTTGGAGTTTATAGGTAGGCAAGGAGAGGAAGGTAGAATGATCTGTACAATAACAGATTAAGGTTAGAGACTTTAGTATTAACTCATGCTTAGCTTCATGTAGTTGCAAATGGTTAAATATAAGAAGAGTTTGAGCCCCGCTTCAACTCTGTGCTGACAGCTCATAGCTTGGAGCCTGTTTCAGATCCTCTGTTGCTCACTCTCTCTGCCCCTCCCCTGCTTTCTCTCTCTCTCTCTCTTTCAAAAAGAAATAAAACCTATGTAGACAGAAAATAGATCAGTGGTTGTCTAGAGCATGGGGTGGGAAGAATGGTGATAGACTACCAAATGGGGATACAGTTTGTCATGGGGGATAATTTAAATATTCTAAAATTAGACTGGTGTGATCATTGCACTACTTTGTGAATATACTAAAAACCACCTAGTCATATACTTTAAGTAAATGAATCATGTGGTAAGTTATATCTCAATAAAGATGTTTCAAAAAATACTGATTAAGCTAAAAGCAGACTTTAATCATTTTTCTCTGGATCGCCACTCTCCTTTCTTATTAAGAGAGGCAAGACTTGAAAGTGTGGCTAACACTCTTATGAATGTCAGACAGCCAGAAGTGACTTGGAAGAAAAGCCACATCCAGAAAGGAAGGACTCTAAACACCTAAGTCCTAAGGTGTTCCCCAGTTTGATAAAATAATATTTACTTTTAGTAATATATTCCACACCAGCTTCATGGTATGACAGAACAGCAAAGCCAGACCCCTGGTTTCCTTTGACTCTACAGGATTCATTCTGAGTATGGCTAGGTACCAATTTATGTGACTGGTATAATAAATCCCACCCTGCCTTAGTAATGTCAGTTAGGCTTTTCTGTGCTCCTGACCTGAGCCTCTGGGACATACTCCTTATTTTTCTGTTTTTGCATGACATTACAAATGTCAGGGAGCCTCAGATTCGCCTCTTCTGCTTGCCTTATTATATTAACATGATTTCCTAAGCCTTTCTGCTGCTTAAGTACATAGAGATGGAAATAATAATCCTTTTGCCATTTTATGGTTTTGTTATGTCTGTGACTAAGTAAATTTAGAAATTCAGTCAATTCAGCTTAGAATGTAGTCAAACCAGCCGTTTGGTCAATTAAATGACCTAATGTTTTAGTGATATATAAACAGAGCCTAAGAATGTTGAAACACTAAACATAGGCATTATAAATCAGAATCATTTTCTCCAAATGGTACCTTAGCATTTTCTAACTCTTATATGATTTTGCTGACCACAAAATTTATTCTTTGTATAATGTTGTTTAATGTTTATGTAGTTGTGCTAGTTGGATTTGCATTGAGCTCCACAACTAGTAAATATGGTATATTTCTTAGCTATGTTTAGAAAGAAATGATGTTTGCAATATGAGGCCCAATTGCCAATATGTTTGCATGTGATGTGACTTCTTTACAAAGTAATTATTTGTTTTTATTACTATGTATCTTCAGGGACTGGATCCCAATGTTGATCACTAAAGTTTAGTTGAAACCAGTGCAGATTTTAAACAATTTAATTGTAATTATCAAACTATTTCAGTAGGAAGGTCAACTGGTTACTTGAATTTCAAGCATTTTCTCTCATTAGGTAAATTTAATTACTTCTATTGTGATTTTATTTTTTGAAGTATAAGAAATCATGGACTCCATACAACTTCTTGTCCATTATTTACAGTTATGAAAATCACTGTTATTTATACTAAATTATTTTTATTCAATGAACAGTACTTGAGAAATTTAAAAAGGTGTATGTTCGGAAGAAACTATTAAAATTACAATAGACTTTCTCTTTATTGCAATCATCTGAAATCCCCTGATCACTGCTTCTAATTCCTTGGGTATTTTAGCATCATATGTACTGCTATTCTTTCTAATACCAATTTTATCTGTTTCTTGGTAATTTCAATATCAATGTAGATTATCTTCCTCCAATAGTTTTTTACCACTTTCTAGTTTCTTGATATCCCCTTCACCTGATGTTTTCTGTCATGTGTTCTCAGCCTTCGCTGCTATGGACAAACTACAGACACTGTCAATATCAACTTCTTCCATCATCTCAATTTCAATATTCCACCATCTGAATACAACTCTCTATCTTTCCAGTTTACTTCCTCTTCTTATCCAATTACTACAATTCTTTGACTCCACTAGGTCCTAAAGAAAACTGCCTCTGTTTCTACCTGCTAATAAATGTTCCTTACTCCTCTATATTCTCCAATCCCTTTCTATCCAACATGGTATTTGTAGTTCATTACCAGATTGATTTTCTTGCATGCACTTTCAGCTCCTTTTGTTTTTTTCTCCTAATATAGCCCCTTAGGCTCCAAGCCTGCTTCAACACAATTATATATCTATCCAAAAACATCTAAATTTTGACAGCTGACTTGGGTGGATAAAGTACACAAAACTGTACTGATCCTATTCTCTTTAAAAATGTGACTAATTACCAGGGCACTTAATGTTGCCTAGATTCCATTTCTCTTGCCTAAAAATACTCCCTTCCTCAGAGAAAACTCACACCTTTCTCTCACAACTCTAACACCCCTCCTTTTACCTCACTATGACCCTGCAATCTGGTTCACTAAGAAAATAAAAACCTACCTGAAGGTCAAATGAGATTTATTCTAGGGATATAAAGATGGCTTCACATCTATAGATCAACAAATATGATGTACCACATTAACAAAATGAAGAATAGGAACCTCGTAACATCTCAAAAAGTGTAGGAAAAAGCATTTGATGAAATTCAACACCCTTTACTGATAAAAATTATCAACAAACTGGGTGTAGAGGGAGCATACTTTCATATTGTAAAGACCATACATGACAAGCCCAAAGCTGACATCATATTCAATGTTTTTTCTTAGTTCAGGACAAAGACAAAGATGCCCACTCTCACCACTTTTATTTAGCATAGTATTGAAATTGTTTATTAGTCCTAGTAGTAGATTCCATCAACAAACTACTAGGATTAATAAACAATTTAAATAAAATTACAGGATAGAAAATTTACTTATAAAATTTACTTATAAATTTAATTACAAAAATTAGTTGCATTTCTATATACCTACAATGAACTATCAGAGAAATTTAAAAAGTCCCATTTATAATAGAACAAAAAGAATAAAAGACTTAGGAATAAATTTAACCAGAGAGGTGAAAGATCTATATGTCGAAAACTATAAAACACTAATGAAAGAAATTTAGACACAAATAAAGGGAAAATATCTTGTGTTCATGGATTGGAAGAATAAATATTGTTAAAATGTAGACACTAACCAAAGTGTAGAATTCAATACAATCCTTCTAAAAATTCCACTGATGTTTTTCATGGAATAAAAAAAAAAAAAAAACACTCCTAAAATTTGCATGGAACAACACATGTCCCTGAATAGCCAAAGCAATCTTGAGAAAGAACAAAGCTGGAGGCATCACTCTTCCTGATTTCAAACTATATTACAAAGCGAAGCAATAGTAATCAAAAAAAAAAAAAAATAAGTGAAGACAATTAAAAAGGGACAGAAACAAACAAAAACCCAACCAAACAAAACAGGAAGGTAGTGGGCTCAAAATAAACACACAGAGCAATGAAATAGAATAGATAGCACAGAAACTCATGAATATATGGTCAATTAATTTTTGAGGAAGGAGCCAATAATATATAATAAAAGGATAATGTCTTCAATAAATGATGTTAGGAAAACTAGGTATCCATATGCAAAAGAATGATATTAGACTCTTATCTTACACCATACAAAAAATCAACTCAAATTGTAATAAAGACTTAAATGAAAGGACTAAAACCATAAAACTCCTAGAAGAAAATAGAGTAAACTCTTTGACATTGGTCTTAACAATAATTTTTTGGATTTGACATGAAAAGAAAAAAAGACAACAAAAGAAAAAATAAGTGGAACTACAACAACCTAAAAAGTTTTTTTTTTAAGTGTTTATTTATTTCTGAGAGAGAGAGAGAGAGAGTAAGAGAGAGATAGAGAACATGAGCAGGGGAAAGGCAGAGAGAGGCAGAGACACAGAATCCGAAGCAGGCTTCAGGCTCTGAGATGTCAGCACAGAGCTGGATGCAGGGCTAGAACCCACCAGCTGCGAGATCATGACCTGAGCTAAAGTCAGTTGCTCGACTGAGCCACCCAGAGGCCCCTGGAAGGGAACTTTCTTATGCTTCCACCACCATACACCATTCCATATGAACCTGCCTGCCTTTGCATCCCTGCCCTTACTCCACCCTCTTGCTGCTATGGACATTTGTGCTTCTATCTATAGTCAAACCCTATTCTAATGGACTCAATCCCAGCTTTCCTTGTCTATTCAAGACTGTTCCTTTGGAATTATCTTGTCTCTTTTCCTTTGTCATCAATATTTGCCTTTCTATGAGGTCAGTCCAATCAATATGCAAATATGCTGTAATATCATATATCTGTTAAAAACTGCATTTGGTATTCTAGACACGTTCTTACTCCATTGATGTCCTTTCTCTGTACTCAGTATGTGGTGTAGTCAAAGTATGAAATCAGAGACCTAGTTTCAGTTTTGGTCGGCTATCAATTAACTATGTGATCTTAAGTAGGGCACTCAAATCTTTGAACCTCTGTTTCTACATTTGTTAAATGTAAATTAGCATCAACTCCATGCAATTTTGAAGCATTGTCTCAAAGCATTGAAAGTGCTTCAAGTATAACATTAAATTCACCATAAATCAATATGAGGTGAGTTCTATTGTTTCCTATTGTTTCCATTGTTTATGGATGAGAATATCAAAGACATAAGAGGTGAATCTGCATAAATATTACATTAAGTAAGGTGCAAAGCTAACATTGGAAATCAGGCATGTTGGAGAAAATCAGGCTCTCCTTAGGTGTCAGAGTCTATTAGATCGCCACCAAATTTTATTCTCTTTTCCACATTAATAGAATTGTAGCCAGCCCAAATCTGTCCAACATTACAATTATAAGCTTTCACTGCAGTTAGATATGCCTAATTTTCACCAGTGAAATATGAGCAGAAGTGATGTATACCACTCCGAGTGTAATGGTCCTTAAGGGGACATTGTCCCTTTTCTCATATTTTCTCTCCTTCCAGTTGACCAATACCTAAAAGTGGTAGCAACCTAGCTTCAGGTGTGTGACCATAATGCCATATGGCAGGAGTCAGTAAACTATGACCTATGGGCTAAATAGGCTTCATCTCTTGTTTTTGTAAATAAAGTTTTATTGGAACACAGGGTCATCCATTTGTTTATCTAAGGTTGCTTTTACACTAAGACAGCAGAACAGTTATTATTGATATATATGCCACCATATTAGGTTTTCTCTCTAAGGTGTCTGTTTTTAAGCTATAATATATTGATCACATACTTTATGACAAGCACTATAAGCTAAACTTACTTATGTCATCTTTAATCCTTAGCAAAATCTTTCATGGTAGATATTATCCTCATTATTAATTATCCTCATTTCATTATTATCTTCATTTCATTAGTATCTAAATGGCTCTTGGCTTAAAATCATACAGCCAATAACAAGTTTTGGAATTAGGATTCCTTGCTAGATATGTTTAACTCTCAAGCTGTGACCTTCCATGAAATTCTCCTGCCTCTTTGGTGCCTATGAGACTGAACACTACATTAAAAACAAATGTGTTTCTTCACAGGTGTGGCTTTGACCTCATTAACATAAATAATCTTAGTATGTCTTAACATCTACCCAAATGAATTTTTTAGTGTTTAATTTCCCCTAAAATGTTATTTTGCTACTTGATTTTTTGTAGCAGAAAATATATCTTTTTTTCTATTTGGTTTTATTTTACGTCAATTTCTTCTTGAAGTATAATGTTTGTTTGTTTGTTTGTTTAGAGAGAGACACATACACACAGAATACGAAGCAGGGTCCAGGCTCTGGGCTGTCAGCACAGAGCCTGACGTGGAGCTAGAACTCATGAACCATAAGAACTTGAGCTGAAGTCGGATGCTTAACCAACTAAGCCATCCAGGCGCCCCAGTTTTTTCTTGAAGTATAAATTACACACAGAAAAGTGTTTAAATTGTAAACTCAATAGCTATTCGCAATGTGAGCATGCTAATGTAACCAGCCCCCATATCAGAAATAGAACTTTACAAGTACACATATAGTATGTTCTCTTTTGTGCCCGGCTTCTTCTACTCAGTGCAATGTTTATAAAATTCATTTGTATTTCATATGTAGTAGTAGCTTTGTATATAAATGTATATTTTATTGTTGGAATAAAATCCAATGTACTTATCCATTTTAATTTTGATGGACAGTTGAGTTGCTAGAAATTTGAGGCTATCATGAAGAATACTAGTACTCTCTATATTCTTGAACATTATTTTTTTACATGTGTGAATGAATTTCCTTTAGTCACGTGAGTGAAATTGTTGAGTCATGTAGTATGCTTTAGCAGAAAGCAGCAGTCATTTTTCTAAATTGTTGCACCGATTTATATTCCTACTAGCATTGTGTATGTTCCTGTTACTCACCAACACATGGAATTGTCTGTCTTTCTGATGAATATGTATGTCACTCTGGTTTTAATTTTTCATTTCCTTAATAGCTAATGGGTATCTTTTAAAATATCTATTGGCCAGTTGGCTATCTGCCTTTGTCAGGTGCCTGTTCTAATCTTCTGTCCTTACTTTAAAAAATTGTGTCATCTTTCCTTTTTTGTTGACTTGAACAATTCTTCTATATGTTAAATATAAGTACTTTCTAGTATATTCACATTACATACATGTTAGTGTGCACCCTTTATACAAGTTTCCTACTCCATAGCTTTATTTTTCACATATTGTGTCTGTTGATAAGCAGCCATCTTTGATTTTAATATACTCTTACTAATTTCTTTTCATGTATTATTTAAGAAATCTTTCTATCCCTTTTTGAAATTTTTATTCCTTGCTATTTATTTTCATAAAATTTTTAAGTTTATTTTCTTATTTTGAGAGAGGCAGAGACAGTACAAGTGGGAGAGGGGCAGAGAGAGAGGAAGAGAGAAACCCAAGCAGGCTCCATGCTGTCAGCTTGGAGCCTGATGTGGAGCTTGAACTCACAAAACGTGAAATCATGACCTGAGCCTAAACTGACAGTTGGACACTCACCCAAGTGAGCCACACTGGCGCCCCTCTTGCTATTTATATAGATGACACTTTCTTGTAAAATATCTAGAAGACAAAGCAGCCCACATTTAAATTTCATTAATATACACAGTTTTGAAAGGGTCCTTGCAAAATATCAAATGTTAAAAATCTGTCAATAAAATTCTTTATCTACAAAAAAACCTCTTAACAATAAAATATATTATGCTATAGAAATATTGCTATTAACATTAACACTTTCAGGATTTGTAGTTAATTGCACAATATACTTTTCTCCAAATAGATAGGCTTTACTATAATTATAAAGAAAGAAAAGGGGAATATTGGTCTACCTTAAGGAAAGGATATATTTTGTACTTGGGAACCCAGAACCATTTAAACTTCTCATCAGCAAAGCTGGCTACATTTTCTTGATTTACCAGTTAATTATACTGGAGCTAATTATTAAGCCTCATAATGAGTGATGCATCAGAAACTACAGTATATGCCCTCTGAAAATGCAAATGAGCAATAAGCATTTTCTTCTAATTTACTTCTATTTTTAATTTTCATATGATAGTTTGATTGTCTGATCTCTGTCCATTATGGTTATTTACATAACTAAACTTTAAGTAGAAATGAAATCTCTCTTGATGTACTGATTAACCAAAAAGAGCTGCTTAAAAAGAAAGGGTGATTATCATAAACTTGCTAGAAACTGCTCGATTTGAGTCCAACCAACCCAAAGCAGAGTATTCAGTCATTTTCAAGATGTAAATTGGCCTTACACTTATTTATTAAAAATTTGAATTTTTTCCTTAAAATATCACATTCAGGGATAGTATGGCTACTGTGAATTAAAGTCAAGATCTCATCATACCCTTTAAGCCTAAGACACTGTATAATATATTAAAAACAATTGACTAAAGTGAGTGAGGTTGGGTATAATCTCTTTTTAAAAATGCACATTTTTATATTCCTCTTTTTGTCTCAAAGACTGTGCTGTTTTTCCCCTCAAATATTCTTTGTTGGAATGCAGTATGGTTTTAGTCTGAATATAGTTGTCAGAATCATTTTTTCCCAGGATAATGTGGTTATATATAATTTAAGTGTCATCGAAAGAATAATACAGTGTTTTTCCAAAATATGTTTCAAATTAACTTTCTGATTTGAGTTTGCCATTTAACAATGAGCATATTTTGGGGGTAGTAAATTTGCTATAGTCTTCAGAAGGAAAGCCAAATGTGAAAAGAAAGGACATCAATATTTATTTATAGAAGACTCATGGTAGATGAAAAACGTGAGGCCAATTTTTATGACAGTTTACTTGATGTTGCTTGTTGGGTGCTGCTGACAGAGTTTTTACATTGGTGTCCCTGTCAATTCCAAGCATCAGAATTGGGAAGGAAATGGAATGCTGTGTCTGCAGACATGGCTGACTCAGGAAACTGTCAAATCTCTATCCACATTTGATGCCAATGAAGTGGGTCAAGTCTTGCTAGTAGGGAGGATGAGAGACAAGTGAATTGAGAGGTTCAGAGCAAAGTTTTACAATGAAGTTTGTCCCGAAGCAGGCTTGAGAGGACCAAAACAGATCAAAAGCAAGAAATCATATGAGAACCATAGAACAAAGTATGGAGCCCTTCTTACATTAGAAGATGTAACAGAAATGCCCAAAAAATGGCTGTGAATCAGTTTTCTTGGGTTTAAATACCCATCTGTACATTTTCTACATTTTAGATTTTAGATACATTTTGATACACTCTGAATACAGTTACATCTGTGGGTGCTGCAGAAGATCTTTGCAAAATTGAAGCATGGTAATTCATGGCTGTTACTTAACACAGTGCCTTATATATGATGAGTAGTCAATAATATTTACTCTTGTTAATATAATTCAATATTTCTACTCACCTCTGGTCTTTATTCCATTCCATTCCTTGAAGGAAAAATTTCCCCTAAGTACCTTAAGGTTTCCAAGTGGTTCTGACAACCAAATCAAATAGTGCCAGCATTAACATTATCATAAAATTCTCCCCTCTTCTTCCTCTCTTTTCCCCTTTGCCATCTTATTGCTTTATTCCCTCTCCTTGCTTTATTCCCTTCTTTGCTTTCCCTATCTCCTCTTATTTTTCTTTTTATGATTATTGATTGGCTCTAGATATATGTGAGTAATATAATTCATATCAAGGAGAAATTATAGTTTAGTTGGCAGAAAAATGTGTAGAGAAATATTTATAACTCACTAGAATATGTAATAAATATTATTGACTCTGAATAAATTTAAGTTAACTTAATTGGTTAAACTTGAGAAGTTAAAAAAAAACAACAACCATATATCTATGCTGTCTGGATAGGAGGGCCGCAGGAGAAATTTCCATAGATTCCAAAGCATAACATAAAAAAGCTTACAGAACATATCATATTATTTTCCTAGGGCTGCCATAGCAAAATACTACAAAGTTCATGTCTTAAAATCATAGAAATTTATTCTTTTGCAACTCTAGAAATGGGAAGTCTGAAATCAAGGTGTCAGCAGGCACATACTCCTTCTGAAGGCTCTAGGGAAGGATACTTCCTGGCTTTTTCTAGCTACTGGTTGCTCCCAGCAATCCTTGCCTGTCTTTGGCTTTTAGATGCACCATTCCATTCTTTCCTCAATCTTCACACAGCCTTCTCTGGATTGGAGTCTTATTTCCTCTTTTTATAAAGAAATCTGTCATTAGATGTAGGGTCTACCTTACCTCAGTGTGATTGCATCTAAATTGAATTAAATCTGTTAAAGTTCCATTTCCAAATAAGGTTACATGCTGAGGTTCTGTGTCGACATGAAATTTGAAGAAACACAATTCAAAACACTGCACATATAATGACCCATTCTCCCCATTGTTATCAAAAAAGACATATCCTGCAGTCATATCCACTGTGTCATATGTGTGCAGATAACACGGGGGGGGGCTATAATCAAATAAGTCAGCCAATAAATATGAGAAGAACTTTTTAATTCTGTATTGTTTTTCTTTGACTATATTTATTTATTCTTCTTAAAGTCAGGAGGACCAATTAAGTATATTAAATGCAGTATTAACCTTCTAAGGTCAAGATTCAAAGGTTACCTACAATGCTTGATTTTATGGCTTTACTTTTAGCTCCTTGGAAAACAGTCTCTGTTATGTGTATCTGGGGATGTTGACCCTCAGAAGAAAACTGCTGCGAAACCAAAAATATAACTAAAAACAAAAATATAATTAACTTTAGGGAGGATTTTTTTGGGGGGTAGAAAATGCAACCACTTGCTCTTAGAATTGAGAACCACTAACACAGTTTTATTAAATAAATTTAACACATTTGTATTTAAAGCTAACATCTAGTTGAAGTATAAGTAGCAAAGAAAAAGGATTTTTGGAATTAAGGAAAAGAGAAATGAGAAGAATGTGAAATAAAAAGAAAAGTGATAAAAAAAAGAACAGAGAAATCCAGACGAGTAATGTCATCAAGGTGGCGAAATCAGTCATTCTTGACTCAAGTCCCCTGCACAAGAATACCAACTAAGAACTATCCATAGACAAATACCATCGTAAAAATCCCAGAAACTGACAGTGAGTCTATGCTCTTGAAGCACAGACAGAGAACCCACGTGAGAAGGGTAAGAAGAGCAATATCACTTTGACAACATCACTGCTGCCCCAGACCTGCACAGTACTACCCCAAGAAGCTGCCCTAGGCCCAAGGTTTCTCTAGTGGGAAAAACAGAGCCCAAGGTAGACATCCAGTGTCCCATTATTTTTTTTAATGTTTTATTTATTTTTTAGAGAAAGAAAGCATGTGAGTGAGAAAGGGGCAGAGAGGGAGACACAGAATCCGAAGCAGACTCCAGGCTCTGAGCTGTCAGCACAGAGCCCGATATGTGGCTTTAGCCCACAAACCATAAGATCATGACCCGAGCCGAAGTTGAAAGCTTAATGGACTGAGCCCCCCAGGTGCCCCCCAGTGTCCCCATTATTACAGGATGCTTCCTGGAAAGACCCCTTGGGTGTGTTTTCTTGGGGTTTACTGGGGGAATCTGTGGAGCTGGACTGCTAAGGACCAGATAGAGACAGAGAAAGGGGAGCAGGATTTATAGCAACTTGCACTTAGATCCTGCAGATTGCATCCCTGGATTTTCCCAGGCAACGCTTCAATAGCAGCTTCTATTTCTCTACGAATTCCTTTACTGTGTCCAGAACATCCCTGACTCATTTATCAAGAGTTGGTTCCACACACCCAGAATTTCCTCTGTTTGCATTTGTCTCTGTTGTTCTTCACAAAGAAAAATAAGGAATTCCAAGAGGAATATGTGGGAAATTTTCCTTGAAACTGGATTTTCCTACCTCTTTTGTTAAGGAATAGTACTTTTTACAATCAATAAAATGTATATATTCCCTTCTTTTCCTAAATGGAGAATAGTACCTATGATATAATTCTTAATTATCATCATTTAGTGAGATATTCTCTCCATAATTATTGACATTTACTGTGTGGCAGACACTTCATAAACACTACGTTTTCTCCCAACCTGTAGATGACCGAAGAGCATTTGTATCAGACAGTTTTTTAATTGCACCTTTTTGTAAGTCTTTGGTTAAAAATCATGCTGTCTACTTTGTTGATTGCCTGGTTTTAAAAAGAAATTATGGAATCCAGTATGGAGCTTTACAGAGCTCATAGGAGAGGTACAAAACAATATTGTCATTTTCACTAAAAATTAATGTAATCTTCAGAGCAAGATATTTTGGTATCACCTCTGCATTGCAAAATAGGGCATTTACACAGAGATGCAGACTCTCAAAACAACCAACCTCAAGGTTAAACAATATGCTGATGCTAATGATAAAACAGAAACAGTTATAGACTACTGCTTGGAAAAAAATAGTTCTACTTCACATGGAGTGAGCTGTTGACCTATGTTCTTACCAAAAACAAAAGGGATCAATTGCCAACTGCTAATTATGCCTCTCTTGGTATTTTTCCAAGAAAAGGTAAATGATCACTAAGTGCCTAAAGGTCAGAAGAAAAACATGCCTTTACTATCAGTAACAGAAATTCACAATTGTTTGGAGTTAGAAAATATGTTAGAGCTCAGATGTTTGAATGCTTATCTAAACTCTATTATATCCATATCTTTAAAAAATGTCAGATGCCTTTTATTGCTACTTAATATCAAATGTAGGATTAGAGATTATTCAAAGTAATGATGCAATATTCTTACATATTAGTTACTTAATTATAAGAAAACAACTGTGATATTTGTGCTGATGAATGTTAGTATTTCATTCTAATATCAAATACCATAAGTAAGACAATTATAGATTACAGGGACTTGGTGATCTGAGCTAGGTTGATTTTTTTAGTGTCTTCTATAGTATTGGTACTATGCTTTCTGATCTAGCCCTTTGAGCTATACTAATCATTTAGGATGGGGGAGATGGGGGGGGGCGAGGGACACTGCTGTTTGTTTCCATAGCATGCAATTTCTAATATCAGAGTATTCTTTATATTGTATCATAATTATCTATTTTCTTCTCCAAACTAGCACAGACTTAGTAGCCAATAGTAGTTTCTATCTCTGTTCTCCACAGAAAACAGCATAATCCTTTCCTTTTACGGGTTGGCTGGGCGTAATCACTTCACTTCTAACAAAAAGAATATGGCAAAAGTTGGGGCGCCTGGGTGGCTTAGTCAGTTAAGCATCCGACTTTCGCTTAGGACATGATCTCACGGTTCGTGGGTTCGAGCCCCGCGTCGGGCTCTGTGCTGACTGCCAGCTCAGAGCCTGGAGTCTATTTCGGAGTCTGTATCTCCCTCTCTCTCTGACCCTCCCCTGCTCATGCTGTCTCTCTCTCTCTCTCCTAGAAATAAATAAAACATTAAAAAAAAAGAATATGGCAAAAGTGATGGATTGTCTCTTTCAAGAGTAGGTTATAAAAGACTGAGATTTCTGTACTCATGTTTGTCTATCTGTTTGTCCTTGTTTCTCTCTGGAGCTTTTCATGTGTTTGCACTGAACACAATCTGGTGTTAAGGAATTAATGAAGGCCTCCGCCCAATTACCAGAGAAGAATTGGAGCCTTCAATTCTTCTGATTTGATTCTGATGGATAGAATCACACCAAAAGCCATGTGAGAGAATTTAGAAGTGGGTCCATCCTTGGGGCGCCTGGGTGGCTTAGTCGGTTAAGCGTCCGACTTTCGCTTAGGTCATGATCTCTCGGTTTGTGGGTTCGAGCCCTGCGTCGGGCTCTGTGCTGACTGCCAGCTCAGAGCCTGGATCCTGTTTCAGAGTCTGTGACTCCCTCTCTCTCTGACCCTCCCCTGCTCACGCTGTCTCTCTCTCTCTAGAAATAAATAAAAAAACATTAAAAAAAAAAAAAAAAGAAGAAGAAGTGGGTCCATCCCTAGTTGAGTCTTCAGCTTACACCTTGTTTGCAGCCCTGTGAGTTCCTTAACAGAGAACTCGGGTAAGTCATGTCAGACTCTTGAATCATAGAGATTATAGCATAATATATGTGTGTTCTTTTAAATTGCAAAGTCTTGTGGCAGCTTGTCACACAGCAATAACTGATAGAATCATATATCATACTCCATACAAATGTCAGATAATATGTACAATCAAATCCTGTTCAAAAGAGAAGGTTTTTTTGGTGAAATTTAGGAGTTCCAAACTAACATTAAACTTCCATGACTCTACCCAAAAATATTCATTCCTTTCCATCATCAAATCATCACAAACCACACCGAGATTGGAGAAACAGAGGTAACTGAGAGAAACATCAAGAGATAAAACTTGCTGCTTAAATAGATCATTATAACCCCTTAACTAACATAGGCTCTTGTAATCAGTAAGAGTATGGAATATATTCATTTCAATACCCATTCTTAAACTTCACAAAACGCAAATGTACGTATCTGGTAGAGGAATGCATACTTGCTTCACATTCCCCAGCTCTGGTAGTTATCCTTTACAATTGTTAAGATTTCAGTTTTCTTGCTCTTGTGGTTCATGGTAAAATTGTAATTTCAATTTAACCAACAAAATCTGTATTGCTTTCTGGAAAAATTATCTTAATAAGCAATATGAAGCATAGTCACAGTCTCTTGAACCTGATTGTGAAAACAGATAAAAGAGAAAGTCTTTGATAACCTGGCTCTCTGAGTGATTGAAGTGAGCAGCAGCCATTGTCAATTGATAATAGACATATTATGAGAACAAAACATAACTCATTTTGTGATAAAAGACTGATAAACCTGGTTACTGTAGCATAACCAGGTTTACCCTAATTTGTACCTGGTGTTAAATTGATTCCATGAGTGCAAATGCCATGTTTGTTTGACAAACCGAGGCAGATAACTGACCATGCAAAGTTATCTGCTCTTAAGTAGCTTCCCCAAAACTAATAGGGTCATACATAGTATCTGAGAATTTTGTAGCCTCTCTGAGTTTTTACTTTTATTTTAATATTAAACTATTATATGCATATTGATATTATTACCCAATTTTTGTAAACATTATGTAGCATGTATTTAAAAAGTAGTAAGTATAATATCTGCCAATTTTAATTTTGGGATTATCCCAAGGAATGAGTCAGTCATGGTGTTCCAGCAATTTTTCTGTTCTTCTCCTGAATTATCATCTTCAACTTTGTTCAATATTCTATTTGCAAATCCATACCCAGTTATCTTAAAACACAACAAAATGCAGTCTCACCTACGTTCCCATTTCAGCAATAGTCTCACCTATCTCCTTAATTGAGAAGCAAAACTCCTTGAAGAAGTAGTCTATTCCACTGTTACAATGGCCCTCATCCTTTTTTTCTTGAACCTGGTCCAATCTTGCGAAATTGTTCTTGTGAATATTGACGGATCTTCTCCCCCACAACCTGTCTCTCTTTCAATCTTTCCCATTTCTTTGGATTTCAACTTCATTTTTCTTGATGTATAGGCCAAAGGACTTGAAGTCATCCTTGATTGCTTGATGCCTTTATTGACTGTGTTTATTGACTAGACATGCTCCATGCCCGATCCATCAGGAATTCATTTTGGCTCTGTCTTTAAAATACATTTAAAATCCAATCAATCTTACATTGCTTCATGTGTTACTACATGAGTTCAAGCTATCTTTATCTCTTGGTTGGATTTCTGCAATAGCATCTTAAATGGCATTCCTTATTCTTCTATGCCTTTCTCAATTCAAGTGCTGGAGTAACCTTGTTGAAAAGAAAGCCTCTAATGGCTTCTTATATCACTCATAGTGGAGATCTAAGTCTAAAGGTCTGTAAACTCTGTATGGTTGATACTTGTTTATCCATATTATTTTATCTTTTGCTACTCTCTCTTTTGTTTATTCTGTTGCAACTCTAATGGTGCCATCACTGTTCCAAAAACACACTAGGCACCTCTTGGCTTTGGGACTTGTATTTTCTATTTTCTCTTTCTGGAATGTGTTTCCTGATACCCCCATGGTTTATTCCTTCACTAATTTTACTTCTTTACTTAAATGTGATCTTTTCAGTAAGATTTGCCCTGCCTACCTTATATACATTTGAGTCTCCACTCAGACATCAACAATTTCTATACTTCTTTTCAACTTTGTTCTTTTTATTCACACTTATTATTACCTAAATTCCTACATAGCTTTCCCATTTATTTTATTTAATACTTGTCTTGGAAAGTAGAATGCAAGCTCCATAAGTGCAGAGATTTTTGTATGTTTTTATAGTTGTATTCCTATCACTTGGAGAATGCTTATTTATTGAATTATTTAATGAGAGACTTGGCCCCTACCATCAAACTGTGGACTATTTATTTACAAGGATGGTGACGCATGCCTTTCCCAGGAGGCTATTGTTTTGTTTTTCCCTTTTCTCTAGAAAAAAATAATTGAGATAGCTACACCTTCTAATGTATCTGCTGATGAACTTAAGGAAAAGAATTAGCATTTATTGCTCAATTAGGAACCGATGCTATTCTTCCATCCCTATCATTAATATCTTGCAATTTAAGGAGACATGATGAATAAAAATGGAAGATCAAGGTAGACTCCTCTAATTATAAAATGTGATTCAAGTTTTCAAATTAGTAAATTGTAACAGTTTGGGCTCTAACCCATGATAATTAATGATTACATTGTCTTCAAAATGTAATTATTGGTATTAAAATGTTTAATATACAAAGCAAAGTCTTCAGTTGCTCACCTGTGTGTTATATTTTTTACTTCCTATTCAAGAAACTAACTGGAAGTGCCAGAACTAAGGATCGATGTACTTTGGCCTGATTAAAACTCTGACATCAAGTTTAGTGTTAAGGAATAAATGAAATTCTTTGATAACAGGAAAGGAAAACCATGCCAGAGAACTTTGATCAATTTTGACTAGTTTCAACTCCAAGTTCTTTTTTTCTGAGTCTGTGTGATAACTTCCAGCCTGAATCACTCAAAACATAATTCCTATGTTTATTGTGCTTTCAAAGTGTCTTCTAATTTTATAGCCAATGAGAGCAATCCAATTGCTGTTGTCACTCTTCTGATTTCCGTAGCTATTTCTCATCTGTTTTCTTCTCATAATGTGGTATAATCTGTCCTAAACTATAACTTTTCAAAGCAATAATAATCTTATTATTACCAAAAAAATGTCATGTTGGAGCTCATCAAGGTGCTATTTGGTAATATATGATTTCTTTTCATTTGTGTTCCCTCTCTGCCCTTATATGATTCATTACACTGGGTTTTATACTTATTCCAAGAAAACAATCAAAGAACTATTCTCCAATGACTTCCAACTTCATTTTTTTTCTTTTTACTCTTCTTAATGTTTATTGAATGGCATATGTTCCTCATCTCTATGAACTATCATACAATAAATTTTAGTTACCAGTAAACTAAACCAGGCATTAATGGTAAAATTATTTTGATTTTACCATTATTACATTGCTATTGAATCTTATAAAATGTTTGTTAAAAGTCTAGAAATGGTGTGAAACATATACATTTCTAATTCTCATATTGTCTTCCAGCACCATAAATTTTACCTTTGCTATCTATCTTTTAAATGTTCCCTACTTTCCTGGATTTTTGTTTATCTCAAGCAAAAACCTTCCAGGACATCCACAATCCCTGGTACAATCATTTTGTTGTTGTTGTTGTTGTTGTTCTGTTGTTGCTTTTTTTCCTGTCCCCACTTTTTCCAGGAAGAATGAATTTGCTGCACAAATGGCTCAGTGAGACTATCCCCTGAGCATATTATCCTCACTCTATGTGGGGTCATTTCACTGAACAGTGTTTACTGAAACCATGTTAAGACATTCCAGATCGTTTTAATATGAAATGTCTCTTTTCTTATTCAGAGGAGCAGACCAGTCTCACATCAACCTGTCGTTAGCAAGACTGAAATCAATTTGACGTCCTCCTCTATAGAAAGAAGTCTTTAATTAAAGGACAAAATAGGCTTCACTCTATGGGTATGTTTCTGTCAATCCATAGAAGTGGTATCTAAGTAATGTTTCTGGTGGAAGCCTGTGGAAATGTTTTGGCAGTTACTGTGGCAATTAATACATTTTACAAGGTCAAAAAGCATGATAATTTTTCCTCCACGTATCACAGAGCATCCATTTTTGGAGACTGGAAATGAAAAACAAAGTTACATAGAAAGAAAATTTTTGCTAAAATAAATTACGAGCTTAGATAATTGGGAAAGATCAGCCAAGTAATGACTGATGTTTGTATCCTTAATAAATATTTTATGATTTAGGACTAAATAAACAAATCTGATCTACTTGTTATATGTAGTAATTTTATTTAGATCCACTTAACCCATATCCTCAATCATGTAAAGTCTTAGATCTACATCAAACAAACAAAATTCAAGGGAGAACCAAAAGTTTAGATTTTGCAGGACAAAATACCAAAAGGCAATATACACAGAGGATCTTATTCAAGTATTGAGTAGAGTAATGATTACTGCATATGTGTAAGGATTACCCAAGGCTAGGAAAAGAATTATCTGCAAATATTAGAAGAAGTAGTGCCTGGCTCTTACAAAGCCAAGAAAAAGGCTATTCCAACCAGCCTGACTGGAAAAACTCATAGCATGGAATATTGAATACTCAGGAATGCTTGCCTCACTAGTGCAGATAATTAGCCATATACTGAACTCTGCCTGTAATCAACCAAATGAAAAATAAAAGCAAAATACAAAATTATCAGCCTATCTCCAAGTAACTTAAGCATATGTCAGAAAAAAGCTAAAGAAAAACAGAAATATAAAAACTTTCAGAACCCAACAAGGTACAATTCACAAAACTGGACATCCTATGAAAGATTGCCAGGCATGTAAAGAAGCAGTAAAACACAATTTAGAAGGAGGGGGAAAATCAATAATTTAGGATTGAGAACTGACATAGACGTTAAAATTAGCAGACAAGGATATTAAGAAATTAAAACTATATGCCATATGTGTAAAAAGTAAATAGATGGAAACTATAAAAAGATCCTATTTGAACTACTAGAAAGGACTATCACAATATCTAGAAAGAAAAATACCCTGAATGGAATGAATGGCAGATTAGAGATTACAAAGCTAACAAGAAGGAATTCACAGTATTTCTTATTAGTTCTTAACCTCAAAATTCTGTCTTCTAGAACTATTTAAAATTCTACCATAGCATATCTAATAAAACATATACTGAATATGCTAATATAAAACTTCCATACACTTTATCAGAGAACAAATAGCTTTGTACTAGCTACTCTATGGATTTAAACTTAATATGGAAAAAATCAGAGCCAGAATTTTTTGTTCTACTTTTTTAATTTTATTTATTTATTTGGAGAGAGCAAGAGGCAGAGAGAGAAGGACAGAGAGAATCCCAAGCAGCCTCCATGCTGTTGGGCTTGAACTCATAAACCATGAGATCATGACCTGAGCTGAAATCAAGAGTCTGACACTTAACAGACTAAGCCACCCAGGCACCCCTATTGTTCTATTTTAAGTAAGAATCTAAGAAACATGACTTCTCAACATAACAGTTGAAGAAAACTCTTTCTTTCATTTTATCATTATGACAAAAAAAAAAAGAACTCCCATTTAACCTCCAATTTCCTTAAATGTATATGTGTCTATATATATGTATGTGGAGATGCAATTACACACAGACACACATGGATTATATTCACACACTTGTGTAAATACATGTGGTTATAGCCACATACACATACACACACACAGGCATGCACACATATATACTCACATTTATATTACTGTTCAGATCTAATTTTCAAGAAAGGAATTCGGATTTCAAAATTAATTTTCATTTAGTTCTTATTTTGCTCAATGTCTTCGCTTGTAAACATTGGCAAACAGAAGTGTTCAACTTTCCTTTTGTTTCTCTCCAGTTTCCTCTCAAATAATTGTCTTTATTTGATGATAGTGGTTCTGACAGTGAAGAAATCTCTAATGAAAGCTCCTGTTTACATTATGCTGTTCGAATCTGCTGTGCATCTGGGCCACTCTGATGTACTTGGTGGGTTTCAATTTTCCCCAGAACACATCACTAACAGAGCAGGTTAGTTTTTATGACTGAAATATTGCCCGTGTTAAGTATCTCTTTAGTCCTCCTGCAACTCTGGCACCAGGGAAAAGAGAATTTAATGTTTTCATGTGTTTTATTTTAATTGAATTAGCTGCAAGAACGAAATGCTTTTTCTTTTTAGATTGAGAAAGAATTGCTGCCTTGGTTCCAAATCACTGCTTGGTAACCAAATAGCTCTTCTTTGCCTAGATTTATTATATTCCTACGTCTGCGTGGGAAAATTTTGTAGTCGGTGTTGTTTGGGACATTAGCTGCTGAGCTCTTTCACTGACACAGTCCTCATTAAGCCACTGAGAAAATTAAATAGATTCTATCAGTGTCTCTCCTAAGACACTGGTGATATTTTATGTGCCGTAAGCTGAATGCAAGGAAATTTAACTGTGACTTCTAAGAACTAACTTCCCATTAGGTAACAAAATATTTTATGCTTCCTGTCAGGGTGGATGTGGTGGAATGACTGAGAGGCATCTTTTGTAATTTCCTCATCACCTACGAGCCAGATTAAATCCAGAAACTTGTGCCTGGAGTTGTTTCTAGTACTATATCAGCTGTCTTTTAAAACAAATATAAAAGAGCAAAATATTTTCTTTTTCTTTTTTTTTTTTTAATTTTTAAATGTTTTGTTTATTTCTAGGAGAAGAGAGAGAGACAGCGTGAGCAGGGGAGGGTCAGAGAGAGAGGGAGTCACAGACTGAAACAGGCTCCAGGCTCTGAGCTGGCAGTCAGCACAGAGCCCGATGCGGGGCCCGAACCCACGAACCGCGAGATCATGATCTAAGCGAAAGTCGGACGCTTAACCGACTAAGCCACCCAGGCACCCCAAAAGAGCACAATATTTTCTAATTAGTGTTTCCGTGTGCCCTAGTCTTTCGTCACCAATCACTTTGAGGCCAACCTTTTACAATTACATATGAGAATTCGTGCACTTGGGACAGACTTTCCCTGCCTCCGAGGAAGGTACATATTGGCCAGGGTTTGGAGTCAGAAATACCACTCCTTACACCTCACTTTGATGCTTCCTATTTGTATAATCATACACAAAGTTTTTAATTTTTGAGTATCAAATTACTCTTTTGTGACATGTAATTGTTCATTTATTTTAGAGAACAAGTTAAAATTAGCCTGATGCAAAAATACAATGATTTAAATAAGCAGGAAGTTTATTTCTCTCCCATGAAAATAGTTCAGAGTTGAACAGTCCAGGGTTGACAAGATGTCTTTGTAATCCTAATGCGTGGCTTCTACCTCTGAAATCAAGGCTCATAATCATAATTTCCAGCAGATGCAAGGTGAAGTAAAGAAAATGAAGACAGGCGGTTTCCATATTGAGGTTGTGATAGAATATGCAGTCAACATTCCTGCTTTCTCCCCATTGGCCAGGGGTTGGTTGCAAGGTCAACGCAGATGCATGGAGTCTGAGAGAATGTATCTGCAGCTGGCAGGCTATATGCCCAGCCGAAACAAAAATAAAGTAGACAGTATATATTCGGGAACAATGAACAAGTATTTGACATTAAAAGTATGCAGTTACTGAGATAGTAGGAGGTAATAGCCAAAACCAAGTTGGATACAAGGCACATCATAATGATTTGATATATGTCCAGGCATTTTAATTAGTGAAATAATTATTTAATCTTTTCTTATGAATAAAAGCTCTTAGAAATGGCCTTAGTTTCTTCGCTGAAGTTTTCAAAAATATAGTTTTGTGTTTATCTGCCAAAATATATGTCTAAATTGAAGCCCTTGAACAACTTTAGCTTTCATAGTCAACAGAGGTAAACACAAAGTAACCAATGAATAGGAGATATTTACATTGGATATTTTTTTATTATTTAAATTTTAGTTAACATGCCAATCAATATTGATTTCAGTAGTAGAATTTGGTAATTCATCACTTACATACAACACCCAGTGTTCATCACAACAAAAGTTTTCTTTAATACCAATCACCCATCTATCCCATTCTCTACCCACCTCCCTCCATCAACCCTCAGTTTGTTCTCTGTTGTTAAGAGTCTCTTGTTGTTTGTTTCCCTCTCTCCTATTTCCTCTCTTCCCATATATTAATCTGTTTTGCTTCTTAAATTCCACATGTGAGTGAAATCATATGGTATTTGTCTTCTCTGATTTACTTATCTCACTTAGTATAATACATTCTAGCTCCATCCACATCATTGCAAATGGCAAGATTTCATGCTTTTCGTTGGCTGAGTAATATTCCATTATACATGTATACCCCATCTTTTCCCATTCATCCATTGATGGACATTTGGATCTCTGCATAGTTTGGCTATTGTTGATAATGCTGCTATAAACATTGGAGTGTAGGTATCCTTTTGAATCTGTGTTTTTGTATCATTTGGGTAAATACCTAGTAGTGCAACTGCTAGATTGTGGGGTAGTTCTTTTTTTAGTTTTCTTAAGGAATCTCCATACTGTTTTCCAGAGTGGCTGCATGAATTTTCATTCCCACCAACACTGCAAGAGGATTCCTCTTCCTCTACATCCTTGCCAACATCTGTTTTTTTCTTGTGCTGTTAATTTTAGTCTTTCTGATAGGTGTGAGGTTGATCTCATCATGGTTTTGATTTGTGGGTCCCTGATGATGAGTGATGTTGAGCATGTTTTCATTTGTCTATTAGTCATCTAGGTGTCTTCTTTGGAAAAATGTCTATTCTTGTCTTCTGCCCATTTCTTAACTGAGTTGTTTGTTTTTGGGGTGTTGAGTTGGTACGTTCTTTATAGATTTTTGATACTTACCCTTATCCAATATGTTGTTTGCAAATGTCTTCTTCTATTCTGTATGCTGCCTTTGATTGTTACCTTCACTGTGCAGAAATTTTTTTATCTTGATGAAGTTCTAATAGTTCATGTCTTCTTTTGTTTCCCTTGTGTTTGGCTTTTTCTAGTAAGATTTTGCTATGGCTAACATCAAAGAGGTTACTGGCTGTGACCTCCTCTGAGATTTTGATGGTTTCCTATCTCATACTTAGGTCTTTCATCAATCTTGAATTTATTTTTGTGTAAGGTGTAAGGAAGTAGTCCAGTTTTATTCCTCTGCATGTCACTGTCCAGTTTTCCAAACAACACCATTTGTTGAAGAGACTCATTTTTCCATTGGATATTCTTTCCTGCTTTGTTGGAGATTGTAAAGGCTTTTAGGTTGTAATGTTGCAAATAATCTAGCTTGAAAGAAAATTGGATGATATCATAACCATGGGCTTTAGAATCATAAAATACTTTTTTTAGGTTCCTGCTCAAACATTATTATTAGCTGTGTAATCTTGGAGCAAGTATGTTTACTTGTGAAGAGAGTGGTAATTGTTCTTATTCTTTTTAATATGGAGACACACACAATAAGCACTCATACACCCTCCACTAAGAGCAAAGATAACAGTCCTGTCCTATTTAAATATGATCTTATAAATCCCCTTGAATAAATAAAAAATGATTACATATATAATTGAATTTATTTTGTACCCTTTCCATTTGCAAAATAAGTACTATTGTGATTTGTCTGTATCCTGTTTGTTTTTATACTTATTTTATACATAAACCTATGCATCTTATATGTGCTTTTTTATGTATGTGTGTATATTTATAATGTACATATATCTATAAACCCTTCTCCAATTACTTTTTCTCTCACTATTCTTTTTGAGATTTCTCCTCAAGTCTAAATCATTTATTTTAATTTGGGAAATAATTATGTTACATTGTATTTACTCATTCCCCTATTGGCAGATATTTAGGTCAATTTTTATTATTAAAAACAATGCTTTATTAAAGATTTTATACATCGGTGCTTGTGCAATACAGATACACAAGAATGTCAATGCGATATTACATAGAAGTACAGTTGCTATCTTGTAGGGTATGTGCATTTTGAGCTTTGCTAGATAGTGGCAGACTGTTTTCCAATTAATACTTCTTGCTGCAGTGGAAAAGAGTTCTAGTTATTCTATATTCTCACAATGCTTACTATTATCAGACTTCTAATGTTTCAAATTTGGGGAGTTTGAAATAATACCTCTTTATTCTCTTAACTTGCATCCTTCTAAGTACTGGTAACATAATCTTTTCATATCTTTATTTGCCATTCTCTTTTTTCTTTCTGCCTCTTGTCTGTTTCTCTGTACATTATTAAAAAATTGTAATTTCCATATTTATGTGTAGGTAGTAGAGTATTCAAAGATCTAATTCTTTTGTCTATTATTATGTTACAAATATGTTTTCTAGGTCTTTTATTTGTATTTTAAATTTTCTTATAATACCTTGTCACATGAAGAGTTTTATTTTTTGTTTGAACTTGATGAAAAAATTTTCTTTTTTGTTTATGATTGTATATTTTCACTTTTAAAGAGATGTTTTCTACCCTGAGGCTGTTCTTGTATGGCTTCTTTTAAAAGATTTGAAAGATTTTTTTCAAAGATTTAAATCTTTAATCCATCTGGAATTTACATTTTTTGGTATGAGGTATATTAGAGCAATTTTATTTTATTTTTCCATATGTATTACTAAGTATTGTAACACAATTTATTGACTATATAAATTGTCCCAATTCCATATTCTCTTCCCTTCTGCTACATACTTTCTATTCTCTTGCTCCTTTATTAAAAAAAAAATTTAATGTTTTTTATTTATTTTTGAAAGACAGAGTCGGGGAAGGGGCAGAGAGAGTAAAGGAGACACGGAATCTGAAGCAGGCTCCAGGCTCTGAGCTGTCAGTACAGAGCCTGAGACGGACTTGAACTCAGGAGCTGTGAGATCATGACCTGAGCCCAAGTCAGACACTCAACAGACTGAGCCACCCAGGCGCCCTCCCTTCCCCCATCAAGTCTATCCTCTCCGTATACTTTCTTGTTTTCACCCATTCCCCTTATTTGTCCTTTTCTTCCCTTCTTTCTTTTTCCTCTTTCTTCTTTATCTCTTCCTCTTCCTTTTCATAATTATTATTATTAGTGTATATACCAACTTAAAAAATCAAATAGCAAATCATCTAAATTAATAAAATTAATTATTTTTCCTTCCACACTGCAACAAAAATATCTATTGCTGAGTCATCTTCCATTCAATAAATATTTATTAGGCATTCGTGATTCAGAAGTGAACAAGATAGAGAAGATCTGCAGCCTAATAGAGGTTTAAATACAAAAATTGAAGCATATTTATTATGATAGCTAAAAGTTCCAGAAGCAGTTGACTGGGAAGCTCCAGGGCATCCTCAAAATTAACATGTAGATGTCATATAGGTATATTTTTAATTTTTAAAATGTGTAATACATAAATGTATGTAGTATATAAATATTATATATGTTATATAATAAATAAAAATATTGTTATATAAATATAAATAAATATATCTATATTTATAATAGCTTGGGATCTAGTTAAACATTTATATCAAAGCAAGTAAGACTTTGACATACTTTTGCCATTTTGAAGACCTAATTCCCCAATGAGGAGTTTAAAAACCAGTCTAAATTCAAGTTCTTAAGCTTATAATAAATACTGTTCATATCATTCTCTCATTCTAGGTGATGACAGTATACTGGGATAATTTTAAATTTATACTACATTGTAAATATTTGTAATGGAAATATAACGTGTCTGACACCAGTTACCAACTATAACTAAAATAGTTTGTTGGAGCACATGCAATATCACCATGTATATTAAATCTGATTTAAGGAATTAAGGAAATTTTGACTTTACACTCATTGCCCTTTCACAATGCTCTTGGCAAACCCTGACAGTCCACTCTATCTCCCAGTAGCTTATGATATATATAAAAATATTTTTTCTTCTAAAAAATATTTTGGTCTGTCTTTCCTAAGGCTGTTTCTACACATAATAATTATTTGGGGTTTTTAAAAGAAAATCCAAATGAGATTTTGGTTAAACTACCAAATAATGTCTTAATCTGATTAAGAAAAAAAAATGGAGGAGACAATCTATGCTTAAAATATCTAAGTGGAAAACTTCATTTCATTATTGAAAAGACACCTGATTTTTGTTCCTTAGAAATTTTAATGTTGTCAGACCACTCTTAAGAATGTTAAGATTATTAAATTAACATCAGTCAGATTCTGAACCCTGGAGATATTACATGTCCTTTGCAAATTACTCTGCCTTCTTGGTGAATCTCATTTAATTTTTTTAGTTAAAAAGAAAAAAATGTTAAATACTTTTGCCAGACCATTAGTCCTTAAGGCCTATCAACTTACCTAATAATAACTTAAATTTATTTATATATTTTAATAAATATTTTTAATTGACTCATGTGTCAGAATTTAAGTTTGGTTTATATAAATAAGAAATAATTGATTCAGAGGGGTGAGAAATAATTATTGACCAGGCTTTAGCAACTAAGAAGGAGAATATACTTACAATATACTAAAATTAGTTGTGAGAAGTATTGTGATATTAGTTTATTTAAAACAGAGTTATTGAGATTCATAATTTACTTGAAAAAAATTAGAGAAGGTGACTATTATACTATGCAACAAAAGATGATTTTATGTTCATTGGAGGAAAATTCAGAATACAGCAGAAATGAGATTAAGATAGGTATTTACACATAGAATAAGCATTGTGAGCAGAGGTACATAAGTATAAATTTGCCTAGTGTGTATAAAGAACTATAAATATTTATTATTATTATTATTATACTTAATTTTTTTTAATGTTTTATTTTCATTTATTTTGAGAGAGAGTGTGTGAGAGCGATCATGAGTTGGGGGGTGGCAGAAAGAGGGAGAGAGAGGATTAATTCCAAGCAGGCTCCATGCTCAGCACAAAGCTCAATGCAGGGCTTGATCACACCAAACATGAGATCATGAACTCAGCTGACATCAAGACTTGGGATGCCTAACTGACTGAACCACTCAGGTACCCCCATTACTATTATTGTAATGTTAAAAGAATAAGAATGAAAAAATAATCCTTACCAGATCTATAAAAGATAAAACTAGTGCTATCATGGGCAAAACACATAAGTTGTGTGCAGGAAAGATTGAATGGGAAGGGTATGGGGTACTAGACAGTTAGATGATTCTACTAAAATTGGATCGTTATGAAGGCTGATGGACTTCATAATCTTAGTAAAAGTGAGATTAAATAAAGTTTCCACATACATTTGACTGACATTTCAATCAAATATAAACCAAATTAATCAACCATCATTATTAAAATATGATAGATTACTATACTCAGGCTTACTCCTGGGGAAAATTATGACTTCGATGTTACTGATATATGAAATCATAGTTTGAAATAGTGGTGATATCATCACACAAAAGTATTTATAAAATATGTATATTTTTATTTATCAAAATGATTAGAAGCAAACATTGGCCTTCAGTGGGTGGTAGTCAGAAACACTGGACAACCTACAATATTTATTTATTTATTTATTTATTTATTTATTTATTTACTTATTTATTTTATTATTTTTTTTTTTACAAATAGTTTATTGTCAAATTAGTTTCCACATAACACCCAGTGCTCATCCCCACAAGTGCCCTCCTCCATGCCACCCTCCTCCCCCACATCCACCAGTCCTCAGTTTTGTCAGCATTCAAGAGTCTCTCATGGTTTGCCTCTCTCCCTTTCCCCACCATTTCCGCCCTTCTTCTCCCCCTTGGTCCTCTGTTAAATTCCTCCTAATCCTCCTATACGTGCACACATATGATATTTGTCCTTCTCTGCCTGACTTATTTCGCTCAGCATAACGCCCTCAAGGTCCATCCATGTTGCTACACATGGCCACATTTCATTGTTTCTCATTGACATGTAGTATTCCATGGTATAGATAAACCACATCTTCTTGATCCATTCATCTGTTGATGGACACTTAGGTTCTTTCCATGTTTTAGCTATTGTGGAGAGTGCTGCTATGAAAATTGGGGTGCATGTGCTCCTATGCATCACCATTTCTGTATCCCTTGGGTAAATTCCTAGCAGTACTATTGCTGGGTCATAGGGGAGTTCTATTGTTAGTTTCCTTAGGAACCTCCACACTGTTTTCCAGAGGGGCTGTACCAGTTTACATTCCCACCAACAGTGTAGGGGGGTGCCCGTTTCTCCACATCCTCGCCAGCATCTAGAGTTCTCTGATTGGCTCATTTTAGTCACTCTGACTGGTGTGAGGTGGTATCTCAGTGTGGTTTTGATTTGTATTTCCCTGATGACGAGCGATGCTGAGCATCGTTTCATGTGTCTGTTGGCCATCTGGATGTCCTCTTTGGAGAAGTGTCTGTTCATATCTTCTGCCCATTTCTTCACTGGGTTGTTTGTTTTTCGGGCGTGTAGTTTGGTGAGTTCCTTGTAGATTCTGGATATCAACCCTTTATCTGATATGTCATTTGCAACTATCTTTTCCCATTCCGTTGGTTGCCTATTAATTTTCTGGGTTGTTTCCTTTGCTGAGAAGCTTTTAATCTTGATGAGGGCCCAATAATTTATTTTTGCTCTTAATTCCCTTGCTTTTGGGGATGTGTCAAGTAAGAAGTTGCTGCAGTGGAGGTCAAGGAGGACAACCTACAATATTTAAAACAGACTTGCAAAATATACAGAATGATCTCACAGTCAGCACACATTTCCAATGTCCATCAGATTTTAATGTAACTGAAAAGCCTGTTTAAAACCATGTTAGACTAGAATTTTACTCAAACTGAAAATAAATATAGCTTACTTTTGTAATATTTAGTTGCTATAGAATTCCCAGGAGTGCTGCCAGCTTGCAAATAGAGGGATACATTTTCTTCATTCAAAAATTTGTAAGAATCATTAACCATTTCATAAAATGACATCACTGAACACAGCACCGCTGGTGGTTTTAGAACTACCTAGAGAGCCAAGCTGCATCAGTCTATGTGGCTATGATTTTCTGGATAATCTTCATATAGTCGTGCTATATAGCTTACTTATGTCTTCTAGGTATGTTATGACAATATTTATATGCCGAAATGCATACTATTTAATTATAATTTATTTTTATTTTATCTTTATATATTCATCCATATAGGTAGTTTGGCAATTGCAATACTTATTTTCAAGATTATGTATGTAGGTAGGTTAGTTGCTCCATGAATTTTATTAAGGATAATAAAGATGTTGTCAAATTAAGGTTTTGAAAATCATAAGCCTAAATACATTAGTTAGAATTTACCATAGATTAATTGCAATAAACTGTAAAATTTATTACCCTCTTTCATCCACATATTACCATGTGATCTTCATATTACTGTGTAAACTAGAGCAAGAGTTCATATGGAAACCGAGTCTGAAAGAGACTGCACTACTTGTCAGTGATCGTATAAGTTTAATAAGTGCCAGATCCACAGTCGGAATCCAGGTCTCCCTTCTTCAACTTCGAATATTTACCACGACCTCTTATTGTTGCCCTATGATGTAGTGAACACAATTTTATTTTAATTTTTTTAATGTCTTTTATTTTGGGATACAGAGACAGAGTGAGCAGGGAGGGACAGAGAGAGAGGGAGATGTAGAATCTGAAGCAGGCTCCAGGTTCTGAGCTGTCAGCACAGAGGATGATGCGGGGCTTGAACCCACAGACTGTGTGATCATGACCTGAGCCGAAGTCGGACATTAACCAACTGAGCCACCCAGACGCCCCAGACTATTTTATTTTATAGTAATATTCTTTTTCTTTACTATTAGAATATGCTTCCATATAGAATGTTGTCCACTGTTCAGCCATTTTAAGCTTTCTTTAAACTCAAGTGTAGCACAAACTTTTTAATTCTTATTGTAGTCTTATACAAATGTACATCTTCAATAATAAAGTGAACTTGGATATTTAGGCAATATTCTGAATATTTCAGAGAAAAAGCAAAGCAAACAAAAACCCATTTATAATTTTAGCCTTATCATCTGAATATTTTTAATGAAGGCAATACTTTTTCTTTTCAGTCTGACACTATTTTGTTAAATCCTGGCTTGTTAGGATAATTGCAGTTGACACTTCCTTTCATTTCCTTGCTATCTACTTAAGTCTGGGTAGTTTTTCTGCCTACTACTATCCAACAATGTTTTGATCGAACAGATGGTACATAGTGGCAACAAAGGACACACTAATTGCTTGTAATGAATAGTCTGTGATTGTGGGTTTCCAACTTAACCTTTAAGAGGAAGACTGTTCAGGTTTTGCCTCAATAGCAACAGAACTGTGGCCGTACTTTTTCCTGCTGTTTACTAAAACTTCTTAGCGTAAAATGGTTTTACTCCTATAGGATAGATAAATGGTGAAAACTCAAAGGAAAAATTGTCGCGTTTTAGGAATAATAGAAGAATACATATTAGAAAACCTAATAACTCATCCAGAACTACGAATTTAGTTGAATGGCTAATACACTTGGATTTCTGAAGTCTTTTATTGAAATGCCAACAGTGTCAAATTCATATTTACACATTTTAAAAATGCACTTAAACCAATTATTGGATGTTAGAATTTGGCTGGTCTTGCATATATTAAACATATTTTTCAAAAACATAACATAGCTGTATAGTTTCTCTCTAAGGAACAGGATAAGAAATATAGAGAGCATATTTAATATAAATTTTTCAGGAAAAAATCGTATTAAGGAATTTTATTCTCACAAAACTTATCACCATTATTCAAATTTCTCTTCAAATTCTCTTCTCCCAGTTTCTTCTCCTTGTCTTTCCTTCTCTTTCTTCTTTCTTTTGTTTCTTCCTTTATCCCTTTCTAGATTTGCACTCCACTACTTTAACTGAAATTTGAAGACATGCATTGCTATGTGTCATGTTTTAAGAAGGACAACTGAAAGAAAAGTCCCCATGGGAAACAACTAGTATAGTAAAAGAACCTAGAAGACATAGTGGAAGAGCTTTGTTAATCTTTAATTATCCTTTGTCCTAAATTATATTCTCATTGTTAAAATAAATTAAGTCTATATAGAAAAAACTACTGACATAAGACATCAGTGTATATAATATGAGCTGACAGGTTTATAAAATGTAAGAATATTTAGACCCCTGAGAGAGTAAACTAGGTAGGTAAAATCAGATAAGGAAACATAGCCATGGCAAGTAGAGTTGGGCTACCATAAATTCAACTTGGTTTCCATTTTAAATATAAGTTTTTCCAATATTTACATGTTTTGATAATTGGAAATGAATTATTTACTATTGCTTAATGTTTGGGATAAATCTTCTCTGTACTAGGTTTTTAAAAATATTTTATTTTGTATTTATTTATTTTTTTATTTTAGAGAGAGTGAGAGCATGTGAGCAACAGAGAATGGTAAAAGATGAGAGAGAGAATCTTAAGCAGGCTCCATGCTCAACACAGAGCCCAATGCAGGGCTCAATCTCACAAACTCTGGAATCATGACCTGAGCTGAAATCAAGAGTTGGACACTCAATAGAATGAGCCACCCAGGCTTTTTATCTAATTTTATCTGTTCATTACTGATCATCCTCTAAGCTCTGCTTAGAACCACGTAGAAATGGAAGTGACAACAAATAAAGTGACAAATTACATCTCTTACTTCCTCTTAGTCTTATTTTTTTAGATTTCTCTTCCTTCTTAGCAATCTGTTTTTACAAATTCAAAATATTAGAAGATATTTGATTTCATCAAGCTAGAAACCAAGTGATTAACAATGTTGATTATTGCTGTTTCCATGATTCCTCATGTTTTATGAGTATACATGCTATTCTTGAATGAAAAAATATTAAATCAAATAAAAATCATGACAAGAAATTTGTTATAGTAAAGTATATTTACAGATACCACATAGTTTATATCTTTATAACATTTTTAGCCATGTGGATATCATTGATTATATATTTTGACTGTGTATAATATTATAATATGAAAATTCATGGTTCTTTCTGGGGCAAAGTTAGTACATCAAAAAATATCTCTGGGCACCTGACCTGGGTAGCTTAGTTGGTTGAGCGTCTGACTCTTGATTTAGGCTCAGGTCATGAGATGGAGTCATTCATTGGGTTTCATGCTGAGCAAGGAGCCTGCTTGCAATTCTCTCTCTCTCTCTCTCTCTCTCTCTCTCTCTCTCTCTGCCCCTCCCCTGTGTTCACTCTCTCTATAAATAAATAAATAAATAAATAAATAAATAAATAAATAAATAAATAAATAAAATATATATATACATATACATATATATGTATGTGTGTGTGTGTGTGTATATATATATATATATATATATATATATATATATATATATATATATATTTCTGTGAAGTCTGTAGGAAGTAGGAAAGTGACCAAAAATCTTATTAGCATCAATATTTTTTACTATAAAAAGATTAGTTACAAGAAATGTCTAGATTTGGAGGACAGAGATAACTCCCTGATTTTGAATCTCTCTACATATCCTCCACCGAAACAATAAAATCAACGAGGAAAACAAATAAAACAATGCCTCAACAGTAATGAGAGAAAGAAAAGTACTATAACATTCTGGTTATTCATAAGTACAAAAATAAACACGTTCTAATAAATCCTCCTCTTTTACTTATCGTTCTAAGCTTAAAGATTTAAAATAACTAAAAGCTTAAAAGACCCTATGGAATGATTTCATATGACTGAAGGACTTAGGTGATGTAGGGACAAAACTAACCCAAGAAGGAAGAAATTCAAAATTAAATGTTAATATATTAAAACAGTCTGGGACTTGGTAATTCAAAAGTTTGTCACCAAAGGAGGGATTTAAAAATAAACAAGGTACTTAGAGGCATACATACAAAAGCACTACATCTGGGATAGAATTAGATTTTTATGGAGAAGACAGGATCCTCTTGGATTGGTGGAATTGAAAGAAAAGAAGGAAATAATGAGGGAAAATAGAATCCCACAAATGAAAAGAACCAAGTTATTCCAGTCACCTCTCCACTATAGCCAATCATATATCCACAAAGGAAGCTGCACAGAATAGGTTAGAAATGACAGAGTAGGGCATTCCCATAACAGGAGCCCTGTTAAAAAAATAGGTCATGTCTATATACAACTACTAGAGTAAAAAAAATCAATTAATGCAAATCAAAACATTTCTGGTGATTAAATTTCTACCAGTTACCCTCAAAAAAAAAAAGCTGAGGGGGTCGTGGGTGGCTCAATCAGTTAAGCATTTGACTCTTGGTTTTGGCTCAGGTCATGATCTCATAGTTTTGTGAGTTCAAGCCTCATCTCAGGCTCTGCACTGAAAGCACAGAGCCTGCTTGGGATTCTCTCTCTCTTCCTTTCTCTCTCTGCCTTTCTCCCACTCACACTGTCTCTGTCAATAAATAAATACATACATAAACAAACTTTAAAAAAGGTAAAAAAATCTTAGGAGAAGTGTAACATATCACTCCAAACAATTTAAAATTCTTAAAATAATGATGTGGTAGCGAAATTTTTTCTAGTGAAAATTATGTGCAAAGAAACAAAATAAACAAACCAAAAAACCTAACTGCACCACAATATTCCAAACAAAATTGCATATTCTCCAACAGGATGTGAAGATTCTTGTTTTTGTTTTTGTTTTAAATCAGAAACTAACAACAAAAATGGACTGAAATAAATGGAAATAAAATGAGAGTTTGAAGTCAGGAAAGAAATAGAAGAGAACAACAAAATCATGTCAAAAATGAAGTCTAATTTGCAAAGTACATAATGCAGAAATTAAATGCAAATGAAAATTTAAATGAAATTTTAGTAAGGGACTTTTAAGGAAACAGGCTCATTACCAAGAGACTAAAAATGGGGTAAAAATGAAACAAGAAAGTCAGAGAAAAAGTGGCTGAAATGAAATACAGGCAAGCAAGATCCAACATTTTATACAATTAGAGTCACAGAACTGTATTAAATCAATGGTACAGAACTGACATTTAAAACTATAACCCAAGAAAAATTTCCAGAATTGAAAAAGGAGTCTGAATGTATACCTTAAAGCATGCCATCAACTAGTTTGGAAATTGAAAAGAGTGGCCAGTTCCAATACAAATCCTGGTAAAACTACTGGACCTTTAAACAAAAAGACAAAATCTATAGATCCTTTAGACAAAAAGATGAAGTAACTTACAAGAGAAAGAGAATTAGAATCTCAAGACTTCTCCAAATCAATATACAAAGCCAGGTTACGGTAGGTTATGGTAAAGCAGCATTCCTGCAAAAAACTTAAGAAATTGTGAACCAAGTTTTTCCTACCCATCTAAACTATCCTCTAAGAAGTTGTCAATGCCACTTAAATGATGACTTCATTTCTTCATTATGCAGGACATCTCTAGGAGTAACATATAGTGATTTTATCAATTTGTCATCAGTTATGGCCACAACATCCAACTCATTAAATGAGGGATCATACTTACATACATATAGGGATCATACATACACTTCACTGAGCAGGCTTGAGGCAGATGATGATAGCTATAGACCAGAGACACTACTGTGATAGTCAGTGTTGTCAGTCTGCATGAGAATGGCTTCAGAAGGCAAGCAAGGTAGAACCATAGAAGGTAGCAATGGCAGCCTCCTGAGAATGGCTTCATAAAAGAAGTTGAGGGAAGCCTGATATGGTCAGGAGATTGGCTAAATACAGGAGATTTAGTAATAATTAAAGATATTGAGGATAAGGGATGCCGGTTTCTTATTGATGGAGAAAGGAGGTACAAATATAGAAATGGGGGAAGCTAGAATTAGATTTGTGTTATTGGATTAGAATCAGAAGTAACAGCATGAATTGATGGTTCACACATATAGAAAGATATATAAATATAGATACAAATAAGGAAGCATATGTATTACATGCATTTACATATACATAGAGAATATACACACACATGTCTGCACAGTGCACACATACACACATATACATAGAATATAGAGAGAGAGAGACAGAGAGGCAAAGACAGAGACAGAGATAGGAACACACACACAGAAACAGAAACAGAGGGAGAAGTTATATATTTATTTTTCTACAGATATAGTCTGAGAGCAGAAATACCTTTGTGATAGTGAGCATATCTAGTACCCACATGCTGATTTTGAATACACTCTTCTAAAAATAACCAGTGCTCCTTGGAGATATGGCTAATCCCAAGGCTGGGGAGGGAATGCATAGTGTAAGACCCCATAATCTTGTTGTGGGTGAACATAAGGAAGTACTCAATAAATAATGCATGTCACAAAGACACAGAGGGCAGCCTGCCCTGAAGATATTTATACTGACCAAATCTAGGATAACTTCCGTATTAAACTGAATAATGATAATAGCAGAGCATAATATTGAATAAAATATAAATCTACACAAATAAACATAGGCAAATATATAAGTTAACTAGCGTCTATTGCAAGGATCTCTCTTCAGCTTTCACCAACAGTAACGTCCTGGAAAGACTCAACATGAATTGAAATGCTTTGGACCACAGTGGAGAGGCTGTGCTGTGTGAGGCCTTGAGACACCCAGAGTGTGCCCTGTAGGGTCTTGGGATGTCAAAAGCTGAATTTGTTGAGGAAACTCATGGTTTTCTGATGTCTGTAAAGGAGAATTCCCTACTTGACAATCACAGGTGACTGAAGGACCTGAGACAGGACCTAAGGGTAGAAGTGTTACTGTAATCAAACTGACTCATCAGACTCAAGACCATCTACGAAAGATAGGGATTGGATCCCTTACTTGTGCCTACTCTGTACCCAGCAATTGCAAATCATGGATACTGACGGGAGCCCTGATTTTTCTGGCACCTCGTTCAGATGTGGTTCACAGAACATGTATTTATGTGGTTTTTATTGCTTTGTGGCCTTAGAAGCCTCTGAAAAAAACTTTGAGGTAAAATTTCTATTCTGTCTCACAATGACATTTTGTGTCTTATTTTATTTTATTATTTCATTTCATTTCATTTCACTTCATTTCATTTTATTTCATTTTATTTCTTTTGAGAGAGAGAAACAAAGCACATGCAGGAGAGGGGCAGAGAGAGAGAGAGAGAGAATCCCAAGCAGGCCCCACGCTTCATCACAGAGCCCAATAGTGGCTCCATCTAACCCAACCATGAGATCATGACCTGAGCCAAAATTAAGAGTCAAACACTCAACCAAGTGAGCCACCCAAGAACCCCCACAGTGACATTTCTAAACATTCAATAAAGTCTTATATATTAAAACAAAAGAAATGGTGGGGTCAGATGGGAGTTGAATTCAGGCACAATGATGGTGATGGGGTGCAATCACTAGGGAAACGTGCCAATTCTGGGGACATGCCCCTCTTATTCCTGGGTCCAGCCATGCCAAATGACACCATAGGGACAAGGATCAGATAATCAGGGGTCAAAACAAGGAAAAGATAGGCCTAATAAATAACCTCTCAACTCACATTGTCATTCTCATTCTCTCTCTCTCTCTCTCTCTTTCTAGATATACATATATACACATATACTATATCACATATGTATATATAGTAAAGCTTTCTTTAGATAGAATGACAACTAATACATGAAGGAATGTGGAGTAAGAAAAGAACCTTTTGGCAATATTCTTAATAATAAAATCAAGAAACACCAATGGATGCAAAAATAGAATGAGAAACAGAAATTTACATAGTGTCAAAGCATCTCTTTACAAAATACTTTTTAATTACAAGGGCAAAAAGACAACTATGTAATGAAGAAGCTTTTCAGATATTAATTTAATCAAATTATCAAATTTACAGGGATGCCTGGATGGCTCAGTTGAGTGTCTTACTTTGTCTGGGGTCGTGATCTCATCGTTCATGGACTCAAGCTCCAAGCTGGGCTCTGGGCTGACAGCTCACAGCCTGGAGCCTGTTTCAGATTCTGTATCTCCCTCTCTTTCTGCCTCTCCCCCACTCACTTTCTCTTTCTCTTTCAAAAATAAATAAACAAAAAAAATTTTTTAATTATCAAATTTGTTATCACCAGTAATGAAACAAATTAATATCCAGCGACACCTGATAAAATGAAATAAAAAGTGTCGTTTTTGTAATCTACCTATCACAAATACATAATCTGTGTATTTGTGTATGTACATAACATATGTATACATAATTATGAGACACTCTAAGTGAAATTGAATGACATTGTATATGTGGTATTACTGCTTTGTAATCTTGGTAAAATTTTCAAGGGCATAAAATTCAAGAAAAGATGGAGTAATACTTCCAGGTTAAAGGCTAGGGTGACAAGACAGTTGGGTAGAATAGATGAGCCTGGGTTGTACCCTTTTTGCTGCTGGAAGAACATAAGTGGGGTTTCTGGACCAAGAATCTACAGGAGTTATTTATAATTCTTGAAAATTTTCTATATGCTTCAATTTGTTTCAAAAACAAGTATTAAAAACACTCATAACTTTTATATGACCCTCCTGCACATAATAAAAATGCAACTCTACCCAAGTGGGTCCGAACTGGTTTACCCCCTGTTTAGGGAGAAGAATCCACTGACTACATGCTTATATGCATGACAATATCTTTATCTTGTTTCTAAGTACTTCCTCTCATTTTCTGGACCTTCTTCTTATAAGCTGGTAAGAATCAGTTAATAGACTGGCATGGGTGTCCATAGGCCATAGTTTGTGTAGAAATGAATTAGAAGAAAGAAGAGAGGCCCATAAAAGAGAACATAGCCTTTCAATGCCTAAGTCATACAGTGCCTGACTATGGTTCTTTCTTTAGGGAAAGAGTATTAAAGACAGAAGGACAGGATTGGAGAAAATTGTGTCAGCTGTTTGCTCTGCCTAGCAGGCTTCCTTCTTTAAGATCTTAAAAATGATAGATGTGAAGGGCTACCTTTTCCTAAGAAAACATTTTCAATGACATTCCTAACCTAAGCACCCCCAAAAAGCACAGTATTTTTAACATGGAAAATATGAAAGATACTCTATAATAGTTAAATAAATAATATAACCTTTTGGCTTATCACAATGTTTAATCTTAGCTCCTCAAAATACGTGGATTGTTGTGGCAAGGGCATAGAATTTTGATGAAAATTATTTTCAAGTTAGACAATATAAAATAAACTATTTAGACCCTTACAGAAACCTAAAGAAAACTTTTGAACACTATATTATGGTATAATTTTTGGATGACCAGTTTTCCTGATGTTCTTTGAATATGTATAATAAAAAGTGACACCTAGAAAAAGTAGTGTTTATTGTTTATGCATTCTGCTAGCACTTTAAAAGCACTATATCATTAAATCACTTATAATAATCCTATGAAGCAGATCTCATTATTATTATTTTCATTGTGCCGATGGAAATACTGATGCTTACAGGCTTAATTTGCCCAAAACCATGCAGCTGGAAATAAGAGTTGGGTTTTGTGTCTAAATATTTATCATCCATTATCATCATCATCATCATCATCATCATCATCATCATCACTAAGCACTTGATTTTTAAAAAGTTAATTATTTCCAGAATGGAAAAGTCGATGACTCAAATAATCAGAATTTAGTTTTCCTGTTCTGTTTTTTTTTTTTTTTTTCCCACAGCAAACAATGAAAGCGCACAGTTTTGTGTTGTGCTTATATGGTAGCTGAATCCATTATTTTTTATCTTCTGCATAATTTATTTTACGTGAATACGTCTTATATCTTAAAAGTGAAAAAGATACAACTCAATTAGAATTTCTATGGCAGTCCTGCATAGATACCCCATTATTCTGAGATAATTATTTGAACTTGTGGAGGCTTCTCTGAATGTGTCTTAAATGATCTGTTTTCCATTTGTTGCTTTCTCTTTTCAGAAAGGCAATTTCTAATAAAAATAACACCTGGTTACAAGAAGTAATACATTTCAGCTTCTCTAAAACTTTTAATTCTTCCAATTTTATTTCTCTCATTGCTCTTCACAAGAGATTTATTTATTCACTAATCAATTCAAAATACCTTTGTACAGTCAGTTCATCATAAGATATGAATGGACTGTTTCTTTACCTATTTCAAGCAATATATTAATGTATTTCTAAATTTCTATTTTCTTTTCATACTTTTCTCTCATACAGGATACTTCAATCTGACAAAAATAAGAAAACAAGTAAAAGTTACCTTTTTAATTGCTTTTCTTTTTTTTAATTTTTTAAAAATATTTTTATTAATTTCTAGGAGAGAGAGAAAGAGACAGCGTGAGCAAGGGAGGATCAGAGAGAGAGGGAGACACAGACTCTGAAATAGGCTCCAGGCTCTGAGCTGGCAGTCAGCACAGAGCCGGACGCGGGGCCCGAACCCACGAACCGCGAAATCATGACCTAAGCGAAAGTCGGATGCGTAACCGACTAATCCACTCAGGCGCCCCAAATTGCTTTTCTTATAAAAATAAATAGGATATTGTTAGTTATATTGGTCCATAAAAATTGGTCCTACATATTAAAAACAAAATAATGGGGCAGCAGTACAGCTGGTGTAATTCTATATCCTGTTCTCATTTTGAATCATGCTCCTCTGATTTTATCTTTCAAACAATATATTCTCACCCCAGCAGCTAGAATTTTCCTTTTAAAATGTATATCGATTATAGCAGCCTCCCAGGGTCTAGCAGCTCACAGAGAAGACTGGCCCTCCCCTAGCCTGGAGGCCTTGAGAGATCTGATTCCTGTTCCCCTTCTACACTTACCCTCTACTAGGCTGGCTTTTGCTTACCCTTTGATGAATGAAGGTATTCCGCCTTCATTTCCTTCCCTTCTGTGTGCAGCTCAGCTAATCCCTTCCTGACCAACTCTCTTATCCTCAGCGAAAATACTGAGATATCCTAACTAATTAATCTTAACTAGAATATATAATGTTTCTGTCCTTTCTAGGAATGCAGTGTCCGTCCTTCCTTCCTTCCTTCCTTCCTTCCTTCCTTCCTTCCTTCCTTTGATTTGTCTGCTCTCCTTTATTCCAAACCAAAATTAAACCCCAGCTCCATTCTTAGCCCTATTCTTTTCATCTGTTCTCCTTATTCAAGAAAGTTTAGAGAATTATGAACAAGTAAAGGCTTATAAAATCCAGAGTAAAGAAACTGGGAGATGGGGTAACTGATTAAAGATTCCCTTATATTAAGATCCTGGAGTATTGAGAACCCATCCATACCATGCTGTATCGTCATGTTTATCTGGTTAATTGGAAAGCTGATATAATATGTTTTGCAAACTTTTATCTTCATTGTTCATAATTAACATAATTCCCATTCAAAATAAACTGTAGTAAAAAGTCCACTAGGCTGCACAAAATTAAATTTATGTCACTTCTCTTTGCCTTCAATAATTTTGCAACTTAATAGTGTCATCTAGAGAAAAACACACTAATTGAACAGATAAAGAGAGCAATTTATATTTTAATGTTTTTTTGTTTTGAAAAGCTTTAAAATTCAGTTTGACCTTTGGGAAAACATCTTTTAATACTTGCAAAATCTGATTAATCATATTTACATCCAAACAGAGGTGTGAGAATGAAATAATTAAAAACTGTATGTAGAGCAGTTTGGTCTTTGGACAGTAATTGTTTCTTAAAATAAAACTGAAAAGGAGAATCCAAGATCCAGTATTCAATAGATTTTATTTTATTATATATTTGTATTTTTTACTAAGACTATCAAAAACTAACCGTATGTTAGAACTACTGAGCCTTTGGTGAAAATACTGACAGTGACATCGTGTAGATTTTCACCAGCAAATTACAAAGTTCTGAGATGAGATAACAGAAGAGACTGCTGACAAGTAAGATTTTAACTAATTTCCAATTTCATGTTAGTTAATGTGATGTGATATGAAGGCCAGATGTCCTGAGAGACAACTGAGAGCACAGGACTCTATTAATGTACATGAGGCAGTCACTCACCTTGGTGGGGTAGCCTATCTGCATAGGTCATAGGAGAATTTACTGTTAACTTTACTAATTTTTAAAAAGAAACAACCAATATTGGGGCACTTGGATGACTGAGTTGGTTGAGCATCCAACTTCAGCTCAGGTCATGATCTCTCAGTTCAAGCCCCGCATCTGGCCCTGTGCTGACAGCACAGAGCCTGGAGCCTGCTTTGGATTCTGTGTCTCCCTCTCATTCTGCCCTTCCCCTGCTCACACTCTGTCTCTCTCTCAAAAAAAATAAACATTAAAAAAAAGAACAACCAATATCATAGAAGCATCCATATAGCAGTTTCTTATTGCAGACCATACTACAGTGAGAAACAAGTCACTATGAAAAAAAAAAATCTGGTACCCGAAATGTGAAGTTTCAGATCAGAAAATCTCAGAAGGCTAATAACTGAGTCTATCCTGCTGATGCAGCAGAGAGTCATTCCTTGGTCTGATGATAATGAACCAAAAAGGGATTAATTAAGTATTTTTAAAAACACGGATAAATAACCATTTTAGTAGGAAGAAACTGGTTTTATTATTGCCATAGCTATATGAATATTTCTAACCTATACAATTGTGTTACAACCTAAATAGTCCTATCACCAAAATGATGATGCCATTATAGGTTTTATAGATCTATCTGTAACCAATGCTACATATTTCCTTTACTGTATCAGTTAGGACTTGTATTCCACTATAACCAAAATATAAGTGGATAAGCAAGAAGAAATTAATTTTTCTCCTCTATAAACTGAGAACTGTAAGAAAGAAGCACTTATGCATCTGTAATGCAGCACTCAGACTCATTACTGAGTTACCCATGCTACAATTCAAGCTGTAATTTTATGTCCCAGTTCTGATTCATTCATGCATCCATTCAATAACTAAGTACAAAGGGCCTGCTATCAGGCAGACCATGGGCTTGGCAGTTAAAATAGAGTGGCAAAAAAATATATACATGGACTCTATCCACATGATATTTATAGTCTTATAAACTAATAGTAGGTATAGAGGAGTAAAAAATAATTAGTAACATATATAAATAATATGATTATAATCTGTAATATAGAATATATATAAAATAAAATTCATAATTTATGATAGTATTTATAATAACTATATATTTATAAATATTGATACTATGAAGAAAAATTCTAAGAGATTATGAGAGTGCCTCATAGTAGATTAGTATTAATCTATTATATTAGATTATATTAGTATTATATCTACTAATAGTATCTATTAGTAGATAGTAGTACTGTGCCTCACAGTAGATTGTATAAGTAGCCACAAATACTTCCTCTTCCTGAATTCATTCCCTTGTAATATAACACTGCAGATCTTCCCATCGAGAGATGGAATCTCATTTTCATATTTCCTTTACTGTATCAGTTAGGACTTGTATTCCACTATAACCAAAATATAAGTGGATAAGCAAGAAGAAATTTTGCACATCAAATCTTGCTCTCCATCCCTATGTTTATTGCAGCATTATTTACAGCAGCCATGATATGGAAACAACCTAAGTATCCATCAACAGATGAATGGATTAAGGGAAGGTGGCCGTACATATAGATGATGTGTATATGATATATATAATTTATATATAATGTGCATAATATTAATATATAATTCATATAACATATATGAACACTATTCAGTCATAATAAAGAAGGAAATCCTGTCATTTGCTACAAAATGGATGAAGATTGAGGACATTATCCCAAGTTAAATAAGTCAGATGGAGAAAGACAAATACTGTATGAGCTTACTTATAGGTGGAATCCAAAATACAAAACAAACTCATATAAACAGAGACAGATTAATGGTTGCTAAGACCAGGAGGTGGGAGGTAGGGAAAATGGCTGAAGGTGGTCAGAGGAAGGAAACTTGAAGTTGTAAAATGAGTAAGTTAGGGGATATAATGTATAGCATGGTGACTATACTTAAGAAAACTCCATTGCATATTTGTAAATTGCTAGGAGGGTAGATTTTAAAACTTCACACCACAAATACAGAGAATTGTATCTGTGTAAGTGGTGGATGCGTCAACTAACCTTACTGTGATTTTGTAAAATATACATATATAAAATCATTATGCTGTATTCCTTAAACTTATACAATATTATATGTCAATTATATCTCAAAATTAATTTAAAAAGAAAAAAATGAGGCTCCTGGGTGGCTCAGTTGGTTGGGCGGCTGACTATGATCCTACGTTTCATGGGTTCAAGCCCCATGTTGGGCTCTGTGCTGACAGCTCAGAGCCTGGATCCTGCTTTGGATTCTGTGTCTGCCTCTCTCTGCCCCTCCCCCACTCGTACTCTGTCTCTCTCAAAAATAAATCAGCATTAAAAAAAAGAAGAAAGAAAAAGAAAAGTTAAAAAAAAAAAAAAGAAAAGACTTATTCTCTTCCTATGTCTAGAATTTGAGAGCACCAGGAGTCCACCAGGCTGCCTACTGGAGAATGAGAGATCATGAAGGAAAATTGAAATGCCCTATTCCACAGCCAGTCCGTCCCCACATTGTGAATGAGATGATTTTGGACCAGCCAACTTCAAGCCAAAATGCCAGTTGGCAGTAGAACCAGTGGCTGACCACAGAGACGTGAGTGAGCTCAGTTGATACCAGCTGAAGAAAAACGTGACTGAACCCAGTGCCAAATAATGATTCACACGATCGTGAGCTAAATAAATGATTTCTGTTAAGCTAACAAATTCAGAGTATTTTGTTATGCAGTGGAAGCTAACTGATATGAAGCATGTTAGAGGACCCAATTTAACTTGTAGAGTTCCAGAAGGCTTCTCTGAGGAAGGTATCCGAAGGATTACTATGAAAGAGCCAGCCAAATAAAGTCAGGAGGACTACATTCAGACAGAGGGAAAGCATATTGAAAGGAAAGCCTTGAAGTGAGAAAAAGACACATTTGAAGAAATGGAAGAATGAAAATTTTCTTTGTCAGGCTTCTTCCTTATTCTCAAATCCCAACATGTTTCTTCTCTACTCTTCCCTGTATATAACCTTAGGCTTGAATTCTGATAATCGGGTTCCCATTTAATTTTCCATTTTCTAGTAAACAAAAACTCTAAATCCTCTACTGCTGGCTGGTTCACTCATATTTTTACCATACTGTCTCCAATGGACTGCACTGTTCCACTGACCTTGAGCTTCCCGGTTAGGGTCCTGCTATCTGCTGAGAGACTTTTGTGATTCCCATTTCTTGTCTTGACTTTGAGAACTGGCATGCCTACATTACCTGCTCTACTGTTTCTTATACCACCATACTGTAGAAGTAAATATGAAGGGTAATTGTGGAAGATGGTCCTGCAGATAGTAACAGAGATGACAGACAGATGATAGATAGGTAGATGATAGATAGATAGATGATAGATAGATAGATAGATACATAGAGGCAGTTAGACAAAAAAAGCAAGTTAGAGAGCATCTTCTATAATCCTATTTTTATAAAAACAAAATAATTTTGTTTTATAAAACAAAGTAAATAATAATTGTGTTTATTATATGCCACCCACATACTCAAACACACGTACATACATACACCATACTTAATAGACATTGCTTCTGCTTATACAGTCCCGGAATCATAATTCTGTTTCTTTTTACTTCCATAATGTTTGAATACATTGATTTACATTTTCACAACAAGGCTTACTCAAGGAAATATTTTTATTAGTTAAGTTGGCTGCTGAGATATATACCAAAAAGTTACTTTACCTTGGTGAGTTAACAGAGATATATATAGCAATGCACTAGTTCAAATCTGACTATACTATTTACATACTTTGCAACATACCACCAATGAAACTATAATGATTTAACCAGGTTATAGATGTTTTATTATATACATATATGTCTACGAGCTAACTCTGTGTTTTTTTATGAAATGAAAATAAATGAAGACTAATTTAAATATTTCTTCATTAAATGTTGTTATCATGAACATTTGCCCCTGAAAAGAGGGAGCAAGGAAAGTAGGTACATGGATAGATAGTTTGCCTTTCTTTTTTCTTTTCATTTAAAAAATTGTTTTAATGTTCTATTTTATTTTTGAGAGAGAGAAAGACAGAACTTGAGCCAGGAAGGGCCAGAGAGAGCTGTCAGCACAGAGCCTGATGCACAGAGTCCTACACACAGAGCCAATAGTGGGGCTTCAACCCAGGAACTGTGAGACCATGACCTGAGCGTAAGTCGGATGCTCAGCCGACTGAGCCACCCAGGCACCTCAATATTTTACTTTTCTTAAGTGGGAAGTTTAGGTCAAAATGTTTAAAAGTCACATTTTAGTTTTTCAGCAGTTTTCTTCCTTACATGTAAACATGCAAGAAATGTGTTTAACAAATACACATCTGATCATATTATGATTACCTCGCAAAGTTGTAAGGCAGGTATTTTTATCTGCCTCGCTTTTATAGTTGCAGCAGCTGAAGCTTAGAGTTGGAGAACACATCTAGGGTCACACACAGGGTCAGTCGGCTGAGGATTTTGGCATAGATAAATAAAATAATTCTCTAGATAAGTTTAAATTAGTCCCCCAGGGACAGTATTTCAACTGATACTTATATTTCTTTTCACGAATAGTTTCTTCAGAGGGCAGTTTAGTTTATGGGACAGCTTTATTACAAAGTATTTGGTCCAACTAAATTTGACTTTCTAGATGACTAACTAGCCATTTATCGTAGGCAAAGATTTTAGATAGTATGAAAAGGTCAGGTAAGACCTGAAATATGTAAATTTTGTGTCACAATTCATTTTGTGTCAACCATTTCTTCATTATGTGTGGAGAATTTGGATTTGATTTTTCTGTCATAACATTCAAGTAATATGAGAGTGTTTCACTTTAATACTGATGAAATAAATAGAAATTTGGTCGTTCTTTATAGAAGGATAGCCATCTTCAGGCATTTATGTAGCATTTTATGTTTCTAAACTGCTTCACAATTTTTATATTATTCATCTTTCAACAACCTTGTGAATATGTCAATAGTGTTAACTTAAAATGTAAACTTGGAGAACCTGGGTGGCTCAGTTAGTTACGTGTCAGACATCAGCTCAGGCCATGATCTCACAGTCTGTAGGTTTGAGCCCTGCGTCAGACTCTGTGCTGACAGCTCAGAGCCTGAAGCCTGGTTCAGACTCTGGGTCTCCCTCTCTCTCTGCCCCTCCCCCACTCACACTCTGTCTTTCTCTGTCTCTCAAAAATAAAATGTTAAAAAAAATTTAATGTAACTTAAAATGTAAAGTTTTTTTTTAAACCTTAAGCATTACAGGTTAACTGACTTGCCCAGATATATTAGATTTTATAATCCTCATAGCCTTATTGAATTATTAGATTTAAATGATAGTGCTAACCTTCTTTTATATTCTCTGTTATAAAATATTTTACCTGGATTTAATAATGATCACAATTCTGAAACATTAAGGATTAAACTTTTTATTTCAGATCATAGTATACATTACCTATACCTAATGGTTTTCATTTTTAATAAAAATTCTCTATATTTAATATGATGACAACATTTTGTTGATGTCTGAGGATTAGTTTTCATCAGATTCTATTTTATTATTTAGAAATGATGTTAATTTGTGTAACTTCTTACATAAATGTCTCACTTCTATGAATTACTTAAGAGTTTAACTAAATTACTAAAGAGTTAAAATTCCCACTAAATCAGGGCCATCTAAATCTGGTTGTTAGCTAAGAATGTTGGGCCCATGTAATCAATCCTCTCTCCACACCAACCCCCATTAGTAGAATCACTATAAGAAATGCAAGATATGATAACTTGGGGGAAAATAAATTGACATACTCCAAATCCTATGCAGTTGAATTAAGGAGAAAAAATACATAACAAGAAGTTCGTTCTGTGTACCATCATGTACAATAAATTAAGAGAAACATTAGAAAATGAGACAGACATTTTTCTTTTTAGGAATCTTGATCATAAAAGTTGCCTGATAAACTGTGACGAATCTAACTGAAAAGTAGGTGTGTTGGGCAATTGTCTTCCAAAATATGTATTTACATATTTTGATGCCAGAGTGGATCTGAGAAGGAAAGTCAGCAAGAAAGCTAGATGAAACAATAGCAGAAGGAAATGGCTGAAAATACAGCACTCGTCTACCAGATGGTCATAGTTATAGTTACATGTTATGGTGTGCAGTTTGAAGGATCATAAAGCCTGAGGGAAGCAGGGCTGTCTGAGATAGGAGGATTGAAGGGAGGGGCATTCCCTTCATTCCTGCACAAAACTCAGAGCAGAACTGTGGAGCCACCATGAGTGATGGTGGCAGGCTGAGCAATAAGATTGTACCTGGTCAGCGTTGACAGAGGGCATCAGAAACAGAGTTGGGGAAAATGCATCTTTCAAATGGCTTAGAGGCAGCCAATGTCAACTAAGAAGCCATAGCAGAAGAGCACATGTAAATATCACTCATTCAAAAACTATTTATTGAGGTCCAGTACTTGTTTCTGAACCCACATGGGACTGCTCCTGGAAAAACCTACACCTAATTGTGGAGGTTTTTTTTTTTTTAGGATCTATTTAATATTCTGTGTGAGAGAGCACTAAACAAGACAGCAAAATGAGTTCTTAATTTTAATGTTAGCTCATTTATCCCTAAGAATATTGTGTAAGTTGTCTGAGACCCCTTACATTCAACTTAAATTGGTGATCTAGCTTTCGGCAAGAGATTGTCATGATTAATCCCTTCATGCCTCACATTCTTATTTCCTTCACTTGATGCCAAAGCCTAGCCTGAAGACTCCTTCCAATTCCATACCACTCTGTGCATATGTTAAGCTGATTGAATTTTAGTCCCTTGCTCCTTTCCTGAGTTTTCCTTTCTATGGCTAATGATCCCTACTAACAGCAAATACTCTATATCCGTAACAGTACCTCTGAACTGTCCCTCTTGCCCCAAATGAAATCTACTCAGCCCTGCAAAGCCCTGTCTGGTGAAGGCTGTTTTCCTTTCCTTTCACACAGCTTTACCTTAATTCTTGGCATTGAAATACAAATCCTCTTTAGTCCTTATTGCTTCTTTTAAACAATTTCTTTCCTGCTTTCCCCCCCCAAACTCTTGGGCTCCTGCCAGTCACTGTTTTTAAGTTTCTTATCTACTGTCTCCCCTTGCTCACTGCTGACCTTTCTACCGCTATAATCAACTATCTGGCACCTTCACCACTCACATGGATGATACTTCCAGAACCTTGGTATTTCTGTTCCTTCATTTCTTCTCTCTTCCACTGTCACTTCAGCCATGGTCACAGGGGTATTTTTATTAAATGCATCAGATATAAAACCTTCAACTATCCTTCCTTCTTGCTACTTTCTAACCTTTTAGCGTATATACTTTAATACCCTCTATATCCTACCTTCCACCACATGGAGAGCTCTAATGAATTACCTATCATTTTCTCCTGCTCAGTTACCAAGTTTATGTTCTCATAATACTCCTTATAAACTTAGAATGTATGGTTTATTTAATTCTTCCTACAAAACCCTTTAGTTTCATTGCTTCTCTTTTCATTGAACATGAATGCTAAATACCCAGCTAAGGTTAAACATAACATTCTATTGCCTTTGCACCTGAGTTTAAGATGGTGAGTGTTTCTAAAGGGAAACATACATTTGCTGACTGCTTCATTTAAATTCAGGGCCAAGTATCTAGCAGTACTCACAAGTTCCAAGCAAAGTTACTGCATTTCCTTACTATGTTCATATTCCCCTTATCCAGAAAAGGCTTCAGTCTTCTTCCTCTTCTCTGCTTTTCCTCTGCAAACTTTACTCTCACCTGATGACTAAGAGAATAGATTCTGTAAGATAGGATTTTCCTAATTTTCCCATTCTGCAAATAAGCCTACCAATATTCATTCACGAACTTGTTTTCCTTTTTTAAAAAAATTTTTGTACTGTATACAAGTTTACTTTACTTTGTTCCTGTCATGGACCAGATCTTCCCCTACTCTTGATTTACTTCATCTGATCTCAGAATCATTAATTCTGTCATTATCCCTGTCTCTCAAGTATATTTTTGTTTTCTGTTAGATCATTCCTCTCAGCGTACATTCTCTACTATAACAAAAACAAGAATTTTCAGTTTACCCGCACCTGACACTAGGACCCCTCACCCCTCCCATAACTCTGATTTCATGGAGAGCCATGTGTATTATAGAGTCCATTTCTCCACACCCTCACCTCAAAATCTCTCAACTCATATTCATCTGAGTTTCTGTTCCAAGCAACCTATGAACATTTTTCCAGTGAAAGTTAGCCACAAAGTTTAAATTATCAAATCTAGTGGCCATTGAGCCACAGAGCTTCCATTTTGCCTTTCTTATTATTCCTCCACCCTTTTCTACCCTATTCTGTGCCCTGGGAGGCTGACTTGTATGGCTTATAGTTAGATTTCTTGACTTCTCTCCAGTTGGCTTCAGCCAATGGAGAACACTAGCAGCAGACCAGAGCCCAGTATGAGAGTTCAGTAGGGATGTTTAATTCTTCAGCTTCCTCTTTGCAAGCATCTATGAGTTGATTGTGTTCTTTGACCAGTTCCACTTTTTCTCTTACAGTAGTCCGTCTATAGGAAACTCCTTCCAGGTTCAGTTAATCCTCTGGTTGTTTTTAACATAAAAATGGTAAAATTAAAACAAAGCAAAAACAAACAAACTTACAATTTCTATCCCTTGTACCTTATACCCAGCACAGGTCTTTATATAGAGCCCTTTTATTAAGCTATCTACCATGTGATTTCCCACATGGGTTTCTGATAAGAATCTCAACATGAACATTAGAATTTTATCTAAGCTTCTCATTGCTGCATTGTCTCCATGTCAGTAAACCCCACTACCATGTACCCTGTTGTTAAAGCCATATATCAGAAAGTTAACCTGGATTTTTTTTTTCTTTCATTCAGTTCTCATCAGTTGTAACAAAATTTTGTGTAGTCAGCCTACAGAGCATATTCTGAATCTGTATATTTCTCTCTGTCCCTAACCCTAACCACTCAAGTCAAAGTCATGGCCATCTCTCCCCCCAGACTGCTACTATCTTTTAAAAATGATTCCTTAAATTGTAGTCTTAATTATCTTTTAAAAATAGAAGTCAAGTCAAATCATTCCTCTGTTTAAATATTCTCTCATCACACTTACAGTACAATTTAAACTTCCTATCCTGATGTGTAAAATGCTAAATGACAAAACATTCTGTCTTTGTCTACTATTGTACCTTGTTCCATTCTTACTCTCTGCCAGTATGCTCCAGCCACTCTGGCTTTCTCTCTATTCAACTGGCTAACCTCATTTCTATCTCAAGGCTTTTGCACAAAGTGCCTTTTTGCCTGAAATGTGTTTCCTCTAGTTTTTACCGGGCTCACTTCTTCTCTTGGGTCTCAAATGTCACCTTTTTAAGGTACTTTCTATAATCATGAGATCAAAAGCAACCTAGCTTGACAATAGCCAGACCTCCTGATTCTGTCAATCCCCTTTAACTTATGAAAATCCCTTTAGAGACTTCCTTTATCTCTACCCGACCCCAACTTAAAAGTATATAATCAATATAGCTCCTCACAATCCCGGTCAGCTCTTTCTGCCCAAGGATGTTGTCCTCATGCTATAATAAGTGCATGTTTTTGCATGCAAGAAAAAAAAAAGTAACTTCTCAGCCATGCTCCACCACATCAATCTATTTTAATTTTCCTTCGAACATGCATATTTTAAAATATTTCTTATTTATTTTATTGCTTAAAAAAATCAAAGAAAAAACAAAAACAAAACTCTTTGTCTTTCTCCTCCTTGAGAATGTGAGCTCCCTAAAAGAAAAGATGTTTCCTGACCTTTACTTCACCAGAGTTATTGAAGTATCTAAACTGTACCTGGAGCAGATTAACTGCCTAAAATATTTTAAATGAATAAACATTAATGATGCCTGAAACCATTGAAATTCCATTGTAAGAAAATGTTTATATCCGGGATCCCAAAACATTACAATGGGGGCCTCCAATTAAAACTCTTTAATGACTGATAAATGAGCAATGTCAGCTCTGCCCTTGGTAAGAAGGAGCTGGCCCAATGGAAAATTACATTACTATCAGGTTCCTGGGTGGCTCAGTCAGTTAAGCATCCAACTTTGGCCCAGGTTATGATCTCATGGGTGAGTTCAAGTCCTGAGTTGAGCTCTGTGCTGACAGCTCAGAGCCTACAGCCTGTCTCCTGTTTTCTCTGCCCCTCACCTACTCACACTCTGTCTCTTTCTCTCTCTCAAAAATAAACATTAAAGGGGCACCTGGGTGGCTCAGTCCGTTTAGCGTCCAACTTCAGTTTAGGTCATGATCTCATGGTCTGTGAGTTTGAGCCCTGCATCAGGCTGACAGCTAGGAGTCTGGAGTCTGCCTTGGATTCTATGTCTTTGCCATACTTCCCAGGCTCATATCTCTCTCTCTCTCTCTCAATCTCTCTCTCTCTCTCTCTCTCTCTCTCTCTCTCTCTCTGTGTGCCTTTCTCTCAAAAGTAAATAAACATTAAAAAAATTTAAGTCATTTATGTTATTTACACTGCTCTTATCCAATTTGCTGTTGCAAAAGTGAAACTACATTTATTCATGCATTCTGGATGTAGCCATCACTTGCTTTTACATTATGGAAAGTCCCATAGACATTGAGTATACAAAAATGTTCTTGCCCTCTAGGAGTCCTTTGACTCACATTACTACTTTTCTTATAGATCTCCATGACTTCTACATCTTTTGCATCATCAGCAAACATTTTTGGTCAAATATGCTACAAAACATTCAAGCTGTAGACTACATACACAACTACCAGGCATGAATTCAATGAGTATGATTAATATTTGAGCTTGCATTGATGGTGCAAAAATTTTTTTAAAAATCATTTTTGGATAACATTTGCATACTATTTGTTTTTAACGTTACCAGCCTATCACTTAAATTGTTTGAAGTTTCAAAGTTATTATATTGGAAAAGGAGGCCCAGAAGTGAGAGGCATCTCAACAGACTCACACATCTATAGCCTGAAGCAGAAGACCTGCAATATGAACTAAAGCCATTTTAGCTGAACCAAAGATGTGTAAGCAAGAAAAAAAATGCTCATTGTATTACACTCTGAGATTTCTTCTGACTGATAATTACTTAGCTGATTAATATAACAGGATTCTCAAATATGGAAGAGGACTTGATCTCTGTGATGTCCTATGCTCATCAATATCCCAGGGAGCAACCCCTGAACACTGGATTAGGATGGTCTCAGGTGACCTATACTCATGGACCAGGGCAACTCCACTTTTAGGAATGAAATCAGATGCAATGTTTGAAACCTTTCACGTTCACCCCACATCCAAAAAGGCATGCATTCCTTGCTTATTCTCTTTGCACTACTTCTTGAAAATATAAAATTTCAAACATTAGTAAAGAGTTTCCACTCAGGAGCCCCTTGTATCCTGTGACTTTGTCTTTTTTTAACCATATGCCTGGTTTTACTCTACAAAAGCAGTATGAATTCATGCCCTGTACACTAGATTGTAGTTGTTACTGCTAATTTTTCCTTCCAGCTACCAAACACTTAAACATCTTCTTTCTCTCCCTAAATTATTAAAGCTTAACTCTTTCAAAACAAAGACATATTATTCCAAATAATGCTATATCTCAGGCAATAAATTAATAAACATTTAGTATCGGCTGCCATGTGCAGGGTTTAATCTAGTAGTTTTGGGATTACTGAGACACATGAGGCATAGTCCTTGACTTCAGGCATTTATACTTAAGTTGCATATGGAAATTACTGTTAAGAGCAGGGTAGTATAAAGTAGGTGCCTCATGAATGGGATGGCTAAGTGGTCCTACCATTGTGCCAAATCTGGTCTATATGGATTATGTTCTAGTCACTTTTAAAAATCATCTCTCCAGTAACTTGATGTTGACTGTGTACTAGAGAACAGGAAAGCATTTAAATTTAGAATGCTGCCCACTTAAACTATATGACATTTTGGCAGAATGGAAGTGAGAAATGCCGAAATATAAAGACACATTTGTTTATATTAGCTCTACTCTATGATACACAGATTAACTCAAAACATGAAGAAATCTTTGTCCTTCATCCAACTGAGTAATTGATATATATAGGAACTTGAAAATTTTAATATGTAGACTCTATTTGTAAAATGAGGATAATGAAATTCACTATCTGCATAGGCAGGGTTTAAAAACCAATTTAACGTTTATAAAGTAATTTAATAAAAATATTAGCCCATTAGTGCAATGAAAAATTATCAGTTAAATGTTTTGATCATGGATTTTTATTAAAGCATTCCTTAAAACCAAAATACTTAGTCTTTTAGTAAGCCATATAATTAAAGAAGCTTCTGTTACTTATGAATACTATGGTCTATAGTGAGTGGGCAGAATTCCACATTGTATCCCATCATTCATTTTTTTTTTCTTGTTGTTTTACACAGTCATTTAACTTACTCCAACATTTGTGTGTATAACTAAGAAGCTCAATGAGCCAGAACAGATTTTAAGACCTTGCTGCCCCTTCAACTGAGAAGTAAATGTTTGACACTATTTCCTTAAGGAATAATCAACAGATTTGCAAAACAACAGAAGGCATCAAGTTTTATTGCTGGTCCCTGAATTACAATATTAAATTATGTGTTAAAAAGGTATTAGGCACACAGTCTTCTGGAATAACCATCATCATTACATCATATTGCTTTCCATTTGGATTAGCATATAAATGAACAAAGATGGCCAACCACATAGCTGAGATGAGATTTGCCATCTTAAGCATTTAGTTGCCTTGGAAACAGATTGTGTAAAATGCAAACTGGTGTACTTGGATGCTGATATTTGCTTATTTGGGAATTTAAAATTCTGGAGTTAGTCTTAGGATAGCAGGGATACACAGAGCAATTATATTATTTTTCCCAAAAGATCTTTGAAAATATGTTAAACAATGAAAAGGAACTAAGCAGGTAGAAAGGGTGAGCACTCTTGGTTCCAGAGAAGCAGACCAGTTTGAGGTATGCCGCTTTTGACCTGCCTTGAGGATGTTCCAATATCAATACTCAGAGACTAGTTCCTCACAGGGGCTCTGCACTCCAGACTTGATCTCATTGATTGGGTACCTTCACCATGTAGTGATTAAATCTCTAAGTTTGGTTGCCATCATCCAAGGTTATGCAAAGTGAGACTGAAAGAGACCAAGAACAGGATCCTTGGATCCACCACCATTTAAGAAGGAGCTGGACTAAGTGATTTCAGAAAGATGACTTAGAAGAAATAATTAGAGAATTAGGAAGAACATAGGGGGAAACTTCTAACTCAAAAGCTGAGGGAGGGTTTTCAGAGGAAGGAAGAGGACTAATGTTAGAGGCCAACAAATAAATATAAATAATGTGATGTTAGAAGTAATCCATTGTATTGATTAAGAAATCATTGATGAACTTTGCTTTAGATGTTTTAATAAGCAGTTAGAAATATGAGCCTAATTTCAGTGTGTTAAAGCATAAGAAGAGAAACAAGAAAGAGAGTGAAGGCAATATATATTAGCCTGACTATGAAAGGAGGAAACAAGATACAAGATAGTTTTTAAAGGTGATTTGGGATTGATGAATTGTTTTTTTTTTTTCTTCTATTTAGAATAAAACTTGAATGCATTTTGTAAGCTGAGGGAAAGAAATGAGGAGGGAAAGAAAAGTAAACATTTGAGGGTAGCAGGATAAGAAATCTTAAGAAAGAAATTATCTTGAAAAAGTAAGAGATTATTAAAAAGTCAATGGGGAGCCTGGGTGTCTCAGTTGGTTAAGTGTCCAACTCTTGATTTAGGCTCAGGTCATGATCTCACCATTCTCGAGATCGAGCCCCATGTTGGGCTCTGTGCTGACAGAATGAAGCCTGCTTGGGATTCTCTCTCTGTCCTCCTTACTCTCTCTCTCTCTCAAAATAAGTAAACTGTTTTTGTTTTTGTTTTTTTTTAATTTTTTTTTTTATGTTTTTTATTTATTTCTAGGAGAAAGAGAGAGACAGCGTGAGCAGGGGAGGGTCAGAGAGAGAGGGAGTCACAGACCGAAAGAGGCTCCAGGCTCTGAGCTGGCAGTCAGCACAGAGCCCGATGCGGGGCTCGATCCCACAAACCGCGAGATCATGACCTAAGCGAAAGTCGGAAGCTTAACCGACTAAGCCACCCAGGCGCCCCTCAAAATAAGTAAACTGTTTTTAAAATATAAAAAAGTAAAAAGTCAAATATTTATTTTCCTTTTTTGAAGTTTTTAAACTACTGAAAATACAAAAAAAACTAAAAGTAGCCATTTTTTTTAAGTTTTGGAGAGTAAGTTCTTATCTTTAAACTTTCAATGCCCCAGCATCAGTCCCCTAAATTTAGCCCAAACCACCTTCTTCTGCACACTACTAACAATTTGATACATATTTAGCTGATTTATTTTGTATGCCTTGATGGAACATGTATACATATATATGTATACACATAAATATATTTTGCTTTTATAAAAAATAAATAACTGTATACATACTGTTTTATAATTTACATTGAAAAACATATATTTCCAGGTGAATGTGCATATATATCACTTTTTAAAAATATTTTTTAATATTTACTTATTTTTGAGAGAGAGAGAAACAGAGTGAAAATGGGGAATGGGCATAGAGAGAGGGAGATACAGAATCTGAAGCAGGCTCCAGGCCCTGAGCTGTCAGCACAGAGCCCAATTCAGGGATCAAACACAGGAACTTCAAGATCATGACCTGAGGCAAAGTCTGCCACTTAACAGACTGAACCACCCAGACATCCTGTGTATCACATTTTTTAAATGCCTGCAGTTTTTTTTTTCATGTTTATTTCGAGACACAGAGAGAGAGAGAGAGAGAGAGAAAGAGAGTATGAGTGGGGAAAGGGCAGAAAGGGAGGGAGATGCAGAATCCAAAGGAAACTCTAGGCTCTGAGCTGTCAGCACAGAGACTGATTCGGGCTCCAACTCATGGGATCATGACCTGGGCTGAAGTCGGTGAAGTTGGATGCTCAGCTGACTGAGTCACCCAGGAGTCTCTAAATGCCTCCTTTCTAAAATGGCTATTTGATACAGAAGTATTTTTTTGTCTCTTCCTACAATAATGAACATTTAGCTTGTTTCCAATTTTTGATATTAAATGTATGGCTCTAAGGAGGAATATATTTATTCTCTAAAAAAAGGAGGAAGAATGAGTGCTGACAAAGATACTCTTTTTCTGAGCTTTATTGAGGTATGATCGACAAATAAAAAATTTGTTGTATTTAATATATATTAATATATTATATTATATTATATTATATATAACATATATATAATAATTTAAATTATGTGTACTTAAGGTAAAAGCTTGATGTCTTCATATCTGTTTACACTGTGAAATGATTACCACAATCAACCTAATGAACATATAAGTCACCTCACATAATTACCTTTTTTTGTATGGAGGTCTATCATCAAATTTCAGTATACAGTACATTAAGTATAGTCACCATGCTGTGCATTAAGCCTACAGAATTTACTTGCAACTGAAAATTTTTACTCTTAGACCAACGTCTCCTTATTTAAATCACCATTCAACTCTGTTATTATGAGTTTGACTTTTTAGACTCTACATATACGACCATGCAGTGTTTGATTTTCAGTGTCTAGCTTGCTTCATTTATCTGTCTTCTGCTCAGCATTTTGTTTGGGATATTCATCCACATGGTTGTGCATAGTTGTAGTGAATGAATGAGTTCATTCTCATTCAATTGCATAAATACAAAACAATGTATTTTTCCATTCTACTGTTGATGAAATTTTGGTAATTTTTAGCTTTGGGCAAAATACTGCTGCTATAAGCATACTCATATATCTTTTGGATACACATATGTTTGCATTTCTCTTGAGCATTTACAGAGGAGTGTCATTATTGAGTACATTGTATTTTAAGTTATTTCTGTGTTGGTGTACAGATTCTTTAGACTGAGAAGATCAGTGAGGGCTGGTTATAGAAATAAAGAGCTCTGTGCAAGGGGCAATAAAGAGCTTGTAGAGAGGTGATGTAGTAATCTTGCTGAGCTTTCAAACTCTGGAGTCAGACTGATTAGGTTTGCTCTGATGTTTTCCAATTGTATATAGAGGTAAGATACACACCCTCCTTCATCCTCAGCTTCATCATCTATGGAGGCTAAAGATAATAAATATGTTTCTTATTTATAATAAATGTCTTATATATGTAAAGCGCCTTACAAATGTTGAATTCATTTTATGTCTGCAAAGTGCTTGACAGATATTTAATGATAAATGCTAGCTGTTATTATTACAGTTATTTTTACTCATATAAGCCTAACCCTAGTCTTTTCCATCTTTCTTTGCTATGGAATTATTCCTCAGTTTTGCTGCAGATCATTTTTCTTTAATAATTAATTGCTCACATGATGGTTGGGTAGTGGGAGGTTTGGGGAAATACAGTCCTCTGCTATTAGTAGCCAAATCCCAAACAAGAAAATTAGACAACTGAAGGTGTCGGCAGCAGCATCAACTGTGCAGTCTCCCTTCGGGCTCATTGTTTTGACATGTCTGTATCTCCTCAGTGAAGGGAGAGACTTTATTCTTTATTTCACCAGTTGTTTGCTCCAACCCCATTATTACTTTCTCTTTTTCAGTTCTGTTCAACTTTCTCTTTATTCAGCATGGCTCTCAACAGGGAGCAATGATATATCTTAAAAAATTACCAAAAGCCACATCTAATGCTATCCATGGAGAATTCCTTCCATATGGTCTTTTAAAAAAAAAATATCTAAATGAAGGTTTTTAATTTTGTGTAATATTATTTTATTGATTATAGGAAACCTGTATAGTGCATTCTCAGTTTTTCCCTTTATATTAGTCTGGAGTACAAGGTAGAAGAGAGTCCTCTCTTGCCTCTGGAATCTCCCCCCCACCCCCACCAAATCCAGGTGCCAGGAAAATACACACATCATTTCAGTATCCAGACTACATTTGCAGAGCTCATAAGCGGGCTGGCTGCCCAGGGTTGCAGTCCTACAGACGTCTTCACAAGACTGTTTCTTTTCAGATTCGCTAGGCCTTTATGAGTCAGGGTATGATCTATCTGTTAGTGTATAGGTTTTGGAGAACATTTTCTTTAGTCTCCTGTGCCCTGGCTTGGTCCACATTTATTTATTCAAGCTCATCCACTCCTTTTCCTCCAGGGGAGAATTTTCAGTAATGATTCCTCTTGTCTTTGATCAGTTTTGCATTTTAGAGGCACTGTTTCTTATGCTGCTTTTACAAAGCGGTCTCAACAGTGGCATGACATTTGGAAAGCCCATAGAGAAGAAAATCAAACTGTTTCTATTGCTTTTATTTTCCATTTACTTGATCTGATGTTTAAGCAATCAGCCAAATTCTGTTAGGCAACTGTGTTACAAAATTCCAGTGAGTGAGATGATAATAGAATTCCAAGTACCATAATTTTCTAAATCTATTTTTTAATGAGAATTTTTTGTAGAGAAGAGAGCCATAATATAGAAAATTATTACTTATGGAAAAAAAGGACACAGTTTGATGATTTTAAAGGCATCAAAAGAAACCAAAATCTCTAAATATAATGTTTGAGGATTATATATTATTAGTAAAATCTTTTCATGCATCAATAAAATTAATTAAAATCTTAATGCTGAATAGAAGGAGAACTCTATTCTTCCAATAATGGCTAAATATTAATACTAGTAATATACAGCTTCATAATATCTTTCTATCTAACCTTATTAAACTTTTAAACCCTATATACAGTGTTGCTTGCTTCATATTCAGAAATTTCCGTTTTTGTGAAATTAGCACTGCCCTTACTTCCCTTCCCAGGAGCAACGCTCAGATATTTCAATTTCGGAAACAATGAAAGAATAACAAGAAATATAGTTTGAGGCAAAGGAATGAACATTAAACAGAGTCAGAACAAGTGTACAACTTCCTTCTCTATATGACTGCTTCTCAGCTGTACTTTGTTCACTGGAGGAACAAATGATGAAATTGTGGGAAAGACATTTTGTCTTTGTGTATTTTTTACCCATAATATGAAGATTAAAGAAAATCCTCATTGTTTGAGAATTTATCATGTGCATTCTAGCCGATGGTGCATGGAACAGAGCATCTGATTGTCTATGAAAATATTTACTTAAAAGTGAATACTTTTTCTGGGAAAACCAGGTATCATCCATCCCAAAAGAATGCAGTTGGATCCATTCCTTTCACCAAATACCAAAACTAACTAAAATAGATCAAAGAGCTAAATGTAAGAGATAAAATTATACATTCTCAGAATGAAACATAGGAGGAAAGCTTCATGATATTGGATTTGGCAATCATTTCTTGATCTATGACTTCTTATTAGAGGAATCTAATATTTGCATAGTAGGAATTCCAGGAAAAAAATGAGAAAGTCAATGGAAAAGAATGTCATATATATATGTGTGTGTGTATATGTATATGTATATGTATATATGTGTATATATGTATATATATGAACATTTCCAAAAATAAACACATTCACTAACATCACCAACAAAACAAGATGAAGGTAATAAATGATTGAGAATCAAAAGTGGAACAGAATTAGGTCAAATTTTGCCAAAGTTGTGAAGGAAAATAATTTTTAATAATTTCTTATACATTTGGACTCTTTTCAGTTTACTTTCACTTTTTAGGCATTGCTTTATTTTCTTTTTTGATTTAATTTATCTACTCTGCCATTGTACCAGAGGTAAAGATTTTCCATTCCTTCTTTATTTAAGATTTTAAGCTTTTTCTCATTCTCCTTGTGTTTTTCTTTTATATCGACTGATCTTGACATATTTTTTATTTGTGTGTTTTATATTGGCCATTTCAATATTTCTAGATATATTTATTAAATTTACCCTTTATAGTTTATCCAGCCCCTAAATTTATTTATTAAACATATCCTTTATAAAAATCCAACCATATTTATAAGACTTATTAACTTTTTTGAGTTGAAAACTTATTTTTATGTTTAATAAGTAAATTGTTTAGAGCTTATTATTTATTCTGATTATAGATTTAGGCTATATCCCATATATTATTATATGTATTGTGTTCATTGACTTCAATTACCTAAATAAGTTATCATTTACAAGATTTTTAAAGTGATTTTTTATACATATGAGTTTTAATGTTTCATATTTTGTGCTATTAATTACCAGTTATATTACATGTTGGCCAAAATATGTGACTTATTGAGTTGATTATTCAACTTTATTGAATTTTTGGGATGTGTGAAAGTAATGTACCCAAAATCTGGTAATGTTCCAGGGGTAATAAAAAAGAATTATTCTCTGTACTCTGTTTCTGTAACTCAAAATTCACCATGGATATATTACTTTTCTCATTGTATTGATGACCTCCATTCCTTTTCAAGGTGTTTTTTTTTTTTTCTTTTTCCTCGATCTATATGGTTAGTTAATCAGTCACTATAAGAGTCTGTTACTGGGGTGCCTGGGTGGCTCAGTCGGTTAAGTGTCAGACTTCAGCTCATGTCATGAACTCACGGTTCGTGGGCTTGAGCCCTGCATCGGGCTCTGTGCTGACAGCTAGGTCAGAGTCTGGAGCCTGCTTCAGATTCTGTGTCTCCCTCTCTCTCTGACTCTTCCCTGCTCATGCTGTCTCTATCTCTCTATCAAAAACAAATTAAAAAAAAAAAAAGAATATGTTACCAGGTCCATCACCAGTGATGCAGAGAACAGTGGCTGTATCACCTCAGGAGCAGAATTTCTGTCTTGAATTTCTTCTTGATGTCTAGGGAAGCCACTGTGCCAGTGTAGAGCTTTACTTTATACACTTAAGATACTTTTCTCTTTGGTCTGGCTTCTATACTAGGTAGATTATGGGATCATTTTCAGCTTTACTCAGTACAAAGCCTTTTGAGGCAAAAGGCTCCCTTTCCACATGGGATGCTTTGTATTAGAGGTGGTCAGGTTGCTTAGGGAAAGCCTAATGCAGCTGCTTATTCATGCTAGTGTGATGTTGCAAGGAAAGAGCCCTTTATCTTTCCTTTAGTCTGTCTTTAGTCAGGATCCAAACACCCTGCCAGAAAGAAAATTCTAGGTGTGGAGCACTTTGGCCAAATTGTGCTCTGTTTACATCCTGTGGCTAAAACACCATCTTCTCAAGGCCAATTGTGAGCAGATGCTAGCTGTTCTCTTCTATCCGATCCTATCAGCAATTTATGTGGAAGGAATTCTCAAGGTCTGTCTTTCATGGATATTAGCCTCCCTATATTAGTTTTTCTTCTGCTTGTATAACCCTTTGATCATTTAAGAGAGGATTTCAGAAACATTAGGTGCCACTTCTTGAGATGCTATTTGTTTTAACAATCTCCTAATTGATTCAGTTTTTAAAATCACTAAAAATGATTTTTTATTTGTAAGACTAGTTGATATTTTTTAAGTTTATTTATTTATTTTGAGAGAGAGGGAGAGAGAGAGAATGCATGAGTAGAAGAGGGGAAAAGAGAGAGGGAGAAGGAGAGAGAGAGAGAGAGAGAAAGAAATCCAAGCAGGCTCTGCACTATGAACTAATGAACCTGTGAGTTTATGACCTGAGCTGCCAGAGTCCAGCTCCAGCCAGGTCCAGGGGTCCCTGAAGGATGGAAGGTGTCAGCGAGGGAGGGAATGAGAGAGCCACCCGAGTCTTTCTGATCACCAGGCAGGCATCTCTGTCCTGTCGGTTTTGGTGTCTTTATTTATAGGTCAAATGTTCACATGGCATCAGAAAATGGAATTTTTACAATGGATAGTTCTCTGTAATAAGATGTTTTGGAAAATGTACAGAAACAGGTTTTACAGAAATATTCTTGCAGAACTACCCCACTTATAGTGAGGTTGAGTAACTAAGAAAATAACAAGGTGTCCTTAGTGAAAAACAGGATAACACACATTTTAATAACGCTAAGATTAAGTCATAGGTTAACTTGTAGATACTCTTATCCATCCTCATCACAGCTGCCAGTGTAAGAGAAAGTGTTTGTGGAATGTAGGCCTTAAGGAAGGGACTGCTATACATCTTCTGTTAGCAAAGGTATATGTAGTAACTTATGTTCTGCCCTTATCTGTTCCTTCTCTCCAAGTTAGGTTCTTTGTCTCTGGGGAAGACTTGATTTTTCCAGTTATATTCTTCATGGCACCAGAGAGCCAACTGTACCTTTAAAGAGTTTAGCTCATTTCCAATATTCTATTCTAACATAGAATAGCCTCTTCGAGTGCATTTACCTTTGTGTCTAGTTTTTTGTCTATGATTTCTTGATAGCTAGGGCATAAGAGACATTGTTGGTTAGCTGATTTACATGTTGAGTTGTATAAACCTCTTGGACTAACGCAACAGTAGAAACAGAATTGTACATGTAAAGGTCAATCTTCTATGAGTAAGGGTCATTAGTCTGTTCATAGCTCAAGGGGAGTATCGAGGGAAACAGGACCTGCTGGAGGCATGATGTCTGTTCCCATAATTAAAAGAAGTTCCCACAATAAGTTCCTTCACAAGGGGCAACCATCATACCAGGGCCAGAATAAGGGGACAAGTCACTCCCGATACTGATCAACAAAGTACATTGGGGGTCGGTGATCAAGCAGAAATAATTGAGTGCGGGGTGGATATCAGTCGTCATCTGATTGGCAAGAGACCATACAAACTTGCTTTAACCTCATCATGAGCTTTCTCGACTAGTGGGCTCAGAATGGCTCCAAACACTGAGCCAAAATCAAGAGTTGGACAATTAACTAACTAAGTCATCCAGGCACCTTAAGACTAGTTGATAGTTTAAAGTATGCCCTGCCCCCATATTTAAATAACTGAAAAGTGATCTATCAGCCTAAAAGTATGATTTGGTTTACTTTGTAGAGATTACAGTAGCAAGAATAAATGTAGTGGACCAGGAGACAAGGACAATAGAAATAATGAGACCTGCTTTGTGATGATTTAGAATAAGAGGGTAAATAAATTTTCCCCCAGCTTATCTTTAATTATTAATACCCACAGAAATAAATTGGGAATACTTAAATTAGTCAGAGTGTCAAATACCTATTACCACACAGCTGCTGTAGTTTCTATTACTTTCTTCATCAGGTTATTTAGGGTGTTTTTTTAAATTTTGTTTTGTTTTTGTGTGTGTGTGTGTTTTTCTAATTAGGCTTCTTAATTTTTTAATATTTATTTATTTTTGAGAGAGAGACAGGGTGCAAGAGGGGAAAGGGGCAGAGAGAGAAAGAGACAGAATCCCAAACAGGCTTCAAACTGTCAACAATCACGAACTGCAAAATCATGACCTGAGCTGAAGTTGGATGCTTAACCAACTGAGCCACCCAGGCACCCCAGGAGTGTAAGTCAGTTACCATGTTAAGCTCAATGTCTTAATATATATAGTTGAATATATATATATATATATATATATATATATATATATATATATATATATATACATATATATAAATAAGTAGGTAGAAGTAGACAGATGATAGATAGATAGATAGATAGATAGATAGATAGATAGATAGATGAAGGGTAGATAGTAAGGACTTAGTTCAGTATATTGAACAGAGGCTATAATAAATATGTCTTCAATTAATTGATATCTTGATTGATTTCAAAGCACTGAACTATGTTAATGTATGTTTTCTGTGTAATTTTCTTTCTTTTTTTTTTTTTACAAATAGTTTATTGTCAAATTAGTTTCCACATAATCTTGTGTAATTTTCTATTTACATGTTCTAATGCATGTTTCTGATGAGCTGGCTTCCACATGCTGGGAGTGACACCAATGCCATGTGCCTATGGAAAAAGGACGCTTCTTCCAGGCAGAAAAGCCTGGATTCGATTATGGGTCTGTCATTTCTTTGCTGTAAATTCATGGGAATTCACTAAATCTCATCCACATTCAGTGTCCTAATAAGTAAATAAGAGAGATAGCAAGAGCTTCTTCCCAGCTCTGTTGTTAGAACAGTACTACAGAGATTGGCAGGTGAGAATCGATTTGCAGAAATGTTCTTCATTCTTAATGGCATAGACCCTGTGATGAGTCTCATCCTGAGAACTGGCCTAATACACAAATCTGGTTTTAGAAAGTCATAGGCAAGCACACAAAATCAATGTTATCCATATGTCAAACAAATTACAACAGTTTGAACATTAAATGTTCAACATTAAAAGTTGAACATCATGGGGTGTCTGGGTGGCTCAGTCAGTCAAGTGTCTCACTTTGGCTCAGGTCATGATCTTGCATTCTGTGAGTCTGAGCCCCACATCAGGCTCTGTGCTGACAGCTTGGAGCCTACTTGGGATTCTGTGTCTCCTTCTCTCTATGCCTCTTTCCCACTCACACTTTGTCTTTCTATCTCAAAAATAAATGAACATTTGGGCACCTAGGTGGCTCAGTCAGTTAAGCGTCTGCCTTTAGCTCAGGTCATGATCTCACAGTTGGTGGGTTCCGGTCTTGCACCTGGCTCTGTGCTGACGGCTCAGAGCCTGGAGCCTGCTTTAGACTCTGTATCTCCGTCTCTCTCAGCTCCTCCCTCACTCATGCTCTGTCGCAAAAATAAATACACATTAGTTTTTTTAAATATTTAAAAATAACTAAACATTAAAAACGTTGAACATCAAACATTTAATATTTGATAGGCATTCTATTGAAAAGCAATCTTTATATCATAAAAATATTTGGAGATTTTTTTCATCTTTGGAATGTTGTGATTGGTTCTTTCTACTAATTGCTTTAAATGTTTCTTCATTACTATGACAACTATCTATATGTATCACATTGTATTTAACTATTGGAAGAACATGGAAAAAACACTATTTTTTTCAAAGTGTTGCAAGCATACATCATAAGTAAATAAACAGATTTAGTGCATATCATACTGATAAATACAAATAATTTGGTGAATAAGATAAGATAGTGAAAAATTATTTTAAAAAGGAATAAAAAGGAGGTTCCTGGGTGGCTAAGTCAGTTAAGCATCTGACTCTTGATTTTGTCTCAGGTCATGATCTCACAATTCCTATGACATGGAGCCCTGAGTCTGGCACTGCACTGACATCACAGAGCCCGCTTGGAATTATCTCTCTCCCTCATTCTCCCTCTTTCTCTACCCCTCCCTTGCTCTCTCTCAATATAAATAAACTTTAAAAAAAACAAAAAAAGCAGTAAAAGGGGTGATTGCATGGCTTAGTCAGTTGAACTGATTTCGGCTCAGGTCCTGATCATGGGATCCAACTTTTCATGGCCGAGCATGCAGTATGTTTAGGATTCTTGGTCTCGCTCTCTGTCTCTTTCTGTCTCTGTCTCTCTCTCTCTACTCCTCTGCCCACGCTCTTGAAAAAGGAATAAAAATACTTTTTAAATATCCTAGATCAGAGAGTCCCATGAACTTTAGCTGCATAAAAAATATACACCATAAATAAATGTATTAAGATGTTCCTAACGTAAAAAGAAATTTTTTTATTGGTCCTCAAGAAAAATCATAGGTGAGACCACTAAAGTATCTAGTGTATTCTTTGCCATAACAGGTCCATGTCAGCATTTTTTTAGGTAGGCTTCACATCCATCCCAGAGCCCACCATAGGGCTTGAATTTAAAACCCTGAGATCAAGACCTGAGTGGAGAACAAGAGTCAGATGCTTAACTGACTAACCCACCCAGACACCCCAACACTGGCATTTCTAATCATGCATCTCACTAATTTTAATGCCAAAATCATGGTACAGATAACAAATTATGATGCCCTCAATTTAAAATATTATATTATTCCATTCATTTCTCCTTCCTGCCTTTTCCCAAAGATGTGTCAAGTATGGACAGTAGAAAAGATGTTGCAATATCGGGGTTATATGTTTGTTTCTTCTCTGAGCCACTTGACAGATGGATATACAACAAAACACCCTGACTCTCACATTTTGACAATCTAATATGGGCAGAAATATGAGCATGTCTTCATATTACCATGACAAGCGACATGCTGGGTTCAAACCTCATTGAATGTAGCTCTATGGAAGAACTCCCTCTGAGTACACAGGCTGAAGTTCAGGCCTGCTATTTTTATCACATCAATTACAGTGGTCAACAAGAAAAAACACTAAATTTTCTATGAAAATATTATAGCTTTTTTTGGCATAAAATAGCCCCATGTTCTCTGAATCCTAAACAAGTAAATAAACCCATTTATGTATAGTAGCAAGAGCTGTTTCTTTTATGGCTATTGACGTATGAATGCATAAACCCTTGGGAGCTTAAAAATCTGCTCTAATTCTCAAAAATATAAAATTAAGAATAAAATGTAATCTGTTCCACATGCAAGCTCATCTGTTCTTTAATGATATAGCCAATAAATCAGGACGTAAAGCTTCCTCATTAAAAATATGTATCAGCACGATCCCAACATTTGCAAGGTTGAAGTGGCCAGGAACACTATAAATGAGTGGTTTTAAAAAACAAATTTTGTAAATTTAAAGCAATCCTAGTGTTTTAAAAAAGTTAAACATTATTTAAATAATTACTTTATACATCCTTGGAGAAGATATCTGGTCATTTTACAGATGCTGATACCAATATAAAGATAAATATGTGTTTTTGAATATATACAACATAGTACTCATCTTTTACACATATGTAAAGTAAAAAAATTAAAATCATACACAAAATTAAAACTGCGAAAATATAAAAAGACCTGTAGCTTCCTTTACATTTTTTAAATTTTGATTAATAGTTACTGTTTCTGGGGCACCTTGGTGGCTCAGTTGATAAGCATCTTCCTCTTGATTTTGGCTCAGGTAATGACCTCATGCCCCACATATTGGGTTCTGCACTGACAGTGGGATTCTCTCTCTCTCTCTCTCTCACTCTCTCTCTATCAAAATAAACTTTAAAAATACTGTTTCTGTAGTTGCAATATAAACTTGATGTTTCAAGATCTTCAGACTCCCCAAGTGTGTGAAAATAAAGTTAAAAACAAGCTAAAATCTCTTACAACCAATTTAATAAGGTAGGGATAAAATTGCTCCATGTCCAGGTGTTGAACAACAACTCTACCAAGAATGTTTCTGCCACTTTCCAATACTCAACTTGACCATGCAGGGACCTGCAACAAGGATGACACAGAAGAGAACTTTATATGCTTTGACGATAGGTATAGAAGATTTAAGAGTTCTTTTGCAACTGTGTATTTATTCCATGCAGACTTTTTTATAAACTTGTTTTTTAATGTTTATTTTTGAGAGGGAGAGAGACAGAGTGAGAGCAGGGAAGAGGCAGAGAGAAAGGGAGACACAGATTCCAAAGCAGGCTCCAGGCTTTTAGTTGTCAGCACAGAGCCCAACATGGGCTCAAACCCACGAATCTTGAGACCATGATCTGAGCTGAAGTCAGACCTTACTTGACTAAGCCACCTAGGCACCCCATATTCCATGGCAGACTCTAAAATGTCAAAAAATCTAAGCTTGTTTACATAGAATATGCATTCCAATTCTATATGCTTAACCCGCCTTCTAATATTCTATTTCATTCCTAATTGCACATTATCCAACACACTAACCAATATGATCAACTATGACCCAAATAGGCATGTAGTACATGCCCAAGTGTTGTTGTTGTTTTACTACCAATTTAGACAATTCCATGATATAAAATAAAAATATGCTTAAAATATCAAGGTTATTTATAAGTTATCCTAAAACGCTGGACACAAAGAAAATATACTTTGAAGTTTTAGGTCATGTGGCATACAGCAGTGCCCACTTATCCTTGGAGGTATTGGTCCAAGACCCCCTAATGGATGCCTGAAACTGCAGATAGTACCAAACCTTATACATCATTATGGGTTTTCCTATGTATACATACCTATGATAAATTAGGCACAGTTAGATATCAACAATAATTAATAAAAATAGAACAATTGTAACCATGTATTGTAATAAAAGTTAGGTGAATGTGGTCTTTCTCAAAATATCTTACTGTCCTTATTGTACACTCTTCTTCACGTGACGATGTGAGATGATAAAATGCCTATGTGATGAGATGAAGTGAGGTGAAGGACCTAGGGGTTCTGACATAGTGTTAGGCTACTCTCGGAATGTGACTATGTATCAGGAGAATCATCTGCTTCTGGACTGAGTTTTACTGTGGGGAACTGAAATCTTGGAAAGTGAAACCATGGATAAGGGGGAGGGGGTGCTATTATATTGGATGGTTCCCTTCACAAATGATTTGGAAGTTTCATCAGTGGAGAATACTCAACAAGTCCTAAATATATTTTAATTACATATCAGTAGGTTAGATAATTTGGCCATAATATTAACTTGTTATTCAGACGATTTGAACATATAAGTGATTTAAAAAAAAAAAAAGCATCAGTCCAAATAATAAGATACTTTCACTAAATCAAATCTATTTGGTATGTCTAAATTAGATAATTCTCTAAGCAATTCATCTAAACATTTGGAAGCACTCCATATCATCTTAAAGATGTCTCCCTCCATATTATCTTAAATAATCAATGTATTGGTCAGTAAAAAATTTCAGAATTAAATCAGAAAATACACTTTTATTTTAGTTATTTGAATGTACATCAGAATAACTCAATCAATCAGCAATAAATGAGCATTCAATTTCCACAAATATTTTTTGTTTTATTTGTTTTTTCTAATGTTTATTTACTTTTGGGAAAAAGAGACAGACAGAGAAGGAGAGAGCTAGGAAGAGGCAGAAAGAGAGGAGGATGCAGAATCTGAAATAGGCTCCAGGCTCTGAGCTGTCAGCACAGAGCCCTACATGGCCTCAAACCCATGAACTGCGCAAAATCATGACTTGAGATAAAGTCGGATGCTTAACCGACTGAGCCACCCTGGTGCCCCTCCACAAATACTTTTTGATTCATTAGTATTTTTTTCTTTTTTCTTTTAAATCTATTTATTTATTTTGAAAGAGAGACAGAAAGACAGAGGGAGAGAGAAAGCATACACACACGTGGGAGCCAGGAGAGGAGCAGAGGGAGAAGGAGAGAGAGATTCCCAAGCAGGCTCTGTGCTGCCAGTGCAGGGCTGGATCCCACAAACTGCAATATCATGACCTGAGCCAGGACACTGACTGAGTGACCCAGACATCCCAGTATTTTTTTTCCTAAGCTGGGATTTAAAAATAAATAAATAAAATAAAACTTGGGATACTGAATATCTTCTTCAAAAATGTGCAGATCTGCAAATTCCTATAAATTTACATATATGGCAAGGTTACTGACCCATCTTTTTCAGAAATAGTAGGTAAGTTAAAAAACACGATGGCGGTTTTATTTTTTAATTTTTATTTATTTAAAAATTAAATAATTTAATTTCTTTAATTTCTTATTTGAACATCTAAAAAGTGGGAAATGAAAAAAAACAAATCATCAAATATTCACTGCACTTTGTGGTTATAATCAATTTCTCAGTTTTCTCTGAAGACTCCTTTTCTTGGTAACTTTCTCCTTTATCTCACTCTCTAGTTTAAATCCTGCAGCCTCATGGTTTAAACACCTATGGAGTCACTCAGCTGTCTTTATTTCCATTCTTGAATTCTCTAATAACTCCAGATTCAGTGATTATAAATATAAACAATATAATATTCTATAATATGTAACTTCAGTGACATTCTTTTTCTTAAACTCCTCCAGTTGTTTGATGGAAATCACCCCACCTGTCTCTTTTCTTAAAAAAGCTTAAATGATCTGAACCTTGTCATCTTCCTTGCCCTTTAATAAATTATCCTCCTAACCTCTAGATGAACTTGCCTACTTTCTACTCAGCTTGGCAATGACACACATCAGACAATAGCTTTTTTACTAACTTCTTTTTGCTTGTCATGATATTTTTCCAAACTTTCGATAGCTATTTTCTCCTTATCATTGAGATTCCACCTTAAATGTCACTACATCAAAGAGGCCATCCTATTTTGCAAGACATGATCCCGGTTTAATTCTCAGCTTAGCTTTTATGTCTTTCTGATATCATCTCATGTACTTCTATCTTTGGGGAGATAGGGGAAGAGATGCACTTTCTGTTTTATATTGTCGTTTTCAAAGTATCTCCAGGACTAATGGGAGATACTCATAGATTGATTGGTAACTATTATTAACAATTGCTTTTCAAATGCTAATTCTAAAGGATCTATTAGACAGTGTTGTTTTTCAGTTGATTTATTGTAATCTTAGTTTTTAACATATCCACTCTTCATCCATTCATTTGTTCAACTGATGTTTATTCAATGTTTGCCATTTGCAATATATAAGACAGGTCATTCTAAATTTACACATTGCTAGTTAAACCTGAGGTTTTGAAATTGAAAATGAAAGGCTGAGAAATAGATTTTTTTTGCTGCTTGTTTGTCCCCTGTCTTGAAATACTAAATTAATTTTTCCCCTTTTTTTCCCCCTTTTCATCTCTCCAATCACTCATGCTTTGGCTAAATTCCTAAAAGCTAAAATTGACATTGAGGACAATTTATTTTAAGGTCATGCCCAACCAGTGCCATTCACATAGGAGATGTCAGTTATGTTCTTTACAATTTTCTTTTGAAAATTTGACAGACACCACTAATATGCAAATTATGTATCTAGTGGTGGAATAAAACTAATATTGGTAAACATACTTGCTTTGTAGTGATCAGTTATACATTTTTTCAACCAGCATCTCCATATTTTATGACCAGCAACTTTTTTGATGTGTAAAGTTCTATTAAAGCTTTTATTTAATTCAGTTCTTTTTTAATTCAGTTCTTCATTTCATTTATGTTTAAAGGTTTAGAATATTTCAGAACGTATTGGCACTATTTAACAAAATAGTTGAAGTGGGCTTGTGCTAGAAACTCCAGACTCCAGACAAGTAAGTACTATTCCAAGTGCCAATCAGTGACTCGGAGAATTTGTCCAACCATTTATGATGTTATAAAAGAACTTAGACAAACAGAACTGAAAATTTATTTTTTTAAACTTAACTATGGTAACAGTTTAAATCAATGATGTTAGCATTACATACACTACCGAAAATAAATGTTTCTAGAAAATGTTTTGCTGAGATAAACATCTATCGCTACCTCACTAACCCATGGGAGCCTGCCTCATTAGGATATTAGACCAATTTGCAAATAGCATTTAGCCTCTTCATGGAAATTTACCCACTTTTCAAATATAATACTTTGAAGGAAGTAAAGAATTCATCACAGGAGACATTGCATAAAGCATAATGGAACATAAATATTAAAAGTACTCATGATTTAAATACAGGAAGCAAACTGATGTTTGGTGGGTGGGAGGGCTTGGGGCATGGGGAAAATGGGAGAGGAGTGAGAGATACAGGTAATGAGTAAGTCAGTTATAAAGGATACACCATAGGGAATATAGTCCGTGATACTTTAATAGTGATGTATGGCGACAATGGTAGCTACACTTGTGGTGAGCCTAACATAATGTATGAATACATATATATAAATAAAATAATAAAAGACTTGTGATTGCAGGTAAGCCAAAATCTTAATGAAAAACTTACCTTTGTTACTAGCCGTTCAGGTTGTGCTTCCACAACACCCAAACCAACCAACCAATTTATTATAAAATACCGAACAACTTTATTTCTGTTTTGTCTCTGTTGTTGTTCTCATTGTTATTTTATTAACTGAATTGACTCTTTTTGGTCAGAATCAATTTATTCTTTTGCTGTTGTGTAGAAACATTCTTAATGTTGGCTATGGGCATTCCGTGGCAAAACAAACAACAAAACTGAGAAGAAAAATGACTGCAGCACAGATTTTAAGAAACATATTTTCCTGCTCACTGATCTCCTTTTATCTTCTGCCCATATGTTTCTGTGTTGCAGTTTTATCTCTTCCACACTTATGGAATGCTTTGGCAGGGGAAATGAATTCTGATGAGGCAGTCTTGGTGATATTCCAGGAAGTTTTTAAGAAGTTCAGATACCAAACATAGGCTTGAATCTCTCTGTGTTGCAAGGAGTTAGTCTCCACTTGTCAACTGACTCTGGCTTGTTTGTTTGTTTGTTTGATATGTGTGATTTTAGGTAGTGTGTTTGCAATGCTCAGTGATTCAATTGTGCTTTTACTATCGGACAAACTTGACCAAACCATGAACTCATTTTTCAAAATTCCCCGTATTTGGCTAAGTGAATGCTCTCTTGCTGTACGAGACAGATAGGAAAGGTATGTGTCATGTGTCATCATAATACATGCAAAGGGTACATTTTCAACTACCTGTAGGGGCAGATAAAGAGCAGCATGCAAGTCAAGTCATGTAGTACCAGCAACAGCGATCCTACAATTAGCACATTCATCCCTGGGTGTCCACAAGAAGGAATGCTGTTTTGTTTATCCTGTCACCATGATGTCTTATGCAAATAATTTGCGTATATTAGTATGTCAACCAGCTGCAACTTTTGAGATAGAAGGCAAATTGTATCTCTCATGTCAGAATGTAGATAGCTGTATCTATTACATATACTCCTTCTTACAAGCCCGAGTAATGCAATTTATGTTACTACCATTTCTTTCTCTTGCTCTTTTTAAAACTCTCTCTTTCTTACCATCCTTGGGATATCTGTTTTGCTTCCTTTCACTCTCATTCTTACTCAGCCTAGAGTTGTTCTAGAAGAAATGATGGGAGAAGACTTAGAAGGAGTGGTATTCATTTCAACAAATATTTATTAATTACATTCCAGTTGCCAGCTCTTCCATTTATCTATTCATACTAATCATGATGGAAATATGAACAACAATAGCAGACATTTCTCCTTATAAAGTTTTACTACTTATGCTATTGCTATGGTCTTTTATATGAAGCTATCTTACATTTTCTGAAGCAACAAAGTTATATTTAATATGCAAGATCTTTCTCTATGTTATATAGTTTTTCTCCATATGCTCATTAGTTTTTGTTCTATTTCTATTTGAGAGTTGCAAGTATATTAGGAAACTTACTCATTAATAAAGAAATTGGAGATTTGAGATAGAAAAATACTTGTTTAATCATTTTTATTAGTTCTCTTTATGATTTTTTTTAACCTTCTCAGAATTTGTTTCTTTATGTTTTTTTTCTTTGGCTGTAATGTGCTTTCTTTCTCCCTCAGGACAATTTCTGTATATCAACCAATGTTTATAAAACTTCCTGGGTTGTAATAAATACTTTCTCCTTAAAAATTAATTAAAGTACTAGCAAATTTTGTTTAGAGCTACTATAGTTTTATCTTTGTAATTGCCAAAATTTTGAAATCATAATCCATTCATGGTAAATATCAAAAATGTGCAAACTTTAGAGATGATGAGTACTACCTTCCTAAAGACTCACAGTACATATTGTTCTAATATCTCAGTTTTTATGAGAAAAGGTATGTTTTATTCCAGGGACATTTTGTATCTTGTCATGGGTCATACTTCTTTCTTTGCCTCGGCCTTTAAGGCAAGAATAAAGAAAATACTAGCAAGCATGAAATTCAGAGCTTAGAGATTATCTCCCAGAAGTCAAAGACAAAGAACAGATCTCTTTTGGAAAATGATTTATTTTTTAACATATATAATTAAATAGATACACACTACCCTTGGTGAAATTATTTGAAAATAAGGACTTATGCATTGAGCCAAGATGGAGTAACAAGCACCAAAAACCCACTCTTGCTTTGAACAAGTAAAAAATAATGGATGAAACATATAGAAAAAAAAATTTAAGATATTACACATTAGTCCAAAGGACAATGAGCCTAAGATTTTAAAACCAAATGAGATTAGCCCTATAGTTGATAGACTTCAGTGCCTGGAGAATTTCCAGGCTGTGGCACAGCGGGTGGAATCAGGCATAATACAATATTTTCCTTAGGTAGGAAAGACAGAACTGAGATCCTAGAGAATCTAAAGTAGATAGAGTTCTCAAGATAAAGTATAGAAGAAAAGACACATGCTCAGACCAAGAGATCTGGAGTTTGTAGAGAGATTTCCTTGAGCCTTCAGCTGAGAACTGATCACTGTATATGTTCTTGTTCCCAGCAGACAGAGTGGAAAAAACCTCCTAATTCATGCCTGAAACACTCAAAAGAATATTGCCGCAACAGTAGGACAAACTAAATACTTGACCACATGCTTCTTTGATCTCACATAAAATGACTTTGAAAGCAAGAGTTGAAAGAATCAAAATGTTTCCAAATAACTTGATTGCATCCCAGAACAAATTTCAAGAATATTATAGGAATAAAAAGTATTCACGTATAAGAAGGTAAAATATACATTTTATGTGTAATCAAAAATCACCATGCATGTAAAAATAAAAGCTGGAAAATAGAACCCATAATTATAAGGAAAGTTGATTACTCAGAAAAGACCCAGAAATAACTCAGATTGTATAATTAGTAGACAAGTACATTAAAACAGTTTTCTTTTTTAACTATAGGACATCTGTTTAAGAAGCTGGAAGAAATATTGAGAATGGTAAGTAGAGACATGAAACATTTTTTAAATTTGATGTTAAACTCATAGAGATGAAAGCAACAGTGTCCAAGACAGAAAATAAATAAATAAAACACTAAGTATGATTAACAATAAATTTGACACTGCAAAAAAATTAGTAAACTTGAAGACAAAGTAATATGAATTGTCCCAAATCAAACCTAAAGGGGAAAATACTGGGCAAAAACAACATAGCATCCTTGGACTGTAAGAAAGCCTCAAAAAGTCAAATATACAAACAATTGGAGTATCCAAAGAAGAGACAAAAGAGACAGAAAACTTATTTTTGAAATAAGCTGAACATGTTCTAAGTTTGTGAAAATTATAAACCCACATGCCTAAATTCAACAAATTCAAAAATAAGAAATGTAAAGAAAACCCCACTAGGGCATATCATAATCAAATTTCTTAAACTTATTTATAAAGAGACCACCTTAAAAGTTGCTTTTAAGAAGATATGACTGGAAGGAACAAAGCAAGGAGGAATTGTTTGAAAATAATGTAAGTTAGAAGGCAGTAGAATAACAAAATACTCAAAAAAAATCTGACAACTTAGAACCCTATGCTCAATAAAATGTATTTCAAAAATAGTGATACAGGACAGATGTTTTTAGTCTTAAAAAAGCTAACATAATTCATAAGCAGTATACCTGCACTACAACAAGTTTGTAGTTTGTATTGTATAAAGAATATTAAGCCACATTTGATTGTAGACCTAATGTAAAACCAAGATGTACTACTTTTGGAAGAAAACCTAGGAGAAACATTTTTGTGTCTTGGTTGGAAAAGTACTTTATAAGTAAGACACTAAAACCCACAATGTGAAAAAGGAAAAAAAAAAGATAAATTTGTTGTCACCAAAGTTAAATACTTCTCCTCTTCAAAGGACACTACTAAGAGAATGGAAAGATGAACTGAAAACTGGGAAAATACTTATAAATCATATATATGGTAAAAAAAATTACCTAGAATATATAAAGTGCCCTTAAAATCCAATAAGAGAATTAATTACCCAATTTTAAAGAAAATAAGAGATTAAAATACACACTTCACTGTAGAAGATATATAAATGACAAATAAGCACTTGAAAACTATTTAACACAATCAACCACTGGATTAATAAAAATAAAAACCACAATAATATATTTCTACACACCTACTAGAACATTTACATTTAAAAAATTGATCTTATCAATTGTTTACTAGAATGTAGAGTTACTGGAACTTTCATACACTGTTAGTGCAAAGGAAAAATCATAGAACTCTTTGAAAAGCAGTTTGGAGTTTCTGAAAAGTATACACTTGTCAGGCATTTTACTATGAAGTTTTTATCATTGTAAAGGGGGTAATAAATGTCCAAAAGACTTCTACATGAATGCTCATATCAGCTTTATTTATTTTTATTTTAGAGAGATTGTGGATGGGACAGAGGGGCAGAGAGAGAGAGAGAGAGAGAGGGAGAGAATCTTAAGCAAGCTCAACACTCAGCAGATCCCAAAACACTGGGATAATGACCTGAGCAGATATTGAAAGTCCATGCTCCACTAACTGGACCGCCCAGGCACCCCTCACTTTATGTTTAGCCAAAAACTGGAAGTGAATCAGCTGTCCATCAAGAGTTAAGCAGATAAACAAACTGGTTCTTCCATCAAATGAACTATTGATCAATTATGAAAAGGAAATAACTTTGATAGGGCTTGGCAAACTATGACCCTGAGCTAAATTTGGTCTATGAATGTTTTTATATGATGCACAAATTATTTTTTAAATATTTTTAAGTTTATTGTTTTTTTAATTTTAATTTTTAAAAATATTTATTTATTTTTGATAGAGACTGTGATTGGGGAGGGGGGGAGGGACAAAGAGAGAGGGAAAGATAGAATTCCAGTCAGGCTCCACGCAGTCAGCTTGGACCCCAATGTGGAGTTCAAACTTATGAACCCATGAAAACATGAACTGAGCCAAAATCAAGAGTCAGATGCTTAATTGTTGGAGCCACCCAGGAGCTCTTATTTTTTACATTTCTAAGGGCTATAAATAAATAAAGAATATTCAACAAAAATCTTACATGATTCATCAAGTCTAATATATTTATTATGTGGCCCTTTGGAAAAAAATAGTTTGTTGAACCCTCCACAACATTATGGAAGACTCTCAAAACATATGCTGATTGAAACAATCCAAGGGTAAAATAATAAAAACTATATTGTTCCATGTGTACAAAATTTTCAAAAATAAAAACTAATCTGTGATGATGAAGAGCAAATCATTAGTTTCTGGGAAGGCAAGACATGGGGAGTGGAAAGGAGAGATTACAAAGGGGAAAGAAGAAAAATTTAGGATGATGGATACATTCATTATCTTGATTAGAGTGATAGTTTTATGGGTCTTTAAATATATCAAAACATCAAAATGTATACTTTAATGTGTGCAGTTGTATGTCTATTATGCCTCAAGAAAAATTTTAGGTTATTTTAAAAGGGTAATTTGTATTTTCTGATCAATAATGGCAGTAGCCAAAATGAAATTTTTTTCTATTTTCACTCGTATTTTATTTGTATGCCAAGTGTACTCTTTTGTATCAGTGTAGTATGGTAAAAAATTATTTAAAAATAATTTTAAAAATGAAAATATAAAAGTAAAAATAATTTCTAACATGGAAAAAGAAACAAAATAGGTACTCCAAAACCAAACTCTGCTTTTCTAATTTTCTTTTTGAACACATGAGTTTACTGATGTTCATCTTTAAAGTGCCTGATAAAGGGCATGCCCATAAAAATAGTCATTCACGATTTATGGGCACAGTGCAGACTAAGCCAAAAACCTCTGCCGAAAATTGAGCTTGTGCATGTGTGGTGAACCACTACATGATTGTCAAAGAAGAGGGGTAAAGATGAGAGAATTATTGGCCAACTCCCTTAAAGGATATTTTTAAAGTTCCAACATTTCATTTATAATTATGTTTCCTTATGATAGTTGAATGAGGCACAAAGAAAATCTTTAGCCCTAGAGAATTAAATACTATCAAATATGGCTACTTTAGGCATTATGTAATATTATATTTTACCCAATTTATTAAATATGCTCATTGGCTAAAAGGAATTCAGTTCAGAAACAGAAGGACAATGATTGCACCCATTGAATATACTTATGGGTTAGATATTACTAAAAATCAAAATATCGTTGAGTGTGAAATTCATATGAGAAAACCGAGATTTGTACATCAGAGATAATGTTCATGACTCTAAAATGATCACATAAGATGTTGTTTGCAAACATTCACATACTCCTATCCAACCATATATTGAATTTTCATGTTTTCTTGTTACAAATAAATCACAGCATTCTAATAAACACAGGACACATTTTTTTATTCATATAGTTAGAAATAATTCTGGTGGCATCAATGAGCTTGTGGTGGAAAATGTCATAGTAGTGGCTTTATTAAGTTTCACATAGTAACACTTTAGGTAGATATTAGATGGATTAGATGGATGATAGATAGGAAATTACAATGTAAAATTCAGTTTTCACATATGTTAACAACGTAGAAGATTGACCTCTTTTTCTTGTTTTCAGTCTTCTAGATTTCTGGCAATGAATCATTTATTCTCTGATTTTAAAATATAAGGGGCGCCTGGGTGGCTTAGTTGGTTAAGCGTCCGACTTTTGCTTAGGTCATGATCTCATGGTTCGTGGGTTCGAGCCCCGCGTCGGGCTCTGTGCTGACTGCCAGCTCAGAGCCTGGAGCCTGTTTCAGTCTATGACTCGCTCTCTCTCAGGCCCTCCCCTGCTCACGCTGTCTCTCTCTCTCTTTCCTAGAAATAAATAAAAATATTAAAAAAAATAAAATAAAATATAAGCCCATCATTTACTCACTTCTTTTATCTGTCCTATTCACCAGTCCCAAGAGGTATTGGATTCTTTACTTTTTGGTATAACATGACTTGATTGTGTTGCTGAAATCATTGTCATGGTTCAGTTCCTTATCAGTTTCAGCTGTTCACACCTGGGTTTTTACAAGAGCCATAAAACTGACCCTCTGACTCCTGGACCTGTCCTTCTCCAACTGATAAGGCAAATTCCTATCAAATTAGTTTTTCAAATTCTTTCTTTAATTAAACCTTCAAAGACTTAAAATTTTGTTCTGTCTTATCACATATTAACTGATTTGTTTGTCTTACAAAAGTTTTGGGATCATGGCCTTTTCCTACTTAGCCATTCTTGCTCTGATATTCCACAATTCCAGTATTCATTTTAAATCAATGGATTAATGAACAGATTTTTTTCCTTATTTTTCTGGCAATGAATCTCCCAAGCCTATTAGTTCCCCTCAGCCTAGAGATAGATACTTTTCCTAGAACCTCTGACTAGTCAGTTTCTGCTTCCTACTTAGTTTCCCTCAAATACTAAATTTCTATTATTCTCTTCCCAGAGAAGATTAAGAGATTAAGACTATTCTTAGAGTAGTCTTAATCATAGGTGTCCATCTTTTATCTTATGAGTTAGTATAATTCTATAGGTATTAATCTTATTTCTTCATGAATCTTATAAAAATGATTGAGTATAGAAAATTATTAATTCTCGGGCTAGAGAAAATCACATGGATACTTTTGAAAATCAAGATAGAGTATCAAAGGTACAAGGTTCTGACTCAGAAAACCTGGTCTTCTGTCTTAGCAGTACCACAGTTAATAAATTACTTTTTAAATGTATTTATTATTTAATTCATCCAATACTCATTGAGTTTCTACTTTGTGCTGAGCACTAAGACTTCAATATTTAACAAGATGGACCTGACACTTATTCTCACATATTTATAAAGTAAATAAAATCGTTAAGAGAATGAGCCTTGTCATCAAACATACTTATGTTGAAATTCCAACCTTGTTTTTAACTTAGAAAAAGGTATTTAATCTCCTTAAGTTTTTCCTTCTTGCCTCATAAAGGAGGCTTAATGCCATCTTTCTTATATGGTTGCTATAAAGAACACATGTAAATAGCATATTCCATGGATTCCAAAAAGCCCCCTTTTACTTCACATTTCAGTATCTTTGAATGTTATGTATAATCAGCGATGTCTTTTGATTTTATTTGATAGTGATTTCTATAAAAAAAGGTATTCCGTATTCTGTGATATAAGGTAATACATGTTGAGTAATTACCACGTAGCTATTACTCATAGTAGGGAGAAAAAACAGACTCGCAAACAGATTATTAGAGTAATATATAATAAATGGAAATTTTTAGGCTGTGGACAGCCAAGAGAAACCCAGTATGTTACATGAGTACTTTGTAGAGCACATAATCTATATTTAGGAAAGCTTTCCAAATGTTGTTAGCAAATATCCACATACTCATATCTATCTACATATTAAATTTTTAGTTCCTTAATACAAATAAATTACAGTATTCTAATAAGCATGAAATGATGTACTTTTAAATAATAGATGACAAGATTTAGCATGAAAAATAGTAATAAGCACATAAGACCAAAAGAAACAGCATGTGCTCCCAGAAGGCATCATGTTTAAAATTTTTTTTTTAATTTTTTTTAATGTTTTTATTTTATTTCTAGGAGAGAGAGAGACAGCATGAGCAGGGGAGGGTCAGAGAGAGAGGGAGTCACAGACTCTGAAACAGGCTCCAGGCTCTGAGCTGGCAGTCAGCACAGAGCCCGATGCGGGGCTCGAACCCACGAACTGCGAGATCATGACCTAAGCGAAAGTCGAACGCTTAACCGACTAAGCCACCCAGGCGCCCCTAAAATTTTTTGAAATCCAGTTAAGAAATGGGCGGAAGACACGAATAGACATTTTTCCGAAGAAGTCATACAGATGGCCAACAGACACATGAAAAGATGTTTAATATTACTTAGCATCAGGGAAAGACAAATCAAAACTACAATGAGATACCATCTCACACCTGTCAGATTGGCTAAAATTAGCAACACAGGAAATAACAGGTGTTGGGAAAGATACAATGTAAGGGGAATCCTCTTACACTATTGGTGGCAATGCAAATTGGAATAGCCACTTTGGAAAACAGTACAAAGTTTCCTCAAAAAGTTAAAAATAGAACTACTTTATGATCCAGTAATTGCATTACTTACTAGCTATTTATCCAAAGGATACAAAAATATTGATCTGAAGGGACACATGCAGCTCAATGTTTATAGCAGCCTTACCAACAATAGCCAAATTACGGAAAGAGCCCAAATGTCCATTAGCTTGAAGAATGAATAAAGAAGAGGTTTTATATAGATAAATAGAATATATGATAGAATATATTATCTATATGATAGAATATTACTTAACCATAAAAAATGAAATCTTACCATTTGCCATGACATGAATGGAACTAGAGTGTATTATGTTAAGCGAAAAATGTTAAAGAAAGACAAATACCATGATTTTACTCATATGTGTAATTCGTGAAGCAAAACAGATGAACATACAGGGAGGAAAGAGAGAGGCAAACCATAAAGCAGATTCTTAACTACAGAGAAGAAATTGAAGGTTGGTGCAGAGGAGGAGGGTGGAGGGTTAGGGGGATGAGGATTAATGAGGGCAGTTGATGTGATGAGCAGTGGGTGTTATATGTAAGTGATGATCACTAAATTCTACTCTTGTAACTAGTATTACACTATATGTTAACTAACTGGAATTTAAATAAAAACTTGAAACTACAGACAGAAAAATCAGTATTGCTGGAGTATACTGAGAATTTGCCAAAGATTAAGTTGGAGAATTAAATAAGCATCAGATCATAAAAGACATTTTAAGTTGTTTTGATGATTTGCAACGTTATATGACAATATTGGGGACACACAAGTATTTTCAGAATCAATGGAATTGTGACAGATAAAACTTTGTAGAGCTTAATTACTTAACTGCCCACTACTAGATTATGGGATAAGGGATTATCTCAGTATAAGTATTATGAATTTCCAAACTTGTATGAGAAAAAGTAAAGAGCACAGGATTCTTTAAAAAATAATTTCTCTGCAATGAGCTTTAACCTATATCTTTCAACAGAAATACAAGTGTGTGAGTGTGTGTGTGTGTGTGTGTGTGTGTGTGTGTGTGTGCGTATCCTCATTTTATTTTATTTTATTTTAATAAATTGCAAGCTCTGATGCAGTAGCAGGATATCAAAAGAAAAGAAAAGCAAAATAAAGTCGACATGCCTACCTTGAATTCTTTCAAGAAACTCCTTGAAATACATTTGAAAATCATTACTTTTGAATTCCTTAACCTCTCTCTAAATCAAAATTTAGCTCTGACCTCATTTCATTCTCTGTTCCCTAAAGCACTCATCTTATGTCCTTTGATCATGGAATACTTATTAAACTATGTATATATTACTTTTACATTTATTGTGTACATGAAAGTGTCCTAAATATGACCATAAAAATTATAACCACACTTCACAGAAAATTATACAAATTGAAAGGCACAAAAATTCTGTTTTTATATTCTCCTTCCTATTTCTCCATGTTTTCCTCTTTCTAGACTCCTACGAAAGGTATAGATATAACCATGGCCATTTTGTAAATGACACTGAGGAAGGTATGAATCACAGTTAGCCTTCTGTGCTGTTCTTGAAAGTATTTATTTTCCAGCTCAAAGAATGTGACCTTGACATTTTTTAATACACAGGATGATTTGCTGAAAGGTTAAGAAAAATCATTTAAGTACAGGTAGAGTATTCATAGTATCTGTGGGTTATGCCTACCTACAGGTTTCTAAAAACTACAATTTTTATATAATGTAATAATTCCCATATTGTACTCAATGAATTGGTCTATATGGGCAGTTAATGTAAGCAAAGAACCTCAAAATCCAAAAAGGTATGGCACGATTGAAGCCACTATAATCCAGAGGTCATTTGGAAATCACTAATGATGTAAAACTTGATTTTTAATATTTTCATGGGCCCCACACAATTCAGGAAATCTGAACAGAGATAACAAACAAACAAGCAAACAAAGAAACAAATATAGCTTCTGGAAGGCAACCCCCTAGTGAAAGGAGAACATAGAAAAATCACTTTCCCTGAAGTTGTTGTTTACATAAACAAGATTTGACATTTTTGTTTTGACAAGCCTGCTCTCCCAGAAGTTTTTTTTTTTAATCCAAAATCATACCACTCAAGTCTTCTGGAAATCTTTCAGCTTAGAATATATTTTAGACGGTTTCTAAATTGCCCGTGCCCTCAGGCACCTGGGAGAAACAAACATAAGTCATACCAAAAATCTGAAAAAAATTTCTCAGATAATGATTTTTTAAATTGCAAAATATATGGCTTTTTATCAAGCACAAGCATTAATGGTCAGAAAAAGAAACAAAAGCAATAGAATGGGGTAGTTATAAAAACTACTACATACAGAAAATAAGCTTATAAGTGTTAATAGACGGGGAATTTCTCAATAGAGAAATCAAGAGACAGACAATAAGATATGACTGGGTAAGTTGGCACCTTGCCTGTGGGTGACCCCCATCATGAAGCTGCACTGCAGTGGTGGCATTGAAACTCTGAGGGAAGAAGAGGAGACGAAAGAGGTCCTGTGATTCCTGTGTGAAAAACTTCAAGTTTTTCCTTGGTGCTTGTTCAGAGGATGCGCCCAGTCATGCAGTGCTGCACTGAAGGGCACATGACTATAAACTGGAGAGGAGCCTAACATTCAAGACAGAGGACCAGGAAAAGCAGCCTCTGGGAGTCAGGGTGTGGGTAAGGGGGACCCCCTAATCAGCGTATGAACCAACAGAAGTTCAGAGCAGTGGTTTTACCAGACAGACTCAAAACAGTCTAACAAAAGCTCTGAAACATGATCTGACGTTAGAACCACCGCCCAAGGAGCTGAGACAACTCTCAGTCTAGACCTAATTGTGTCGATTGTTGGCTAAAACAAAAAGACTTGCCGCTATCAGATTTTAACAGGTCCCAGACAGAGACTTCACAACGTACCAAATATATCTGAAACATAATCCAAAACCCATAACATGCGGGGAACAAAAACATTCTTAAAGGAAAAGATTATCAAGGTAAAACTTGCACTCTTAAATGAAAGGCAAAATAGAAATTGTCACAAGAGGGGAGCCTGGGTGGCTCAGTCGGTTGAGCGTCCGACTTCGGCTTGGGTCATGATCTCACGGTTCATGGGTTCGAGCCCCGCATCGGGCTGTGTGCTGACAGCTAGCTCAGAGCCTGGAGCCTGTTTCAGATTCTGTGCCTCCCTCTCTCTCTGATCCTCCCCTGCTCATGCTGTCTCTCTCTCTCTCTCTCTCAAAAATAAATAAAATATTAAAGAAAAAAAGAAATTGTCACAAGAGAAATAGAAATCAAAACACAAACACATGGAAATGTAACAAACTATCTGTTAATATCCTGATGCTGCAAGCTGTAAACATTACACAGGAAAATTTTAAAAGATCTAAATAACTGGAGGATATATCATATTCATGCCTTGAAAGATTCGATATTGTTGGGACACCAATTCTTCCACAATAAAATGTAAATGATCCAAAATAGCCAAAATACTTTCTTAAAAGAGCCAACTTGGAGGACTTCAACTAACTGATTTCAAGAATTGCTCTAAATTTCAGAGCCAGATATATTTAAAAAGTTACATATTTTGATCAGCAGAAGAGAATTAGAAACCCACAAGTAGATTCTCACATATTTGGTGCAACAAAAACTATATTTTTATATGAAAAAAGCAACTTTGAGTCTTAACCTCATGTCATACAGAAAAAATTAATTGGAGATGTATCATTGACCTAATTGTGAAAGCTAAAACAGTATCATTTCTATAAGGAGTCATGAATAAAATGTTTGCAACCTTGGGTTAGGCAAATATTTATTATATAAGACACATACATACACATAAAAATTAATAAATTTAACTTTATCAGAATTAAAACACTTGCTCTTTGAAATACTTTCTTAACAAAACATAAATTAAAGAAAAATAATGGGAAAAATAATTGCAATATAAATATCTGCCAAATAGATGTATACAGAACATATAAAGAACTCTTGGAGACACTTGAGTGGCTCAGTTGGTTAAGCATCCAACTTCAGCTCAGGTCATGATCTCACAGTTTGTGAGTTTGAGCCTCCCATGAGGCTCTGTGCTGGCAGTTCAGAGCCTGGAGCCTGCTTCAGATTCTGTGTCTCATTCTCTCTCTGCACCTTCCCCACTTGTGGTCTGTCTCTCTTTGTCTCTCAAAAATAAATAAATGTAAAAAAAAAAAAAATTAAAACCAGAACTCTTGAAATGCAGCACTAACACAAATAACCCAGCTTAAAAATAGAATATCTAAACAGACAATTTAAAAAAGATATATGGATGACAAATAAACACTTGAAAAGATCCTCAGTACCATTAATCATCAAGAGAATACAAACATAAACCACAATGTCTATATTCTCACTAAATAGTTAAAACTTTTTAACTGACACCAAGAAGTGTAAGTGAAGATATGTAGCAACTGAAACTCTCATGCACACTGGGAGAATGTCAGATGGTACAATCATTTTGGTAAACTTCTTGGTTAGAATATAAAGTAAAGGGGTGTCTGAGTATCTCAGTTGGTTAAACATTCAACTGTTGATTTCAGCTCAGGTCGTGATCTCATGGTTTGTGAGATCAAGCCTGGTGTTGGACTCTGTATTGACAATGCAGAACCTGTTTGTGATTCTCTCTCCCTCTCTTTCTCTGCCTTCCCCAGCTCATGCTCTCTGTCTCTCTCAAAATAAATAAATAGCTTAAAATAAACAGATAAATATATAAATAAATAAAACTCAGTTAAACACACATGCACTATATAGTCCAGCCATTCCACTTCTAGATACTTCCTCAAAAGAAACAAAAATATAGTTAACCCTTGATTAATGCAGGAGGCTAGGGATGCTGACTCCCCACATAGTCGAAAACTTGCTTGTAAGTTTTGACCCCCCCAAATCATAACTTCTAATACCTGCTGTTGACCAGAAGCATCACTGATGACATAAACAATTAGTGTATACTTTGTATGTTATATGCATTATATACTGTAAACTTAGAATATGTAAGCTAGAGAAAAGAAAATGTTATTAAGAAAATTATAAGGAAGGGAACATATAATTATAATATCATACTATAAAAAAATCCATGTATAAGAGGGTCCATGCAGTTCAAATCCATGTTTTTCAAGAAGCAACTCTATATATGTTCATTAACAACTTATGCATAAATATGTTTAGGAACTTTATACATAATAGCCAAAAAACACCAAAAAGAAATGGTCTAAATGTTCATCCAGGGTGAATTGATAAACAAAATGTAGGATACCTATAAAATGGAATACTTAATAATGGAAATAATAATCTACTGACAAATATAATTATATGTATTACTATGAAAAATATGTTGAGTGAATAAGAGGTAAAAAAAAGTGTATGTGCTATATGATTCAATTATTTATGAATTTTTAGAAAGAAGTCAAATCTTCCCACATTTACAAATTCAACTGATTCTGGGTTTCATAGTAAATATATAAGTGCAAAAAATGCTAAGACATTTAAAAAATGAATTAAGACTTTATTTTGCTAGTTACCATAGTTTATTATACAGCTATAGACATTGAGTATGAAAATGGTTTACCAGGAGGGAAGTAGATCAGTAGAATTTAAATAAGATCCAGAAGTAGTTCCATGTAAATATGGGATTGACAACTTATGAACGTAACAGTATCGAAAGTGAAAAAATAAACTATTTATTAATTTGTCCTAAGAACAATTGAAAAAATAGAATTAAAAATGGAGTGTTGTAAAGGAAATAAAGTTATATTCCTGCCTCTCAGATTATACAAAGTGAATTCCATATCAATAAAGTATGTAACCATATTAAATAAAATAGTAAATGACTGAATTTTAAAATTGGACTTTTAAAATTATTAAGTTTACAATGATTTTCCAACAATGGCAGAAGACTAAAACACAAAAGGAGAATTTGACAGTACAACTATATAACAATATGTATTTTTATGACAAAGGACAGCATAAATTATATTAAATGAAAAATGACAGGATTGAAAACTTTTTCATAATACCCAACAAAATACATCTAGAGTCTATAACAGTGCCAAAAATCAATAGTGAAAAGATGAAAAGCCAAAAAATGTTAATTAAAAAAGTTTTGAAAATGTAGAGAGTCACCTACATGTTAAGACAAAATAGAATTGTCTATTCTTTCCTGAAATGATTTATAAATAAGTTGTTGCTAAGGGAGATCAGTAAGAGTATATAGGCAAAATATTAATAAATTTTGAAAAATGAAAAGTATGGGAAATCATCTCACACATAAGTGAATGCTAAAAAAGTGCTGGAAGGAATCAGCAGGGTGCCTTGGTGGCTCAGTTGGCTAAGTGCAGGACTCCTGCTCAGGTCATGATCTTGAAGTTCGTGAGTTTGAGCCCCCTGTGTGCTCAGTGGAGCATTGAGCCTGTGTGGGATGCTTTCTCTCTCTCTCTCTGCCCCTTCCCTGTTCATACTCTCTCTCCATCAATCTCTCTCTCTCTCAAAAATAAATAAGTGAAAAACTTTAAAACAAAAAGTAAGGAAGAATCAACCAGCTGTTAACATTGGTTGCTAGTAGTGAGGTAATGGGATTGGGAGTGTCAGGAAGACGGAGCCTTTCTTTTTAATCCTACCACAGAATTGTACTTACTGTTAGGTAGTTCTCAGACCTGAAAAAGCAGTAGCGCTCACAGATGATGAATATCCATCCTTGTTTTTCTGGGTAAATTTACTACTGTGTTTCATGTAAATATTTTTCTATAATTTCTCTTTTGTGACCATAAATTAACAGAAGCCAGGGCATGGCTCTGTGTGTGTGTGTGTGTGTGTGTGTGTGTGTGTGTGTGTGTGTGTGTTCCCAGAGACTAGCTGATAGTCTTTGTTTTATTTTTTTGTTGTTGTTTTACTTTTCATACTCACATTTGTCTCCACATAATATATTTTCCATCTAAAACTGACCACAGATCTGTACTGAATCTCTTCAGTTTCCAGTTACTTTGCTGTTCCTTAAAATAAATTTCTGGGTCTTTTCTGGTTTGAAGCATTTACTGCTATTCATGACAGGCAAGCATAGGGGTTAAAATAACATAACAAAGTATATTCACACATATCATATATATGCAGTGTATGTGTATGAATATGTATGTATGTATGTATATATATGTATATGCATATTATATATATAGACAGGCACTTAAATATGACAGTAAGATTTCAAGCCATTTAAGTTTCCAGTTATTCTGGGTGGTTTTTGATGACTTTTCTTAGATGGTACTATAAAATTCCATCAAATGCCCCCGTCTTGTTACTTATCAAATCATTTTTTGCTTAGGTCCCCACTTTTGTTTTGGTCTACCAGCAAATTCTAGCTCAAAGACATTTGCATCTGAAGCAGGTATGATAACATAAGACAAGATACGTGAATGGACCAGTTATGCTTTCCTTTTCTTTTTAACATTTATTTATTTTTGAGAGACAGAACATGAATAGGGGAAGAGCAGAGAGAGAGGGAGACACAGAATCTGAAGCAGGCTCCAGACTCTGAGCTGTTAGCACAGAGCCTCACATGGGGCTCAAACCCACATCTGTGGGGTTATGACCTGGCCTGAAGTCAAACGCCTAACCAGATGAGCCACCCGGGCACTCCCACAGTTATGTTTTTCAAAGTGATTGCACAACTGTTTTCTCTGGGACTGTAATTTAATTATTTTATTTCATTTTTCTGTTAATCTATATTCAAGTTTAAAAGGGTAATTTCTTCACAAATTTGAAAAAAAAAAAAAAGCCATATATTGCCACAGGATTTTTGTCACAGTTTGGATCGGGTTTAAGATCTTTTGTATACCAGATGCAGCTCTTCTCTAACTTTCTAGGACAAATAGCTGAAGAACTGAGGTTGACTTAATAAATAAATAGAAGATGTCTTCATGCCTCGAGAAGGGAAAAGGAGATTATGCTTCACTGTACTAACACAGGTTTTCACTACTTAAATCAATGTTATGAAATGAAAAATTGAGTTTGTATAATAATACATGGTTAGGCCCTGTAATTTTAAAAGAAATTGGACCATAGTTAGCACCAGCTTTGCAGTGTAATCAACTATTTGGTCTTAGCTAAACAAAATCATCTGACATAGCAGATTAGTATTATTACCTTTACTTCAATTTTGAATATTAGACATTTTATATTTATTTTGTAATTTTGTTTTATTTTTATAATTATTTTTTTAATATTTTATTTATTTCTGAGAAAGAGAGAGACAGCATGAGCAGGGGAGGGTCAGAGAGAGAGGGAGACACAGAATCCGAAGCAGGCTCCAGGCTCTGAGCGGTCAGCACAGGGCCCGACGCAGGGCTTGAACCCCCAAACCATGAGATCATGACATGAGCTGAAGTCAGATGCTTAACCGACTGAGCCACCCAGGTGCCCCATATTTTTCTAATTCTTTAAAACTCTAAGTATGAGCTTATAATTTATCTTAGGTTTATACATATTCAAATAAAGTTAATACAAAGTGATTTCAGTTAAATGTGGGAGTCCTTAAGAAGTCCTCAAATGGATCTGCACTTATATAGTGCAGAAACATTTAAGTGGTTCTTTAACTTCTTAGTGTATCTTCAATCAACCATCCTGTTCAATCTACTTGACATTTCATCTCCAACTTTCAACAGTATACAGAGACCCAGGCCGAATTTTGCAAAACCTGATAGTTGGAAGGATGATCGTAATTACTTCTGTGAAGATTATATGCCATTCATAAAAGCTTTCCACTCAATAGCTTTAAACTTAACCACTTTAAGTATGCACAGTAAGTATATCAGTATATTAAAAAATAATAAAAATAAGTATTTTAAAAAGTGCCTTTCATATTTTTAAAACAAGAAATAAAAAAGGAAAGTTTATTGCTATACACAGTATTCAGTGAAATAAAGATCAATGATTAAGCAATAGATATGTATTTTCTTTTTGAAAATCAATAAAATAGGCCATTGGGAAACTGATTTATTAGGGATCTTTCATGTTAATAAGTTTCATTTGCCTAAAGGAGTTTATTTCTGTACAGAGTTGGAAAGAAATATTTTAGTATTTAATTTTAAGTATTTTAAAATTTACCTTATTTTAAATGTTATCTATATTCAATGAAAATTAAAATTTTAAAATTCTAAAACTTTTAAAACTTACATAACAAAAATTTTAGATCCATGATTTTAAGTTCTTCAAATTTCACAATTAGTTTAAAATATCAACTTTCTCATTTGCCATTTAGAAAATAGAAGAGCTATTTTCTTTTTTTTTTTTTAAATTTTTCTAATGTTTTATTTATTTCCTAGGAGAGAGAGAGAAAGAGACAGCGTGAGCAGGGGAGGGTCAGAGAGAGAGGGAGTCACAGACTCTGAAATAGGCTCCAGGCTCTGAGCTGGCAGTCAGCACAGTCAGCACAGAGCCCGATGCGGGGCTCGAACCCACGAACCGCGAGATCATGACCCGAGCGAAAGTCAGACGCTTAACTGACTAAGCCACCCAGGCGCCCCGAGAATAGCTATTTTCATCTATAGAGCAATATCAACCATCATTCTCATTCAACTTAAAAGTGTAATAAGCAAAAATATGAGGAAAAAAGGTTAATCCTTTATATGGAGCAAACTTTGCTTCATGAACAATTTACTGTATTATTCCTATTTTTCTCTTTTGGAGAGTACTGGTGAAAATTTATACACTCATATACTACAAGACTTCTGAGGACTGTTGTAGTAAATAGTCCCCACATAACTAAATAACAGCTTTACAGTTTCTAAGACTACTTTCTTACCAAGATCCCAAAATGCACAGCAAAGCTATCTATTGACCAATCTTTTCACAGGGTAAATAAAAGGTCTATAATATCTTTGCTGAGATATAAACTGCCAAGTTTAGAATAAGTTTTAGGAGACCTCATTAAGTCTTTTCACCTTTACTTTCCTTAAGATATATTTTAATTTAAAATTATTATAATTTATAAGACATTTTAGTGTAGAAACTTTCTTTTGATTTTAAAAATCTTGGAAAACATTTTATAGAACTTCCATGAAGCATTATTTGATATAAAACATAGAAATGTATTTTACTTATGATTTTTACTTTTAAAATACACATTAATAGTAATCCCATTATTTCCTACAGTGTTGAACATTTTATATTTTACAGCAAAATGTGAGATCATAAAAACTTTTTTCAAAACTTCATTATCCTATAAGTTAAATATTCTCTTGCTATCTTAGGTGCTTTCCTTGTTTCACTAGTTTAGCTTTTTTTAAGCAAAGTTTTCATATGAACAATTTCTAATAGACTTCCAGATATACAACACTTGTTAAAAATTCATGCCAGCCAGAATACAAGAAGGTCAGAAAATGCCTTTGAATTTATGCCATGGTCTTTTCGATAATTCATTCAGGTTTTAAAAGGGAAATTCTTCACTAAGCAAAGGACCTAATGCTTATTAATTTATATGGTTAAGCAAGGGACGCCACTAATTCATTTATTAAATATCAAAGACCATATGTTTTCACCCCTTGTCCTTGCTTATTGATTAATTGCCTTAAGCCAATATAGATGAAAGCAGGGGGGAAAATGCAGTAACCTAGGTAGGTTTCTGATCTCATTTTTTAACCTAATGAAAGATGACACTTCTTTACATTTCTGTGCAAAAGCCCAGATGCTACAGTTTAAAATGGATTTTCTTGTGTAAGTGTGAATTTTAATAATACTTGAGAGATGTGGTGTAATCACTTAGAAGTGATGGACATGAAATGAAGAAGTGGAGGAAATGAAAGTTAAGGAAGCAGTAATCCACTATGGAATGTGAGACAGTTCTCCAGATGTAAAACATTGCTCTTGGATACAGTTAATGCATCAGAACATGCTGTTCAAAGCATGCTAACTGGCGCTAATAGATGTTCAGGAGACAAGGAGGGGAGGCAGAAGGGCAAGAGTTTTTTGGTCAAATCAGGTAGAGAAATACTGGGTAAAACATAAAAAGATTGGGGGTCTCTGGGTGGCTTAGTTGTTTGGACATGGGACTCTTAATTTCGGCTCATGTCATGGCCCCAGGGTTATGGGCTTTTACTCCACATCACGCTCAATGAGAATGGAGCCTGCCTGGGATCCTCCCTCTTTCTCCCTCCACCTCCCTGCCCACCTCACACTTGCTCTTTCTAAAAAACAAAACCAAAACCATGGAGCACCTGGGTGGTTCCGTCGGTTAAGCGTATGACTTCAGTACAGGTCATGATCTCATGGTTCATGAGTTTGAGCCCCATATTGGGCTCTGTGCTGACAGCTCAGATTCTGGAGCCTGCTTCAGATTTCATGTCTCCTTCTCTCTCTGCCCTGCTTATCTTTTCTCTCTTTCTCTCAAAAATAAACATTAAAAGAAATTAAAAATAAATAAATAAAATAAAAAAAACAAAAAATCATAAACAGATTAGATAGATGGTAGATGAAAGATATCTAGATAGATAGATAGATAGATAGATAGATAGATAGATGATAGATAGGGATAGAGATGTATAGAGACACACACACACACAGAGACACACACACACATTTCTTTCCTGGAAGTTTGGCAGGTTGTGTGTGTATTTGTGTTTGTTTGTTTGTTTGTTTGTTTGTTTTGCTTATGTTTATGAGTTAGAGAAAGACATTGCCTAAATTAGGCAGAGTTGGAATATAATGAAAGAAATCTTGTAGCACACAGATTTGACCAGGATAGATAATAAGTTTGGAATATACAGAAGCAAGAATTGGGGTGATAAGAATTTATCAAAAGTCTTATCAGGGAACCGAGGTACTGCATGAGCCCCAGTTATTTTTGATTAACTAAAGTTTCAGCCCTTCAGGCATTCAGGTTAAGTTTCAAACTTAGAAGAGACAGGCTTCAATTGGCTAGTTTGGGTTACATGTTCACCCCTTAAAAATAAAAGGCTCCTTTTTATTTACAATTCCATCAAGACTGCACAATAGAAGAGAACTAACTGCAGAAAAGAGATCAAGGTGCTGTTTTCCAAAGGAAGGGAATTCTGGATAACCTTAAATATAATAAAACTTAGTACAATGTAGGAATCTCATGAATATTTTTACAGGTTTTTTTTCTTAAGTTTATTTGACATTGAAACTTTAATTTTATTTGTTTTTATTTTTTCAGAGCATCCGTATGACAAGTAATGTTTTAAGATATTGCCTGAGGGTAGGGCTGCCTTAGAAGCACAGTTCCTTTGATCACACTGCATCGTCAGTGGAGAGCATATTTGCTATTTTTGAAAAGGTCTCCCTTAGAACTAAGCCTTTTGGATACTTGTTTTTGTGCATAACATGAGTATGCAATGTGTAAGTGGGGAGGAGAGTGAAATTGACTTTGTCAACTTGGGCTGCTGGAACAAACTACCATAGACTGGAGATACTAAAAACATGCCATTTCTCACAGTTCTGGAGGCTGGAAAGTCAAAGGTTAAAGGGCAAGCAGATTTGGTGTTGGGCAAGGTGTGATCTCTTGTCTCTGGTGAGCTGCCTCTTTACTCTGTCTTCACATGGCCTCTCCTCAGTACACGAGCAGAGAGAACTTTCGTATCTCCTTCTCTTTTTATAAGGAAGGTTATCAATCCCATACTGACCTCATCTAAACTTATTTTACCTCTCAAAAGCCGCCCCCCGCCTTGAAATACTGTCATTCTGGTGAATAGGATTTTAAGATATGATTTTGAAAGGAATACACATGCAGTCCTTGACGGAAATGGTCTATATTTTTTGTAAAAAAGCAAAGAGAGAGATTCCATTTTATAGGCTCTTTTACCAAATACGTATCTTCTACACTTTTAAATAAAGAGTCAAAGGAAGATGTGATAGTATAACAGTGGTAACTAAGGTTTATTAAGCATTTTGTATGTGCTAAGCCTATCTTGAGCATTTTACATTCATTATTCTATTTCATTATCACAACACCCCAATATAGAATATACTGCTACTAATATTCTAACTTTACAGATTAGAAAATATGAACACATGATCATATAAGCTAATAAGGCAGAGAGCCATAGGAGGATTTTGTATTTTTGAATATATAAAAGATTTTTTATTTCAGTGTTTATGCTTTCTCATTCACTTATTTAAATAATATAGTGAAAATCTATGAGAGATATTGATAGTTTTAAACACTTAAATGTTACCATTCTGTTTAGGATGTTTACATAACTATAGAGTTTCACTGGCAAAACCTTTGCTTGAAAGAGTATTTATTAAAGTAACAGAAAAAAACACTTCTGCAAACTGTGTGTAAAAATTGTTATGGCTTTTGGCATATATTTCTGTTCACCTGATTTATTAGCCTTTAAAAATATGCAAAATTAAATATGTGCAACTGACACCTCTGTAAAGATTATAGTTAATTCATTTTATAATCACATCTCAGGCATTTTATGAGAGTTGGATGATTTAAAATCCAATATGGGATATAGATCTTTCATGCATTCCATTTGATTATGGTCAGGAGGTCCTGAACCATGGAAAGAACATGATTTTCTTGCTTAGTTTACTAAGGCAATATTTATACATAGCTACCTAGAATTTGAAGATTTTTTTGTAGGGAAATGCCAAAGCTTATTTCTCTTTCACAGCATGTTATAGATTTCAAAAATAAATGGAAGTCATTAAGGAGTTATTTTCAACAATCTTATATTTCATTCATTCAAAGAAAAAAGAATTTGCTTAAGGCTACCATTTCTAAACCTAGTTTTGTGACATATTAATAAATTCTAAAAGAACTTAAAGCACTCCTTCAGCTGTTAAATATAAACCATTGTAAGATGGTATAAGATGCACTTTTTACCTTTTATATACACATACATGACTCTTAGTTCAAGTTCAATAGTTTGGATTGAATTGCTTATGATTTGAAAATTGACAATGTATATAAAGTTCTATTGCAAGGCAGAAAACACACTTCTACATTTATCATAGTCTGTGGCCATATTAAATAGAATATGGGAGGAGAATGGTGATAAAAATGTATATAAATTGGCATATATAACTATTTTCTTCCAGAAAAACCAACTACTCATATTGGCAAAGGATTAGAAACCTCTTTTTATAATTTTCTTTCTGAGTGCTCACTTTGGCAGTGCATATATATGCAATATATAATTTTCTTTCTGATATTAAGTACTTTCATAATCTTAAATTGCTTGCTCTTCTGAACTGTGTTTAAATAAATTCTGGAACTCTGAGGAAGCTAATAGGAAGCAACTGAATCTTCACTATTTCTCAAAAGAAGTACCTTTCCTTTGGTTGAAAACTTCTAGCTAGACACCACTCTCCACAATAGCTAAAACATGGAAAGAGCCTAAGTGTCCATCAACAGATGAATGGATCAAGAAGATGTGGTTTATCTATACCATGGAATACTACATGGCAATGAGAAACAATGAAATCTGGCCATGTGTAGCAAGATGGATGGACCTGAGGGTGTTATGCTGAGCGAAATAAGTCAGGCAGAGAAGGACAAATATCATATGTGTGCACGTATAGGAGGATTAGGAGGAACTTAACAGAGGACCAAGGGGGAGAAGAAGGGCGGAAATGGGGGAAAGGGAGAGAGGCAAACCATGAGAGACTCTTGAATGCTGAGAAACAAACTGAGGACTGATGGATGTGGGAGTGAGGGGGGAGATGGGCATGGAGGAGGGCACTTGCGGGGATGAGCACTGAGTGCTATGTGGAAACTAAATTGACAATAAACTATTTGTAAAAAAAAAAAATAAAATAAAATAAAATTCCTCAGGTGAAAACAAAAACAAAAACAAAAACAAACAAAAAAAACTTCTAGCTAGAAGAGAGTCCTTATCTTAAGGACAAGCCATCATTGCATGTGAACAATTAGAGGCTATATTTGAAGGTACATCTTAGCCTAATAAAATATTTTCTAGTTGTTTCCACCCCATCCACACAACAATCTATCAAAACTTCTCTGGCCTAAGAACCCTTCAGTACTTGAAGATGGATGACAGTCATGGATTCCTCACACATTTATTTTTCAAGTTAAATGTTTCTGACTCAGGGCACCTGGGCGGTTCATTTGGTTAAGCACGTGACTTTGACTCAGGTCATGATCTCGCGGTTCCTGAGTTCGAGCCCCATGTTGGGCTCAGTGTCCACTGCTCAGAGCCTGGAGCCTGCTTCAGATTCTGTGTCTCCCTCTTTCTGCCCCTCCCCCACTCATGTTCTGTCTCTCTCTCTCTCTCTCTCTCTCTCTCTCTCTCTCTCTCTCTCTCCTCTTTCTCTCTCTCTCTCGCTTGCTCTCTCTCTCTCAAAAATAAATAAACATTAATTTTCTTTTAAGTTTCTGGCTTATTGAATCATTTTTTAAAATATCAGCACACTTCAAAACCCTTTTTGTCTTACTTTCTTTTGACACTCTTTTTTAACAATATTTTTTTAAAAATCTGGCATCCACAATTCTAAGTCCAGTATGACTCGAGTGGATTGAGAATAATGTATTTTCTGATATGGTGACTATTCTTCTTTTAATGCAACTAAACTTACATTAGGAAAGGTTGTTTTGTTTTGTTTTGTTTTGTTTCAGTAGGCACACTACTCCTATGGTACTAATTGAATATGCAAACTGCTAAATTCCTATATATGTTAACCAATGAATTGCTCAGCCACAAGACTATTGTCTTTTACTTTCAGAGCCAAATCTTTAACTCAAAACCCAGGAGCCAACCCTTTTCTCCTCTATTTAACACTATTATTACCACTCTATTTTATTTAAAAGTAGACTTTTGTCTCCAGATATTGTATGTTGTTCCTAATATCATGACACAGGAATTTTTAAGTCAGCCTCTTATATCACTAATAAAGATTCTTTAACTGCAAAATGGGGAATTAGACTATATAGAGCACATCACAGTTCACACACACATACACACACACACATACACACAAATTTAGATATAATTTGGGTAATAGTTTAACCAGATAGAAATCAAACTACTATTATGTAGCACTTATTAAAAAGGCTTTCTGTAATAAAATCAAGATTTATCACGTGTCTTGCTGAAATCAGCATTCCACATGTTTGTTCTCTTACCTAAGTTATTAGTCTGCAAATTTTTTCAGAAAATAAAATGAAGTTGTATCCCAGTATTAGATAATTCATTTTCTAAATACCTTCAAAATTTTGCTAATAATATATTCTACTAAGTGTGTTTCTCTGGAACAAAGTTCTCAATCTTGGTTGTATATTAGAATCACCAGGGGGCTTCGAGAATACACTGATAGCCAGGCCCCATCCAGGTTAACTCAATCTGAATCTCTGCTAAAGGGCCTGAGCACTATATTTTTAAAAATCCCTAGGTAATTCTGATGGGTTTTTAGGACATTTTTGCCCAAACAAAAGCGTAATACCTCTGATTCACTTTAGCCAAACTTCAAATCATCTCATGCTGTATGCTGATGTAAATGATTAATTGAATAATTAAATGATATTAATTAGAAGACATGGAATCATTCCTTTTTCAATTATTAAATTCCATTCCATCAAGAAGGATGTGTCAATTTGGTATTAATATTTATTTAACATTTTTGTAACACTTGTTAAGATTCCTATATTTTTAATAAAAGATGTCACACACAGAGTTTTGACAGGCATTGAGAAAGAGGGATTTTTAAAAATTTTTAAATATTTTATTTATTTCTGAAAGAGAGAGACAGAGAGAGACACAGGGTGAGTAGGGGAGGTTCAGAGAGAGGAAGAGATACAGAATCTGAAGCAGGCTCTAGGCTCTGAGCTGGCTGTCAGCACAGAGCTCGACGCGGGGCTCGAACCCGTGAACCGCGAGATCATGACCTGAGCTGAAGTCCGACGCTTAACCGACTGAGCCACCCAGAAGCCCCAAGAGCATTTTAAATAATGGGAAAAACTGGGGTCACCTGGGTGGTTCACCAGGCACCCTGAGAAAGAGTTTTAAAATATGATTTTAAAATTCATCATAGTTTTTCTATTAGTAGTGACACTTGGTTTTTGTTTGCAAAGTAATCAAAATACCTTTCTTAAAACAACTGTAACAGAAGTAACGTGAGTTCACTCCTTGGTGAGTTGCAGGTAGAGACCACAACTAGGTGGAGTTGTCACACAAAGGAAATGTTATTTGTGGCAAATAAGTAGGTCACAGGGAATAACTTCCAAAGCTTCGAGTCCCTAAGCAGAGGTTAGTGGGTTTCTTCTAGTTAGGGTTAGGATGTATATTCAGAAAAGGGAGTTTTTTCATTGTATGTAGAGGTGGGCATAAGGTGGCACATATATCTTAAGGAAACATGTCTAGGCATATATTGTATATTATGTTCATATCGTTTCTGGTCCTCCTTCGGCAGAGATTGTAACATCATAGTGAAGTGAAGATAACTATCAGACAAGGAGAAGGGGCTATGGGCATGCTCCAATAGCCAGTATGAACTGATGGCATCCTGGCCATCACCTTATCTCAGATAAGTAATGCAAGGTCTCTTTTATTTTTGAAACAGCACTGGGAATTTTTACCACAGATTTATTGTCTCTGATACAGTTAACTAGACAGCTGTTAGTCTCTGAGTTCCCTTTGTTCCCCTAAAATCCTCAACTATTGTTATTTTTGCATCTCTTTGTAATTCTGACACCCCCTAGGAAGTTCTGCAAGAAGTATGCTTGGGCAAGCAGGGTCAGAGATGGTGGAAGATCCAAAATGGCCAAAATGACTTCTCTGTGTCATGAAAGTTATGTCTGTCTTTCTTTTTCTGGGGACCTCTAATTCTTTCTGCTTTCACAAATACTGATAGTGCACAGAAATGGCTGAAATCCTGACAGTTAAGCAATGGACAGATGGTTGGGAAGTAGTAGTCTGGAGTGCTAGAATCTATCAATTTATCTCTTCTTTTAAAAATATCAGGATGATACTTTTCAAGTCTTCTTTCTTTAGGTTTCTCAAAACTGCATTCTGAATTGTCTGAAGTACTACTTAGTAACCTTGAGTATCTCATCATCTAGGGCGGGAAATAAGTCTATAGGAAGGGTTGTTGTTGGTTCTTGCTTAGTATCTTGTCTCCTAGGTTGGTTTTCAATGTCCGTTGGTCATCAGATTTTAGTTCAACATGAAACTTTGATTTCAGTTTTGTTCCAATTCAATTAACTTCTTTTTTTTTTAATATTTTAGTTATTTTTGAGAGAGAGAGAGAGAGACAGCATGAGCAGGGGAGGGTCAGAGAGAGAGGGAGGCACAATATCTGAAACAGGCTCCAGGCTCTGAGCTAGCTGTCAGCACAGAGCCCAATGCGGGGCTGGAACTCACGAACCACGAGACCATGACTTGAGCAGAAGTCGGACGCTCAACCGACTGAGCCACCCAGGTGCCCCTCAATTAACTTCTTAATCATGTTTGATTTTTTTAAGTTAAATTAGGAGTAGAAATTATCCCACCCAAATCGCAATATTGTGTTTTTTAGTATTATTTTCAAAATTTTCTGTATTTTAGTTTTATGTACTAAAAGTTTATTTCTCCATTTTAAATAAGATATCTTTAATAAACCACTGTATTAAGTTTTAGTTAATTTTTCATGAAAAAAAATTTCTGATCTCATATCCTATCTTAGCTTGAAAATCATCCTATCAAGTAATCTTAATTTATAGGTGAAGAAATGAAAGTTAAGAAAATAGTAATAAATCGGGGCTCCTGGGTGGTTCAGTCAGTTGAGTGTCTGACTTCGGCTCAGGTCATGATCTCACAGTTCGTGGGTTCGAGCCCTGCATCAGGCTCTGTGCTGACAGCTAGCTCAGAGCCTGGAGGCTGCTTCAGATTCTGTGTCTCCCTCTCTCTCTTACCCTCCTCTGCCTATGCTGTCTCTCTCTCTCTCTCTCTGTCTCAGAAATAAATAAAACATTAAAAAAAAGAAAATAGTAATAAATAAAAGCTGATATTTGCCCCACACTGTTACAAGTATTTTACCATGTGTTTTAATTTTATTATTGTACCTAATGTCCACAGTAATATTATGAGACAGATATATTTTTAAATCCTTGTTTAAGAGGTTCATAAAAAGAACCCAACTGGTCATCACCTAGTATTTGGTAGATTGAGAAAATTTTTAAAAATTTCTGCCGTAATCTTTATTATTGCCATCCTTGTGCTGGCTTTAATCTTCATCTGTTGTTCTTTTTCTGGGTCTTTTAGGTGTGAGGTTAGGTTGCTTATTTGAGATTTTTCTTGCTTCCTGAAGTAGATTGGCATTGCTATATACTTCCCTCTGAGGTCCACTTTTGCTGCATCCCAAGGGTTTTAGACCATTGTGTTTTCATCTTCATTTATTTCCTTGTATTTTTTTAAATTTTCTTTTATTTCCTAGTTGCCCCATTCATTGTTTAGTAGCATGTTGTTTAACCTCTGTGTATTTGTGGTCTTCCCAATTTTTTTCTTATGGTTGACTTCTAGATTCATAGCCTTGTGGTCAGAAAAGATGCATGGTATGATCTCAATCTTTTTGTATTCATTGAGGCCTACTTTGTGACCTAGTATGTGATCTATTCTGGCAAATGTCCCATGTGCCATGTGTTTAAAGGAATGTCTGTTCTGCTATTTTCGGATGAAATATTCTGACTGTATCTGTTAAGTCCATCTGAGCCAGTGTGTCATCCAAAGCCATGTTTCCTTGTTGATGTAGATTGAGAATTTACATCTTAATCTGTTATTCTGTAACCTCAACTCATGACTATGAGAGTTCCTCCACCTCAATATTGTAAAAGGCTGTAGATACTAGGCCTGCTGAATCCCAACCTGGCATTTTTAAAGTATAAGCATTGCTTTCCAGTTTCAACAGGGAATTTCCCATATAACCATGATATCTTGTTTTGGCATTTCCTCTTTTTTTATTATAGTAAATTTATAATTAAAAAGAAAATAATCTCACGTATTCATTAAACTATGTTATAACCTACAACAGCATTTTTAAACTTAAATTCTATTGAGATTTTGTGCAGAATAATTGTTTGTAGGAGCAAGGGACAAGGGAGCAGTTCTGTACATTGTAAGATGTTTAGCAACATCACAGATGCTAATAGTGTCCCAATAGTAATAGATGCCGATAGTATCCCCAAAATTGTGACCATAGAAAACATCTTCAGACATTGGCCAATGTCACCTGGGGAATAGAATTGCTCCTGGATGAGAACCACTGCTCTACAAAATTCAGGTCATGTGATCATACCATTTTTCCTTTCCCAAAAGCTGCTTCCTGTGTTCCCAAATCCTTACTGATAGTATCACCACATTCAGTTCTTTGACAAAAGTCGTATAGATTTTTAGAAGGGATTAGAAACTTCTTTAAAAAGTCGTTATCATTTACAATACCCTTTTCTCTATTTTTTCTCCATTTAGGAATTACATCTTCATAAAAACACCCTTCAGTTTCTTTCTAAAATATTTGAAAGAAAAAATTATTTTCAAAGCAAAACAATTCAAGAATTGATCACATTCAGTTTTATTTAAATTGAATTCCTTTTAAACCTTATTACTGAGACCTTTGCACTTCGCCTATTTGTAACTTTAGTAGAAAGTCTCCATGGTTGGGCAGGCAAATATACTATATTTCCAAGATAAAATGCCTTCTATGGTTTTTTTTTCTAAGTATGTGATTTTCCCTTTAGGAGAATTTCCAAATAGTATACATAATCTTAACATAAAATTCTATTCTTCTCTTTATATTAGGATTGTAACTACTGAGCATGGTATAGCTTTCGTTATGATAATTTAGGTCCACATCTCACATCACAGTTGCCTTCTTCATGTTAAGATTTTATGTTTATTTTATCATACTTATACTCAGTATTGTTATTTAGAAATATAAAGACATTAAGTTGCATTCAAAGTATATTTACTTGTTTTTCCTTAGATATCATAGGTATCTACATCACTATTTTTCCTCTTTGTAATTTACTTGATGCACATCATTTATATATTATTGACCTTTCCTCATGGCACTTGCTTTCCCTCTTGAGATTTAAGAATCTTGTTGATTATATCAGTGAATGTCCTGAAAAATATGTCCTCTCCAGGCCCATGAAATGCACTTTGTCACTGCAGGAGCTACTGATTTTGTTAGCATAATTATGTCCAAAAGAACCAAGTTCTGTTCTTTGATGTCATTTATCCAACCAGCTGTTCACTTCTCATATCTGCTTTTCTATCCAAAGGTATGACCTTCAAATGGGGAAAAAAAGATGAACACACCACCTGGATTTCATGCCCTTCAATTCCCTGCATAATACTTGACAGACTCTAGAGGTTTGTTTGGTTTTTTTTTCTTCATCTTCTTCTTCTTCCTTTTTTTTTTTTTTTTTTTTTTTTCGGTAAGCTCCAGTGTGATTCTCCTGTATTTCAGCCCAATTGGGTAAAAGGTTAATGAGTTTTTTGTTCTTAATCCTGGGTAAAATCTCTTTCACATATTAGTCACATGTTCCAAGACGACACCCCAGTACCTTTTCAACTGATTAGCCTGAGTCTGTTTGCATCTGGAAGAGAAATCACCAATATTCATATCTGATCTCTTCTCACAAGTATTTGTCAAGCCTAGCCAGATTTCCAAAGTTTGGTATTTTCATGTGACATGTGGAATGTTATATGTCCAAAAAACCAGATTTACTATTGGTAGAAATATCTTCAGGTGGTATGGAATTTCCTTTCTGTCAATATTTTGACACTTTTTGGTTTCCATCTAATTATTGAGTAGCTTTTTTCCCAATGCTTGCTCTTTGGGTTCTTTCCCCATCCTCTCTGAATAAACTGACCCTAAGTAATTATTTAACAATGCCCCTTCCTTTTTAATTTTTTTTTACAAGTAGTGTTTTCAACTTCATATTGGATACAGACAGTAAGAAAGAGTTAACATACATCCAATAAGTCCCTTGAAATGATTCCTTACTGTTCTTTACTTCCATATACATGGTTTCTTTACAGCTTCTCTAAGAATTCTTTCTTTCATTCATTCATTCTGTGCCTATTTGTAGAGTGACTACTATATTAACATTACTGTTCTAAACTCTGAGGATTTGGCTGAGAAAAATATGACAAGAACCTTGTTCTCGTGGTGTTTACATTTAATTAGAGACAGAGGGTAAAATATAATCCAGTACAAACCACAATTTCACATAGTGATAAATAAATCTGGATGCTTGCGAATTCTGTCTTGAAGATAAACCTGGCCAGTTCTGTCTTCTGATGACTTCTGCAAACGCACTAACATGCTGATCAGTAACACCTTCCCTACTACTAAGAGATGTTTTTTAAATGTTTTTTTATTTATTTCTAGGAGAGAAAGAGAGACAGCGTGAGCAGGGGAGGGTCAGAGAGAGAGGGAGTCACAGACTGAAACAGGCTCCAGGCTCTGAGCTGGCAGTCAGCACAGAGCCTGACGCGGGCCCAAACACACAAACTGCGAGATCATGACCTAAGCGAAAGTCAGACGCTTAACCGACTAAGCCACCCAGGCGCCCCACACCTTCCCTACTTCTAGAACAGCTTCTCCTCCTTGAATATCAGCAAAAAAACCCAGAACCTCAAATCAGAATATGAATATAGTTATTTGTTTATATTCCTGAGAGGTGTACTATTGTTGGAAGAGATATACATTTCATGCATATTCAGAAATAAAGGTAAATGTCCCAGTCATTAAGAAAACAAACTTAAGTATCAAATGAAAACGGTTTGATTTCCCTAGTGGCTATACTAGTTGTGAGTTTGAACAAATTTCCTTACTTCTTGGAGCCTCAGTTTTCTCTCCTATAAATTAGAGCAATCCACTTAGCAAACTATGTCCTAGATTTACAGTGAGAATAAAATGTAATATCTAACCTAAAGTTCATAACTGAGTACCTAGCATATGATAGACAAAAATGTGGTTTATCTCTTATTAATCTACTTTTTTATGATACTGCCATCATCTAGAAAAGTTCTAAGACAGAAATATTTACTTGCATAATAATAGCCCTTTGATTTTCTAGCAGTCTCAGATTCATGAATTTAATTCCTTTTTAAAACTAGGAAGCCTGGCTTAGTTTCCTTCAGTTTTTTGTTTGAAAAATATTAATAAATTACAGATACTCCAAATACATGTGATTTGTATATTAATAAACAAGCCTTGCTTTTCCTGTTTTCTTGGCTGGCAGTACTATCTTCTGTACAGATGATTTAGAAGCCAGATGCAGAGCAATTTGTGATGTAGATGCCCCCTACTGTGAAGCAATTATTGCCCTAGAGGCTCTTATCTTGCCTGGTTATAATTTTATTATAAAGCAAACAAATTTTTTACTGTGGAATGTTTATCAACCTGTAGCAACAGAGTCATTATGGATATCAATTTACATGACCAGATTGGCAGACATGCTGTAATGGTTTGCATCATAGCATTCACGGCAACAAATAAAGTCTAAAGTTTTCTCCAACTACATCTATTATCAATAGAAGCATATCTGCCAGTCTCCTTTCTTCATTCTTGTTGCTCAAAATGCAGAAAAAAGTTCTTTGAAAACTCTTTCAAGACATGAGCATAGATATTTCAAATTATTTAAAATTCTAAATAAGGAGTCTTGGAAATAACATGCTAAGGGGAAAAAAGATAAATATATAGAATTTTATATAAAAGAGAAATTGACATTGAAAGGGGAAGGAAATGAGGTTGAGGTGAAAGATGAGTTGGTGTTTTAACCACATAACAACTATAAGTCCTATCCCTGAAAGCAGAAACATGGGCCAAGAAGATTTTTATTGTCTTACTGCTTAAAGGCATTGTCTTTCTAGCAGCAAGGCAATGTGTATAAAATTTTGTAGCACCTTCAGATATACTACAAACTTAATTACTGTTTAAAGGAAAAATTACATATTTCAAAAGGAAAGGGGAAGTCTGAATTTTCCATTAAATTTTGGATAAACTGAGAGGACTCTGGAAAGAAAAATTGAATTAAGTTTCAATTAAAAGAAACCATATTTGTAAAAAATATAAGTCAAATTTAAAGTAGAAGGGGACTTTGAAATTTTGTGAGAATAGATAGCATAGAAAAGATTTTTAATACAATATATGATTATATATTTTTATTTTCTACTGCTTATAAGAACATCAGCAGCTGTTAGTAAAAGAACAGATTGTGTGGCACCTGGGTGGCTCAGTGGGTTGAGTGTCCAACTCTTGATTTTGGTTCAGATCATGATCCCAGGGTCTTGGGATTGAACCCCACATCAGGCTCCACACTGATCATGGAGTCTGCGTAGGATTCTTTTTCTCTTCCTCTGCCCCTTTCCCCAACTCATGTACACTCTCTCTAAAAAAAAAAAGTTAAAAAACATAGATTCTCTTCTGAAAGATTGAGTTTAAATGAGCAATAATATTTGCTGTAAGTTCATATTTCTAAACTTCTCATTTTATGTAAACGACAGGCACTTTTTTATGAGCAATATTTTCAAAACCCCTAAAATAAAAAGTTAATACTTTTGGAGGAAAAATATTAGCATAATTGTGAAATGAAAAACCAACATCAGCAAAGTCAAATTTTCTTAATATCAGCAAGACAGTACAAGAAGAATACTTAAACATGAGTTAACAGCTTGCTTCTCTGATGATCATTCATCATAAGGAAAAGGAAAGGAGGTGGGATCAGTAAGGAAATAATGAAGAAAATATGTCTAACCATTTTTATTTGTCAGCTACAGCATTTCCTGCTGATTAAGCTGGCTGTTGTGAATGGCTAATGAGAATAAAACGAAGATTGAAGTGCAAGAAAGAAAAATTAAAAGATTTATCTCCTTTTTTATTAGAATATATGGTGTGAATATAAAACTAGGGAAGAAATAACACTTGACATCATTTTTAGCTTCAAATGATTTGTTTGCTTTAAAAAGAAATAACACAGGGCTGACATGTAAGAAGTTTGGAAACCACCACCTTATCCTAACAACAAGTAAACACTGAACAAATCTGAAAATCAACAACCATTCTTAGATCTATAAGAGAAGTTAGGTCAGAGGACAAACTACTGCCCTCTAAATTGGAGAGACAGGTGAATATAAAGAATTACAACTTACTGGGAAAGAAACCCATGACTTGAAATCTCTGTGGAACTAGTGCAGGGGTAGGGAAAGCTGAACTATAATTGATGAATTGCAGGAGGCTCAGTATGGGCAACTCTGAAGTGAAGAACTTCAGGGATGGCCTGTTGGTTGGCTCAGTCAGTTAAGTGTCTGTCTCTTGGATTTGGCTCAGGTCATGATCTCAGGATTTGTGACTTCTAGCGTCACATCAGGCTCCATGCTGACAGTGGAACCTGCCTGGGACTATCTCTCTCCCTCTTCCTCTCTCTCTGTCTCTCCCCTGCTTGCTCTTTCTGTCTCTCTCTAAATAAATTAAACAAAAAAAAAAAAAAAAAGAACTTCAGGGAGATGCAGCCTTGGAAAGCCCATACTTTTTTTGAATTTTACTTCCTGAAGTTCTATCAGGTTCTCACAGTGAATAACAAATAAAATTTCCTTCAGGCTTCCTGCACAGTGAAGAGAAAAGGGATCATTTTGAAATATAGCCAAACTTTTTTTTTTTTTAACATGGTCTTCTCTTAGGAGAAATTATTTAACCAGAAACTAACTGCTGGGATGTTATCACAGCCTTGCTGTCCTGGTCCCATTGGGCTCTGGGTTGGCAGTTCAGAGATGTCTTGGGATTCTCTCTCTCTTCCTCTCTCTCGATGCCCGTCTCCCACTCACATGCACATGTGCGCTCCTTCTCTCTCTCTCAGTAAATAAACTTAAAAAAATAATATCAATAATGTATACCATTATGTATGCTTACGTATACATATTGTATAAGTATATATATATGTTTATTTATATTTAAGTTAAATGAAGGATTGCAATGGTATAAGGGATGAAAGGAAAGAATTAGGATTGTTTTATTATTAAAGATGTTCACTGTATATGCAAAACAGCATAGTGTTACTTGAAAATAGAGGTGGATTAGTTGTAACTGTATATTGCAAATTCTGGGGCACTTGCTAAAACAGTTAAAAAGAAATATACTTATATACTAAGAAAGGACAGAAAATTTAATCATGTGGGAATATCTTAAGAAAGCATACCTACCAAATATCTACACCCAACTACCTAACTATATATTTAATGGTGACAAACTTGAAGCTTTTCTACTAAGGTCAGGAACAAGTAAAGGATGTTCCTTCTCACCACTTCTTTACTACATCTTAATCAGAAGTCCTAGCTAACACACTAAGACAAGGAGAGCATATGCAAAGTGTGTAAATTGAGGAAAAAATAAAACTCTGCCTGTAGATAACATGATGGTGTGTGTAGAAAATCTGAAAGAATTGACCAAAAACCTCCTGGAAATAAGAAGCTATTGGGGCGCCTGGGTGGCTTGGTCGGTTAAGCGTCCGACTTTCGCTTAGGTCATGATCTCGCGGTTCGTGGGTTCAGGCCCCGCGTTGGGCTCTGTGCTGACTGCCAGCTCAGAGCCTGGGGCCTGTTTCAGTCTGTGACTCCCTCTCTCTCTGACCCTCCCCTGCTCACGCTGTCTCTCTCTCTCTCTCCTAGAAATAAATAAAACATTAAAAAAAAAAAAGAAGCTATTATAGCAAGGCTGTAGAATACACAATTAATATAAAAATGTCAATTGCTTTCCTATATACCAACAATGAAGAAATGAAGTCTGAAATTAAAGATATCACTTAAATTGCCACACGCCAAAATGAAATGCTTAGGCATAAATCTATGAAAATATAAGATCTATGAAAACTACAAACTCTGATGAAATGCTCAAAAAAGAACTACATAAGTAGAGAAATATTTCATGTTAATAGATAGGAAGATGCAATATTGTCAAGATATCAGTTCTTCCCAACTTGATCTCTAGATTCAGTGCTATCCCAATCAAAATCCCAGAAGATTACTTTGTGGATATTGATATACTGATTCTAATGTTATACAAAGAGACATAAGACCCAGAATAGCCAGTACACTATTGAAGGACAAAGAAAAAAGTGCAAGGACTGACACCATCTGACTTCAAGGCACACTATACAGTTACAGTAATCAAAATAATGTGGCATCAATAAAAGAATAGACAAAAAGATTAAAGTAACAGGTTAGAAATGGAGCTCTCTAAATACAATTGACTAGTCTTTGGGAAAAGAGCAAAGGCAATACAATGGACCAAAAGATAGTCTTTTCAACAAAAGCTGCCAGAACAATTGGGCAACCACATGCAACAATGTTAATCACAGACTTATATCCTACACAAAAATAACTCTTAGAAGATAACATAGGAGAAAATCTATGTGATCTTGGATTTGGTGATGGCTTTTTAGATATATAACTAAGGCTTGATCCATGATTGAGTGAATTGGTAAGTCTTCATTAAATTATTTTGTTTTCTCAGGGCACCCATGTGGCTCAGTTGGTTAAGTGTCCAACTCTTGATTTCAGCTCAGGTCATGATCTCATGGTTCATGGGATCAAGCTCTGTGTCAGGCTCTGCTCTAGCAGTGTGGAGCCTGCTTGGGATTCTCTCTCTTCATCCCTTTCTCTCTTCCCCTCCCCTGCTCATCCATACTCTCTCTCTCTCTCTCTCTCTCTCTCTCTCTCTCAAAAAGAAGTAAATAAACAAAAATAATTCTTTCTGTGAAAGACATTATTAAGAGAATGAGAGGACAAACCATAGTCTGGGAGCAATATTTGCAAAACACATATCTAATAATAAAGGACCAGTCCTTTATTTAAAAAGTGGACAAAGAAGTCATGCTTAACAATAAGAAACAACCCAATTTAAAAAAATGTGTCAAACATCTGAACAGGCACCTCATCGAAGGAGATGTACAGATGTCAAGTAAACATGTGGAAAGATGTTCCATATGCCATTGTGGAAATGTAAACTAAAACAATGAGATATTTCTACACATCTTTATGAATGGCCAAAATCTGGGACATCTGCAACACCAAATGTTGGCAAGAAGGTGTACAAACAGAAACTCTCATTCATCGTTGGTGGGAATAGAAGATGGTATAGGCACTTTGGAAGATAGTCTGGTAGTTTCTTATAAAACTAATCATACACTTACCATAATATTCAGCAATTGCACTCCTTGGTGTTTACCCAAAGGAGTTGAAAATTTATGTCCACACAAAAAGCAACACATGGAAGTTTATATCAGCTTTATTAATAATTGCCAAAATCTGGCAGCAACTAAGATGCCCTTTAGTAGGTAAAAGGATTAATAAACTGTGGTACATCCAGGCAATAAAATATTATTCAGTACTAAAAAGAAATGAGCTGACAAGCCATTAAAAGACATGGAGGAACCTTAAATGCATGTTACTAAGTGAAAAAGCCACTCTGGAGAGACTGCATACTGTTTGATTCCAACTATATGGCATCCTGGAAACAGCAAAACCATTGAAACCATGAATGGATCAGTGGTAGCCACTGGTTAAGAGGAGAAGGGATGATTAGACAAAGAACAGAGGACTGTTTTTTTATGGCAGTGAAATCACTCTGTTTGATACTATAATGGTGAAACATGTCATTATAAATTTGTTAAAACCCATAAAGTGTATGACACCAAGAATAAATTCTAATGTAAACTATAGTCTCTGGGTGACAGTAATATGTCAATGTAGGTTCATCAGTTTTAACAAATGTACCACTAGGCTGAGGAATATTGATAATGGGGGAATATACATATGTGTTGGGGTAGGGGGTATATAGAAAGTGTCTGTTCCCTAATTTCTGTATTGCTAAGACCCTAAAACTGTTCTAAAATAAAGTCTATTAAATTAAAAAATTATAGGAGGAAAATTACATCAATTATCCTCTAAAGTTTTTAAAAAAGATGTTATTTAATTTGAGAGAGAAAGAGAAGAGGAGAGAGAAAATCCCAAGCAGGCTCTACACTATCAGCACAAAGCCCCATGTCTGGCTAGACCCTGTAAAAATGATTTGAGCTGAAATCAAGAGTGGACATTTTCTGACTGAGCCACCCAGGTGCCTCAAAATCCTGATAGATACTAACCCACCTGTGTTGTGCTTAGTATAATTAAAAGGCCAGCCACAAACAATCTATTTGGTAATACCGATCCATTTGGTAAGATTGCTTATAACATTATGATCTATTTTTATTTTTGCCATTTATTTGTGAATGAATGACTACCCGTTAAGAAAAGTCAGACAGGAGTGCCTGGGTGGCTCAGTCGGCTAAGCATCCAACTTCAGCTCAGGTCATGATCTCATGGTTCGTGGGTTTGAGCCTGGCGTCAGGCTCTGTGCTGATGGCTAGCTCAGAGCCTGGAGCCTGATTTTGATTCTGTGTCTCCCTCTCTCTCTGACCCTCCCCTGCTCACACTGCCTCTCTCTCTCTCTCTCTCTATCTCTCTCTCTCTCTCTCAGAAATAAATAAAACATTTAAAAAAAACAGAAAAAAGAAAAGTCAGACATAGTACATTTTCTTCTGGTTTAATTGGGACCAAATTTACAGATTTTTTTTTACCTAAGCTCTAAGAATCCCATTTATTTTTTATTTTTATTTTTTTTTTTTACAAATAGTTTATTGTCAAATTAGTTTCCACATAACACCCAGTGCTCATCCCCACAAGTGCCCTCCTCCATGCCCACCCCTCCTCCCCCCCACATCCATCAGTCCTCAGTTTTTGTCAGCATTCAAGAGTCTCTCATGGTTTGCCTCTCTCCCTTTCCCCCACCATTTCCGCCCTTCTTCTCCCCCTTCTTCCTCCGTCAAGTTCCTCCTAATCCTCCTATACGTGCAAACATATGATATTTGTCCTTCTCTGCCTGACTTATTTCACTCAACATAACACCCTCAAGGTCCATCCATGTTGCTACACATGGCCAGATTTCATTGTTTCTCATTGCCATGTAGTATTCCATGGTATAGATAAACCACATCTTCTTGATCCATTCATCTGTTGATGGACACTTAGGCTCTTTCCAAGTTTCAGCTATTGTGGAGAGTGCTGCTATGAACATTGGAGTACATGTGCTCCTATGCATCAGCATTTCTGTATCCCTTGGGTAAATTCCTAGCAGTGCTATCGCTGGGTCATAGGGGAGTTCTGTTGTTAGTTTCCTGAGGAACCTCCACACTGTTTTCCAGAGGGGCTGTACCAGTTTACATTCCCACCAACAGTGTAGGAGGGTGCCCGTTTCTCCACATCCTCGCCAGCATCTAGAGTTCTCTGATTGGCTCATTTTAGCCACTCTGACTGGTGTGAGGTGGTGTCTCAGTGTGGTTTTGATTTGTATTTCCCTGATGAGGAGGGATGCTGAGCACTGTTTCATGTGTCTCTCGGCCATCCGGATGTCCTCTTTGGAGAAGTGTCTGTTCATATCTTCTGCCCATTTCCTTACTGGGTTGTTTGTTTTTCAGGTGTGGAGTTTGGTTAGTTCCTTATAGATTCTGGATATTAACCCTTTATCTGATATGTCATTTGCAACTATCTTTTCCCATTCCGTCGGTTGTCTATTAGTTTTGTGGGTTGTTTCTTTGGCTGTGCAGAAGCTTTTAATCTTGATGAGGTCCTAATCGTTTATTTTTGCTCTTGATTCCCTTGCTTTTGGGGATGTGTGGAGTAAGAAGTTGCTGCGGTGGAGGTCAAGGAGGTTGTTTCCTGCTTTCTCCTCTAGGGTGTTGATAGTTTCCTGTCTCATGTTCAAGTGCTTTATCCATTTTGAGTTTATTTTTGTGCATGGTGTGAGAACATGATCTAGTTTCATTCTTCTGCATGTTGCTGTCCAGTTCTCCCAACACCATCTGTTGAAAAGGCTGTCTTTTTTCCATTGGATATTCTTTCCTGCTTTGTCAAAGATTAGTTGGCTGTATACTTTTGGGTCCACTTCTGAGTTCTCAATTCTGTTCCATTGGTCTCTGTGTCTGTTTTTGTGCCAATACCATACTGTCTTGATGATGACAGCTTTGTAGTAGAGGCTAAAGTCTGGGATGGTGATCCCTCCCGTTTTGGTTTTATTTTTCAGGATTACTTTGGCTATTCGGGGTCTTTTGTGGTTCCATACAAATTTTTGGATAGTTTGTTCTAGTTTTGAGAAGTATGCTGGTGCAATTTTGATTGGAATTGCATTGAATGTGTAGAGTGCTTTAGGTAGTAATGACATCTTAACTATATTTATTCTTCCTATCCATGAGCATGGAATGTTTTTCCATTTCTTTGTGTCTTCTTCAATTTCCTTCATAAGTTTTCTATAGTTTTCATCATACAGATCTCTTGTATCCTTGGTTACGTTTATTCCGAGGTATTTTATGTTGTTTTTTTTTTGTGGAATTGTGAATGGTATGAGTTTCTGGATTTCTCTTTCTGTTGCTTCATTGTTGGTGTATGAAAATGCAACCGATTTCTGTACGTTGATTTTGTACCCTGCAACTTGGCTGAATTCTTGGATCAGTTCTAGTAGGCTTCTGGTGGAGTCTGTCGGGTTTTCGATGTAGAGTATCATGTCATCTGCGAAGAGTGAAAGTTTGACTTCCTCTTTGCCAATTCTGATGCCTTTGATTTTCTTTTGTTGTCTGATAGTAAAAATTAGAGCAGAAATAAACAGCATAGAGACCAAAGAAACAATTGAACAGATCAATGAAACCAAGAGTTGGTTTTTTGAAAAAGTAAACAAAATTGACAAACCTCTAGCCAGACTTATCAAAAAGAAAAGAGAGAGTACCCAAATAGACAAAATTGTCGATGAAAATGGACTTTTTACAACCAACCCCTCAAAAATACAAGCAATTATCAGTGAATACTATGAAAAATTATATACCAACAAATTGGACAACTTAGAAGAAATGGACAAATTCCCAAACGCACACTCACTACCAAAATTAACACGGGAAGAAATAGAAAACCTGAACAGACCCATAACGAGTGAAGAAATTGAATCAGTGATCAAAATCTCCCAACAAGTAAGAGCCCTGGACCTGATGGCTTCCCTGGGGAATTCTACCAGATATTTAAAACAGAATTAATCCCAATTCTTTTCAAGCTATTCCAAAAAATAGAAATCAAAGGAAAACTCCCGGACTCATTTTATGAAGCCAGCATCACTCTGATTCCCAAGCCAGATAGAGATCCAGCAAAAAAGAGAACTACAGGCCAATATCCTTGATGAATACGGGTGCAAAAATTCTCAACAAGATCCTTGCAAATCGAATCCAGCAGCATATAAAAAGAATCATCCACCAAGACCAAGTGGGACTCATTCCTGGGTTACAGGGCTGGTTCAACATTCGCAAATCAATCAATGTGATACATCACATCAGTAAAAGAAAAGATAAAAACCATATGATCCTGTCAATAGGTGCAGAAAAAGCATTTGACAAAATACAGCATCCCTTCTTAATAAAGACTCTCGAGAAAGTTGGGATAGAAGGAACCTACTTAAACGTCATCAAAGTTATCTATGAGAAGCCTTCATCTAACATCATCCTCAACAGGGAAAAACTGAGAGCTTTCCCCCTGAGATGAGGACACGACAGGGATGTCCACTCTCACCACTGTTGTTTAACATAGTGCTGGAAGTCCTAGCATCAGCCATCAGACAACAAATCTAAGAATCCCATTTAAACAGAAAGCTGAGAGTGTCTGAAGAGAAGCAGCTATTCAGCTTCCAATTAAAAATGGGTTTTTCAATGTCGATGTTACAAAATGCCAAGAAAACTGCTGTTCACCATGCAATAAAGAATTCATGAAATTGACTTTATATTTTAATATGTATTGTTAAGAATTGAGACTGATCAGAGATTGTACCCTACTTTCAAAATCACAATTTAATGAATACGAGGCACAGACATGAGACCCCTGGGTCAGAGACAAAGGATGACATTGGTCACAGCATAGCAGGAAGAGCTGTGAGGTTCCTAGCATTCCAATTCCCACTGGGCAATGTGATAAAAACCAAGTGATGGCGGCATATCAGGCAGATGGGATATGTTAGACCTTTGCAAAGGTCTTTGTATAAACTGCAAAGATTTCAGAAAGAGAAACTGCATATGAATTTGAGAAGCAATTCTTAAAGATGTGGCCCCAGACAAGAAGCATTGGTATCCACTGGGAACTTGTTAAAAATGCAAATTATCTAGCCTCACCCCAGACTTAGAACATCAGAAACTCTGGGGTTGAATCTCAGGATTCTATGTTTTGAAGCTTCCAAATGAATCTGCTAGGCACTAAAGATTGAGAACCATTAAATAAAAGGAAACAAAACAAAACAAAACCCGATTCACAAACTTGTAAAACATGGTTCTGCTAACATTTTATGAGATATTGTCATTTGCTAGAATAATTATCACAAGTATATCTTGAGTATAAGTATGTTTCATTCATTCACTCATTTATTCATTCATAAACTTTTAAACTCAAGAACTATTAATTGAGCACTCATTATGTACAATAGCATGCATGCTTTGGAGATGGCAATGAACACAAATCACTCACAAGCTGCTGTAAAATACCACAATATCTGAATTCAAAGTTTGTCATGAAGTATCAAAGAATTTTAACTTATGCACAGTAACAAAATTTTGAGTAGCTTTTATCCACCCTTACCCATATATTAAACTTATCTAGGAAGCCTGACTAAGTTTAATTCTGAAACCAGTTACACCAGACACTCTTAAAGCTGTGACTCTGTTCCCCTAAGTGATTCTAATGCAAGTTGAAATGAAGGAACACTCACTGATATTATCTTATTTAAATGCCATGAAAGACCTTAATTACTGAATGTGATTATTGATATCCTCTATAGTACAACATTAACCAATGTTCAACCTTAATCATATTGTGATGTTGCTAAATATTAGTGCCTATAAATCACCTCAGATTTTTTCAGTTAAAGTCCAAATGTTCTATAGAACAAAGAAAGTCACCTTGGAGATTAAAAGAAATACTTCTTGTTGCCTACATCAAACACAAGAAGTCATTAAATTTATAGTAAGTCCAAATATCTTTTTAGAATACTTAAATGTAAAATCAAGACACATCATTTCTAGAGAGGAAATCAGATAAGACCTCTGTTGATATTTTCCACAAGCTTTCTTTTCTTAAGTCATGCTAGAAGATGGAATAAGAAGGTAAGAAAGAAATACGAAGATTGCATGAACTTAAAGGAGATTCACATTGCAAAGGAAAATGAAATTTGTGATTTTAACTCTCCCTAGAAGAATTACCTTTAAGTATCTAAGAGACATTTACATTAAAACTGCTTCAGAGACAGAAAAAAATTCAGTAAGACTGCTTACACGTGTAGGGATAAAAAAGCACTATTCTCAGGGAAAAAAATGTTAGTTTATTCCTAATTCTGCCTTCACTAATTAGATTTAGAAGACCTTGTACTTGCTTCCTGACCTGAAAAATTCTATCTGGCATTTCAGTATCAGTGATCTATTGCCACAATAACTGTGTGTGACAAACAACAAAACCTTAGTGGCATAAAACAATAATTTATTAAGCTTAAAGGTATGAAGTTCAGAGATTTAGGATAGGAAGTTTGAGTTTCAACTGGGCTTTTTTTATATGTCTGAGAATCAGCTGGCTCCAGGTTGGGTCCTCAAGCACCTGTGAATCGGCTGGCTGCTGCTGAGATGACCGGCCACTGCTCCACACTCTTCTCACCTCTCTGTCAGGCTTGCTGAAGCATATTCTCATTGTGAAGACAGATGAAAAGGAGCAAGAGTACATGCTGGTGCTTCACAAGCCTAAGTCACATGGAATATTACTACAGAGTTACATGACAGAGTTCACAGATACAGGGAACAGTAAGAATGAAAATGTTTTTTACAGTCTACCACAACCTACCCTCTAACACAATTGTTCTTCGTATATCCACATGTACAAATATTCACCCATCCCTAGAGCTCAAAAAGTTTTATTTCATCATGACATCATACTGAAAATTCAGATCTTATAAAGTTCCTTTTGATCTGGAGTTTTGTGAATGAAAAAAAAAAATACACACAATTAGGTCCACCAATCATTGGTCAAAAGTAATTCTGGAATTCTCTGGGCAAATATTCTTTCATATACAAAGTAGGTAGGCTACTTATTGGCAAGGTCAGTGAAAAACGTGGGCAGATATTGGCTAAATGTATGTACAATGTGTAGAAAATAGAGACTGACACTTCCCACAATAGTATTTAGAGAGAATAGTCTGAATGCTCTTGCTATAATAGCTTTGTCATTTATTGTATGGTGTAAATCTTAGACTACTATTCAATAACTTATTTTTTATCAACACATTTCAAAAGCATGCAATCATCCTTTTCAGTAGCAATTTGTTCAATAAAAATCAAAACTACATGTTTGGTGGGAAAAAAAAGCACTGTCTTTTCATTTTCAAATTTGATGATGAATGTGTAACTTACACAAAGTAGATAGATGTCAGAATTTCCCATTTATGAAAGAGATTTCATGGTATTAGTGGCTGTGTGAAAAACAGCAGAGTTTCTTTTTTTATTTTTGCTGAAAAAGCATCACAATATTTTATATAAAATAATTGCTATAAAATGATAATTGTAGATGACAACTTACTACCTGTAGCTTTTGAAAATTTGTTTACAACTTTCTCTATGAAGCATGACTTTTAAATTTAAAAATTGGTTTTTGAACATACATGTAATCATTTTCTCTTTTAAGCTTTCTTTTGCACTTAGAAAAGTAAAGCAATAGTTTGTTATTCGGTTTCATTAGCAGAAAGAAGAAATTTCGTAGTTATATTTACGTTTTGATTTCATTAGTGTCACTAGATATTTTACATAGAAATCAGTCAACTTAATGCTAAGAATTTTTCGTCTAATTCAAAAAAATTAAATGAGGCTTTAGGAAATCAATTTTCAAGTAAAACATATGAAAGTAATATAAATAATACAGCAAATTAAGTTAAAATTCTCAACATTTAGAATAAAATTATTTACCATGGGGGGTATGAATTTGCTGGAGGAGAGGGTCTATGTTGAAGGAAATAAATTGTTCTTAATGATTAAGAAACTGATTGAATAGAAATGTACTTGGGATTTTTGTATTATTATAAATCATTATTCTCCCCATGTGAGTGATAAATTATACTAATCAAATAGGAAGCTATAATTGTTACATTTATAAATATTTATATACTTCTATATGTCTGTGTATAGTTTTATATGTTTACCTATATATAGATATATAATGATGTTGGGGACATTAAGACAAAAAAATATATTGTCGTCAGAAGATTTAAATTAAAGAAGAATTTAAGAAAGAAAACAGATGGACACATGGGAAGGAACAAGAAAAAAGAGACGGAAGAAAACTATAAGAGACTATTAATTTAGAGAACAATCTGAGAGTTAATAGAGGAAGGTGGGTGAGGGTGAGCTAAATGGGTAATGGGTATTGAGGAGGGCACTTTTGAGGATGAACACTGGGTATTATATGGAAGTGATGAATCAATAAATTCTACTCCTAAAAACAATATTACAGTATGTGTTAACTAACCAGAATTTAAACAAAAATTCAAACAAAAAGAAAGAAAATTCTACAGCCTTTAGCCAGAAGAAAATTCATCACAGATTGAAGCAAGAAAGACATAGTTAAAATGAAGAACAAAATGAAGCAAATGTGCCACTAGATTTAAATAAATAATGACTGTCTAAAATAATGACATTTTTGTTATTAAATTATATATTACATATATATGCACATTATATGTCAACATTAGCATATAGGTGGGTGATAGTAATTGAAGGTAAAATATTCAAAGGTCTTTATACTGTCTGGGAGATAGTAAAAGTAAAAAATTATTAGTCTTTAATAAATTTGTACATTTTATAATACCTATGTTTTCATTACAATAAAAGTAAAATTTTGTTTCACTAAGAAAGTAATAAAATAGAAAGCAGAAATAATCATAATAGGGGCGCCTGGGTGGCTTAGTCGGTTAAGCGTCAGACTTTGGCTTAGGTCATGGTCTCGAGGTTCGTGGATTCGAGCCCCGCATCCGGCTCTGTGCTGACTGCCAGATCAGAGCCTGGAGCCTTTTTCAGAGTCTGTATCTCCCTCTCTCTCTGACCCTCCCCTGCTCACACTGTCTCTCTCTCTCCTAGAAGTAAATAAAAATATTAAAAAAAAAAAAGAAATAATCATAATAATAATTAATCCAAAAGAAAGAAAGAAGGTAATCAAAAGTAATGATAAATATTTAGGACAAAGAGAAATTCAGTAGCAAGTCCTCAGAGTTAAACCCAAATATATTAGCAATTACATTAAATGTAAACAGATTAAATATTCCAATTGAAGTATAAACATTACATGACTGAATACCAAAACAAAATCATCTATATGTTGCTAGAAAAAGAAAAGTCATAAATACTAAGGATATAAAGGTTGAAAATAGATATATACCAGTCAACACTAACAAAACTATAATTGGTTTAACTTTAGTGATATCAGGTGAAACAAACTTGGAAGCAGAAAGGATTAGAAGAGAAAAAGAGAAAATTTTACGATAACAAAATAATCCACCAAAAATATTTAAAAATCCTAAGCTTTTATGACACATATTAACATAGCCCAAAATATATAATGCAAAGATTAACGGAACCAAAAGGAGAGGAGACATAAACAAATACAAATTGAAGAAAGAGTTTTTAACAGTCATCTTTTAATAAATGCAAATATAGGAAAAATTAAAATAATGCTCCTTTTATACATGACCTATGATATTTTCCATTTTAGTACTTGCAGCTTTAAATTTATAATTCATTTAGCAAAATTTATTAAAGTAGGTACAATGAGCAAGATTAGGATACAGAAGGGAACACAACAGTCAATTTCCTTAAGAAACTTACAACAAATAGAGGAGATATAAATACATTACTAGTTACTGAATAACAGAATTTGCAGTTGTAGTGGAGCCATGGGAAAGGAGTTGTAGGATTCAGAAAAGACACTGTATCTTGAGACGTGGAGAATGATTTCAAAATATGAAACGTTTCTCCTGAAAGAAGAGCAAAACTCTTTGAGAACAGTAATGTTTCTCATTTATTTTGAATTATCAGTGTCTAGCACATCTGAGAACAGTTTTTCATCTGAAAAAAAAAAAATGAATAAAGACTATTCCTGGCAGACACACACCACTGCCATTAGAGAGTGGGGTGCTTCAGGGATTTGCTGGTTTTATGAGGCCTGTAAAGAGAGAAACAGGGAGGCCCAGTTGAAAACCACTTATTGAAGAAATTCAGATCATTGAGATCTTTAAGGTTCAGAGTTCTTCCAGAACATAACAAAAGGCAAAGAAACATTCGGGTCATATCTCTTTGAAAAACATATTTTATAGTTAGTGTGGAAAAAAAAAAAGGAATGAAAGATGGGCCATTTTACTATCAAGCATTGATTCAAATAGACCAGGTAGAAATTTTGAGTATTGAGTTTTAAAGCTCAAGAAGGTATTTAATAAGTACATTGAAAATTTTCCTTGATTTAGAAATGCCAATTTTTCTTTTGTGTAATTAATTAATATGAAACATTTCTGGTTTGCATCTAATCCAAATTTTTGACTGAAATAAATTTTTGTTGTACTTAACTGAAAAACAAATACATTAAATAGGACCTGGCCTGAGAGAAGCCAAGCAGGCTCCATGCTCAGTGCAGAACCCAATGCAGGCCTTGACTCCACGACTCTGGGATCATGACTTGAGCTGATACCGAGTCTAAGGTTCAACTAACTGACCTACCCAGGAACCCCTCCTTTATTAACTTTAAAACATGAATATCTTTTGAACAAAAATTAGAGAAATAATTTACACTATTTCATATTGGAGGAAGTGCATCCAAAATCACGACCTGGATTATAATTACCAAAGTTATAATGTAATTAAAATTGTTTACAGTGTTCACTTATATAGTTTTTTGGAAATATTACAAACGTTTATAAAGGTCCATAAGGTTCTCAGAGACAAGCATATTTATGTATGTTGTGGGATTCAGGACACACTCGGAATATGGCACCTTGGCATACTGAATTTAAGTTGAAGTAATTTCAGAAAACGGCAGGGGTGCCTGGATGGCTCAGTCAGTTGTGTCCAACTTTGGCTCAGGTCATGAGCTCAGGTCAGCCCTGTGTTGGGCTCTGTGCTGACAGCTCAGAGCCTGGAGTCTGCTTCAGATTCTGGATTCTGTGTCTCCCTCTCTCTCTGCACCTCCCCTGCTCACACTCTGTGTTTCTGTCTCTCAAAATATACATAAACATTTAAAAAAAAAAAAAGAAAAGAAAAGAAATGTCAGAAGCAAGAAAATAACTTTGACCTCCTCCCCACCTTGCCCATCAGAAAACCCAGCTGTGAGAGATGCCTTTTCTATACACAGAGAAAAAGAGTACTCTTATCTCCAAAGATGAAGGGACATCGAGAGGAATCTTATGAAATAGGCATGTTTCCTCCAGTTTACTCCATCTACCTAATACTCCTTATTCTATCCAATTTATACACAACCTCACTCTCTTCATCGAACTTAGCATAAAAATACACAAGTCAAACTGTTTCCTTGGGTCCTCATTTCCTTATGAAGTCTCCTGTGTCATGTAAACTTACATTAAATAAATCTGCATAATTTTCTCTCTTAATTTGTCTCTGTGAATTTAATTTTTAGAACGAGACAGGAACCCTAAGAGGGTCAAGTAAAAATTTTTCCTCCACTACACATGGAAGACAAATGTGTAAAGGGGAAGAAGAGAAGAAGAGGTACCAAAAAAGAATATAAAAAGTAACCAAAGGATATTGAAAATAGTATTACTTTTAATTCTGTTCATAAATTATGACTGCATCCTATAAATGTACTTCTTATGATAGGATATTTAATTACCTGGTAAACTGTAATGGCTACTTTGCACCAATAATCAAGTCAATAATCTGTGATTTTTAAATTCCCTAAATGTGCATTTAGAGGATGTACTATAACAGCTCCAAGAAATTTTGGTCTACTGGACCATTGACCTGAAATTTACAAAGTCGTTAAATATGTATTTCCATGATAGGCTGGAAAAGCTTTTGCACCAGTCAATGATCTGTTTCTTCAAAATGTTTAAGAGCATATTTACATGAAAGATCATGGGGTTTTTTTTTCTTTTTTCTTTTTTTCTTTTTATTTTTTTGTTAACAGCTCTCACTATGTATTTCCTTTAAAGCCAAAGGGCTATGTCCTATTTTGTCAGTAATGTGTGAAACAAAGATTGACACAATAAGTTTTAATGGGCCCACTGGAGATATTATACTAGTAGGATAATATTCCCATGTTTAAATAAACATGCGGAGTATTTATTTTATCTGAAAAACCATAAGGCTCATATTTGAGTCTGTCATTTTTGTCCCTTAGTGTATTTCACTACAGCATTAAAAATACTCAGCTAGTCAATATTCACAAAACTTTATATGCATCTTTGCCCATGTCCATCAAATTATGTCTTGCTGGGAAATTTTGGGAGACATTTTTGCATCCTTATTTATTTCCTATAAATATGCCAAGTATTTATTTGTCATCAATGGATTGTTGTTTTTTTTTTTTTTTAACTCAATACCTATCTTATTTATCTGCCAGGCTTCATCTTCCTATACTAAGTGCTAAATAATTATTTGCTATGTTTTGTTATGTTAAAATACTTTCAGTAAATTATCAATGAACTTCATAGCATTTGTCTCCATAGTGTCAATTTGATTTTATTGTATTAAATTATTCAAATCATATCCATCTTAAATTTTGTGATAAAAAATGTAGAACTACTTAAAATTTTTATTGCAGGTACTAATAGGTATGGAGAAGTAAATTACACTGACTTTCCTTTTTTATTTTTTCTTTTGTTTTTTTAAAAAACTTTTAATTTGAGTAGAGTTGACACATATTGTTACACTAGCTATAGGTGTACAACATCTATATGTTATGTTATGCTCACTACAATACTTTCTTTTATTTTTAAAAGTGAATGCTAAATTATTTAGACTGGATAAAAGACCTAAACTATTCCTAACTTCAATTGGAACTGGTGACTCCATTTTTTCTGTATTCTAAAAAGCTTTAGAAAAGGACTAAAAGGTAAAAATATCACGTAGTACAATGCATTTTGTTGGCTGAGAGTTTTGTTTCATTCACAATTTACTAGAGAGTTCTTTTATTTAACATTTGTTAAAGAGTTTTGAAATATATGTCAGCAGTACTCTTTGTTTTGTTATTTGGGCCTGTAATGAGAACATGAAATAAAAATAAGAAGCGCAAAAAAGAGTTCTGTAAAATTTTTGAAAGTTTTTTATGTTTATTTATTCATATTTGAGAGGCGGGCAGAGAGAGAGAGAGAAATTATCCCAAGTAAGCTGTACACTGTCAGTGCAGAACCCAACTGAGGGCCCAAACTCATGAACCTGTAAGATCATTACATGAGCTGAAATCAGGAGTGGGCTGCTTAATCAGCTGAGCCACCCTGGCACCCCTTGTAAAATTTTTTATTAAAAATTTTTATCTATGTTTGAATACCTGTAATCATTATACAGTGTATGTAGGAAGTTTAATTTATACTATTTTATACTGAAATTTTATTACTCTTATTATCATTCTATACCAGCTAGTGGAATTATTTTGACTTTCAAACATTAAATGCAGAAAACGATCCAGGTCAATTGAAGATTTTTATGGTTTTGTTTTGTTTTGTTTTTGTTGTTGTTTTTTTTTTTTACTGGGTTATAGCAGTTTAACATCTGTCAAAATTAGGAAGGTTTGGGAATTAAATGTGTAAGCGAGTTTTTAATAGTGCTTTAAAAATAAAAGTGATTTTTAGAATACATAAATAAGTTTAATTAGGCCTCTGAATTTCTAGAGGCAGAATTGCTGATCTTTTGAACCCTCTGTTGATAAGCATCTTGAAATAGGTCAAAATCTGGCACATAATTACTTGGCAGTATTCCAGTACATGCATTTTGGAAAAGTGTAATATTGACTTTTATTTTTCCTCCTCTGGGTGGTAATAGAACTTGTAACATTTGAGAAATGTGTTATGATTCTGTCAGTAGGACTTTCCTATCTCCTATTTTATTTAAATTCTACTAAAAAAAGTATATATGATCTTTGTGTTTCCAATTGCAAAACTATTTCCACTGGGCATCACAGTTATGTAGTCTCTTTTCCCATTCTTACCACATAGTTCCATTTCCACTTTTCAATTTCTTGCTTTCTTTCCTCTGCTAGTAGTCATACCGGAAAGCTGGTAATAGAAATTAAAAACAAGAGAGCCTCGGTAGCTCAGTTGGTTAAGTGCCCAGCTTCGGCTCAGGTCATGATCTCACTGTTCATGGGTTTGAGCCCTGAGTCGGGCTCTGTCCTGACAGCTCAGAGCCTGGAGCCTGCTTCAGATTCTGTCTCTCTCTTTTTCTGCCCCTCCCCATCTTATGGTCTGTCTCTCAAAAATAAAAACAAACGTTTAAAAATTTTTTAAAAATTAAAAACATAAGAACAATAACAACAAAACACCCACTTCATCCAATAATCATTGTCAACCTAAAACTAGTTCAAGAAGCATTGCATTTATTTGGGATCAAACAATTATAATTTGGGGTAGACAGACTTAGGTAATAACCCAAATATTGTCTCAATTACAGGAGGTGACTCAAGGTTTTTGTGGGAGATAAAAAGATTAGATAAGAATTGGGTTTTCACATAGTTTTTTTAATAGAGTGTGTGCAAGTGTGGGGGAGAGAGAGAATGGGAGAGAGAGAGAGATCTTAACTAAGATCCACACTCAGCTCACAGCCCAACATGGGGCTCAAGTCAGAGCTCAGTCCCACAGCCTTGGGATCATGACCTGAGTAGAAGTCAAGAGTCAAGCACTCAACCCACTGAGTCACCCACGTGCCCCTAGATAAGAGGTTTCTCTCTTTTTTTTTTATTTTTTTTTTATTTATTTCTGAGAGAGAGAGAGAGAGACAATGTGAACAGGGGAGGGTCAGAGAGAGAGGGAGACACAGAATCTGAAACAGGCTCCAGGTTCTGAGCTAGCTGTCAGCACAGAGCCCTAAGTGGGGCTTGAACCCACGAACGGTGAGATCATGACCTGAGCCGAAGTTGGATGCTCAAGCAACTGAGCCACCGAGGTGCCCCGATAAGTAGTTTTTAAAAAGAGTTTATGAAGCTGACAAGCAGGGTTAAATTTTTTTCTTCATTGATTGGTCAAGTGAAGTGGTTACTCAGCAAAAGTTCACTTTTATTGGTCTTTTCACACTGGATTTTCTCATTCCTGCTGACTTCTTGGAATGTTGGCAGTTTGGCCCAGGTTGAAGGTTTACAAAATCAGAAGTGCAGAGTAGCTCCGCTAAAATGGCTGCTTTAGCTTTATTTTTAAAATGTCTCTACTCATGTCATTTTTCACAGTCTTAAAAACTAAAATTGTGTTTCCATCAATTCTCTTTCCTGGTGAATTTTATGGAGGGTGGATTCAATCTGTGGCAGGTGTATGCTCAGATCCGCCCAGATTCAGCACCTTGTCTCCCATACATAAGCAGTTCACCAAGCCTGGAGTGGATTCAACATAAAAGTAGACTGTTACCTCAAGCCAGAAAAGAATTTTTTTAAGTACTTTGCTATCTGCTGATAAAGGAATTCTGAGACTTTAAATCTTGCATTATTTATGTACTACACAGCCCATGAAGAAAATGATCTGCCATAGCATTAAGGATGAGATAATAAATTCTTTAGCTTTAAGGTAACAAAATAAAAAGGCGGTGACCTTTAGCTAATAATCTCTTGTAAGAAAGGTCAATACCTGCCAGGGAAAAACGAAGGCAAGTTTTAAGTCTGTTACTGAATAAAAAAATCTACCTTTGAAAAGGTTTGGTTTTATTTTGTCAAATAAGAAATGACTGAATATTAATTAATAGAGTATTTAGTGGCACATACTTTAGTGAGCAGATATAATAAAGATAGTAAACCATTATATTCGATATAAAAATAATTAAGAATAAAAAAGTTAATAAACTATAAAATAGATAAAAACCTTAAAGATCATCTAAAGCATCTTTTTTTTTTTTTTTCAGAAAAGAAAAAACTGCTTCTAAAACAATTGGTAGAGGGGTGTCTGTGGCTTAGTTGGTTAAGCGTCTAACTCTTGATTTCAGCTCAGGTCGTGATCTCCTTGTTCATGAGTTCAGGGCCTGCATCAGGCTAGTGCTGACGATAGGGGGCCTGCTTGGAATTCTCTTTCCCTCTCTCTCTGCCCCTCCCCAACCCTCTCTATTTCTTAATAAATAAATAAATTTTAAAATAATAAAAAGGGTGACAGAAATATGACAGTAAATATAAGGGTCAAAATTGTTTTTACATTTTAAACATTTGAAGCCACTTGGAATTTTTTGGTAGTTTAAAGGAATATTTTCTTAATTAAAAACAACAACCACAACAACACTGTATGTGGTCATTTGCATAGCAATCCCTACCACATGAGCCCCTGTGTGACCTAATGAGAGACAAACTAAACCATTAGAGGCCATAAGAGTAAAAGACATTTTTTTCCCTAGAAGAATCAACCCTTTTTTTAGTTAAGTTGATTCATCTTCTTTTTTAATTCACATTAAGGTCATGTCTGTTCACAATCAAGCCATTTGTAATTTCAGTCAAAATGACACAGTCTATTAGTAATAAACAAAAGGAGGAATATCTTTAATTCCTTATTTGAACTTAAACTCTATCTACTGCACATAAAATTATAAGGTAATCCTACAAATCAAACACATTATCAACAGCAGCATTTACAATAAGGCAATATACAAATTCTTGAAAGACATAGAGGAATAAATATAACCAGACACCTCAGAAAAAATTTTTAAGTATAGATGAACAATGAATTCAACCCAGTTTATCATAACAGCTTCTATAAAAAGGGAAAATACTTTGGGTTAATATACTCATTGTTTCACGTGAGAAAGCAGCTCATGCCTGTCCTAGCATTGAGTTTTGGTGGGAATTTATTAAATTGAATCCATGTTTTAGAATTATTGAGGAACAAAATATATGGCATTATTAATGTATTTAAAAAGTTTTTAATGTTAACTTGTTTTTGAGAGACAGGGAGCACAAGTAGGGGAGGGGCAGAGAGAGAGGGAGACACAGAATCCGAAGCAGGCTCCAGGCTCTGAGCAATCAGCACAAAACCCAATGTGGGGCTCAAACTCACAAACCCTGAGATCATCACCTGAGCCAAAGTTGGACACTTAACGAACTGAGCCACCCAAGCTCCCCTGCATTGCTAATGTATTTTTTTTTTAATGTTTATTTATCCTTGAGAGAGTGAGAGAGACAGAGAATGAGCAGGGAAGGAGCAGAGCGAGAGAGGGACACAGAATCTGAAACAGGCTCCAGGCTCTAAGCTGTCAGCACAGAGCCCAACACGGGGCTCGAACCCACAAACCGTGAGATCATGACCTGAGCCGAAGTCGGACACTCAACCGACTGAGCCACCCAGGCTCCCCATTGCTAATGTATTTTTAAAAGATAGAAATGTTTTCAGAATGGTAGCTTGCATATCTTTTAGAAACTCTGCCCCATAGCATATTAGGGTCCTTGCTGATTAGTGTCAGGCTGCTAGCATTGACATAGGTATTAACGTTAAAAGGGAAATAAAAATAGACCACAGTCTACTCAGTGACTACTGAATTTATTTATTTTTTTAAGTTTTTATTTAAATTCCTGTTAAACATACCGTGTGATATTAGTTTCAGGTGTACAATACAGTGATTCATCACTTCAGTACAATACCTGGTGCTCATCACAGCAAGGGCACAGCTTAATCCCCATCACCTAATTACCCCTTCCTCCCTCCCACCTCCTGTCTGGGAATCATCAGTTTGTTCTCTGTCGTTAAGAGTCTGTTTCTTGGTTTTCCTTTCTTTTTTTACCCTTTATGTTGATTTTTTGGTTTGTTTGTTCGTTTCTTAAATTCCACATATGAGTAAAATCATATGGTATTTGTCTTTCTCTGACTTATTTGGCTTAACATAATACTCTCTAGTTCCATCCATGTCATTAGAAATGGCAAGATTTCATTCTTTCTTTTTTATTTGTTTGCCAGGCATGAAAATATATACCAGTGAAGAACTTTACAAAGCAATTCTTTGAGGGAAAAAAATCAAGGTTTTTTTACACCATTGAAAGACAAAATTTGTTTTGCTAGGTTAGCAAGGCACATATTGCACCTTGGATTGGGGTGAATGAGTGGTTTTTTATTTATTTTCTTACTGGCAGTTATAGATAGATAGATAGATAGATAGATAGATAGATAGATAGACGATAGATAGATAGATAGATAGATAGATAGATAGATAGATAGATAGAATTTATTATCAAGTTAGCTACCATACAGTGTATATACAGTGTGCTCTTGGTTTTGGGGGTAGATTCCCACAATTTACCACTTATATACAATACCTAGTGCTTATCCCAACAAGTGCTCTCCTCAATGCCCATCACCCCTTTTAGCTCTTCTCTGTCCCCCATCAACCCTCAGTTTGTTCTCTGTATGTAAGAGTCTCTTACGGTTTCCTTCGTCTTTATCTAAAACAAATACCTATATTATTGTTTATGGATCAACAGAGTCTTCCATTAGGATGTGTGAAACTCTTCTCGTGTTTGAGTTGCTCAAAGTACTTAGTGCTGTTGCTTAGAACCAGCATTCAGTTTTGATGTTTCCTAAGTAAGTGTTGCTGTAAATGGAAGTTCTTTTACACCACGAGCTAGGAAACAGGTCTCCAAAGACTGATCGAGCATAAAAGCAGTCAAAGACTAGCCAAGACTGAACCAAGTATTGAGACTTAATCTTTTAAATGCAATGCTTGCTGCTATTATGAACATCTTATGTGTAATGTAATATATTTCTGTGTCATCTTTCCTACAACTTTCTAACCCTTTGTCAATAAAGGAGTCTCCACTTAGCCATGGTCTCGCTTTCCATGGTTTCAGCTCCCATGCTCAATAGCAGCCTGAAAGCAGATGGCCCTCTTCTGACCTATCTTCAAAAGGCCAGTAGTAGTACCCTACTGCTATGGCCCAATGCCTGTGCCGTTCACTTCACTTCCTCTCATCACGTAGGCATTTTATCTTCTCATAGCATCACATAAAGAAGGGTGAATGCAGTGCAATAAGATATTTTGAGAAAGACCACATTCACATACCTTTTATTACAGTACATTGTTATACTCACTCTATTTTGATTTTTGTTGTTAGTCTCTTACTGCATCTAAGTTATAAATTAAACTTTATCACAGGTACAAGCATACCTCAGAGACATTATGGGTTAGGTCCCAAATCATTGCAATAAAGTGAATAACTCAATAAAGTGAGTCAAATACATTTCTTGGTTTCCTGGTACATGTACAAATTATCTTAACACTATACTGTAGTCTACTAAGTGTGCGATGGCATTATGTCTAAAAAGATGTATGTGCTTCAATATTGGTAAAAAAAAATTTCCTACCATCATCTGAGCTTTTATTTATTTATTTTTTAATTAATGTTTTTATTTATTTCAGAGAGAGAGAGAGAGAGAGACAGCGTGAGCAGAGGAGGGTCAGAGAGAGAGGGAGACACAGAATCTGAAGCAGGGTCCAGGCTCTGAGCTAGCTGTCAGCACCGAGCCTGATGTGGGGCTCAAACCCACAAACCATGAGATCATGACCTGCGCGAAGGTCCGGCACTTAACCGACTGAGCCACCCATGCACCCCTCATCTGAGCTTTTAGTGAGTTATAATCACTGATCACAGATCACCATAACAAATGTAGTAATAATGAAAAAATTTGAAGCATTGGGAGAACTACCAAAATGTGACACACAGACACGAAATGAGCAAATGCTATTGGAAAAATGATGCTGATAGAATTACTTTATCCAGGGTTGCCACAAACCTTCAATTTGTAAAAAATGCAGTATCTGCAAAGTGCAATAAAGCAAAGCATGATAAAATAACGCATGCCTGTACATATGTTTAGGAGAAAACATAATATACCTGGGATGCAGTATTATTAATGGTTTCAGGCTTACACTGGGGATCTCGGAGCTTATGCCCCTCAGATAAGGAGGAACTACTGTGCCACAGTGACTTGATTATAGTGGTTTTTAAATTTGTATGATCTGGTATTTAGTAAGAGAGATTACTAGCCCTCCTTGTTCTTTACATACTTATTCTTCAAGATAAATTTTAGTCGCATTTAATTTAATTCTAAAGATAAAAAAAGGTGTTGATTTTTTTTTTAATTTTTTTTAATGTTTTATTTATTTCTAGGAGAGACAGAGAGAGGCAGCATGAGCAGGGGAGGGTCAGAGAGAGAGGGAGACACAGACTCTGAAATAGGCTTCAGGCTCTGAGCTGGCAGTCAGCACTGAGCCCGACGCGGGGCTCGAACCCACGAACCGCGAGATCATGACCTAAGCGAAAGTCGGACGCTTAACCGACTAAGCCACCCAGGCGCCCCAGATTTTTTAAATGTAATTAAAATTATATCTTGACTTTGGGAAAATTGCTTTTTTATTGTATATTATTCTCACCCAAGAAGATGACTTCCTTTCCATATTCAAATATTGTTTTATGTCCTTCAAAAAGATATTTGTAGTTTCTATAGATTATTATCCTCTTCAATATATTACTAATTATTGTTTTATTCACTCTTTGATTGAAATATGTTCCTTTCCAAATCCCATTCCTGAAGGTTATTACTAGTATAAAGTAAAAACATTGCTTTTTTATTATTAATAATGAATGAATTAATCCATATTATAATATCTTTCCATTATATTTATGTTAAAGGTTTGGAGCCTCTATTTGCAAAAATCATACGTAAAATTTACATTTCTATATATAGAAAAGTGAGATTATAATTTTATGATATTATCCCTTTTCTAGACTCATAAAAATAATTAGGAGATTTCATCTCTTCTAGTAAAGATAGCTTCAATAGTATTTAAAGGTCTACAAATCCGTTAAATATGATATAGAACTCAGTTGTGAAACTGTTAGGTACCAGTGCCTGTTATAAGATTGATCTTTAGTCATCTTCGCATTCTTAAAGGTCTCTTAGAGGGTTTTTTTTTTTTTTACATCTTCTTGGGTTTATTTTTAAAATTTAAATTGGCTAGAAAATTATCCATTTTCTCTAGGCTTCCCAATTTGTGTCTAAAGACATAGTACTGTAATTCCATTGTACTTCAGGGTATGTCTTCCCTTTGCATTCTCAGTCTATACTGTTTCTTTTGCCTTGAGATCCTGTTGGGATTTATCTATTTCCTCTATCTTTTCAAAATAGTTTGTTCTTTCTAGCTTTTTAAAATTTCAGCTATATTCCTATTAATGTCTTCTTCCTTTGCTTTTTGGTTTATTTTGTAAAAAAAATTAAGTGGACCATTTCTTTTATTTTTATTATACTAATTACTACTAAAGGCACTTATATCATATATTTTCCTGTAAGTACAGATTTTGCTGTGACCCAAAATTACGGTATGGCATATGCCACTTTTTACTGCTTTAAAAATGATTTTAATGTCTTTTTAAATGTCTGTGTTGATCCAAATGATACATGATGAAATGCTTCCTAATTTCCAGTGATTCAAATATTATATTTAATTGCATTTGACTGTATCCAGAAAATAAACCCTATAAAATTGTCAATTATTTTACTCAACAAAGATGTATTTTTTGTCCAAATACATGATTGACTTTTATTTTGTCAGATTTTTATTGAAGCACAGTATATGTATATAAAAGTGCATAGCCCCAGAAATGGACAATTACTAATCTACCTTCTGGCACTATAAATTTGGCTATTTCTTAATATGGACAATATTTCTTATATGGACTTGCATTACATGTAAATGGAATCATATATGTTATTTTGTGTCTGGCTTCTTTCACTTAGCAAATTCATCCATGTTGTCTTATGTATCAGTAATCTATTTTTTTCTTGATGAATGATTATATTCCAGTGTATGAATATAACACATTTTGTCCAACCCAGTCACTATTGATGAACATTTATATAGTTTTCAGTCTTGACCATTATTTTTTAAACCATTTTTTAATGTTTTATTTATTTCTGAGAGAGAGAGAGAGAGAGAGAGAGAGACAGTGTGAGTAGGGGAGGGTCGGAGAGAGAGGGAGACACAGAATCCGAAACAGGCTCCAGGCTCTGAGCTAGCTGTCAGCACAGAGCCCGACGCGGGGCTCGAACCCACGGACCGTGAGATTATGACCTGAGCAGAAGTCGGACGCTTAACCGACTGAGCCACCTAGGAGCCCCAAAAGCATTTTAAATAATGGGAAAACCTGGGGGCACCTGGGTGGCTCAGTCGGTTAAGCGTCCGACTTCAGCTCAGGTCATGATCTCACGGTTCGTGAGTTCGAGCCTCGCATCGGGCTCTGTGCTGACAACTTCAAGCCTGCAGCCTGTTTTGGATTCTGTGTCTCCCTCTCTCTCTGCCCCTCCCTGACTCATGCTCTGTTTCTTTCTGTCTCAAAAATAAACTATAAAAAAATTTAAATGCTCTTGTCAATATTTGTGTACAAGTCTCTGTATGACTAAGTATTCTCATTTTTCTTTGATAGAAATTCAGGAATAGTGTTGGCTGGCTCATATCGTAACATAGGTTTAACATTTTTAAAAACTTTCAAGCTATTTTCCAAATTGTTTGCAACATTTTACATTTCAGTGAGCAATGTATGAGGGTTCTAGTTTCTCTACATCCTTGATAAGACTTGTTACTGCTTGTCTTTTTTTTATTATAGCCATTTTAGAGGGTATGGTTTTAAGATGCATTTACTTAATGGCTAATGATTTTAAGCAACTTTTCACGTGCTTATTAACCATTGTATATATTACTCTGTGAAACGGCTATTTAGATTTGTTCAACAGCTAGATTTGCAGAGCAGGTCCAGTACTGGGACAGGCCAGGAGCCTGGTTTCAGGGAGCCAGCCTGGAGTTCGGAGTCTCTGGGGCCAACCTGGCACTAGGGCTGGTCTGGAGCCACTGCCAAGCTAGATGTTGGATCTGTGGGGACCAGCCTGGTGCTGGGGCAGAGCAGGGGCCTGGGGCCACTAGAGTTGGTCTGGCACTGAGTGCAGCCAGGAGACTAGGTACACAGGTGCTTACCTGGAGTCTATATTTGTGTGGGCTGATGGGACCACAGGACCCTGTAGGGAGTCACCTGGTGCCATGGGAGTTGGAACTGTGCCAGGTGGGTCAGCTCTGGGGGCTGGGGTGAAATTGTCACTCTTACCACTATCCTCCCATTGGAAGGAAGTCTCTTCGTGCTGGGCTGCCCAGGCTTGGAGAGAAAAGGTTAAAGGAGGTAGTGTGAATCTTCCTTGCTTGCCCTCCTTTTTGTTTCCTTTTTTTATTGTTTGTTTTTTTTCCATTTCAGTGCCATAATCCCTGACCTGGAATCCTTGGCTCTTGTGTGGTATATTTCAGTGGACATAGTTGTTCAAATTGATGTTTCTGGGAGGGCACTATCACTAGATGTTCTCATGCCATCTTTTTGCTGACATCATTTACCTGCTTCAATTTTTAAATGAAAAAGACTTCATTGTACCTTCAGCAATAGCTAGTAAAAACTGTGCAAATTGGGAAGGGGGGGGCGCCTGAGTGGCTTAGTCAGTTAAGTTCAGGTCATGATCTCGTAGTTCATGAGTTCGAGCCCTGTGTCAGGCTCTGTGCTGACAGCTCAGAGCCTGGAGCCTGCTTCAGATTCTGTGTCTCCCTCTCTCTCTGTCCCTCCCCTACTTGTACTCTGTTTTTCACTCTCTCTCAAAAATAAATAGGCATTTTTTAAAAAACTGTGCAAGTAATTAGGCAATGTTATGGAAACACCAAGCTAAAGACACCTGCATAAAATCCAGGGGGCAATCACATTCAAGCTCATGTCAAACTCATTTAGAAGTGTCCAACAATGACTAAAGTAAAAACAAAAATTTCCTTGTACCACTAATTTCCTTATATCTTAATCTAGGGCACTAAATATCATCTTTGAAAGACATAGACCATGTGATTCCAAAATATTATATATTATCCTCTCCTTAAAATTACATTTTGCAGGGCGCCTACGTGGCTCAGTTAGTTGGGCGGCTGACTTTGTCTCAGGTCATGACCTCACGGTTCGTGGGTTCGAGCCCCGCATCGGGCTCTGTGCTGACAGCTAGCTCATAGCCTGGAGCCTGTCTTTGGATTCTGTGTCTCCCTCTCTCTCTGGCCTTCCCCTTCTCATGCTGTCTCTCTGTCTCTCAAAAATAAATAAAACATTAAAAAAAATTTTTTTAATCACATTTTGCTTCCCTAAATGGAGAATATTACAGGTTGAAACCCATGGAACTTAAGAACTGTTATAATTTTTTCATATTCAAAAACTATTATCATTTTTAAGTTACTGTATGTTTGTAAATTAATTTGTATGATTAAATAAACAAGGATATCTGTGATCATATAACCAAGATACTTTCACTTGCATTCTATAAATCACTTTGTGGAGCACTCACATAGGGGTACAGAATTTACATACATAATCAGCCAACTGCACCCTGACAATAGGCCTGGCATGTGATATGTATAATACTATTGCCATTTTACAGCTGAGAATAATGCTCAAGATCATATAACTAAAGAGCTACCTTGAGTGCTATATAATTCTGTATTTCTTTTGAAAAAATGTAAAGACAAGACCAATTCCCATATTGTTAAGTGTGTAATAGGTAATATTATATACTAACAGTTGCTGATCACCATTTTAAGAATTTACATTACTGAATTTCCAAAACCAAATGCACCTAATGCAATTTCTTAACATAAAGAAAATGATCCAAGAACAATTATACAGAGAAATTTAATAATTTCTAGCTAATTACATATCATTTTAAGATAAAGTTATATATTATCCAATATATAGCAGTCTAATAATTCAAATTGAGTAATAATAATACTTAATGATTATTATAGCTTGAATGCACACTTTTAACAAATTAATTACTAATAATTAATAATTAAACAATTAATACTAATAATGTTATGGACTGAATGGTATCCCCCCAAATTCATATATTGTAGCTTAATCCTCTGTGACTCTAATTAAAAATAAAGCCTTTAAGGAATTAAGTAGGGTTAAATGAATTTGCAAAGATGTGGACCTGTTCCAATAGAATTAATGTCTTATAAGAAGAAGAGACATTAGATCTCTCTCTCATTCTCTCTGTCTCTTTTTTTCTCCTCTCTCTCTCTCTCTCTCTTTCTCTCTCTCTCTCTCTCCCTCTCCTTCTCTGCACATGTATATAGAAAGAGCTGGTGTGGGGAACACAAAAAGAAGGTGGCTGGCTGCAGGCCAGGAAGAGAAGCCTCACCAGAAACCAACCAGCATCTTGATCTTGGACTTCAGCCTCTAGAACTTGAGAAATAAATTTCTGTTATTTAAGCCATCCAAACTCTGGTATCTTGTTATAGTAGACTGTGTAGACTAATATAGAAGACAGGGAATCTATTTCTTATTTTAACATATATATGGTGTGTTACCTAGTTACTTCAGAAGAGTTAGACAAGATTATATTGTGGCAGCATAGGATCCCCAAATCTTAGTGGTATATAACCACAATGGTCTCTTTCTTGATCATATTTGACAACCACCATAGGTTAGCTGAAGGTTTACTCCACACTGTCTTTATTCCAGGTTGACAGAGCAAACACTATCAAAGGCACTGCCCATTTTGTGGCAAAGGAATAAATAGACATGGTGAACTATGAGCTAGCTCTTAAAATTTCTACGTTGAAATTATACATTTTAGTTCTGTGTAGATGCCGTCTGCCAAAGTAAACCACGCAACTGCTGCTTACATCAGAGGGTCGGGGAGATATAATCATCCTACTAGGAAAGGGAGAAAATATGTAACTTGCCACAGTGTAGTGGGTCATGTTAACCACCTCACCTAGAAAAATTATAGGTGATATATGTTATAGTGATTATAACACTAGTTAAGAGCAACTCTCCTCCAAGTGCCCCATTATATAGGAGATGGTTGAATAAACTATGATGCTTCCACAAAATGGAGTATTAAAAAGTTGTAAAAAGAATGAAGGTTATGTCTGTGAACTCATGTGAAATAGAATTCAGATATATGTTGTGAAACCAAAGCAAACTGTATATTGTGAAAAACGAAGTTGAAAAGTATGTCTTTTGTATGATATATTTCATGTAAGAAAAAAAGAACATTAGAAAGTATGCATGGGGTGCCTATGTGCCTCAGTCGGTTAAGCATCCAACTCTTTACTTTGGCTCAGGTCATGATCACATGATTTCTGAGTTCAAGCCCCACGTTGGGTTCTGCTCTGACAGAGTGGAGCCTGCTCCGGATTTTCTTTCTCCCTCTCTCTTCTGCCCTTCCCCCACTCATGCTGTCTCTGTCTCTATCATAATAAATAAACTTTAAAAGGAGAAAGTATTCGTGCATCCACTTATTTGTGCAAAGAAATACAAGAAGGATAAACTGGAAACTAATGAAATTGATTGTCTGAAGATGTATGTGGGTATAGGTTAGAAAGATTTGGACAAATGGGAATATGTTAATAGAGATGAAGGGAGCGTGAAGCTTCTCTGACTATACCTTTTCATAGAACTCTGACTTTTAGAATCATGGGAATAGTTCACATACCCCAAAAACAAGTAAGTAATTTAAATCAACCAGGATGTGAGGGAAATTTAAAACGGAATGCAAATAGTAAGAGGTAAATTTAACTGTATTACAAATGAATAACATAAGCAAAATTAAGTAGGTGGGAATTAAAGAACTAACTTAACTTTGGAAAACCAAAGTGTATACACTTAAACTGTATACTGTAATGCTAAATTCAAAGGAGTTGTATATAAATACTGTGTACTAGTTAGTATTTTCCCTAACAAGAATACAAATTAGCAACTATGAAACTACTTTGTAAATACAATAAGATTAAGTAAATAAGTAAATACAGTTTGGACAATGAGAAGTTCTCAGTGTGGGAAAAAAGGGCTGCACATATTGAAGAGAGAAATTACAATAAACCCTATAGCATTAAATCAGAATTGGAGATATCAGAATGAACTTGGTTTTACACACACATACACACACACACAAACATAGATAATAGATATAGACATAAATAGTGTATTATCTAGAACTCCCCAATGAAATGGGCTATAAGCAATAAATTTAACTAACACACAGATTTTGATTTTTAAATGCCATTTACTAATAAAAGGAACCAGAGATCTTGAAAAAAGTCTGATTCTAGGGCTAAAGCAGAGAAAAATACAAGATGGCCCTGATATATCTGTGGTTCTAGAAAGTAATAATAGGCTCAGAAAAGAACAGAGGCATGTTGGGATGACTCAAAGGAACTTACAATGCCCAAAACTGGAACAATTTGATCAGCAATATATAGTATTTAATTGTATCTACAGAATACATTTTGTATATTTATAATATACATTTATTATATACAGTGTATTCGTTCTAATATAATTAATTGATTAAATAAATGTGAGAGAAGAGGCATCTCTTCCTTATAGTAGTACTACAATTAGTAAAGATGCAAGTAATGGTGTAAATAGAGAATAACCATTATGCTAATATCACAGTAACACTTATTGCAGACAAGAATCACTACAAGCTGGTGCTAAAAGTAGTGGGCAAAATTATGCTGAGAAATGGGACTTTTAGTAATCTCAAAATATTCCCACCCACGCTATCTATTACCTGCAAAGATGAAAATAGCAGCTTTACATTGGAGAAAACTGGCAGGCACTATCTGAAACAAGAAATCAAAACCAACTCACAAGTAATTTACAAGTCATGTTCACATTATGTACCACTCACAGGATGATCTAAGAAGGCCACCACATGACTTCAATGATATTTTGGCAAAAATACATGATCTCAGTCTGACCCTGTGAAAACATCTCAACTCAGGTCAAGAGACTATATACAAAATAACTGGCCAGTGTTGTGAAGGTTGTGTAAGACAAAACAAAACACTGAGGATCTGAGACAGACTGTTAACAGACTAATGAGACATGGCAACTAAATCCAAGGTGGGAGCTGCTTCACATACTTAATACCTGCTCCCAGAGAGCCAAACACAGTTAAAGAAACGCTCTTGTCTCATCTCAGATTCTAAGTCAGGATCCTCAAGTGTCCCTCTAATGATGCACAATAATCGTGACATGGTTTTTCATTCATTTACTCCCTCATACTTCTTGATGAACATTTCACCTTATCCTCTCCTCATCTTCTAAAAACTCCTGCCCCATCTTTATTCTCAATGTATGGTCATGCTTTCTATTTCACTAGGAAAATCAAAGCAACCAAAAAGAAACTCTCAACATCATACCGTGGTGCCTGCTATCATCTGGTCCCACACAATTGCTTCCCTTGTGTTGTTAGAGTTGAACTGATTGTGGATATACTTATCGCCAAACATTTGAGTTACACTATAAAGTTCATTCCTTCTCACCTATGCTAGTAGATCATTACTGCTTTCCCATTTCTTTTCTACATCATCAAGTTTTCTCTCTCAGCTGCATCATTTCTGTGAGCAATTATTCTTCTAATTTACCTGTCTTTAAAAAAGTCACTTTGATACAACCACTTCTCCATTTGATCATTCTCTTTTACAGCTAAATCCCTTAAAAGAACTGTCAGTATTTTTGCTCTCCAGTTTCTCTCTGCCCATTGTCCACTGAATCCGCTCCAGTATTGATTTTGCCCCTATCACTCCATCAAACTTGTTCTTATCAATTCAGCAATGACCTCGACATTGCTAAATCCAATACTCAATTAATAGCTATCATAATACTTGACCTGCCTGTCAAGTTGATCTGCCTTCCTCTTTAAGAACATTTTTTTTTTAATTAGCATCCTGAAACCACAAAATTATGGTTTACTTTCACTGTCACTGAGGTAAAATTCTGTTCACCACACTGTCCTTGAGCCTCTTATTTTCTCTGTCTACATCATTTCATCTGTGGTCTTGTTCATTTGCCTTCCTTTAAATAGCACCTATCTGCTAATGACTCCCAAATATACATTTCTGTCCAGTTCTCCTCCCCTGAATTTCAGTCTAGTGTATCTTTGACTGCCGACTCAAGATTTTGGATCTCAGATCTGAAAGCTAGAATGTTTATTAACTTATCTCTCCAAATCCACGTTTTCTATCCCACTTAATGGCAACTTCATCTTTCTAGTTAGACAAGTAAAAGACTTGAAATCATCTTTAAATTCTCTCTTTTCCTCATTCCCCAGATCCAATCCGGCACTAAAACGTTTGGTTCTACCACTTCTCACCACTTAGACTGCTCAATCCTGGGACAAATAACCTGGACCTACATTATGCAAAGAGCCACCTGAATCCCCTGATCGTATCTTTTCACACCTACTGTCTATCTCTACACAGCACAGGGAATGTTTCCTTTAAATCATAAGTTAGATCATTAAACTTTAATTTGAACCTTCCAATATTTTTTCAACTAATTTAGAAAAAAGAGCCAAAATCATCAAATGCCATAAAAACCCATCATATTTTGACCCTGTTACCTCTTTGACTTCATCTACTATTGGTCTCCTCTTTGGTCTCACCGACTTCCTTACTGTTTCAAGGCATGGATGTTAGCACTAACTTATACATTGTGTTAGAAAAGCATTTCCTAAGTACTTATCAGAGATATGACCATTCTATTTAAATTTGAAGCCCTTCTAACACAGCAATTTTTGCTGTTTGATCTAATATGTAAGCTTTAACATAAGATACAATTTCTTATTTGTCATGTTTTTTGAAAACCCCTCTTCTACCCACCACAAGTTATAAGATCTATAAAGATTGTTTATGTATTCTCTGTATCTCTACCACATAGAATGGTACATAGTAGGTGCTCAAAAATATTTATTTAATCAATGAATGAATGAAAAACCTCAGCAGCAGCATCAATAACACAGAGACAATTTATGCTTCAGCCTTCATTCCAGATAAAACAAGTGCTCTTTTGTATGTACAAAATGTTGTACAAATGAGTGATAGTAATATATTTCTCAATAACTATTAATGTAATCCTCTGAAGTAACTTATTGATTATTTTTTCATTAGACCCAAGATACACTATGGATGTGGATGATAAAACACAAAAGTCTAAAATTAATAACATATTCTTCAGAAACTTTTTCAAATCCTGTATATATTCAAATATTGAAAGTAATATTTTTAATAAGCCTACATGGAATAAAATGGTTGTCTCCCAAGAAAGAAATATGGCCAGTAAGAATTCCATTCTGAACAAGGTCATATTCACAGGTTCCAGAGGTCAGGATATAGACATATCTTTTTTGGAGCCACAACTCAACCCAACCAGTAATAATAAAATTAGACATTCTTTGTTCAAAATTATTTTATTATTCTGCACATTCTCTCTCTCTCTTTGCTCCTTTTTTAAATGTATATGTCAAGACCAAACAAATTTACTCACTATGATATTTCTTACCTTCAAAATTACTTTTGGAGAGATGAATATCCTAAACTATGTAGTTTTCCTGTTAGAGAAAAGGAGAAAGCTTTTAGGCCTTGATGTAAAGATTTACACTTTTCGATACTGTTGAAAGTCACTTTAGTATTGCTAGTAATAGCTTCAATTATTTTCTTAAAGTCTTTAGAGATTTCTTAAAGTACAGTAAATGCACTTAGGCTAAAGACATGTCTATATGTATAAAATAGCCAGTTGAAGGCTGCAGGCAAACCTCGATGTAGTACGTGAGATGAGTGTTTGGCAAAAAAGGGTTGTGACAATGGATGTACTGAAGAAGATAAAAGACTAGTCACTGAGTAGCACAGTTTTAATGAGCTGACCCAGAGTATAAAAAGATAATTAGAATCATAATTAGAGAACAGTAATTCGTACTGAAATTATATGTGAATACCCTACAGTAAAATGCTAGAGTTATTGGTGGAATCGATGCAATATTTTAAATGTAATCTAATGTTCACTGTTTTTTGTGAGCGAGACGAGTACTAAAACACCTTATCTTCCTTCAAAGGCAGCACTGACTGTGAGAAATGGCCTGTGAAAAGCACATTTTTTTTTAAAGATGTTAGTTCCCAGGGATCAGCAACTGAGCTAACAGTGGAAATTGGCTATTCCTTATAACCTGTAAATACAGCACTTTCTACAGCAGAGAATCTCAGATACCCAATGCTACAGCTTTAAAATTAGCCACAGTTTAAAAATATCCATCTTCATTGGGCAAACTCATTTGTGGATATCATACATAGCATCATGAATTTGGGAAATCCTGATTGTTCCCACTGAAAATCCCTTAAGCCTAACATGAAGCACACTCGGACACCAAATCATCCAGAGCAACTCAGGAAAGGATGCCAGAGAACATACAGGTGGCTCAGGGCAGCAAAATCTACACTAGAAATTAATAGAGACTATCTCATTTTCTTATTTTATACTAAAGAAACAAATTTTGCTTTTAACTTGTTCCCCAAACCCAGATAATTTTTGGTTTCTTCCCTCTTGTTTCTGCTCTCCAATCCATTCTGCCAAATATATGATTCCCTTTTTAAACCAACATTTAATAAATGCCTATGATGTGCCAGGTGATAGGTAAGTACATTACAAAGTATCTGATCTCACAGGGATTCATTATTAAATTCATACTGCTTTTGCTTATTGAGCACTTTACACTGTGTTCATTGTTTTGTTGTGATTAGCTGATTTAATGCTTACAACAACCTGTGGGTTAGGGGGGCATTAGTACCATCCTCATTTTATAAATGATAAAGACAAGGTTTGTGGAAGTTGAATAACATATGCAAATTCATAAATTCAGAAAGTGCAATGCTGGCTTTGAGCCAAGCTACCTGACTCCAAAGGCAAGGTTCTCACTGATTGTGTGGTAACATTCTTTCAGTATGTTGCTCACACTATACTTCCCCACTTATATATCTACCTTGATGTTAACTTTCTCCACAAAATTCTGTTTTATTCTTGACGGCAAACTGCTGGTGATCATTCAACAATAAGCTTGCCATCTCTCTATAATATTTTCTACTTGTTTCAACTATTCAGTTTTCTTTCTACTACTCTACAAAATTTCCATTCTCTGTTAGTGAATACAGTAATCACTAACAAGGCAGCTGGTTAGTTTTTGCTCAGAGAGGCAGGAGGAGGAAAGAAGGAAGAATGGCATTTCAATCAGAGAGAAGCTGAGCTAGTGAAAATAGGGACAAGATGTATGACTCAAAGGTTGGGCAGGATCTAAAAAGGTGAGTGGTATGAGATCTTATTTTTAGTGACAATTTTGTGGTAATCCACAGGGTCTAAATTAGATCTCACTTATAAAAGTAAAAGAGATCAAGTTGACTTTGGTGTTTTTAAAACAATTACTACATTGTGTTTGTGCTTGAGTCTTCAGAGTTGATCTCGGTGTGGACACAGAACATTACCATTTCCAGGAAAAAAATGAAACAGGAAATTGTCCATTTTAGGTATTGCTTACATCAAGCCAATACCCCTAAAGCAGTATATTTGATGGAACCCGGACCCAACCTCTGAAAGCAGTAATGAAATGCACATGCCTGATGATCTTCATTCTTCTCTGAGCAACTCTGAGTGTGGCAGTGAATATGCTGATAAGCTTAGATTGTGCAGATGTTTCTGCCAGGCAAAGAGAATCAGAAGAAAGAGTCTTCCACTTATGTCTTCCAGAGCATATACTGACATGCAAAAAGAATAACAAAACAGTATGCCACAGGGACTAGAGTTTAAGAGCCATGCACTTCTTGAGCAGATCTAGTTGTTCTGAATTTAGATTTTAATAACATGGCAAAAAACTGAGTAAGAATACAAACTTTCCAGTCAGAAACCTGGATTCAAATCCAGTCTCCACTGCTTACTAGCTGAGTGATCTCAAGTGTGTTGCTTGACCTCCAAAAGCCAGCTTCACATTGCACCATCCATAAAATGAACATAACAATATCTCCTTCTAGAATAAATGGAATAATGTACGTAAAACATCAAAAAGAGTACCTAACGACTGACGATCAATACTAGTTCTTTTTATTTTCTGCCGTAACATAATAATGTTAATATAATCTTTTTTTTAAGTTCTAAATACATGAAACAGGACAGAAAACTTCAATTTAGAATTCCAAAGCTTCTCAGAACTTTTTCACTGAAGACTGGGTTTGCTTTTCCATGAGTCTGGGTAGCCATGCGAGACCAGCAGTGGACCAGACCTCAGAAATACCATGTCAAGAGAGGTTCAAGTCGATGACACATATCAGGTCGGGGCCAGCTCCCTCAGGGCAGGCACCCACTGCAGAGATATTCATGAGGTCTGCAGAATTTTTGATGTCACTAAGCTGAGCTAGATATACATGCAAGACTCCACGGTGAAAAAAAGTAAAACTTTACTTTTGACAAGAAAAGAGGAACGATGTTAAATCTTTGCTAGTTCCACTGAAATTAAGACACAGTCCCGACAGCCCCCAGTTCTCTAATCTATAAACCCTTCAGCACTCTGCCAGGAATGCTTATAAATTGTGACTCATCTTGCAGCACCCATTAGCAATCTTCAGTGCTAAATTGGTACTTTCAACATGATAAGTGCCTTTCCACCCTGTGAAAGAGCATCCACTTTCCCTTCTACTTACAAGTGAGCTGAAGGAATTTTTTGTTGTTGAGCTTTGCTATTTTACCTGATCTACTGGAGAATCTCCAGCAAAGACTCCTAATAGCTGCTGCTTAGCAGTATATGATAAAACTAAGTCTTAACTCTTTCATATTCAACCCTGGTACTAATACAAATAACACTTGTTTCAACTCATATTTCAATTTCATCCAAAGAACATAAAGTCTTGGCAGACTTCAATTTATTATACATATCGCATTTGATGGATGATCATCTTTACACTGAGAAATGGGGTTACTGGGGGTGGGAAACTTCTTGACACTGATTCACCCAATAAAATAGAGTTGCTTCTTTGAAAAGCATTGAAACTTGCTGTCAATACTTCTAGTTTAAGATCAGAACCTTTCCATAAATAAAACTCCAAAGTATTTTTTACTCTTTTCTTTAAATTTTTTACTGTTTTTTTACTCTTTTTTTTACTCTTGTTTTTTTACTCTTTTCCTATACTGTTGTTGAGCTTGTTTTTGATAATATCTCTAGCCATTTAATAGGTGAAAAGCAAGGAAAGTACAAGTTCAGTGCTAACCAAGATTTTAAGGGGCACTTTTAAAAATCGTCAATGTTGTTATAACACAGAGAGAAAATGATAAGCAAGAGGTTCTATAAAAGTACGTGAATCTCAAAGTTGTATTCTTTCTGGAATGGGGCGAATAGAGACAGGAAATTATGTGTACTCCTAAGAGCATCATTAATCCTGCAGAGGAAAAGAATATACAGTTTATGAAAGCAAAGATAAAAAAGAAGCAATTTGTGGGAGAAAATAAGAATAGATAGAATATATACTTCATAACTAAAATTGGCAAAGAAAGATGACAGTCTAGCAGGCACACAATCATAGATAAGTAAAAGAGCAATAAGAAGGACAATAAAAATGAGACATTCCAGATGGGATGAAGAGAATTAATGACAAAGAAATAATATGTCAGTTGAGAAATGAAATTACAATTAAAGATGGAAAAAGTACATAAATAAATAAACTGGTATTATTTTCATTTTTAATCTCAGGCATCAATATAGTTAAGATAGAGTAGTATCATGGGCTTAAGAACTTCTTTAGGTACAACTCCAGTTCGATTTGAAAAAGAGAGATGGAGGAAAAAGACCATTGAAAATCCTGTTCTGTCCTGAGGAGATCACTGAAAATCTAGTCCTGAGAAAAACAGTTTTGTTTCACTTGTTGGATATAATATCATAATCAGATATTATAGAAGGTGCTCAATAACATTCTACCTCCTCCATGATATATTTTGTTCAACACCCAGTGTTCAAAATTAACAGACATCTTCCTCACTGAATAAGATAACAAGACATGTTTCTTGCTGACATTACTGTGTATCAGTGGTTGTTTATTGAGCACACATAATTACTTTATTTAGCTCTTTCATCTATTCTGTGTATTCCTTAAAAACAACCACACACTTACCCTTATATATAAATAAAACTAACTGAAACAGAAAGATTAAGAAACTTGCTAAAAGCACACAGCTTGCAAGGGCTAGAAATTAAATCCATATCTATGTAACTTAGATCACTTAATTCTTAAACGTGTCTGGCAGGAGGGATTATTGATGTATCACTGAGAGAGTTATTTACATGATAGATACCACATTATTACTTCCATACCTTTTCATTTATTGCCGAGTTAACTCATATGGCTATTACCTTAGCTCCTTTTTGGAGAAAGACAGAGTAAATAAAAGTTTAAAATAGATAATAGAAAGATAAATAATAAAAAAACATTTTTAAAAATCTCCCCAGAGAAGCTGTAATTTTCTTAAAACCTTTTTTTTTTCCTTTGTCTACTTCTATCATAGATAGACTAGTATAAAGTGCAGAAGATATCCTCTGTAAGTACTCATTGAATAAGTCATTCGGTCATTCCTATCATATGCAGAACTAATAAAACTGATCTCTGGAGATTACAAAAATAAATAATAAGACTCAACAAGAGACAAGAAGACTGGAAAACAGTGAAAAACTGATAAAATAGACATGCATGGCACATTAATAATAATAGGTAGCATTTATTGACATTTACTTTGCACCAGTCTTTGTTCTAAGAACTTTTACATGGATTAAACTCTTAGTGTGCTTTAGAGTCCTGTGAAGAGCTAGGCCAACCATTATTAAAATACCAAGATTCAAACCTTCTTTTCAATAAACCTTTCACCTAGAATAGGCTTAGATTTACAGAAAAATGGCAAAGATAGGACAGAGTTCTCATATATTCCACACCAAGTTCTTCTTATTAATATCTTATATTAGTATGTGTAGTAGTCAGCGTTCTCCAGAGGAACAGACAATAGGATATAGATAGGTAGATGATCGATGATAGATGGATACATGCATACATACATACATACATACACACACACACCCTACATACATACAAAGTTAGATGGTGCATAGATTTATTATAAAGAACTGGTTCATGTGATTATGAAGTCTATAAAGTACCGTGATCTACAAGCTGGAGACCCAGGAGAGCTGACAGTGCAAATTCCAGTCCAAATGCAAGAGGAGAACCAGGTCCCATTTTAAAACAGTCATCTAGAAAGAGCAGGTTTTTCTTCTTGCCAATGGATTGGTTGGAACCAACTGGGATTGGGAAGGGCCTTCAATTTTAGTCAGTCTACTGATTAGTATGTTAATCTCACATTAACGGAAACACTTTCTTGGACACCCCAGATCCGGTTTATCCAAATATCTGAGTTCCCTGTGTCCCAGTCAAATTGACATATTAAATTAACCATCACTTAATGAACCAATATTGATTCTTACTGGTTCTAAACTCCATGCTTTACTCAGATTTCCTTCATTTTTAACCTAACGTTCTTGTTCAATTCCAAAATCTTATCCATGATACCACATGACATTTAGTTATCATATCTTCTTAGGTTCCCCTTGACTCTAATGTTTTCTCTGATTTACCTTGTTTTTGATGAACTTAATTTTGAGGAGTACTGGTCAGATATTTTGTTTTGTGACCTACTATTGGAATTTGTCTGATGTTTTTTCTCAAGATTAGACTGGTTTGCTAAGTGGAAGAACACAGAGGTAAGCTACCATTTTCACTGCATCATATCAAAGGTGCATAATATCAAAATGATTTACCACTGTTGTTATTAAGCTTGATCACTTGACTAAAATAGGTTTTTTTTTTTTCAGGTTTCTTTTGAAAGAAATGTTCTATGTGCAGCCAACACTTAATTAGTGGGGAGTTATGTTTTACCTCCTCAAAGTCAGAGTAGCTACCTAAGCAATTTGGAATTCTTCTGCATGAAAGATTTGTCTATTTTTCACCATTTATTAAATTATTCAATCATTTATTTATGTCATTTATGGACTCAGAGTATCTATTTTATACTTTGTGTTGTAATCTAATGCTACTTTATCTTGTTGCTCAAATTGTTTCAGCTCTGCAGATCTGGAGATTTTTACATTGTCTCCTTTGTTCTTTACCTAGATGTAAAGCCTATTAAGAAATGCAGGTCCTCCAATGATTGCTGACCCCAGAAGTTTCTCATTCTCTCGCTACTCCACACCCAGGTCTCACAATTCATCCAAAGTGCCACTTAAGTGTTCCTCCAGACTTACTGCTTCAGTGATTTCTGCTCCAGGTAAGCAGATCTGGTGTCTTACTCTCTGGCTGGGCTTGTCTCTCTAGGTTTCAGGATGGCGGTTTGCCCTGTAACTTCAGTTTTCTGATATGTCCAAGAAGAATATCTGGTTTTCAGTTTGCTGTACTTTTTCATGGGAGCACAGAAGTGTGGCCTCTGAGCTCTTTACATGTCAAAGCTGAAGCAAGAAATACTCAACTATCTTTGATCTACCATTATTCCCCACCCCACTCCCCCTTTTATTAACAGATGGGAAGATTGAAGTCTGGAGAGCTCACATAACTCACCCAAGGTTATGCTCTGGGAATTGTTGCATCATGGGTTGAACTCAGTCTGATGCTGGTGGCCGTGATCTTAACCAACATGGTACTACTTCCTTATTTTTATGTCTTTATTTTTTTTTTATTTTGAGAGACAGAGACAGAGTGAGCGGGGGAGGGGCAGAGAGAGAGAGGGAGACAGAATCTGAAGCAGGCTTCAGGCTCTGAGCTGTCAGCACAGAGTTCGACTCGGGGTTCGAACCCACTGACTGTAAGATCATGACCTGAGCCAAATCAGACGCATAACCGACTAAGCCACTCAGGCACCCCTATATGGTCCTACTTCCATATCGTATTACGTGACACTATTAAAGATGTGAATACAATAATGTTGGAGCACCTAAAGGGAGGACTTTTAGGAATTAACACTATAAAGGAAAGCCTCAGGAAAGAGGTGACTAGTGAGCTGATGCAGAGAATGAGAAACTTACAGGGCAAGGGAGGGTGAGGACTTCCAGGCAAAAAATCAACAGGTATAAAGGCATAGAGACATTAAAAAGAATGTCATCTGTTCCAATTCAGCTGTTGAAGTAGAAGATACATGTTCAGGATACTGATTAATCTGGAGACAGGCCCTCTGCCTTGTGAAGGGCTATCCTAAGGACTGTGTGTGGAGTTTATAATTGACAAGAGAGTGAGTAGAGTCTTTTAAAGTGAGAGAGGATGCACTAGGAGATGGTCCATTATAGGTGGGTATAGAGATGGGTGGCAGGGAACTTATGTGTGAGACTTTAACTATGACAGTAATAAAACTTGAAGGATATGCATTTATGTGCCTGACAGTTATATGTATTTGATTTCCAAAACAAAAATAGCAAAACACAGTCTCAAGAAGCTGATGTAAATCTTACCCAGCTCTCTCTGTTGCTTCTTAAGGTTCTCATCAGGGAAGAACACCTTGGGTAGATGACCTTCAGGAGAAGTTTTCTTTATGGCTTGACTACTGACAACACAGAGATTTAAATTCATAATAAAACTCCTGTTTGCTACTTCCCTACACATTATTATTATCACTTATATAAAAATCATGTCCAATTATTAGAACTATACTTGTAATTTAAAAATAACAAGTGCCATAATCTCAAAATATTCCTTTAGTAAATGATTGAACACTCATAATTTCAGGAAAAGCAATTTAAACAAACAATAGGCAATGCACTTATAATACACTTTCTTTCACCCAAGCACACTTGTTTTGAATATGACTTATCATCGTGATACACGTAAAATGGAATCTATTCTCACCTTTTCTGCAAATTCTGTAACATTCAACTCTGTTTGTGCCCCCTCATCAATGATCTTCCGGACCACATTTCTGTAGAACAATTTATGGTAAATGGAATTTTGTGTTCAATGATTTATTAGCTGACTACAATATTGACACTCATTTTTCTCCATGATTCTCATACTATTATTGTTATTAGCATTATAGAGTTTATCTGTATATCCATCCTAACCTCAGATAAAAATTGAACCTCAAAGGAAAGATGATGGTGCTTGTTTGCCACCTTTGCATCTTTTTTCCTCCCACCCTTTAACAGGAAGCTTAATACTTTAAAATGTTAAAAGAAAGTCTAATGCCTAAATAATTAAAAAGGAATTATTAGTGTTCAAAACGTAAACTAGTATAAAAGATACTGACTAACTCATTTACTTTTGGTAGTTATCAATTTGTAAGGGAAGCAATTCCATACAGTAATTTCAAGCAGATTTCATTGCATGATTTTTAAAAAAATATAGTAGGAGGAGTGGGAAGAAAGAACTGTCTCGGCCTGGAAGTAAATCATTTTTTAATTTTTTTATAGAACCGCCTGAGTAAGGGACTCTGGCCCACACTTTTCAGAGACCGTGAAACTAAGGAAGGGTGAAAACACAGTTGGGTATGAAGTCAAAATCAGTAACCCACAAAAGAGAGCCAAAATGAATAACCAAAACAAAATAAGGTAAAGGGCGTGAGAAGAAATAGATGTAAAAACAGGAGCAAAGGAATGACAAGGCTGGGCATTAAAAAGAAAAAAGGTATCTAATAAGTAACTACCCCTATTTATTATTTTTTATTTAAACATTTTTAGAAGTTTACTTATTTCTGATAAACAGAAAGAGAGAGTGCGGCTAGGGAAGGAGCAGAGAGAGAGAGGGAGACACAGAATCTGATGCAAGCTCCAGGCTCTGAGCTGTCAGCACAGAGCCTGACACAAGGTTTGAGGTTCAAACTCATGAACCTTAAGATCATGACCTGAGCTGCAGTCGGACACTTAACCGACTGAGCCACCTAGGTGCCTCTTAAGTAACTACCTTTAAAACACTTAGCACCAAATTAAAAATATGGAAAGCTAAAAATAAAAAACAAAAACAAAAAACACTCCATTTTCTCTGTATCTCTGTCTTTGTCTTTGTCTCTGTCCCTGTCTCATGCTAGCATATGTGGGAAAATGCTCATTTTCAGAAAAAGAAGGCATATGGCCCAGCCAAAGCTCAGAGGAAAGCAGGATTTCAGGCTCCATTGGACTAGCAAGACTAGATGCACAATCATTAAACAAACAAATGATAATAATAACAACAGTTCTACTAGCAATGTGAAATGCAATTAGTTTGTTTTTGTAAATAACAAGTTAATTTAAGCTAATCAACAACCAAAAATACGTTGAAGCAGAAAAAAATCTCAAATAACCGTGGACAATGTTAGTGACATATGAATAGTTTTAGAGGGAAAGCTCTCAGCATGCTATTATATTATCTATTGTGAAATAAGTTTGCTTGACTGATGAATAAGTCTCCTCAATGATTCTGCTGTATAAAATCTACAACATATGATATATTCATTGCATAAATAAATATTTAGTATGTCAAACATTATATAGATTACCAAGGTTGATTCCAAGCAATTTAATAAAATTCAAGGAAAGCATCCAAATTAAGAAATGAAATGAACAGAGGAAAAGTAAAAAAAAAAAAATGTGAAGAGATGTGAACATAATGGGTCAAGTAGACTTTATCTGCTCAGAGGATTTTGCAAGAATAAACCTATTAAAAGAATAAATTTACTGCAAATCTCGCCCTATACTTTCTGTAGTTATATGAAACTCATTTAAATGAATATTTGATAAATGCATAAATGAATAAAGATGAAATGAATAAATGAATGGAAAGGGAACATAAATACTAAATGGTGGAAATTAAATGAATAATTCTCTTGAATAAATCAGCTTCACTTGAGTTTGCCAGCATTCTATATAGAGCAATACCATCTAAAATGGTAATTTTGAATGGATCACAGTAACGAATTTATCTACACAAGAAGTATATAAATTTATGGCTGTAATCAATATACTCTAAATACACTTCGTTAAGTGCTCTGTCCTTTAAGTGCCTTACCACATTATATTTAAATGGTATTTTCTTCACGGAGTTAGATTATCGAACACTTCTTTCAGTCACATTTTAACATTCAAAATACTTATGTTCCAGGGAATCGGAGAAATCTTTCTCCATGTGTTTTCTTCTCAGAACATTAAACATATTTACCTAATTGCAATCCTTTTTCTATCCTTCTTCTGGAACCTTTCTTATTGTCCCCTCTATGGCTATTTTTGATTGGATTGGTAAAATCCATATTAATCCTACTCCAGGCTATACTAAAATTTAGGATAAGGAAATGTTTGTGTTTGTCTTCTAAGTAACCAAGGCTTTTTGTTTTGTTTTGTTATAACTCCTAATCATTAAAAGGGGACTCGTGCATTAAAAGAACCCATTGTGCAACCATGAAGAAAGGTGACTAGAATTATTGGAAAATTAAACTTGTGAATATTTTATAAACAATTACTGTTTCATACATTGAAGAAAACTCATCTTTTGAAAAACAAAGTTCTCAGATCCTACTCAAATGAATAGATAAGCCTCATGTGTCATCAGAAGAGTGATTATTTAGAGTTAAGTCTGTAATTTTGTATTCATGAAAAGTTTGAACAATTAAAAAGAGAATCCTTTTTTTTTTAACTTATAATATTAACACAATTAATTTGTTTAAAATACTTATTCATTTTAAATAGTACAAAGGTAAACGTTAGCCTGATTCACTTTGAATTGTTGCCAAGCCCAAATTAGTGGGCTCGCAACTTAAAAATGTTAATTCTAGGTTTTAAAAAAATAAATCTTGCAAAGTTCTAATTATTAATCCAGCAAATTGAAAGGTATGTATTTTTTTGAAAATGTACCAGGTTTACTCATAGGAAACGCTGTCCCCATGCCAGATCTGCAATTGACTCTCTATACAATTTCAAACACATTTTATAGGTCTTGTCTTAATGCTCCAAGTGAATAATTATCTGTTTGTTTTTAAATCTTTTTTCTTCATTTGCTTTGTAAAATTGTATTTTATTTTATTATTCTAACATTATCATGAATGAATACAAAGAAATATATAGCCCTTGAAAATTAAAATGCATTACAATAACATCTCTTTCTTTGAATACCTTCCAACTTAATAACTAGAGCATCTTCAATCCTCATACTTTCACATATGTCTTCCTCTTCATTGCTTTGCCCTACCTAACTCCAGTCGAATTTACAGGATGATATAAAAAGTTAATATTTTATTAGTATTAAATATCTCTTACACATGGCTAAACCAATTGTCATTTCAATCAGTAGTATAGAAATAGATCAGTGTCCTCTCCAGATCTGGTATTTCCAGACTATAAGCATCTGTCAATCTACTGGATGAAAAATAATATCTTATCTCATTTCAATTTTCCTTTTGTGATGATGGGTTAGACTGAACATCCTTTTCATGCTTAATCATCATTTATATTTCTTTTTGTCAGAAACTCTCTTTTCCCATTGATTGTCTTCTTCATGTCAATTTGGAAGAGCTCTTCATGCATTCTGGATGGTAGTTCATTATTGAAAATATGTTCTCATTTTCTCTGTGGTGTCTTTTAGTAAACAGAATTTCTTAATTTTTTTTTTTAATTATTTTAACGTTTATTCATTCTTGAGAGACAGAGAGAAAGCATGAGTGGGGGAGGGTCAGAGAGAGAAACACACATACAGAATCCGAAGAAGGGTCCAGGCTCTGAGCTGTCAGCACAGAGGCCATCACAGGGCTCGAACCATGAACCACAAACCGTGAGATCATGACCTGAGCTGAAATCGGACACTTAACCAAATGAGCTACTCAGGTGTCCCAGAAGTTCTTAATTTTTAAGTATAAAAATTTGTCTAAATTTAATTATAGGTGTCTTTGTAAATATTTTAGGAAATCCTTTTCAATCCCCAAATTATAAAGATATCCTCTGATTTTCTGTAAATATTTCAAAGTTTTGCCTTGATGTCTTTATTCCATCTGGAATAGATTTTTGTATATGGAGCAGAGTAAGCACTTAGTTTTATTTTTCTCCATATGGACAATGAATTATTCCAGTATCATTTAGCTAAAGGATTGATTCTCCTTCCAGAAATGGTTTCCAGAAAACCATGCCTGTTAAACATCAAGACTAATAAATTACATTGGCCAATTTTCTATCATTTTCTTACTCCAATGAAAGTAAATGTTGGTGTTTGGTGGGAAAGTCATCTGGTCTTGCCCTTTTTCATGTGTATCTTGGCTATTCATAGCCCTTTGCTTTTCAATATATGTTTTAGAAAGCAAAATATTTTAGGGAATTTCATTCGAAGTATGTTTAATCCATAGATAAACTTCGGGAACTTGATCATAACTATGATAGATTTGTCAACATCTCTCTACTTTTATTTGTTTTTCTTTATATATTTTAACTGATTTATTAGATACACCTAAGTTTGAATCTGTTATGTTTCCCTGAAATTTTGTAAAATGTAATGATACTTTTCAGCCCTAATAATGCTTTTGTCCTTAATTAATTTAATGCAATGTATTCACTGTTCAGTAAATGCTAGGAACTTGAGATGGAATACAAGTTAACAGAGCATCACACATTTGGACCATTTTAAGTAGTTCTTTATGGACAATTCCTTATATGTTCAGTAGATAGTGAAGGATTTCCAAACATCACTCTAAAATATGCCACTCTGGTAGTTTGGCTCTTTTGAGTTGAAGGCACTTGAAAAATATCAGATATAAGAAAAATACTCTAACCTTCTTTCTTTTTTCTTAAAAGCAGGAGATGAAATTCCCATGTGAAAAATGTCTTCCCTATAGTAGAAGAAAAGTAACATTCTTATCAAGACAAAAATGTCTTCCCTATAAGAAAATTTCTTCCTTAGAAGAAAAATTTCTTCCCTAGAAGGAAAGTAACATTCTTATCATCAAGTAACAAATCTTATTATCAAGAAGTGAAGAATGAGAGAATTCTATACAGACTTTGTTAAAATATTTGTTTTTTATTTTCCTTTAGCTTTTCCACATAGTTTACTTACTTTTCCACAATTGTCTCTCTGTTCACCCTAATATAAAAGCATGTAAGTTTTACCATTTCTTTGGGTCTTCATTCCTTATGAAGGCTCCTGTATCACATAAAATTTGCATTAACTAAATTTGTATGCCTTTCTTTTGTTGATGTCTTATATCAATTTAATTCACAGGATCTACTTACCAAAAGAAAGAAAGAAAGACTGAAAGAAAAAAAAACTCTAAGAATGTAAGGTAAAATTTTGCTTCCTCAACATAAGTGAGATATGTTAGCAGTAATAAAAATCACAAGAGGTCCTGAGAGCCTTGTCAAGAAGATAAACTTTTCTGAAAAAGGTGTGTATCTGGCTTAGCTGTGCCTCCATTCACGTCACTACAAGTGTGATCAGGGCTCATATCACTCATTCTGCTCTGTTCACCCAGTGATATATATATATATATATATATATATATATACAACAACAGTATTAGTTGTCAATTCTGCATCTGCACTGGCCACACTTTGCTAATAAGAATTTTCTCAATAAAACTTGATTTTCTTTGAAATCCACACTTTTCATGGGAGCCCATTAGTGACCCCACTCCCATCTCCGTGGGTGGCTCTAATACACTTAAAATTAATTCAGTCTCTTTTGACAATAATTGGTTCAGAGACATGTGATTCAGTTAAAGTCAGTGAAACTCAAGGAGAGGTTTTCTGAGGTTTCTAGAATGACCTTTTGTGTTCTGGAAGTACCTAGGGTGGGTGTTGTAGAGAACATTGTTCATCTTCTGGATATTGTTTTAACCAGATGAGTGATTGGAACTACTATAATGATCATAACTGTAATTGTCTCAGGATGAAATGACATAAAGGGGAACAGAGGGGTGAGAAAAATACAGAAATGGAACAGGAATCATTGGAGTTAAGCCACCCCCGTTTCTAGACCAACACTTGTTGGTACCTAGGAATTTATATTTTTGAGTTGTATTTTCTGTAGCGTGATTATTAACCACAATTTGTTCCAAATCAGATTGGTTAACAGCTCTTTTCTCAGCAAAGTTATAGTGTGTCCCTCTCATTGTCAACATTGTCCTGGTTTGGATGATAAATTATGTAGTGATCAGGGTGTGTTTCATGGGTGCTCAACCAGTGTGGTGGTACCACAGGACCTTGCCCTCAGAAGGATGCTTCTCTGGGACTCCTGGGTGGCTCAGTTAGTTAAGCATCCGAACTTGATTTTGGTACAGGTCATGACCTCACAGTTCAAAGGATCGAGCCCCACACGGGGCTCCAAGCTGACGATGCAGAGCCTGCTTGGGATTTTCTCTCTCTCTCTGCCCCTTCCCGCATCCCTCTCTCAAAAACAAATAAATAAACATTAGAAAAGAAGAAGAAGGATGCGCCTTTCGGTGTTTAATGCTCTGAGGTTGTGTCTTAAAATTCTTAAAAATGTAATCTTTAATCTTGTGTGTTTTAAGTGAAGCCCAGTGACACAACAGAGCATGGCCCAAGAATGTGGAGCTCATGAGCATTCTCACCTCGTGGCACCTCCCTGGAGTGGGTTCCTGGCCACCTGCTTTGGCTCTGGCCCAGCAGCCACTGCCACCATCCACTCTTGGCAGAAGGCTGGTACAGAGACATAGAGGATTGAAACCTGGGATAGGTCCCAAATACCTTTAATGGTCTGTACTCTTGAGTTTCTCTGTGCCTGGAGGAATCTAATAGTAAATAGAAAATTTTAAATAATAATAACAACAACAACAAACAAAACCAAAAACAACAAAATACCATGACAGATAAATAGAGAAACAGTGGAAGAAAGGAAAAACTTTTTCCTTTTTTTTTTTTTTTGTGGGGGGAGGGAATACTATGCTTTTATTTTCCAGTGGTCCCTAGAAATTATGTAGCTGGCTCTGGAAGTTGTATTAATATATACTTAAAATCATACTATATGACACAGCAGATTCTGTACCTGTCAACCTCATAATAACCAGACAAGGTCTGGGTACAGACAGCAAGTCCTCCACAAAGTTCAACCACAAGGTTACTATTCACATGATACTTGGTATGAATGGCATTTGAATGTCACCTCTCGGAGTTATATAAGACACCATACTAAGATAAATGTACAGAAAAGTATCTTTACCAAGAAAAAAACAAGTGAGAAATAACAATTCTGAATCTAAAAAGAATTTTTTGCCTTCTCTATATGTATACTTCTCAAAGTTTCCTTCAAGAGTGAGAGATGCATGTAGTTTCATTCAAGTAAGAAATTTCGTAGGGGACTGGTGCCAGGTGGAGCCACAGTGAGGCTGCTAAGCAGGGGCCAGTAGCTCTAGCAGCAACCACGGCCTCCTGGTGCCTCTCACTCTGATGAATGTGTTCTGAGGCTTCCTTAGATTCTTGGTGCCCCGGTTCATCCCTAAGGATTGCAATGGGAGAGTTACCATCACCATGCTAGTAGCATGTTCGCTGTGCTGCTGTCTCTTTAGGCTGATTGCGATCCTGACCCAACCCAACAGTTGAAAGTGACCACAGTTGAAAAATGAAACCATCTGATAGCTCAGTATCATTGGCCGTGAGGAGGAAGACCCACTCTCCCAGCGTTCAGTCACTGAGGTCACAAAAAATCCCTCCAGGTGCAAAATCAACTCCAAACTCAGACCACCGTCTTTGACTTGTTTATTTTGTCCATCAGCTGCCTTAAACATTCACACCACTTTTGATATCTTAGTCTACAATACAGTATTTTTTTTCCTGTCACCTTTACCACATTTTGATGAATTAAGTGCCTACTTAGCCTAAACTCTGCTGACTGTGTAAGATGTTTCTGAGAGAGAAGGTGTTATTCTTCTGAGAAATACATTGCTGTCTCCTTGGAACCTGTGGACTTCAAGATGACTGCTGCGTGGCCACAACATGGGAGTCAGTGAAGTGTTTAAAAACTGTCGCCAGACAAGGAGAATCTAGTGGGGCAGTCAGCAGGAGAGCGTGCTCAGAGGGAATATCTGTCCCAACACAACTACACAAAAGCATTCTTTCAGGGCAACTTTCTTGTTTCTGCCATCTATTGTAATTAATTATTTTTCTGCTTTCTGTGAAAAAAAAGAAATTTGAAGGGGATTAAGTTGTAATTAAAATTTATCTTGATTCCTTTATAACTTGAAATGCTTACGATTCATTAAAACCTATATTACCAATACTGAAATACATTTAAGTTTTTCTGTAAGTGTAGTTGATGCGCCCTTTGAGAAAGGTGTTATTATACCATAATTATTTAACAACTGAAGAATGCAATGCCACTAGAATTAGATTTTTCTCTCTTCCTTTTGATCTTATTAAGTATATGTATTTAATTTTCTCCTCACTGGATTACCACTGATTTCTAATATTTTATATTTGAGAATTTTTAAGGTTTGGTGTTTTTACTTACATACCAAGTGCATTTACTTATTTAAATCAGTTAAAAAACTTTTTTATGATCAGGTTAGGGAGAAAATAACATTAATTCCTCAAAAACTTACATATCTTCCCCAAATCCAGAAAGACCAAGAAATAACCAAACACACACAAACACACACACACACACACACACACACACACACACCAAGAAAACCTTCTGAATCTTTACAGGAAAGCAGTCGTTAGAAGTAAATATAGTATGGTTGTGTAGTTTTGAGTAAGTGAGTAAAATCATTTTTTGGCTAAAAAAAGAGAGAGGAAAAAGATAGATCTCAGGAGAACAGTCTTTAAGGCTCGGTGACTGCTGTGCTATGAATCAAGTTGGAACAGGAGAGTGTTAGTGGTGTTTGAAATACATAAAGCACTCTCCACATGATATATGCTAATTGAGTTAAAGTCTCACCTCACATAATTAATCGGAGAATGATAAAGATCATTAAATTTCAGGATTTCTGTGTATAGATAACAGACAGAACCATAGAAAGATGGGGCAACATGAAAATGTGAAACAGGAATATGCCCGAAACAGGGAAAGCCAAATAAATTCTGTATAGAGGTTTTGGCACTAACTTTATAAGTCATCAAGGGGACCCTAGGGCAAGTATTCCCCCTTGCACTCATAAAACCTCCTCTTCATTTCTTGTGTCTTGATAGGCATCAACCAACCATCCTGTCTCTTCCACAGAGAACAAATCAATCAACTTTTTCTATGAATAAAGTAAATATTCTTAAACAGTATATCTGGAAGAGAAAATAGACATTCTTTTTGAAATATCAAACATCTGGATTAAATTTAATTTTTAAATGAGCACTTTAAAGACAAATGCATATCTTTTAGAACAACCTAGAATTATTGAAATTTACTGTTTTTCAGCTTATCTATATTTTTTCCATTGTTTGTAATAATGTGAATAGAAACATCTCTATAAACAGTAAAGCATCTGACTGACATTTTTTGTAAGTGTTAAAGACTTTTTTGAGTTCTTACTCTTGGTTATGAGAAATCAGGATTTATATGTGCATTTCATAAGTCTCCGTAAGGATTCTGGACTGAACTCTAATATATCACCCCTCAAAACACTCTTCTACCCAGGCACCTTTGTATTTAGGCACTTCACTTAAAAGGAAATCAGGGTAGATGATTAAAAACTCCAATTCTCCGATTCAAAATTAAAAAATAAATACAAGGAAATAAAAAAATCCCAATTACAGTTTCCTATTAAACCTTTGGAAGTATAGATATGAAAGCTACTTAAGAAAATTTCTATAACAGCCTTCCAAAATACACTATTATGACATATTTGGTCCTTTTTAATTGCCGATTTTCAAAATTATTGTTGTCAAAGTAATTTATCACAGTATATTGGAAGCTTCATTTCAAGAAGTATCATTGCTCTCTTGTTCAGTTCTGTGCCCTAGAGCCTAACCAATTCCAAAGTGAATAAATCCATCTCCATTGAAAACACGGGTTAATTTGTCAATAATAGAATGATAGCAACAAAACTCACATGACAATTTAAATGCAATAACGAGTAAAGATGAACTAGAGAATTTCATTCATTTAAATTATGAGAAACTGGTGAGTGTTGATGTCTCAGTTTGATATTCATGAAAATGAATCCAGTAAGAATATGAGCATTGTTAGTTTTGACATCTTCAACATTTTGTTGTTATTTTAATTTAACAGAGGTTTGCTAATATATATAAGTTCTACTCTGATAATATGATTGAGTACTCTGGTTTATATTTATAAGATAAAGGACGTTTTTCATCATGTTGACACAACCAAAATTACTTTTAAAATGTCTCTGTTTTAAATCTAGTTACCAAATACCAATTTGCGTCTTTCCACTAAAGAGACTCATTATTTGAGAAAGGTTTTAATCAAGATAAAAATTTCAGTGTATTAATATAGCATATAAAGGACAAAAAAGGACATAGACCTCTTTCAGAATATTTCTTATATGAAAAGTTATCAGGATTGTTACAGCTGCCTGTCATTTGGTCAGCTTTTTAAGAACAGTGCTGATATTTAAACTCTTCTATGGATGTCAAGACTCACTGTTTAAATATTCAGTTGTAAAACTATTGCCTAGAAATGACACAGATGCTATTTTTCTTTTAAAAGTGTATTTGATTTATAAAGTTGACTTAAAAGTAAAGTGACTTTTTCTGCCAGGATTCCATAATACAGCCAGAAGCTTCACCTCAAACTTGTGTAATATTTTTTGCGCTTATCAATTCTTCTTCAAATAAAATTTTTGCATTTTTTGGTTCATGCTATTCATGTAGAAAAAAAACTTCTTTTAAAATGAACTGAAAAGTAAATATTTTAATGTCATTTCTATTAGAGTGTAGAAATCTTGCTTATCAGTTTCCTGTCCCGATTCTTTTTTTTTTTTAATGTTTTATTTATTTCTAGGAGAGAGAGAGACAGCGTGAGCAGGGGAGAGTCAGAGAGAGAGGGAGTCACAGACTGAAACAGGCTCCAGGCTTTGAGCTGGCAGTCAGCACAGAGCCCGACGCGGGGCTCAAACCCACGAACCGCGAGATCATGACCCAAGCGAAAGTCAGACGCCCAACAGACTAAGCCACCCAGGCGCCCCTGTCCCGATTCTTTACACATTTAGAAAGTCTCTGAGAAGAAGGGCATTTTCTGAAAAACTCTGGGAAAACGACATATTCAGAACTCTGAGATAACTACATTTCCCTTAATGTCAGTCTGCCAAGGAGTAGACTTAATACAATTACAGAAACAAATAAGCAACATTGGCTAGTGATTATGATATAAAGTCATGGCTTCTATAAAGATCACATTCTTTCATATTAAAATATCATTTTGCAATATAGAATTGAGTAAGGTACTCAAATTATTTCAGCCACTGCCCCTATAAGATCTGTTTCTTCTGATTCAGAGATAAGTAATACTCAAACTCTTCCTTGATTTTCTTTGTTTCTTTCCATACTTAGAATGGCATAGCTTTTTCTTTTAATGTTTATTTTTTATTTTTGAGAAAGAGACAGAGTGCTAGCAGGGAGGGGCAGAGAGAAAGAGAAAGAGAGAGAGAGAGAGAATCTGAAGCAGGATCCAGACTCCAAGCTGTCAGCACAGAGCCTGACACGGGGCTTGATACCACGAACTGTGAGGTCATAACCTGAGCCAAAGTCTGACATTTGAATACTGAGCCACTATGGCATAGCTTTTTCATTCATTAGTTTATCTTTTCTAAGAACTCAGTGTCACTTTAGCTTTGGTGATCTGGCTGCCATTTTGTTGCCAGTTCTGGTACAGCTTTCATCACGTATCCCCTATAACTTTGGTTAAGTTACTTGAACTCTCTATCTTCCAATTTCCTTTTGAATAAAATAGAGATAATTAAAGTACACACACATAAGATTATTGTGAGGATTAAGAAGGCCAAGAGCATAAATCATTTAGAATAATATTCAACGCATAGGAAGTTCAAATCACCATTATCATTAGCACAGGCTTTCAATGTTATTTTCCCCACAAAGTCTACAACATTTCACACTGCCCTCTCTTTTTGAATACTTACCACATGTCTGTGAAGTAACATATAATCTATTACTTAATTATGAATTAATTTTCCAAATTTGAGTCTTGTTATATCAAAACAATTGCAAATCTTTGAAAATAGTGTATCTTGTTTTACTTGATGTTTGCATTCCATAATGTTTGAGCATACAATATCCTTGATAACTTATAATAATATTATAATATTTATACTATAACTAATAATGATATTTTTAAAAGTTTTTAATGTTTATTCATTTTTGAAACAGAGACAGAGCATGAGTAGAGGAGGGGCAGAGAGAGAGGGAGACACAGAATCCGAAGCAGGCTCCAGGTTCTGGGCTGACAGCACGGAGCCCAACGCGGGGCTCAGACTCACAGACTGTGAGATCATGACCTGAGCCAAAGTCCGATGCCCAACTGACTGAGCCCTCAGGTGCCCCTTATAATGATATTTTTTTATCATAACAAAGACAGCTAGCATTTATTAAACTTTTACTACTGCCAGGCACTCTAGTACTTTACTTGCATTGCAGTTTTTAAATTCTCACAACAATATTCTGAGGTGGATTCTGTTTTCACACCCATTTTACAACAAAAGAACTGAGATTTGGGAAGGTGGAGTCATTTGTCCAAGGTCACATAATTACCAGTAAGTATCACGATTGCAGTACCTACTTGGGTTGTCAGGGCCGACAGCATAAGTCATGTCACTTCTGACCCACTTTTATCTTCCTAATGGCCCAGGAACTCCTTGTTCTTGAATGATTGTATAAACTCTTCAGTCTTATTTCTGTAATCCTCTCCAATCAGTTCTACGTAGCACTGCATGATCAATTCTTTTTTGCTCTAAGTTAGTGATCAGTAATATTTTGAAGCTTCTCCTTGTGGAATCTCTACAGGATTTTTTTCTGTTCCATGAAGGAGTGTAAAGGGATTAGAGTCTGTTAACACCATATCAGTGTTTATCTGCATTGGCTCTTTAAAATTTGTAACTACTTTCCATATTGGTATAACCATTGCTTTATTAATATGGAACTCTTCCGAGTTTTATTTTTCAACTTCTTAACAACAATTTGTCACAGAACAAAATAGTCAATCTCATAGAATATTATTTTTGGATGTGATTTTAGAGACCATAGTCCAGTATCCTTAGTTGATGAGGAAACCAGAGCCTAAAGAGGGGCCTTTCCCATGTATCTTAGTTAGGGTAACAGCCAAGCTCATGTAATATAAATCTGTTTTATTTTCTTTTCTGGTCTGAAATATCAGGTAATGACCTAAACCCCCCAACTTAGTTTGCATGCAAAGACTCAGTCTAAGTTGAATATTTATGATTTTTCTTAGGAAGTAAAGTGATTTGGCAGTTGTTCGATTCACTAGACATGCTATTAAAACAGCATAACTGATTCAGCAATTGCATTCAGGTACAAGTTTCCTGAATGTTGCAGACCTCCTGCAATAACCTGGAAACATAAATAGGAAATTCAGAGGTTACACCAGTTACATAGTCATTAAGAATAGGCTCCATAGTGACTTGAAGTGATTTTCTCAATTGTAATTTCTCCCTTTTTCATTATAACTGACTACCTTCTTTGAGTTTTCATGACAGGCCTCATGCAGACCTTTAAGTATACATAAAGAAGAAAAGAGATGTTAAATCTCTTCCTCACCTAAAATACAAATAAGGACAACACACGATTAGTACAAGAAAAGAGTCAGCTACATTTATCAAAAACTGTTTTCCTCACACCTTTTTGGTAAATTTTTATTTCTATCTTGAAAAAAAAAACATTTTAGCCCATTAAAGCAGTGTTCACCATAGAGTTTACATATCATATTACCCAACAATTTCTCAAAATTTAATATTATGAGTACATAATTCATCAATGTAAATTGTAAATGTGCTCTCATTACTTCTATTTCAAATGCTTAGGAATCCACTGGCATTGATTATAGGAATTCCAGTATCTCTCTTCACCCACTCCTCCCATATCAATGCTTATACCACCCAAAGATGAGGGTAGAGTCCTATTTCCAAAAGTCAGCCAGAAAGTTCCCTACCTGAGTCATTTCTCATGACGATTGAAACATGGACCTGCTTGGTCCTGTAGTCTTTTTTATAAACTACAATGAGTATCTCTGATGATCTGTATCAATGCTTCAACTCAACAGTTCCCAACAAATGGTTAGCCTAACTCACTAGTTTAGACTCTCCTCTCCTTATAGATTATTTTAATTTTATTTATTTATTTGTAATGTTTTATTTACTTTTGAGAGGCAGAGAGAGCAAGAGCATGAGCAGGGGAAGGGCAAAGAGAGAGAGGGAGATACAAAATCTGAAACAGGTTTCAGGCACTGAGCTGTCAGCACAGAACCTGACACAGGGCTTGAACCCATGAACCATGAGATCATGACGTAAGCTGAAGTTGGATGCTTAACTGACAGAGCCACCTAGGTGCCCCTCCTTGTGGATCCTTAAGGATCCTGGTCAGGCTATGCTAGTTACTGTAATGAGTTTCTACCTTTAAAAGTCAGGAATCAGGGACTGGGAAATTTAGCTAAATTGATCCTATTCCTCTTTAGGTTTGTATTCTAGAGTTTTCATAAAGGGATAGCATCTTTTGAATAAAAATAAATGTTATACATTTTACCCTGTTATTAGATACATTGTGTCACATTTTATGAGATTTTGATTTAGGAAATATTCAAATAATAAGTATTGTTAAATCTTTGAATAGATATGAACTCAAATTTTAACATACTACAAAATTAGATGATGTCAATGCTGGTAGACAGTTGAATTAAAGACTACATTTCTGATATTGAACTGTGCTAGCATTATAAGAGCTATAAATAGAAATGTTGCCATTTTGAAGGTGCCTGGGTGGCTCAGTCAGTTAACTGTATCCAACTCTTGATCTCAGCTCAGGTCATAATCTCACAGTTCATGAGTTCAAGCCATGTCTCCTGCTTGGGATTCCGTCTCTCCCTCTCCCTGCCCCTCCCTAAGTCTCTCCCTTGCTCTCTCCCAAAATAAGTAAATAAATAAACTTAAAAAAAAAAGAAATATTGTCATTTCTTATCATAACTAGGGGAGAATATCCTCTACTGTTCCTTTGAGACTGTGTTGGGCTTAGTGACTCAATTCCAAAAAATCTAATATGGCAGAAGTTACCATGTATGACTTCTGAGACTAAGTCATAAAAATCACAGTGGTTTCTTCCTTGATCTCTCTCTTAGATTGCTCTTCTGGGAAAATCCAAGAGCCATGTCAGAAGGATATTCAATCAGGCCTATGGAGACAGCCACATAAAGAACAACTGATGCTGCCAGCAGTCAGGAAAGAAATGAAACCTCTTGCCAATAGCCACATGAGTGAGCCATTCTGTAAGTAGCTAATTTAGCCTCAGTTGAGCCTGCAGATGACTGCAGCTCAGATGCCATTTTGACTAAAATTTCATAAGAACCAACTAACTAAGCTACTCACAAATTTTTTAATCACATAAATGGTGAAATAACAAATGTTTATTATTTTAAACCACAGTAACTGTGGTAAATTCCATTCAATTCATGGGAAACTTTTCATGCAGTAATGGATAACTAATATCATCTTCAGAAAGTCATTCCTTGCACTGATTTCTACCATTCTTTAACTATTTATCCTATATTTTGATAAATAAATAAGTTAGCTGACCAATCACTGTTCCAAAAATATTTTTCTTTGGAATTATTTTCTGTACTCTGCATGGTAGGAAAATCTCTAACAGGCGATTTAGCTTAATTATACATGTTACAGCATATCATTTGTCCTGCCCCCAAACTTCCCTGCATTGCTGATAAACTAGATAGAGTTCAACAATTTGTTGTAGACTTTTGGCATCAGAATAAATCTTAAGGGCAATCTACTATAACTAACCAACCAATGCCTAAACTGAAACATGCATTTAAAACATCCATTCTAACATTCATCTGTGTTTGAACTCACAATATCCAAAGAACAGGCTTCTTTCTGTAGACAGCTCTCACATTTAGAAAATCTTCTTTTATATTAAGTTTTCTTTTAATTTTTTTAGTATAGTTAACACACAATGTTTCATTAGTTTCAGGTGTACGATGTAGTGATTCAACATCTCCAGATGATATGCTATGCTCACCACAAGTGCAGCTACCGTCTAACACCATACCATACAACACTATTACAATACCATTGGCTGGTTTTGACACTTTCAACCTAGTTTACATTTTGAGGTCAGTCATACAGAACAACTCTAATTTTGCTTCAGAGAACAACTCTTCTAAAACCCAAAAATGAAAATCTATTTTAACACCTAACGTGTATTTCTGGACCATCTACAGAATTCAATAAATGTGTTATTAATTTTGCTATAGAAAACTGGAAAGAAATACAAATCATCCACAAACACAACAGGGAGACTGAAAGAGCAGAGGAAAAAAATCAAGCAATTAAATAAACCACAAAAGATAGCAAAACACAAGGAGAAAAATAAGCTAATAGGACTCATTAGCCGAGGAAAGGGATGGAAAAACAAAATAGTCATCCCAGAAGCAACAAAAACTACACAGAAAATACAAATGATAGTCAAAGTAATAAAGAATCAACTTGAGGAAACCATCCAAGTATTAAGAGACAAAGAATGCTGATACAAAAAAAATTACCCAGTGAGAAATAGGAAAGACAGACAAATGAATTCTAACACATACATAATTGTTTCTGAAAAAGAAAAATGAAACAATAAAATATATATACTAAAAATGAATAGAAGAAAAATTTCTTGAAATAAAAACTTTAATTTGAAGGACAAAAAAATATGCATAGTAATCAAATATAAGACATATCATGGTGAAATTGAACTGAACTTCAGGAATGAAGAGTCCTGTAAGTAATCTAATGAGAAACAAGAAAAAAAAAAAAAAAAGAAAAGGAATATAATTATTGAACCATTGTGTAAGAAGTTTAAAGGCAAGAAGGGGGGAAAAAAAACCCTCAAGAAATTTATACCCATCTAATTTCCTTTGATTCAATGGCAACAATCAAGCATTATCAAGTCTGCCAGAATTGGGGGAAATATAGCATTTAAGAGTCTACCAAAGTAAATCTTAAAACACAAAATACCTCCTTGGTTGTCCTTGAAGTGGATTGGAGGCTGGGAAGAAGTTGGCCTGTATGTGGTAGTAACAAGGAAAAGGACCTTTGGTTATAGAGGGCACCTGAGCAGAAAAGAAAGATACAATATGGAAAGGGGAAGACTAAATTGAACCCAGTACTGAATCAGAATTGGATGTGTAGATAAAAGTTTTCTTTTTACTTACTTCATTTCTTAATTTTTCTGTGCTAAGTTGTATATATGAAAACTCCATCTGGACCAATTAAACCGTCTCTATGTCGGGCTTCATCAATTTCTTTCCAATATTTACTTCCTGTTTTTCAGAGTACAGATAATTTTTCTTGACAGACAAATAAGCAAAAAGGGATGTTAACAATTCTGCTTTTGATGGCCATATATTGTGAGTACAAATTGATCAAGCAAGGAACCCTTCTATTAGTCACCCCCAAAATGGGATGTTTTCAGGGAATTATACATGGGACGTAGTACACTATCCAATGACAAAATTTTCAAGTCAAATCCATACAGGAAGTCATATTTCCCACTTAAGTGGGTGGAATATAACCTTCTTTTTCTTTTAAAGTAACAGATCATATAGCTTTAGGCAGAAAATATAAATACAGAACCATAGAGGGCCTCTCCACATTGAGAAAACATGTACATATTCAATTATTAGAACTTCGTGGTAGTTTAAAAAATAAAGACATAATAAAAAAGGGATACAAAATTCATTGAATATTTTAAGTGTTTACATTTAATATAATCATGCATTTAATATACACACACCAACAAAAAACCAAGTACAATAGAATGTTGTTACCCACTAGATGCTTAGAAGGTTTGTATTAAATATAAAATTAAATATCTGAATTTGAGGTCCTGTGAATGTGAGATCTGAGCTAACTGGCTAACAAAACCCAGGAAACACAGAGGTGCAAATTGATACAACTAAGCTTAGATTCTCAGTAAAAATTTCGCATTATTGGAAAATGTTAACCTTTGTAGAAATCAATTATTTTTTTAGGTCGAAGTAATTAAATCAAACTAAATAATTCGGTTGTTAAAGGAGAGTGATTTGCAAAAGAAAATAAGAGCCTTGAAACCACAAGTGCTGATCTGGTGGAATAGAAAAATTATAGCTCGTGCAGTAGAGAATAATTCAAACCTGAAGAATCCAAATTAGACCAGGAACAGAGACATCAGCTAAGTGTTGGCAGTATTTCCTGGTTTAGGCAAAACTGGATACTGGTATCAGAACTCAAAAAGGAAGATCCATTTTTTATCATATACAGTTATGCTAAGGTTAAACATTATGTAACCACATGTTATGTAACATGAATTCAATTACTATATTTTTAATGTGTGTTTATTTTCTTAACTTCCCAAGTAAACTTCTTCAAATATTGTAGAATATGGAAGGATCTCAACTGAATAAAGGCTAGCTCGTGAATCTGGTATTTATAACACCTTTTCTGAATTATCCATCAGCCCCAAATAATAGACCAGCTCTTTCCTTATTGATTCACTCAGTAAGCACTTATTGAGAATCTTCAAGGTCCAAGAAATTTGCCAATTACTGTAACTGCAGAAATTTACAAGGCACACATTGCCCTCAAATGATCCTAAATCGTGCTTCTTGTGTTGGAATAGAAACATAAACCACATGTTATGCAAGCCTAGAGGATAGCACATAACTTAAACCAGCATCATTATAAGAGTCTTCTTAGGGAAGATGACATTTAAAATGAATGTTAAACTATGAGAAAGGGTCTCATGGGGCAGAAAGGAAAGACCATAACACAACAAAGGTGATGAGGAGTTAGAGTGTGACATACTTTGAAAGCTGAATATATTAAAATCTTAACAATTTGGAATGATAAATGTCACTTCATGGAAGATCTTGACTATCAGCTAAGGATTCTTTTCGCATCTCATGTACTGAAGAAAAGCTTCAGTATGTTTTGGAAGCATTATTTGCTAGCACCTTTTGACGGAAAGCACAGTGAGAATCTTCATGCACTTAGCACAGGCAAAGCTCAGACATAAGTTGGCAGAATTTACCAAATCAGTATGACAAATATTTGGTTTCTGTCTACTTCAGTTATATCCCTCTATATGGAAAATGATCTCTTAGTGTCAGCTATGGCTTCTGTCATCTCTACTTATGGATTCCCAGAAATCTCCTTGTGACCTGAGAACTCTAAAATCTTTTCTGCACTGTTTTCCTGACACCAGATGAGAAATCTAAAGCCACTATGGGTGCCTGGGTGCTTTCCCCACCAGATGGTTTAGAGAATCTCTTTACTTGTTTTTCAGAACTTTCAAAAGGAATTTTCTTGGGTTATGGTCTGTTTTATGTACAGCTATACCCTTAACTCCAAGAAAAGCTTGGCATTTGGAGGGCCCATGCTATTTGAACACTAGTCTTTCTCTACACAGCTCTCAGAAGTTTTTCTTTCAATAAATTCTTGATTACTGCTAAGTCTCAATTTTCTTTAAGTTCTTATTTTGACACTCTTTTAGAAGTTGTTAGACTTTCTTAATTTATTCTCTGTGCCACTGAATTTTTACTTTTCATATCTTTTGTTTCTTTTCCTTTTATTATTATTATTATTATTATTATTATTGTTTTAGGTAAACTCTACCCCCAATGTGGGGTTGAGCTCACAACCTTCAGAACAAGAGTTCCATGCTCTACTGACTAAGCCAGGCAGGGTCCCCACTTTTCCTTTCTTTTTAATTTATAATGTGGAAATGGTCTCAATTTGATCTTCCAAGGTCTTATTTTTGACTTTTCAATTCATCAATATTTTAACTTCTAAAAGCATTATCTTGCTGACAGCATGAATTTAAATATTTTATTTTCAACGTCCCTTCATGTATATCTTCACCCTCTCCTGTAGTTACTCTTTTGGTCATTACAATTTGTTTTGTAGGTTTTTCTCAAAAAGCAAATTTTTGCTCATTTATTTCTTAAGAAGAAAGGTGTAGGCTATTAAAAGTGAGCGCTGCAGTAAATTTTCTCTTCTTTAATGGGTAAGTTTTTCCTACCACCGTATCTTCCTTAAATGGGAGGTCCAACTTGGAGCTCTGCTTCCAAGGGAGGATTTATGCATTAACTCTGGACTTGACTTTGAGTAAGGAAGTAGGCCAACTGGTTGGGCCACACTCCCTGAATGCCACATCCCATACACATCTTTTCTCCAAAGCTTAGGCAGTGATCTTTCGGCTTTTGCTTGATCCTTAACATAGGATAATCAATAGTCAGAGTGGACTGGATGTTGTTCTAGAACTTATCAAAATTGGGCTTTGAAAAACTAGTTTTTATCTTCAATACTTTTCAATATTCTGATGATAACATTAGCCTTGAAATGTTAGCTATCTGTCTGTGGAAATTTAATGTTCACTTTCTTAAAATTTAAGAAAACGCCATGTTCATTTTCTCACTGGCTATCTTCTATAAACAGAGTGAAACAATAGTGTGATTTTAGCGTGTACGAACAGAAATCATTTCTGCGATCTTCCTCAAGGAGAGGAGGAAAAATATCTCTTTTTTCAATCTCTGCACACACCTGAAGTTTGTTTTCATTCATATTTATGCATACATTATGTAGTTTGAATTTCTATTTTCTTATTAAATAGTGTATGTTCACTTTAAAATGGATGCTAACTTAGAATACTCTCTTAGATTTAAGAATCCTCAGTTTAGGTAAATTAGACATACATCCAATAAATTTTTCAAAAAGATTAGTAGATGCATTGAAGAATAAAATATTAGCAACTGGTTCATTTAACAAGCTTTTTGAAACTCTCATGATTTATTACTATGGTCTGTATTTGAGATTAGTGTAAGAGATTTAAACTAAAATTATAATGGAATTCCTCAATCACACTAGTTCTATATCTGATGCTAATAATAAAACTTTTTAAAATATCAGTCTTTCTCTCAAGACATTGTTAGAGGTTTCATTCATTTCTTTTATCCTCAGATTTCCTATTTTTCTCCTTAAGAACTTCTAGATTCTTCCTTTCACATGGAAGTCATTTGCTAGGCCTCTTTTCAACTACTTTTATTTTCTTTGTATCAGTAATGGAATCATTATTATTCTCATCAGCAAGCTCTAGTTCATTATCTGATAAAAACAAATATTCCTCACACTCAATTTGGATATTTGATTTTTCTTATTTATGTTCTCAATAGGCACATTCTCTACACTTGCTAGAAATGAAAATTCATTTTTTTCCATAAAAAAATGATCATTCATCTCATTAATCTATCTTGATTACTGTTTCCCTCATCATCATGGATACCCAAGATACTTGTCTGTTACTTTTATTATTGTAATTAGTCACTATGCATGCTAAGTGTTTCTGGATTTTATGATATTTAACATATAGATAGCACAAGAAAATATACTACAAAATGAGCCAATGTATAAATAAACTTCAGCCCTAAGAAAGAGTTCTGGACTTGAGAAGGATAACTGGATTGTCCTCTTCTATTTAAATGAGACCAAAAGAATGCCAAATATAGAACATTTACTTAAGCTTTATCCATTCACAACAGTATAATGTAACAATTTGTCCAACATGTAAGAGGTTTTATGAACAATGAACTTTCTTTAACTGAAGCCAAAATAGCATTATGATCTAACATGAGAACTGGGGCAGGGGGAGAAAAGAGATGGGAGTAAAGTAGTAATTTTATGAGTATCTGAAATGACAGCTTTGAAAATAGAGCATTCAGCCAGACAAATTGATTCCAACAATAACTTCCCTTGTAGCCTAGGCTGATGTGCTTGCAATCTGCATTGTTATTTGCTGAACCCAACTAAAAGATGCAGTTAGCCACCCTAGAAGAGATATTCAATGATGGAGTAAAGAACAAATGAAATTGCCGTGTTTCACTAGAGAACAGTGCTTCCAATGGCCCTCTGGGAAAAAGTCAGTCATGTGCTCTGGACAGTTGAAAGATAAGCATTAAAAATAGTTTTTATAATTCCAAGTGTAAGATCCCAAGAATATGAGGGCAATGGGTTGAAAAACTTTTTTAAAAATGCAATTTTAACTATAAAATCAGGAAGAGGAAACAATCGGAGAGCTATCAAACACACACATTGCAGTCACTGAAGATACCTAATAATGAAAGAATTTTTTAATAAAGCAGGATCATAAAGTTTACCCCAAGTATACTTCTTAAAATTATAAAGAAAGGGTACTTTTGTGTATAGTCAGTATAGAGTCAACCAAAGACAGTTCCTTTTTCTGATGAAATTATATTTACAATAATGAAGATAGGGATATATGAGACAAATGTTTGTTGAGAAAAACATATTTATAAGGTGCTATGAAGATAGAAATATATTTCCTATGTTATATGGATTTGCTTGAAAAGTATATACCATCTTATCTCATAATTACTGATTTGATACGTTTATACAAGGGGATGCCCTTCACACTGTTGTCATCAGTACTTTATCAAGTTATTTGTCTAAAATTGCTCAACAATGGAATCATGCAGCATTCCCCTACTTAACTTTAGAAACTAGTCTTTAAGATTCTGATTCTGGGGGCGCTTGGGTGCCTCAGTTGATTAAGCGTCCAACTTTGGTTCAGGCCCTGCGTCAGGTTCTGTGCTGACAGATCAGAGCCTGGAGCCTGCTTCAGATTCTGTCTCCCTCTCTCTCTGCCCCTCCCCTGCTCACTATCTCTCTCTCTCAAAAATAAATAAACGTTAAAAATTATTTTTAAAAAAGATCTGATTCTGGAATCTAGAAATATAGTTATCAATTTATCTCCTCATATGCTTATGAATAATATGGTTAAAGGTGGATGGAATGAGTGTGCCATTAGATAACTTTGTAAATGCCTGACTCCTGTATTCAAGTAGCGCTAAATAATGGACAGATGGCTAATTGGAATGTGACTTTTACCACTCACTGTATATTAAATAATATAAGTACAAAATTCTTAGTCAAAATTCTAAAAGAATATTGGTATATTGAAGGCATTTCCAGAGAATAGCAAATGATAGTAAGTTATCAATTTATTCATTCAACAAAACATTTATATCTCTATTATGTACTTCATAAATCTGGTGATAAGCAAGGCATATATTGGTGGAGACAAGTATTAGATAATTACTTAATTAAGGTTACTATGGAAGTTGGCAAAATAATTAAAGATATTTTGTAACGTATTTAGAAAGTCCTAGATTAACTTAATCTAGGAGATGGGCTGGCATCTGCAATCTGCTAAAGGGAATACATTTGATCATACTAAATCTATCTTCATAAGATGTAAACCCTTCACCACCATTTAGTTGCATGCTTTTGTGTGTGTGGTAAGTATGCTGCTGGTTCAAATTATACAGCAATGTCTACCGGCACAGAAGCCAGTGGTGTGACATTACACATAACAAAATGTGTGGAACCCCGCTTCACAGAAAATAAGAGGGACACAAAAGGAAATGTGGAAAATGGTAAGTGAGATGAAAACTAGAAGTGGTACTAGGAAAACACAGAAAGTTCGCCCTTCAGGGATCCAAGGTAGTTGTAGAATGAACCATTTTGGGGAAGGGATTAATGAGGAAGGTGTTCACTGGTATCTTGTCTTATACCAATCTTCCAATAAACTGGCACAAGCTTCACTCATTACATTTGGAAAATAATAACACATGTTTTATGATACCAGGAGTTACTCAATATGTAATAGTTAGAAATAGTTTTTTACTATTTTTCCCAAGTTTATTAAACTATTTTCTATAACCATTTTTGAATGTTATGTGTTGGATTATGCCATTTAATGCTTTCCCCTAATGTTTAGGTTGGGTGCAATATAAACTTCAGTGAGATACAGTTAAAATAATATAATTTTAGTTACAATATTGTCAGTTTTACTTAAAATAATATATAATTTTAGTTAAAATAAAATCTATAGATCTATGTAAAGAGCTATCAACCATGTAAAGGTGTGCCATTTCACTATTTGCTGAAAGAGATTAATGTCAGCTCTGTGTATGCAAAGGACCCTACTGTCTTCCCTCAGAATATCTTTATATGTTACCATATGAAGTATGATTAATGTGAGAATGTTGCTGATAATCCTTATCCCAAATTTTAGTAAACTTAAAAATTTATCCAAATACAGATTTTTAAAATCTCTATTTAAATAGTATCTTCCTCCTGCATTTTATCACCCATTACACTGTGTCGAACAATGCCCTATAGAACACCCAGCATATGAATACAGCCATGGGCTCTCCAGGATTTCTCTGTTAGGAGTATCCATGATTCTACGAGAATCTGTCCCCTACAGAAAACCATAAAAAAAGTTGATTTGCTGCCACATTATACTGAATTATGAATAGCTTTGAGCATGTTGCAATAGCATTATCTGCCATTTTATTTCTATTCTCAAAATCAGGGAAAATCTGTGCTTCCCCAGAGTAGGTTTGATTCTGTCTTATGAACACCTGTTGTTTCCCTGTTTGTCTTAGCGACATATAAGCAAAAGCACAAATTCGTGGTCAGACTCTAGCAAGTATGGTAAGCATTATGAAAACATTTCTGCGCATTCAGTTTGCCCTTGACTTACCTATATTCCATGCCTTACTCAGATCCCTTATTTATTTAGTTTTTGGTACTGTACTTATTTTTAAAAGCAATCTTAAATCTTCTGTGGAAGACAGAAGACACAGAGGAAAGAGAGATGATGACCATAATTGTAGATTATCACTGAAAACATAGCTACTACTGTAACAATTGAGGTAAGAAAATAGTTCTTAGGAAGAGCATGCATACTTTCCTTAATACTACATGACTGACAGCTCTTGTTATTAAAATGCTACTAGCCTCAAAATTTTCTAGAAAAAATATGTAATATATGATACATGATATATACACATGATATAAGATATAAAACATACGACATATTACAAACATGTATTACACAAACATACATATATCTTACAGATAGTTCATTAATGCTATATAATTTACCATATATAATCATATAATACATAGTATGTAACATAATTCATAAAGTGTAATATATATAATATACCATCACAATGTAATATTGCAAAATTTAACCTATCCCTTTGTTAGATTACATTCTGTGTGTGTGTGTGTGTGTGTGTGTGTGTGTGTGTGTGTGTGTGTCTACTTTTTATTCATGGCTTCTCAAAATATTTTTGAGAAATAGAAAAAACTGAGGGCATGTACAGATTGGTGTAAATTTCTAACAGTTCTGCAGTCTGGAAGAGTTGAGTATTGTGTGAAATGAAGGCAGAAGAAACAAGGGTCGAAGGCATAAATCAAGCACTTTTCAGTGTAACAATTTCTTTGTAGTCCATTTATAAATATTTTTCTAATCTTAATTATAATTTCTTCTTTTTTAAAATGTTTATTTATTTTTGAGAAAGAGATCAAGCAAGTGCAGGAGCAGGGAAGCGGCAGAGAGAGAGGGAGACACAGAACCCAAAGCAGACTTCAGGCTCTGAGCTATCAGCACAGAGCCTGACAAGGGTCTCAAATTCACCAACCGTGGAAACCATAACCCCAGCTGAAGTTGGACGCTTAACTGACTGAGCCACCCAGGCGCCCCTGATTTCTTCTTTGTCTCATATATTATCTAAAGGCATTTTTCTCCCTAAACAAAGTATTTTTCTATTCTATTCTTTTCTATTCTTTTCTTTTTTTCTTTTCTTTTCTCATATTCACTTTTACTGGCTTTTAACCTAATTGCACTCTGATCAAAGGATATTTTTATATACCAAATCTTTTTAAAATTTGATGGAACATTTTATAAATATATTTATATAGTTGTGTATATAATACACAAAATTATATATAAATGAAATGGCCGTATAAATCACATGTCATAGATGTGTTTGTAAATTTACAGCTATAATATATGCATAATTTTAAATAGATACTATAGTTAGATATGTAGGTATGTATAACTCTCTCCATTAAATCAAATTTGTTAACTTGATGGTAAGTTTCTTCTCCTTTTTCTCCTTGTAATCTTTTGAAATTTTCCCTACTCAGGCTATGAAAAAGTACATTTAAGTTTAGATGATTATATCTCATAATGACATGAAGTTTTTATTATTATATAGTTACACTCTCAGTTCCTTACAATGTATTCGCCATAACTTCTATTTTACCTGATAATTAATATGCCTACAACAAGCTTCATTTTGTTAGTTTTATCTTGTATATTTTTCCTATTCTATGTCTTTTATCCTTTTTCTCTTATGAGTTAGTTATCACACTCATAAATGGTATATAGCAATCTTTTAAATCCTTTCTGACAATTTCCATTACTATTGCCAGTTTTAATATCTTTACATTTATTGTGACTTCTATTATATATGGACTTATTCCTATCATCAAATTTTAGGCTTCCCATTTGTTTAACTTTTCGTGTCTTTTTTCTACTTGCTTTCTTTTATTGATTAAGTCTTTTGAAGTACACTTGACATAGAAAATTTTATTAGTTCCAGGTGTGCATCATAGTGATTTGATATTTTTATACATTACAAAACGATCCTCATAAGCCTTGTTACCATCATCACTGTTCAGAGTTATTACAGTATCATTGACTATATTCCCTGTGTTGTACATTATATTCCTATGACTTAATTAATATATAATTGGAATTTTGTAGCCTTCATCCCCTATTTTTCCCACCCTACCCCCACCCCTCGCCCTTCTGGTTACCAATGGTTTTCTGTATCTGTGAGTTTTTTCTGTTTTGTTTTATTTGTTTGCTTTTCTAGATTCTATATAGAAGAGAAATCATGCGGTATATGTCTTTCTTTGTCTGACTTACTTCTCTTAGCATAAAACCCTCCAGGTCCATCTACTTACTTTCTTTTATATTGATGTTTTCTTTGCTCTACCTGTTGGAAGTTGAATGGTCAATTTACTTCTTTCTCTCCACAGTTTTGTCTTTCTCCTGCTTCAGACAGGCTTTACCTCCAGTTCATTCTCTTACTGGAACTATAGCCCTTTTAGGTCCCAGTTTGGAAGGACATCTCCTGTTCATGATTTATCTTCAAAATGAATGTATATTTTCTTTTCTCCTTACTTCTTACAAACTTGCATGTCCATCAAGACTGAATTTGAATGTCACCAAATTTCCAAGGCCTATAGGGATATACAAATCTAAATACAGAGCAAGCTGACTTCTTCACTTTATAGATCCAGACTATTCATTTCTGATTATTTAGTAAAAGTTTTGTTATATTTGTAAATCCAGGCTTGTTGATGAGCTTCAATGGTAAAAAGGATATCAAGTTTGCCATACTTCTAGAAAGACAATCACTTAGGAGAATTTAAGAAATTAAAAGAAATAATCGTCAGTGCAGACTCAAGAGGAATATCGTTACAATGAACTGTATAAAGTACACATTCTTTCCTATTCACATTTCTAGAGTACCTGGAGTGAATATTTTTACTTTGAAACTTTTCAGTACACCTTTTGATGAGATTAGTACACATTCTAATTAACTGTTTCAGAATCTTTTTTTCTTCCTTAAAAGAATTGTGCCCTTTAAAGAAGTAAGATTTTCATGCTGTTTTTCATCCTGAATTCCTTTTCTATATTAACACTCCCTGCTTATTTGATATGAAAAATACCTGATCTGAGCCTTGCAAATAATCTTTAAAAATTCAATTAACTTTTTAAATTTATTTCATGCATTTATAGCATCAAAGAGTCACAATACTGCAAATTAATTTTGATGATGGTCTTCTTTACAGCTGTTGGTCCCAGGAAGGTATAAAAAGTCAATTTCAACTCAATTTGATTTTTGTATGTTCCAAAGAATGTGTAGTTCTTAAATTAAAAAAAAATAATACACATCATGTTTATACTTTAAATGAAGACAAGCAAGTAAAATGGGTTTAGGACGATTTACAACAGTTTTATTGTGATTTAACAATGTAAACATAATATTTCCACTCCATTTAGCGTTTTACAATAGAGAACATTATACAGTTTATGAATGGCAATGACAATAATAGCATACATTGTCTGTCAATATTTTATAAAAATTCGATTGCAAGCACATGCATTATTGTAGAAAATATAGGAACAAAAAGACCAAATAACAACTACATTCACTTGGGTTTGCATTCTCCAGTCCCAAATAAAACTGTTTACAGCCATGTGTGAATTCTTCAGTTTGAGAGATAGAGTAGGAGAATTTCATGTACAATATTTTAGGGGAGATAATATGTCAAGTTATTTTTAAAAGATAATTGGGATGATTTAATATGGACCTAACATCTAAGAACAATACAGTGCTATGATAATCAATATAAGAAACACCCATGTCCCTATGGGTTCCAAGCCTGAATTTCAAGAAATGCATATGTTGATTTCTGTCAGAGTCTTGAGCAACAGTAATCTTCTCTCTATAGGGACAAAAAAATGTTTCCTAGGGCAGTCAGAGAATAAGCATTCATTGTTCTGCTTGCTCCCAGGACATTTAAGTAACTTTTAATAACTGAAACAGGAGAAAAAGGAAGTCTGTAGGCCATTTCAACTCTGTAGTGGGTATCAACGTCCACTAGATCCGAACCAGACAGCTCTCACTCCAAAATCTTTGACATTAGACCAATACAAATATTTGTATTGGGGGGGAGTTCAAGGGTACACTAAGGAATGGGCAGAATAAAATTTGGGAGGAGTGATGAAATATATGGGTGGTTTTTATTTTACTACCTCTCACACCTTGGCTTGGGGCAGTGAGTCCTGAGAATATGGTGGGTGGAGAGCCAGGAATGCTTACAATATTGAGAGTAATCAGCTAACACCTAGTGCAAGACTTCATAGGACTTTTCTAATTTTCTTGAAAAAGGAGAGGTCACCTAAGAAATAGAAAAACCAGATTATTATTAACAGAGATGAATTTACATGGCTAGTGTGTGTGTATGTGTGTGTGTGTGTGTGTACAATAAACACAAATAAATACACACATAATAAACACAAATATAAAAATATTTTTGTACTTTTAGTAGATATCCATAGAATGACTCAAAAAATTCCAACTTATACAATATGTGACTGGCTTAGTTTTACCTGTAAATTGAATTTATTTATGTCTTCCTTCTCCACTTACCCTCCTGCCCAATTATCCTGCTTAAAACAGAATTGGTTTTGTCAACTACTATGCCTCAGAAAGTATTTTACATATATGTGTTTGTCTACATGCATATCCATACCTAATTCATCTGACATTAACAGTACCTTCCATGATTTCTTTAATTCCTGCTCAATAAAAGAGTGGTAAGTAGATGTGCAAAACAAAAATTAAAAAAAGAAGAAAAGCAAGACAGTAATATAGAAATAGGCTAGATAAGTGAGTGAGAAAAGAAACTCACAGCCATGCTGATAGTCAGGGAGTAACTCAACTATATGAAAGCAAAGATATTTGTGAAATAAGGAGTTACTTGAATCTAAAAGCAAACATACAATGATTTTTTTTTTTAAGATATCAGGCTATTGTGAAATTACTTCCATTGTTTCTTTTCTTGCTTAGGGCAAATAACAAAGACTATTATATAATTAACCTTACTTTTGAAAGATAATCTATTTGTAGACAAAAAAAATATGTATGACATAATTACTAGTATCTTATCTGTCTGAGTTTGCTTTACTATAATTAAACAGATTAGATTTTTTAAAAATTTTAGATGCACAATACTCATGGCTCTATATGACATTCTCCAGAAGTTGAAACAATTAGGCTTGCAACCGTGCACATTGTTGTATTGCTACTACTAAGAACATGCCCACTACGGGGTGCCTGGGTGGCTTAATCGGTTAACCGTCCGACTTTCGCTTAGGTCATGATCTCGCGGTTCGTGGGTTCGAGCCCCGCGTCAGGCTCTGTGATGCCAGCCCAGAGCCTGGATCCTGTTTCAGAGTCTGTGACTCCCTCTCTCTCTGACCCTCCCCTGCTCACGCTGTCTCTCTCTCTCTCCTAGAAATAAGTAAAACATTAAAAAAAAAAAAAAAAAAAAGAACATGCCCACTACTGAAGAAACTTGCCCAATTCTTCCTCTTGTCATATGGAGAGCCATTCTCTCATTAAAGGATGAATATATACTACATCTAGTTAATTATGGGTATATATGACATCTAGTCTAGTTAAAAATTTTTCACTTTTCTTATTTAATCTGGTATACTTTTATACATTCAGTGAAACACCTGGTCAAACGTTCTCATCCTTCATGTCTGACTCTAATAATCATGCCTCTATCTGATGAAATCAGATGATCTGGAATAGGTCCTTTTTCTCCCTGAGTCTTCTCCCCCATGGCCTAAAGTCTCCGCAACAAACCTCCTTTTACACTTCTTTTCAATTCTATTCTATAAGGTTCTGGGGTTCACTGATGAACCTTCAAGAAGAGATGAGAAGATACATGTGAGGAAGAGTGTTAAGTAGTAAACCTCCAGGCTTCACATACTGGCTTCAGCTTACTTTTTATACATTAAGGTTCCAGACAAAATTCTGTTATGGATTTAAAAAGAAACATCTATAATGCTGCTAAAAATTAAATCGCTTAAGAAAGATTTCAAAAAAATGCATGCAAGATTTCTATTGAAATGTAAACGTTAGGTGAGAAGGATAGAATATCTGATTGAATACTGCTTATGAACTCCTTAACAGGAATGATTGGATCACATTGAATCAAGGCCTGACACAGTCAGTTTTGATGTCAGGGAAGCAAAGTTGCAAAGCATTTGATACATTCCATTTTCTGGAGGGTGGCTTTTGGCTAGGATTCATAAGCAACCAGGAGATAAAACAGAAAGAGAAAATAAAGAGAGAAGAAAAAGGATAAAATTTGCAATCTTATCAACATTACATACAAGATAAGGATATTAAAGCTGCCAAAACAAAGTGTCATAATCTATGTGGACTAATACAACAGAAGTTTATTTTCACAAGGTTCTGAGACTATAAGTTTGAATCAAGGCGTCAGCAAGGCTATGGCCTCTCTGACATCTCTAGGGAATCCTTCCTGACTCTTCCAGCTCCTGGTGGTTTGCTGGGAACCTCTGGCTCCCCTTGGCCTACAGCTGCATGACTCCAGGTTCTGTCTTCATCATCACCTGGTGTTCTCTCATGTTCGCATAGGGGCACGGGTAGGGAATAAAATTCAACCTGTAGCACCAGAGTGTATTTAGCAAACAACCTATGGGCCAAATTCAGTCACTGTTTTTGATAAATCAAACTTTACTGTAATACAGCCAACCAATTATTTTATGTATTATCTATCACTGCTATCAAGCTACAACAATAGAGTTGAATAGTTGTGACAGAGAATGTAAGGCTTTTTACAAGCTGAAATATTTACTATTTAACCTTTAATGCAAACAGTTGGCTAACATCTGCATTAGACCAGAGACAGCCCCCTTTTTTGTTAATATGTTAACGGCGGTGGAGAGAGAAAGAGGTGGGGGGAAGACACTGTGGTTGGATTAAAACGCATTGCCACAACATTTTGTAGCTCCTTCCATCAAAACCTGGAGACTATTTACCTACCCCTTGAATCTGGATTGAATTTGCAACGTGTTTTAACTAACAGAATGTGGCAGGTGACATTGTCTGAGACATAAATTCTAGACCTCACTAGGTTCTCCAGCTTCCTTTTGCCCTACTTGGATGTTTTCTTCACAATGACTGGATTAGACTCTCAAATGATGAGACCATGGGGAAAGACAGAGAGGCCAACCAATAGCCAGAAGCAAGTCTCCAGGTATTTCTCTGTTAGATCCTTCAGCCCTGCCAAGTGCCCAGATGGCTTTGGGTAAAGAGGTACACCAAGAGAATTCATCATGAAGACCACCCAACTCAGCACCATTCAACCCACAGGCTTGTGAGAAATAATAAAACATCACTACTTTAAGCCACGAAGTGTAATTTTTGTTTGTACATAGCAGTAGATAACAGAGAAACACCAAAATTGCATGAATACCTTTTTTAAAAATTTGTCTCAGTGCAAAATACATCAGCTAGCTACTTTTGGTTCTGAGAAAAACAGAGATCTTCCCAGTTCTCCATCAGTTTGCTGTTTCTCAGGGAAATGGATGTTTCAAAAAAATTTTTTAATGTTTTTTTTATTTATTTCCAGGAGAGAGAGAGAAAGACAGTGTGAGCAGGGGTGGATTAGAGAGAGAGGGAGTCACAGACTCCGAAACAGGCTCCAGGCTCTGAGCTGGCTGTCAGCACAGAGCCCGACGCGGGGCTTGAACCCACAAACCCGAGATCATCACCTAAGCGAAAGTCGGACGCTTAACCGACTAAGCCACCCAGGCGCCCTGGAAATGGATGTTTCAATTCCCTTCTCTCCTTAATTTTAAATCTGGTATTTAAATTTTCTTTGAGGGGTTAACCAAATTCTTTAATATAGTATTATATAACTCTAATATTTCCAAATTATGAAGTAAAACTATGCTTATTAAAATTAATTTGTGTGCAGTGTGATTTGTATTAAATAATAATTGTATTTCATTTTTATGCTAAATGACTTGTGATATAATCCAACAATTATTTTTGTTTGAATATAATCTAAACAAAACAATGTGGAGGACCATGGCATTGCATGAAATTTTTGCTTACAGAATTTCAAAAAATCCACTTATAAGCTCTCATAATAAAGAACAAATGAAGTATTCTTTACTCCATGTGTAATGAATCTGCTATGAATAATGTCACATTTCAAAAATTATTTCATTAAAAAGACTTATAGCTGTAGTAATTTTTCAATAGAATGATGTCACCTACCTACTAAACCCCCTAAATATAGTTAACAATAAATATTTACAGAGATTCAGCTATTTAATTATTATTATTCTTTCTGTCTCATTGTGAAAGATTTATATAGAAGAAATTTGTACAAATTAATGGTCCTTTGTATGTACGTGTTTTCTTTCTTTTTTTTTTTTCTTCTTTTTCATTCTTTTTTTTTTTTTAAGTAGATGGTTTCTTGGTTAGTTTTATTGAACGCACCATAGGGAACACTAACTACAAACATAAAATACATGTTCTTAAATTAGACATAGAAGACTTTCCCTGCTTTCACTGAAGCTGCAATATATCATGGCAAAGGCCTTGTTGGAGACAACTAGAAAGTTATTGTGACCTAATGAAGACAAAGGATACAGAAGATGTGAAACTCACTAATACAGAAATAAGTCAGTGCTGTCCATTTTAGATGCATGAAAGTATCTTGTTTAAGTATTCACAAAGGGCAGGAGGGGAGTGAAGCGAATAATATCTATTCCATCCCAGTGCTGATAACATTGTTAAAGTCCACACTTGCTAAGAGTCACAAATCATGAATGTTAATATGGAGAATAAAAGGAGAACTGTAAGTTAAATTTGCAAGTGCCTACCTCTGTAACATACTTGGTAACACTTTTAACCATTTTCATGCCAGGCTTTGTGTTTTTATTTCTCATTTTATGTGTACATATGATATTTTTCCACTTGGTTGTAAACTTTTCTATTAGATAATAATGAAATGAAAATGGGAGGGAAAGGGCAATCTTTTATTAGAATAAAACTATCTAAGTCAATTTCACTCTACATCTTAGCAGTAGTCAACTATAGGAAATGGCAAAGAACATTTACTACGTAATAAAAGGCTAACAAATTAGTAATGAATTAAGAAAGAATAAAGTGCTAATAGTAAACCATAAAGCTCTCTTGTGTACATATTCACTCCACAGCTCCTTAACATTATCTTTTAACCAGTAAGTGGGTAACCACTGCATAATACAGTTATATTAAAGGATTCCATTTTAGGGGCACCTAGGTGGCTCAGTCAGTTAAGCGTCTGACTTTGGCTTAGGTCATGATCTTGCAATTTATGTGTTGGAGCTTCACATCAGGCTCAGTGCTGACAGCTCGGATCCTGCAGCCTGCTTCAGATTCTGTGTGCCCCTCTCTCTCTTTCCCTCCCCTGCTAGCACAGTGTCTCTCTCTCTCAGCTGTTGAGAGTGCTGCCTCTTATGTACATCAACTAAGATTAGCAGTGGTAGTAGCTATCCTTAATCTGTGCATTCCCAACATTTGCACTCAGCATGGTCACACTACCCCTTTCACAGGTTCCTTACTGTGTATAAATCAGTTCTCCAGAAGTAGTCATGCCTACAGCCACAGATTATCAAGGCCATTTTTCAGTATGTCCATAAGCCGTTCCGATCAATACATTGTGTTGCCTCCAGTTGCTGTGATTATGTCATGTTGTCCTACATCAGTCTTAAGAATTAAACAGATAAGGGACAGAAATTCTCTGTGAATGGAAACTTTTTTCTCAACCCACCCACAGAGTTCATGCTTATCCTCCTTGCTGATAGTAGCTTTTTATAAGCAAGAAATTATATTCTTGCAATACAATGATCATGGTCTAAAGAGTGTAAGAAGAAATGGTTGACGGACAAGCTGTTCTATGTTTTCATGATAAAATTCCAAATGGAAAATTTAATATAAAATTTATTATTGCTAAATTATCAGTCACATTTCCTACAGATTCTGGTTAAGACAATATTTTCGGTCATCCTAAACAAGGTATAGTAATCAGTTTTGAGAGAGTCACTGGAAGCAAATATTCATGGGTAGCAGTAGGAGTGCTACTATCCTGAGGTTAGTGAAACAAGAATTAAATAAATGGTATCAGAGAATTTAAGAAGCAAGAAGTTGTATATCGTTTCAATGAAAACAAGATTATGATTTTTTGCTTTGTTTTGTTTTGTTATAAATTTATTTTTGAGAGAGAGAGAGGAAGAGAGAGAGACAGACAGACAGAACCTGAAGGAGGCTCCAGGCTCTGAGCTGTCAACACAGAGCCCGATGTGGGTCTTGAATCCACCAACCATGAGATCATGAACCATGAGACCATGACCTGAGTCGAAGTCAGACACTTAACTGACTGAGGCACCCAGGTGCCCTGAAAACAAGATTTTGAAGAGCCATGGCATTGTGAGTCTACTTGGTAATTTTAAATCTTGATTATCATACCTATAATTTCCAAGACTGTGAATTTTTCATAGCAGTCACTCTTGTGTTATGGATACCTTCTCAAATTTCTCTGAGAATGTTAATTATACTCCTGTGATTATTCATTTGTGTTTGTTTGGCCTACAGAATCTTTCTTTTTATATACTGTTAGTTACTCTTAATTAGTTGGCTTCAGGCCTTCTCTTAATAATAATCATATTCAGGACAAGAGCACAGATAGAGGCCCATATACCATATGTTTAAATATCTGAAAAGTTTTCATCTATTTAGCAAACATGTTAATACATTATGTTAAATACATTAGGTTCCATATCCTTACCTTATTAAATATGCCTTCAGAAAGATAAAATTGAAAAACTTGTGTAACACTAGGTTTTTATAGGGCTAAAGTTGGTCAAATATCAAAGACTACTATATATTTATTATTATATGTGTCCATGTTTGGAGAAATAGAAGGGAATTGAAGAGTACACTCATCTTTATAAGCGTTGAGTAATGTATGGAATTATTGAATTGTTATATTGTACCTCTGAAACTAACATAACATAGTATGCTAACTACACTGGAATTAAAATAAAATGAAATAAATTAAATGTTATTTTTATAGATGTGAAACCATTCATAATTTTGGCACTCAATGTCTAGCAAATTGCCAATGTAAAGAGTCAGTACTTGGGCACCCAGGGCACCCAGGTGGCTCATTGGTTTAAGTGTCTTCTTTGGCTCACGTCATGGTTTCCTGGTTTGTGAGATGGAACCTGGTGTCAGGTTCTGTGCTGACAGCAGAGCCTGTTTGGGATTCTCTCTCTCCCTCCCTGTTTCTCCCCCACTTACTCTCTCTCTCTCTCTGTCTTTCTGTCTCTCTAAATAAATAAATAAATAGATTCAGTATTGGGCCTCATATATATTAAAGCTAGACTAAAATATAAATGAATGTATGAGTAATATGAATGAGTATGAAAAATATTTCTCAGTATGAAAAATATTCCTCAGTTGCAACTGTTGTACTATCAGAACCATAAACTGAAACACAGAGAAGCAAGGAAAAGACACTTTGGAATGCAATTCATTATGTAAGATTCTGTTACATTTGTAATATCAGAAAGGATTGACAATTATTTTTTTCCTTTAGATACCCTAAGTGATCTTATAGCTCAAGTCCTTGCCCCACTTCAAAAAAGAGTCTGTCAGTGGCGTTGGCAGTAAACCCCACAAAATTTCACTGCATTTAGGCACTTGGAAATAGTTGCCTTTTGTTTTGAGGATATGAGACAAAAGATGTATAGAAGTTTCCTAGTATTTGAAAGGTAATACTCAGCAGTATGGTAGGAACTTTAATGTGTGGTACCCTTTAAAGTGGGGGATCATAGGCCCAGTTCTAAGTATACACTCTTTAAATGGTTTTAGTTTTCTTGAATTATGTGTGGTGTTCAAGAGTTATCTAGCCAATATTGCAACTGACAGAGTGTAGACTTACTACGTTAATCAGTAGCATAGATTGACATTCCAGATACAATCTTCTCATATTTACAGAAAATAGTAGAATTTGAAGATGGGGCTGGTTGGGGCACCAAGTGGCTTAGTTGGTTAAGCATCTGACTTTGGCTCAAATCATGATCTTGTGCTTGGTGAGTTCGAGCTGCACGTTGGGCCTGTGCTGACAGCTCAGTCTGAAGCCTGCTTTGAATTCTGTGTCTCCCTCTCTCTCTGTCCCTCCCCCACTCATGCTCTGTCTCTGTCTCTCAAAAAAAAAAAAAAAATTAAAGACAAAAAAGAAAAGAAAAGAAAATGGGGCTATTTTTCTTTCTAGGGCTATTATTTCTTATCATTATTTGGTGCTTTAAGTTACCAAGGGCAAAGTCCTGTATCTCCATTGTGATAGTGTGGGTGTATCATGAGTTCCTGTTTATCTCATTAATATTCAATTTTTCTCTTAGATTTAAGAATTTATTGGGGGAAAGGAACAGTAGGATGGACCCAATCAACATCATTATTCCAATATCTGTTAGTCCACTGATGACCAGTCCACAACTGGTCTAGGTCACCCCCTTGCTTTAGTCTGAGTGAGTGATTTCTCCAGAATTGCTCTAGTAACTCTATTTCCCTGTGTAATTCTTTTTTTTTAATTGTTTTTTTTTTAACATTTATTTATTTTTGAGAGACAGAGAATGAGCAGGGGAAGGACAGAAAGAATGGGAAACACAAAATCTGAAGCAGGCTCCAGGCTCTGAGTTGTTGCTACAGAGGCCGATGTGGGGTTTAAACCCATGAACTGAACCATGAGATCATGACCTGAGCTGAAGTTGGAGGCTTAACCTACTGAGCCACTCCAGGGCCCCATTCCCTGTGTAATTCTTTTATCGTGATTTCCTCCAGTCTATATATCAGCTATTGTTTTTGTTTTCTTTCCTTACTTCATGAACCATTTCCATGTCTCTCTGTCTTCAGGAATTTCTCAAAACGGTACTTGTCTGATTGTTTTTAGGGTTTTATTTTTTATATATGCACATACTATACAAATAAAAATAGACCAATAGATGAATATCTATATATAATACATACAAATTCATGTTATTGCAAGGCATTTGGCCTGAAGAGATATTAAATATGATGGCCTAATATTGCAATTCGATGTAATTCCCTTAATCTGCTTTAATGAGTGGCCTACTATATGCAAAGTTTTATTTGGAATGAGAGTTTTGAAGTTATTAAAAGTGCTAGAAAGCAAAATATCTATCTTATGAATGTGCCATTTATTCTGCTGGGAAAGTTTTGGTTATTTTATGGAGAACCTTCTCCAGCAAAGCCTACACTTTGAAAGTTACGCTGCAGTTTTGCTATCTGCTGTTGTGTCCGAATCGAGAGTCCCCAGAGACCTCCAAGGAGCCGACACCGATGCAAGTACATAAGTCTTTATTACAAACTGGAGTAGGGGCTCACCCGTCTACTGGCTCAGCGGCAGCAAGGCGAATCCCCGAACGATAGCAAGCAGGGTTTTTATGGGGTAAGGGACAGGGGTGTTACAGTGCACATGTTGAACGTATAGCATCATCACATAAGCACTAATCATAATTGTACAGTACCCATGGTAACAGTTTTGACCATTCAGTATCTGTGAGGCATCTGTTACTTTTGGTGGGACCCAATCATGACCTTTGAGAATCCTTTGAAAAATGACCAATTATGAGATGAGTTCAAAGGGCCCATGTGGGGTTTTAGGCAAGAACCCTCAGTCCCTGGCTCAGACCACAGGAATGTTACACATTTCTTTTGATTGGCTGATCTGAGGGTGGTCCGAGGGTGGCTTCAGCTGAAGCCTTTCCTGGAACTGGGGCTAGTGTAGCCTGAGGTTGCTCTTAATGGAGGACTTAATTTCAGGCTCCTCACTGCAAGCTTTCCCAGATTTGGGTTAAATTAAGAGGTCTTCCAGAACAGCTTTATCATAAAAGCTTCATGCAGGACTCTTTTATAATCTCACCAGGTACGGTAAAGAGACACACAGTTGCCATGGTGTGGAAGCGGAAATGCTTCCACTGGGCCATAGATCCGATAAGTAAACTTTAGGCCTCTGCATAAGTTTCTCAGTGTTCTAATTTTAGGTAGTGTAGGGGCTGTGATAACATTGTGAGCATTTCATCAGCGCTCGTGAACACAATGTTCTCTCTTAAGACCAGACTTCCTTACAACTTCAGAACTGAATGTCATTTTTTTCAATAATTGAAGACAGATGATTGACATCAAGCTTTTCAAATGGTCTGGAACCAGCTGATCCAAGCTAAACGCTTGCTCATTTTTTAAGATGGATTCTGTATTTAATTGTTTTATCCTACTTAACCTGCTTCCTAATTCTGTTGTCTTAATACTTGTTAGTTTCCTAATCTCTACAGTGGGTTTTAAGTAAAACTTATCTCAAATAATTGTGTAATGATTGATACAATGTTTATAAGCTGATTAGTCAGATAGTGATGTAAATCCAAGAACATGTGACCTACTACAGTAAGTGCTTAATCAATGTTGTTTTTTAGTCACTGGCCATTTTTAAAGACACTGTGTGCAAAGCACTGGTTGAATGGCTGTGTAATTTACCTGTACCATCCATTTTCTCATGCTTTTAACATCAGTCTTTATAAAATGAATTTGGTGCATGAAAATGGTACAGAGAGGCAGAAAAACATGTTGCAGACACGATGGTGTAAGTGACTTCTAATTTTCCCTGTGACCTCAAGATACTATAAAAATTTAACTTACAATTCAGAATTGTCAATTGCTGAATCCAGTTCATCAAAGAAAGAATTTATAACTAAGAAAGGGCAGAGTAAGAACATAGATATTCACTGTATATAGACTAATGTATACTTAATAAAATGGGCAATAAAAAAATAGGTTGTCTGATCTATAAAACATAGATGATATACACATATAAATATGAAAGGGAAAGATTTTTAAAAGGTAAGAAAAATTAAAAAGAGAAAATTTAGTCAATCTTATTATATCATTCAAAATATTTCAAGTTACGTACTTTCAATTTGGCATATATGAGAAAAGGGGGAGTAAGAAGATAATTTGAGAGGAAAAAGCACACGTGGTCTCAGTCCTAATTACATTTTTTTGTTACAGGTAAGTAGCCTCCCAACAAAATATCTTCTGGCCATAATGCTAAGATCCTATTTGTCTTATTGGTAGAAAAAAGGCATTCATACTCATCTTTAAAAACTCTCAATCTGCAAAGCTTTATTCTTCCCACCTTACTGCAAAGAATATAAAGGTTCAGGAAGGAAATTATCTAGTGATATATGGATTATATATGAAGAAATTGGTATACAAACTTAAGTCTATTTGATTCTAAGTTCATTTTCTTTTCACAGCATTATGCTGCCTTCCCTGGAAAGTGAGCACAGTCTTGGTAAATATCACACCATAATTTGTGGGTGTTTTTGTTTGTTTTGCTGGCCCCTAACACAATGCTTTAACTAATTACAGGTACTTATTGGGAATTTGGTTGAAAGAACAAAATGGATAAAACAATGAAGAATTCCAGTGGCAAGTATTTCACTAGCTACAAGGCATTTACGTTCATAATCATGCCATTCTAAATGTTCAAAATGTTCTGTCATTGGATAACATATTAAAGTAAAATTGTATTATGAAATTTCTCTTTGACACCCTGAGGATGTGTTATTTTGATTTGTTTCTACAACTACAGTGACTGAAATTTCAGTGAATATTTCTTGAGTTGATGAATAGCTTTATATGTGGGTCAAATAGAGAGCCAAGTATGTATAGCGATATATTTTGCATTTGGGACATTGTATAAATATTTTTTGGACGCATATGTTTTTACTTACAATGAAGAATGTCTTTAGCATAACTGTACATTAACAACCACTGATAAGCACAGGCAAAAGCTATGGACTACTTAATGCCCATCAGTAAAAATAAAATGCACCATGTCTATATTTACTTCTATTCATTGTATCATAATTATTTAGAGATTAAGATCTTCACCTAAGGTAGTCACAACAAATAAGTGGTGTTTAAATTATTAAAAAGTCAAACTAAGGAAGCAATATAGAATTAGAGGAACAATTTTATCTCTTTATCATCATGATTACAATCACTATTTTGGTGTGAATGTGGTCTTAATAAGACTAGCAGCCAGCAGTTAAATAATAATACATCTAAGCTCTAAGCAAAAATACAGGTAGAGGGAAAATCCATAAGTGTATTTATTGCTGATATCCTCACCTTATTATTTAAGTTGAATCATATGAGATTGTAATACTTGGCCATTTTTTACATATAAAAACATCAATTTCACGGGGCTGTACAAAAGAATAAGCAGCATTTTGTTGTGATGGTGTTGTTTTTTAATCTCTTGGGTTCAGAGTTGTAAAATCGGGATCTCAGTTTTCTTGTGGGCATTGAAGAATATAGAGATAATTCAGTGCACAGCAGCTATTATTTTTATTAACAATAAATTAGGCCTTTAGCTATCATGTTGTCAAATGTATACATGTACTATGTGAAGGAACTAATCTACCAGTGTTGATATTTTGCTAAAATATACATTATGCCCATATTGTTCCTCAGATGTTCTGAATCTGAACTAATCCAGATAAAGAAAACTGCAGACCTTACCAAAGGTTTAGTGTTTGACTTTCATTTCTAAATGTCACATACACATACAAAAAAAGATTTCCTTCAGGAAAATTCCTGAGAAGAAGCCCAAGAGGTTTCTTGTTCAATTCCTTGCCAAACAAAACCTCCAGACCTTTCAAAATTCGTTTCAAATGTACTCCCAAGGAGTACAATTGTCTGATATGCACCTTGAATGGGCTATCAGCCATGCTGACCTATATTGTGTATGCTGAGTGCGGATCTGAGACGGTGTCGACAGAAGTTTTGTACATAACACAGAATCAAAATGTACAAGGGAAATCTGCATAAGAGAAGCTTAAAATGCATTTTTGATTTAAAATGATGCCAGTGCCTCTAATTTTTCAAGTGTCAAGAAAACAAAATAATGAAGGCAGTATGAAGTACAGTTTTGCAAATGCATTAAACTGCAAATCAGTTATGAAGTCTAATCATATAAGAAAAATTGTCAGGTCAGAAATAAGCAAAAATGGCCTTGACCTGATTAAACCATCATCGGTATAATAATTTAGAGTTAGTTTGCTACTTGTCCCTCTTGTTTTTCTCTCTCTGGTAACCACAAGTGTCACTCAGCAACATATTCTGGGTTTATTTTCCAAGCACTGATTTACACACATCATGTTTTATGCATTTTTGTCCTTTTCCTTACATGACATCTTGTTTTTTCCTCAATACTGGGCCCTATGAGGCATATGGAAGATACCAAATCCAAACTCCTCTCTTGGCATCTGGCTCTATTCTGCCAAAGAACGTTGTGCTGGAATTATTTCTCAGTTCATGATTACACGACTATTTAATTGATTATTTCTAAAATGTCACCTCCAAAACATTTCCTTTCCCTCCAGAGCATTTCCTAAGTTGGCTGTCAGCTTCTGAAAGGAATGTGGGAAGAGGCACTTAATACCAGTTACTTGCAAGACCTCGAAGCCAAATGAAATCAGGCTTTAGTGACTCAAACTTTCTATGTTGAATGGCAGCTTTGCAGCCTGAGTCATTTACTAAGGACAGAGAAGAAAATAGTACCTGAGTAGTTTCATGGCACAAGGAAGCAAAGCTGTTAGGTACAAACAGAACTGAAAACAACATTTTGCAGAACTAGAAATCACTGCTTGAAATTAAGATGCACGGCTGTAGGTAGGCTGTTGGTGGTGAGCTGTCTTCACCCACAAACTGGCATTACCTGCACATGAGACATACAAAGTCCATGTCAAGCTTAGCCCATGTGGCATGGGCGGACTGGAAGAAGCCCACAACGTGAAATTTTAGGAGTTAAGAGTCCTAAAAATACCCTAACCATGAAAGCAATTTTAGTTTTTCCAAAGACGGTCTCTACATTTTAACCACATTCCTATGCATTATGTAAACTTTAACCAAAGGAAACTTATTGGGTTAATTCATTATCATACATTATCACTAGAGTTGGAATCTGAACAAGGAGACTTAGGGCTGTTAAATTAACCTAAAACCAGATTGTCAGTTCTGTGAGGTATAAGCTTCATTTACTTGATCTATGAGACTGATTAAATGTTAGAACAGATGGGGGCCTGAAGGACTCTGGACTCCAGTCCTATCACTTTCTTTTTCTTTTCTTTTTTTTCTTTCTTTCTTTTTTTTTTTTTTTCAAATGAAAAAAATTGAGAATGAGCCTTGAAGTGACAGGGCATGAAACAGACTGACCCTTGCATAGTGTCCATTGTCATTACCATGCCGGGGGTCAAATCTTCAGGTTCAGTCTTCCAAAACAGTTTCTGTTTCCTATTCTTTTTGCTATTTTAAGAATCATGTAATGGGGCACCTGGGTGGCTCAGTCAGTTAAACATTTGACTCTTGACTTCATGGTTTGTGAGTTCAAGCCCCGTGTTGGCCTCTGCCCTGAGAGCTCAGAGTCTGCTTGGGATTCCCTCTCTCCATCCATCTCTTCCTCTACCTGCTCTTCCTTTTCTCTCTCAAAATAAACATTAAAAAAAAAAAAAAGAATCATGTGTGAAAGAAATGCTGCTTATACCTAATATAGCTATATCATATTAATGTATTTGGCTATTTTATAAATACGTGGATATATATTAAATTACTGTATTAAGATAATATGCTCTGGAATTCCAACAATCCATTTATATAAATACACATAGAAATATATACATACACACACACAGACACACACACACACACACACACACACACACACACATATATATGTAGGATCTAGGGGTCCTGAAGACACATTCAGGGTTCATGAAGTCCTTCCATTTTCAACTTCACAGCTGTGAGAGGCTAGATTTTCTTCATAAAACAACCTACACAACAAACTGAAATCAGAGGCAGATATGAGAAGCCAAATAATTAAAGGGATTAACAAAAATGTAAGACAATACTCTCTTCTTATTCAATTTGTTATTTTGGAAATTATAGGTATTTTTTCATAGAAATATGCTAAGTTATGTCAATATATGATGGATTCTTTTATTGTAACTTTAACAAATAAATAAATATATACCTGTTTTTTAATTTGTCAGTTTTAATATCTAATACAATTCCTATCACTAGAAAGAAATAAGCCATCTAAACAAAACATCTTCGGAATCTTCAATAATTTTAACAATGCAAAGAGGTCCCCAAACCAAAAGTCTGAGAACCTCTGGGCTAAATACTTTCCATGAAGTGACCCAGGGTGATAATTCTCCTATCCTGAGTAGTTACTGGTTGCCCATCAAATCCTGGGTTTTGGAGGGCTTGCGAGGGGCCAACTAACAGTACAGAAAGCAAAAGACAGAAGTTCACACAGAGAAGGAGCAATCAAAAGCCAGAATGCAGGAAATCCACTATGAACATGCCAAGGACATGAATAGCAAATAGATTAGAGAAAGAGGAGGCTTGCACTGGAAGCAGCAAAGTACAGACATCTCAGGTCAGCGAGCAGTGGCCACACCCTTTCCTTGCCATCACCACTAGAGGCATTGAAAATGAGTTGTTGTCGTTCCCTCAGGGAGAATTCAATTTTCGGGAAAGCCCACGTGTGTGGTCACTGTCCCCTGCTCTTCGTGATTTTCTTGTATACCAGTAATTCAAGCAGAACTTGAAGAAAAGAAACCATAAAAGCCACTTTCTGTGTCCCACTGATTCTTATACTTGCTTGTACGATCAGTTATTCCTCCCATCCTGCATACAAACAGAGGCAGTCCCGAGGCTTCAGAGCACTCTTAACCATCTCTCACTCTAAGCTGCAAAAATAGCCTCAGTGAAAATGGTAAAAAAGTCTAGTTGCATGTAATAACCAGAACTCCATCTAGACTGAAAGTTCAATCTTCCTCTCCCTCACTTGCTCACCAATTTCAGAGTGGCTTGGAACTAGTTTCTTGTAGTAAGACAAGTAGTCTTTCTTCCTTTCTGCCACCTATGCTCTGCCTCTTCACCTGGCTTGTAAATACTACTTTCTGACCTTTCCATTGTTGCAGCAATGTCAAGAGGTTTTATTTTCTCTGGATCTGGCAAATATGTAGAGCTGATTCTCACATGGGGACACTTTTATGGATTATCTGGGGACTTTTTTGGGTGAGTCTCTCTTCTTGTAGACAGGACATCTTAAATTGGCCACTACCATTACCTCCTCAACCTCTGCTCCCTGGGGTCTATCCCATATCCTGCTGGGGTCCTCTCAGGATTTTAAAAATTATTCGAGACTGGAATTTCTAGCACAGGTTCCAACTTTATTCCTCTGGATCATTTAATCTTGGACTGCCATCAAGGCACAGTTATCCCTTGCGATCACACATGGCTTTGGTGGGTTGTGTGTACAGAGTGGGGAGGCTGAAATTGCAATGGCTCCTTCCAAAGGAAACCTTTTTACTTGCTTTATCTTTATCTACTGCTGCTAATGGTAACAGGTTTCAAAGTCATATAACCAGTTTCTGGTTATCTAATTCAAAACTTTGCTTTTGATGAGTACCTCCTTTGGAACGAGGCATCTATTAGAGATTGATGTCTTAGTTGAAGCTTTCCAATTTAAAGCCCTATTGCACATCCTGATAATGAGCTTCCTTTAATTGAAGAAATCTGCTTTCCCTTGCAACATGAGTCTTTTAACATTAAATGTCTCATGGCACTAAATATAAAAATATACTTAACATTATGACCCAATACACATATAGCATAAATATGTATGGATTTATACACACACACATTGACTGACACATGAAAACTTTCTCAAAATATTCTAATTCTCTCAAACTTTCTTTTTATCAAAACTTTTCTTAACCTTCACTGTGATTATTCACTTCTAAACTCTTTCTTTTTCCTCTCAAAATCAATCTTCTTCATTTAGTTCCTTCTCTACTGAGCCATTGTTTTGGCTTCAAGCCACACAGAGAGAATAAATCAGCAAAAATCTTCCCATCTTGGACCAAATCATAATTACCAATATAATAGCAGATATATTTGGGGGGAATTAATCTTTCCTTTTAGAGTTATTAGAGACCTTGTAGCTCAGGAGGCAACCTGAAACAGCATTTAAAAGAGTGGCTACTGGGAGGCACTACTTTGAAGCCTGTAAAAAAAAAAAAAAAACTTTTAAAATGATAGATTCCCTATGTATTTTTCAGAATATGTAATGGAATTTGTCACTGAATTTTCTTAACTAAACAATAGCTATGGCAGATTTTCAATATCTGACTTTGAAAAAATTATTTCTTTTCGACATCCAACCATCTAAATACTGCAATGTGGGGCACCTGGGTGGCTCAGTCGGTTAAGTGTCTGACTTCACCTCAGGTCATGATCTCATGGTTCGTGGGTTCGAGCCCCACGTCGGGCTTTGTGATGACAGCTAGCTCAGAGCCTGGAGCCTGTTTCAGATTCTGTGTGTGTGTCTCTCTCTGACCCTCCCCTGATCACACTGTCTCTATCTGTCTCTCTCAAAAAAAAAAAAATACTGCTATGTATTTTGATAATATGTGATAATGTTTTCTAGGGAGCAGTACAAAGTCTTCTATGTCCAGATGGACCAAAATTAATGACCCATGAAGATTTATGCAAAGATAAATCTCACTTGCAATGGACAAACAGTTCAGAAGGGAGGAAGTAGAACCTACCAAAGCCACTATTCTCACTTCATAATTATCTCTATAACTGACTTTCTTATGTGCAAGCATGGGAAAACAAGAATTGATGTATATACCTAGGGCCAACTCAGGGTCAAAGGCTGTATAACATTTTGACCCATCAATAGGTATCTCTTACTCCCTAGGTTACTTTTCAAAAGTTGCCATAATAAATACCACATCTTGGTATCTGAAATCCATGTATTCTCTCACAATTCTGGAAAGTAGAAGTTTAAGATCGAGGTGAGGACAGCTTGGTTTCTTCTGAAGTCTCTCTCTTTGGCTTGTAGATGACTGTGTCCTCTCCTTGTGGCTTCATGTGGCCTTCTCTCTGTGTCTTAGTCTCTTCTTAAAAGAATATTAGTCATGTTGCATTAGGGCCTACCCTAAAAACCTCATTTTAACTTAATAACCACTTCAAAGACCCCATCATCAAATATAGTCACATTTGGAGGTAATGGCAGTTAAGACTTAAATGTATGACTTTTAGAGGGACACAGTTCAATCCATAAAACTCTCTCTTTGATTACGGACACCTCTACCAACCTTTGTTCATAATGTCAAACCTATCAACCATGTTGGCACCGGATCACAGTCTTTATTTCTTCTTCATTTCCCACTGCTGTCATGAATGACTTCAAGTTCATATGGATGAAGGCTCCATTACAGAGATCATCATTTGTACTTCACTCTAGCAGTTCACTTCTACTGTCAACCCCACGTGGAAGCATTTAAATCTATCTATGTCATCACTCGATTCATTCATTCTAGAGCATCCTGTCCAACCAAAGCTTCTCCCTCTTCTAATTCTCTCAAACTTTATACCTATTACACCTTTTCTTCACCCTCATTGTAATTATTATTTCTTAACTTTTTCTTTCTCTTCCTTCTTTTTAAATTCCTTCTCTGGTAAACCATTATTTTATCTTCAAACCACAGGGGAAAAAAAATATGTATCAGACAAAAATTTCCTATCTTTTCTCCCATGTATGGGCTGTTGAAAATGTGTATTTGCTTTCTATCACCACATAATAAATTACCACAAATTTAGTGCTTAAAAAAATCCACAAATACAAGTTCACAGGTGTCATAGGTCAGGAGTTCAGGTAAGCCTTGGGTGGATCCACTGCTTAGGAGCTCACTGGACTGAAATTAAGATGTTGGTCAAGATCGCAATCTTATCTGAGATTCAGGGTTCTCTTCCAACTTCACTAGTTGTTGGCAGAATTCATTTCCTTATTGTTGTTTGTTGGAAATTCCTGTTTTCTTACTAGCTATCAGCTCTGAGCTCAGTACCTGGACTCATCACTAGGTCCTTGCCATGTGGCCCTCTCCTCTCAAGTTATGGCAGTTTATTTCACCTTTAATGCCAGCAGAAGAACATCTCTCTGCCATTTCATGTTCTTTCAAAGGTCAGGCCCACTCAGGCTAAGTTTTCTTTTATTTAAATTAGTCAACTGGTTAGTGACCTGATGATGGGAACGATATCTCACCATATTCACTCTTCTGCTCACACTAAGGAGATAATATAGTGCATGTACCTCAGAGGGTAAGAACTATCTTAGAATTCTTATGAACTGTCTTATGAACTATCTTAGAATCCTGCTTACCCCCAAGATACCTGGAGAACATCACACAGCTATACGGCCAAAAGCACTTCAAATACTTGATACCCAGAAATTTACTATATTCTATCTTATTCAGAATAAGTTCGGAGTGGCTTAACTGAATAAACATTTGTTTAATGTATTAATGAGGGATGAGCATTATATTGTGACTCACATATACCAGGTTTCATCCATACTGTAGGCTTTGGTTTTCCTTGAAATCCTTTCCAATTCTAATATATTTTTTAAAATTTTCAAATGTTTATTTATTTTTGAGAGAGAGAGAAAGAGAGAGAGACAGAGTACGAGCAAGGCAGGGGCATAAAGATGGGGAGATACAGAATCCAAAGCAGCTGTGCTGACAGCTCAGAGCCTGACACGGGGCTCAAACCCACGAACTGTGAGATCATGACTGAGCTGAAGTCGGGCGCTTAACCAGCAGAGCCACCCAGGCATCCCCCAATTCTAATATTAAATGATGTTGTTATTGAACATCTTTAATAAAAAGAAAAACTGCATCTCTTGAAATCATAATAATGTATAAATCATACCCTTTAAAACGAATTTATACAGCTTTATAAGTAAGTTTGTACCTACAGTAAAGAATATAGAAATGAAAAACTTAGATATCATTGTAAAATAATCATTGGAGACCAAGAGTTCATATTTATAAAATTTTTATGGGCTTGTTATGTTACAGTGAGAGAGAAGCAGTATGTAGACATTAAGCAATCTATAAGAATTCATTAACCCCTTCACCCTGTTTTATAATTTATATTTTTATTAACCTCCTCACATTGTTTTATAATTTATATTCTGATTATATTATATATAAATGTCTATCTGTCTATTTGTCTATCTATTTTTAGACTGTATAATTACTGGGGGCAAGATCTATGTCATAGAAATTACTAGTTGTTAATAAAATCTAAAAAATGAGTTAACTAATGAGTAATTTGATGTTTAGAACACTAAACAAGCTTGCAAATGTAAGATATTTTCTTTTGTCATAATTTTCAATAACATTTGGATATGTAGAAAGAGTTCCAGAGATGTTCGTGCTAAAAATACAGATTTTAGATACAACCACAAAGATAGCTTTTGCTTTATTTTCATCAATTAGTGCTAATATTATGATTAATTTTGGCCCTTTTTAACCCAAGTCCTCTGCAGAGAATAAAAAGCACCTTCTATATTTCTGTCTGGAAGATTTTGTGTTAACTTAGCTCCTTGTCTCCATCTTCTTATTCTTCTAATGTAAAATACATGTTCAGTTAGATGGAACATCATAAATCGTCAGGATATTGCCCTGCTTTACAAGTCATAAAATAGTCCTCTTAACTAGAAAGTAAGGGGTAAAATAATGTGGTCCCAATTTGCTATCGTAGAGCAGTATGCCATTTCATATTATTTGTGTTCTCATCAAGTCAATGCATGTCTTGTTTGTTGAACATATCCTAAAAATATTTGTACATGTAACTTTTCATTCTGTTTTCTCAAATAGAAATGGATTGCCTCATCACTGTATCTTGAAATTTTAACCTTTTAAAGACCTAGTTCATATGTCACCTCTTTCCTGAAGTCTCCTTAAGCTTAATAAGAAGAACTATGTTTTTCTTCTCTTGTTTTTAAAAGCATATTGTTTTCAATACTCTTATAGTATGTATTATTTGTTATCATGTATCATCAATCTTCACAATTTATAACTTTCCTATAGAAAGCTGTTTTTAAGATAAAGAAGTCTGTTTTTTGGGACCCACATTTCCGTGAGGTAGCACAAAATAAGTTCAAAAAATATTTCTTCAATATCAATGTATAATAAGCATCAATTAATTCTTACTATGTGTCTGACAATTTGCATCTCTATTCATTCAACAACAAAGATGTTATCCCTTACTTTATGTATAAGGCACAAAATCACATATAGGTAAAATGAAAGGGATTTATATATAGATCTGTCAAATTTCAAAGCCTATTCATCACTTTCTAAATCACTCTAAAGAGTGAAAAAACACTCAATAAAATTTAAATGAGTATTGAGTTTTTTCTTCCTGAAAATGAAATTTTTGGTTTAGACAGACTCAAATCTCTTTTTAAACAGACAACTGCAATCAGGTAACAATAATGCTATTTAGTATAACAGTCAATGATGATTCACCGGTAGGTTCAATTTTTCTTCAAACTTTTTACAAACATCACAAGCTCAGATTAGTAGGCCATAATACTAATAAATGATTAAGTGACTGTCCAATCAAAATATTAAAATAGTCATTTCCTGAGAAAATAAATTTGGAATAATTGGACAAAATATCACTTATAGTCAATTTACATCACTGCAGACAGAATAGGCATTTTCAAGTTTACATTATTGTTGATGTTGGCATTTGGAGTGATGGTTTGAGAGTGGTTCAATCTGCTTTAGTGCCTCATCAAATTTCTATTTTAAATATTTCTAGTAAAAACAATAATAGTCCCTGGGCGCCTGGGTGGCTTAGTCGGTTGAGCGACCGACTTCCGCTTGGGTCATGATCTCACCGTTGGTGAGTTCATTCTGTGTCTGTCTCTCCCCAACTCACACTGCCTCTCTTTCTCTCTCTCTCTCAAAAATAAAAAAAACATTAAAAAAAAGTTTAAAAAGGTAGCCTATGGCATCTAATGAGTTTGCATATTCTTTTTAAAAAATAAAAAGGGGCCCCTGGTGGCTTTTTAAAAAGGGGCGCCTGGTGGCTTAGTCGGTTAAGTGTCCGACTTTCGCTTAGGTCATGATCTCGTGGCTCGTGGGTTCGAGCCCCGCATCGGGCTCTGTGCTGACTGCCAGCTCAGAGCCTGGAGCCTATTTCAGAGTCTGTGTCTCCCTCTCTCTCTGACCCTCCCCTGCTCACGCTGTGTGTGTGTGTCTCTCTCTCCTAGAAATAAATAAAACATTTAAAAAAATTAAAAATAAATAAATAAATAATAAAACTAAAGATTTGTTTCAAATGAAATGTTATGGACATATGCATTTTTAGTAATACTATTAAATATGGGTTTTTTCCTCTAAGTACTTCCAGAAACAGAAAGGTACAAAGTGAGTTTTATAAGCACCTTGACACTATACCTCTGCAGTTAAGGAAAAGAGGTAGTGAATGCTTAATACTTATGGGAAATATATATTTAGAGTACAGTAATGATTTATTACACACACACACACAAAACATGCTAAACTTTTATTTCTGGGAAAATGGAATACTTTTCCCTATTCTTTCTAGTAATGAGAACTAAAAACCTTGGAAATATGTGTATATATTAAGCAAAACAAAACAAAAGACCCTAAAAGATGTAGAGAAGAAGTCAGACAGTCTAGTGACCCTAGGAAACAAAAAATAACACCATGGTGAGTTTCCTTGATTTCCTTTTTGACTCATATATACCAGAATTGAGGCTGAAGAACCCAGCAATCTGGACATTCCAATGAGAGAGAAAAATACATAAATAAAATAAGATCTTCCTCTTTCTTGCCAAAAGACCAAGAAAGGGACAAACTTGCAAAACAACAGCTATAGAAAAGCCTGACGTCTCCACCCCAGTGTTAAGTCAGGAATCTAGTTACACCCTTTCCAGGCTATAAAGAGACATTGCAGCACCTCCACTCTGATGTGTCAGAAAAGAGTGAGTCAAGAATTGGGATTTTCATTCCTACCTGCTGATAATAAGCTTCCCCTCTCTTGAGGTGTCAAAGAAGAATGCATGGGGAACCTGGCCTTCCTTCTCTCCCTGGTAAAAATAAAAAAGCCATTCTTGTTTCCTACTTGGGTAATGTCAGAAGCCTAGCATTTCAAAACTTTCATTGCTGCCTATTGGTAATAAAACCACCCTATACCTACCCTCCAGAAGCACCAATGGAGGCAACATAGGGAGTGTAACAAGGTGATCCTATCACTCCCAGTGGGGAAGTATCCATGGAGACATAAGGAGGCAGAATGCTCAGTCCCGCCCAGCTATAATGAGGAGCCTCCCCTATGAAGGGTCAATGGAGGCCTAATGGGGATGTGGACTTCTCTCTCCATTGGCAATAACAAGGGTCTACCCATTTGTTGTCTGTCAGAACAGTGTCAGAGAAACCCAGTTAAAACTGTAAGTTTAATTAAGATCCAGTCTCATAACAAAAAAAGTCCAGATTTTAACAAAAAGTCATTCCTCATACCAGGAATGAGGAAAACCTTCAACTGAATCAAAAAGAGAATTAATAGACATTAACAAAATGGTGACAAAAAATGTTAGAATTATAAAGCTCTTAAATCAGCCATCGGAAAAAAAAATACTTCCATGAACAGTCATGAATACAGTACACACAAATGAGAATATAGAAAATCTCAGCCAGAAACCAGATAGTCTCAGCCAATAAATAGAGGATTTAAAGAACCAACTGGAAATTTTAGAACTGTAAAATATAATACCCAAAATTAAAATTTAACAGATGGTTGCAACAACAGAATGAAGTGGCAGAGGAAAGAAATAATAAATTCAGAGATAGAATAAAAATTTTACCCAATCTGAAAACAGAAATAATTAAAACCAAAAATAAAAGATCCTTGCAGACTTGTGAGACTAGAACTAAAAAAATTACATTATGCCATCAGAATCCTGGAAGGAGAGAAGAAAGAACTGAAAATGTACTTGAAGAAATAATGGCTAAACATAAACCTACAGATACAAGAAAGCTGAGTTAACCCCAAACTGTATAAATCCATGAAGTCTCAACCAAGGTTCATCATAGCGAAATTTCTGAAACTTAAAGACCAAAAGAAAAGAAAGAATGAAGAGAAGAAGGAGGAGGAGGAGAAAGAAAAGGAAGGAAGGAAGGAAGGAAAGATAGAAAGGAAAGAAGGAAATAAATGTTGAAAGCAGAAAGAGAGAAATGACACCTTATCTTTGTGTAGAAAAAAATTTGAATAACAACTAGTTTCTTATCAGAAATCATGCAGGTCAAAAAGAAAACAGAAACACTTTTCAAGTACTGAAAGAAAATAACTTGAGACTTGGAATCCTATATCCAATGAAAGTATACTTCACGAATAAAAAGAAAATGAACTTGGTCTCACTTAAAGGAAACCTCCTAATTTGTCACTAGACCAATTCTAAAAAAAAGTGCTAAAGAGAGCTTACTAACCTTAAAACATAAGAAAAAAGAAGGAATCTCAGAAATCAGAAGATAGAAAGAATAATGTGAGGAATAAACATATGAGTAAGTACATTTCTTTACCTGTCTTGAATTCCTAAATTACATTTGACTGACAAAGCAAAATTATAATAGAGTCTAAAAATAGTTCTAAATGAATTTAAAATAATTGTGTTTAAAATAGAGAATAAAAAGATATAAAGTAAGGTATGATTTTTTTACCCTTTCCTTGAACTGGCAACACCAATAGGGTGTGACAATTTTGTATATATAATATACTAAATAGAGCAACACTAAAAATTTATACTAAAAGAGTCACTAATAAATGTTGAGGATCTATGGCCAATAAACTAATATTGAGTTATAAAACTTTTCAGACAACCCCAGGAAACTAGAAAGAAGAAAAAAAAACCCAGAGACCAAACAGAACATAAAAAATAAAATGTCAGGTTTAACTCTTAACATATTAATAACTACATTAAATATAAACAGTCTGTATACACCAAATAAAAAACAGTGATTGACAAAGTAGGTTAAAGAGCATAACCCAGCTTCTTGCTATCTACTAGGAACTCACTTCAAGTATAATGATAGAGACAGGTTGAAATTAAAAGGATGAAAAAAGATATACCATGCAAACATTAATCAAAAAAATAAAGAGTGGTTATGTTAATATCAGATAAAGTAGACATCAGGGCAAATTATGAGACAGAAAGCTATGTTATACAATAATAAAAGCGTCAATTCACCAAACAGATGTAGCAATCCTAAACCTATTTCACTAAACAACAGAGCTGCAAATCATGTGAAGCAAAAACCCAATAGACCTGAAAGGAGAAATAGACAAATCCGCAATTCTTTTTCAGGGCTTCAGTGCTCCCCCTTCAACAATAGTACGAAAACCTGACTAAAAATAAAAATAAATTTTAAAAAGTAATAAAACAAGCACAGTAACAAACAGAAAACCATAAGGATTTAGACAAACTCAACAACATAATCAATAGGATCTAAAAGGCGCCTGGGAGGCTCAATCAGTTAAGCTTAGGGCTCTTGATTTCTGTTCGAGTCATGATCCCAGAATAATGGGCTCAAGCCCCAAAACCCCACTGTCGGGTTTCTGTGCTAGGTTAGAGGAGCCTGCTTAGATTCATCTCTCTCTCTACTTGTCCCTTCCCCACTTTCTTTAAAAAAGAAAAAAAAAAAGGATCTAACCACTACTAACCAATATTTTTAGAATGCTCCATCCAGTAGCAGAATACACATTCTCCTCAAGTGGCCTTGAAACTTAAACCAAGATAGTCCATATCCTGAGCTATAAAACAAACCTCAGCAAGTTTAAATAAGTGAAATCATATAGACTGTGTCTTTGACCTTCCCGGATCAAATCATAAACCAGTAACAGAAGGATAACAGGAAGATTTATAAGCTCTTGGAAATTAAACAACATATAGTTAAATGAATGAACCGAACTGAGTGAAAATAAAACAGAAAATCTATGTATTTGTGGAATTCAGCTAAAGCAGTGCTAGAGGGAAATTTATAGCACTGAATGCATGTATACATTAGACAAGAAAAAAAGGTCTCAAATCAATGATAAAAGCCTTTACTTCAAAAACCAAGAAAAAGGCAAATTAAACCCAAAGCCAGGACACAGAGAAGCTAGATCATTTATACACTACTAGTAGGCATATAAAATGCTACTGCCACTTTGGAAAACAATTTGGCAGTTTCTTAATAGACTAAATATTCAACAACCATACAACAAAGCCAATTCACTTCTGTGTATTTACTGCAGAGATGAAAACTTATGTTTGCACAAAAATCTGTACATGAATGTTTATAGTAACTTTATTTGTATCAGCCCCAAATTAGAAAACAAAACTGTCCTTCAACTGATAAATGGTTTAAACAGATTGTAGTACATTCATACCATGGAATACTGCTCAGCAATAAAATGTAATAAATTATTGGGATATATAATAACTTGGACAAATCTCCACATAAGAATACTAAGTAAAAAAATAATTAATTTCCATAGGTTAAATACTGTCTGATTCAATTTATATAACACACTAGAAATGACAAAATTATAGAAATGAAAGACAACTTTTTTGTTGACAAAGCTTAAGACTGAGAGACAGAGACTATAAATGGCAACATAAGAGATCTTTGTGATGATGGAAAGTTCTTCATCATGACATTTCAATGTCAATATATTGGTTGTGATATTAATCTATAATTTAAAATGTTACTATTGGAGGAAACTGAGTAAAGAGTAACTGGGATCTCTCTGTATTATTTACAACTGTATTTGAATCCATTATTATTATCTCAAAATATCATTTTATTTTTTATTTTTTTAAGTTTTATTTTAAGTAGTTTGAGAGAGAGAGAGAGAGAGTACAGGAGGAGCAGAGGAGCAGAGGGAGACAGAATTCCAAGCAGACTCCACACTGCCAATGCAGAGCCTGATGTGGGGCTCAAACTCAAGAACTGTGAGATCATGACCTGGGCCAAACCAAGAGCTGAAGCTTAACCAACTGAGCCACCCAGGTGCCCCAGATTTTTTTTTTTTTTGCTTTGTTTTATTTCATTTTGTTTTATTTCTAGAATGGAAGCCTGTTTGCATGCTGATGGGAAAGATTTAGTAGTGAGGGAAAATTTGATAATGCAAGTATGTGGGTCAGAGGGCATTTTCTGGAGAACTGTCCTTGAGTGGGCAAGAAGACAAGGTCTGGCCTTGGATACCAGCAAGGCAGGTGTTCACTGATGGCAATAGAGGCAGAGTGTGGGCATGGACCAAGTGCCAGACATGTGGACTTGTCCTTCTGAGCACTTCTATTTTCTTAGGGAAACAGGAAGCAAGGTCATCAGCCTGGAGTGTGGAGGAGGAGGTAGAAACTTGAGAGAAGAGGAGAAGGTGTAAAGAAGGATCAATCAGCAGGGCTGTTCTGTGTTTTTCAATGGCCACATTTTGCTGGGAAGGTGCAGGCACAGGAAGGTGGAGAATTGGATTCAATCAGGTACTAGATAACTCCATGGAGAGAAAAAGGGAAAGGAAGGAGAGGATATATGCAAAGAAGTAATAATGACAATGGCCAGCTATTGAATCCAAGACAGATAAGAGTGGAGTAAGAAAATTGGGGTGAGGAAGTGGGGGACAGTGGTAGGGGAGAGATCCTGTAAAAGTGTAGAATCAGTGGAATGATGGTTGAAAGAATTGTTGGAACCAGCACAGTAAAGGGAGTGAGCTGGGAAGAAGGAGGTACTGGTTGGAGAACAGGGTTGCTTGCACTGAGATTATGTGACGGGAGCAGTTTTCAGTAAATGCAAGGCCTGAGGCAGCTTCTCAAACTGTAATCCCCATGTACATTTCCAGGAGTTCTTGTTGAAAATATCATTTTGTTTGAAGAAGAAACATACTGACTTAATTTTTTCAGACACTACTAGACAATAAAGGAATCAAAAGAATAAGTAGTCTGAGGCTTTCTCTGGATTATACCAGAATTACAGATAAAAGTCATTGGTTAATTTAGCAAAGAAGTTTTTGGTAGTGCAAGTGATGTTTTGATAATGTTTATTTTGTTAGAGGGCCCAGGAATATGCAAAATCTATTTGGACCATCACTCCTCATTCTCATAAAGTTCACCCCAAAAACAAAAATACAGGGCAACATTAACATTTTACCCAGAAGCAAAGTACTTGATACTTCCCAATAGGAGATAGGATTAGTAAGAAGTCTAAGTGGGACCTCTTTCCTAATCCTTAAATGATATTTTGACGTTATATCACATTAGGTAAGCCCTGAAGTATTGATGAGCACACCCAAGGAACTGTGAACCCCTGAAGAAAAGAGGCAAGAGGGAGAATATACGTATATGACTTTTAAATGTCTACACAAACAGCACACATGACTGATATCTGGTTGTATTAGCTAAATAGTCACTTGTCCATGAGGAAGAAGCCAGAAAGTTGGTACGGTGACAGTTCCTATACAGTTGTCTGACTCTTGACAATCACAGTTGAACTGCTTTGACTGGAATTTTCATTTACAGAGAATTTTGCATCAGTTAAACAAAGTGATAATAAAAAAATTAAAATATCTAGAACCCGATTGCTCTTCCATGATGCCGTTACATAGTGGTTACTTGTCATTTTGAGCTCCTCCTCATCCAAGGATCTTGTCATCTTGGAAGTAATACCCCATGCAAAGAGCAATCAGATTACTTAAAGCATCTGCACTGAGGGGCAGAGGACAGTGGTACAGTGCATAAACTGAGTGCAAGGAAACTCAGAGAATGTCCAGTTGTAATGATACCAGAGGCAGATGGTACCCTAAGGAAACATGCCTAAGTAATAATCTCAGCTGTTCTCTCCTTTGTCTCCATCTATTCTGAAAACTGGTTCCTTAGGCATCCCGTTGATATTTTTAACATTCCATAGTCCCTATATGAATTTACTCTTCATGTAGGTTAACCAGAGATGTTATGACAGGTACTATTCAGTAGAGGACAGACAATGGATTTTTATAGAATCTGGAATTAGTTCTCTTGCCTATTTGGTCCTCAAGCTAAACAAAATCATATTGGTTTTCTGCAGACTATAACTTTCAAGAATGAAATTTCTAATTAAATTATCAACTGTATTCTTGAGGAATAAAATATTTTTCAGAAGCAAGACTTTTATAAAACCAAGCTCCCTCTGCTTTAGAACAGATAAGAAAGAAAAGAGGCATTCCAGAATAATGAAGTCCATTTGGCTATTTTTTTAAAAGGATAACAGACAGCTTAAAAAATACAGAGAATGGTAAGCTCAAAACCCTAAATTCTCAATATAGATCCTGAAATCCCCACATTTTCTATAACATATTACAGCTATAGTTGTAAGCTTGAAGGAATCAAGAATCAAAGGCAACATTTGAATCTATAGTCTGCTAAATTATAACACCAGTTGAATTCAGTTAATAACCAGATTTCTGTGAGGAAAGTTAAAGCTTTGATTAGAGTAAGCATGAGTCCAAGAACTAGTATTGCGCTCGTATGTAAAAATTCAGAGGACATTGTACATACTGAGGCCCAAATCCCACAGAGCTTCACTTGCTATTTGAATCTGTCTTGAAGCCATCTTTCTTCCCTCCTTTGCTACTGTCTCTCTTTGCTTGTAAATGCTGCAACTTTCTAACCTGAGGAAATTATATCTTAAAAAAAAATATGGGCAATTGTCTTCATTCCCTACCTCTTACATTTTGTTATCTCCATTTTTTTTCAAAAATTTTTAATGTTTATTTACTTTTGAGAGAGAGAGAGACAGAGTGCGAGCAGGAGAGGGGCAGAGAGACAGGGAATCACAGAATCTGAAGCAGGATCCAGGCTCTGAACTGTCAGTACAGAGCCTGACACAGGACTCAAACCCACAAGCCATGAGATCATGACCTGAGCTGAAGTCAGACACTCAACTGACTGAGCCATCCAGGTGTCCCGTTGTTATCTCCAGATTTTAAACAAATGTTTAAAGTTCATATATTTATTTTTTTACTTATATCTATACCCAGTGAGGAGCTTAAACTCATGACCTAGAGATCAGGAGTCACACATGCTCTTCCGATTGGGCCAGCGAGGTGCACCCAGATTTTTGTATTGTTTTAATTTATAGATATGATATGACATACAACATTCTGAAATAATTATGCTAGATCTAACAGCTAGAAATATTTTAATTATACAGTTTTCTTTTTTTTAAATGTTTCTCAAACCCAAAGTATTTTATTCTGTGAGGAAGTGAGACCCTTTGGGAAACATTCTGAAATCATATCAAATATATGCTTGGTGAACATTCCTCCTATTCTTCCTTAGAGATCAGTAATCCTTTACAAGGAGAGCTCTGTACTTGGAAGTAGGAAATACCAAGCCTTTTGAAAAATATTGATCACTAGCTGTGAACTAACAGAATTTTCCTAGGGATACAGATTCCCACTGTGATCTCACAGCAGAGTAAGGACTCATAAAGGTTAAGAGGTTGTGGAATTTGGGGCTCGGTTGAAATGTGAACACTTTTTTAATATTTCTCCAGAGTAGGTAGGCAAAATAAAAGTCTTTAGGAGATATCTTTAGGGAATTTAGAAGAGCCCCACTTTGACTCCCTAAGCAGTATGATAATAAAAATGTTTATTTTGGAAGAAAAGATGAAGTGAGACTATTTGGCAGAAAATGTGAAGTAGAGTCACCTTTTCTACCCAAAAAAAAAGGTAAATCAAGAGAAATTTTTAACATTATCATTAGTGGCTTGAAGATACAAAATAGTGATTCCTATCACAATTCCACTTTACTCAGGTTTTGAACTAAGTACAAAATTCAAGTGTGTCATGTTTAACACTAGATGTTAATTCCTTATCAGAAATTAATCTGATTATAGCTGCTCTTACAGAGGTTTTTTCCTAATGAATACAACTCTAGATAAATGTTATCCAGCTTTTGATTTGAAATTGGTTTTTCCCTATTCCATGAAATAAAAAATACCAGAAACATTGTGTGTTTGCTTAGAAAGAGTGTTGCTATACCTTCACCATCTTGCCTCAGTTAGTATTTCACAAACTCAGCTCTGTAGAAAATGTAACCACCTAATTTCACAGTAGAATATTCTAGTTCTGAGAATTAATGTATTAGGAGCACCTGAGTGGCTCAGTCAGTTGAGTGTCTATGCTGACAGTCAGAGCCTAAAGCCTGCTTCAGATTGTGTGTCTCCCTCTCTCTCTGCCCCTACCCAGCTTGTGCTCTGTCTCTCTCTGTCTCTTTCTCAAAATAAATAAACATTGAAAAATTTAAAAAAAAGAAAGAAAGAATTAATGCCATCATTCTGATAGGAGTAGTAAAGCAGGTCATGGAAATATCCTGAACTGGCACATGGAGGAAGTTAAGTGTTTTTGTTTTTTTGGGGTTTTTTTGCAGTGTAACATGCTTTTATTTTATTATGATATATATAAGGAAAAACAAATATGCCAATGATACATTTCCAATTTGAAACAGCAATCTCACAAGTATTTATGATATTTAGGAAAAGAGACACATCAATTACTAAGTACTGGAAGTTAAATTTTATGGAAAAACAGGGATCTTCCAAAAACAGCAAAGTGATAGAAGGACTTCAGAGACTATCAGGCTATTGTCTCAAAACAGAAAGACCAATTTATCCATTTTGCATCCTTTCATTATTTGCTTTTTTTACTTTAGTAATAAAAACAATGTGTTTATTTAATATATTCATCACAGGGGCTCAATGAGAGACTAAATTCAAAAAACAGAAACAGGGGAGCCTGGATGTCTCCGTTGGTTAAGCGTCTGACTCTTGATTTCAACTCAGGTCATGATCTCGCAGGCTGGGCTCTCCACTGACAGACTGGAGCCTTCTTGGGATACTCTTTCCCTCTCTGTCTGTCACTCCCCATCCTTCAAAATAAAGAAATAAACATAAACAAAACAAAATAAAAAACTTAAACAGAACAAAAATGACACCCAGTCTAAGATATAGAGTCCTCTACAGAAATGAAGGAAAGGACAGACCCTCTAAGGCAAAAATAGACAAAACAAGGAAAGTGGCTAGACAATTAGGCAGGGTTCTTGACTGGAGCCCTGCTTTGGGTAGGTTTCCTGCAGCTACTCCTTGAAGGCTGTGTGTTTTGTTTGTTTGTTTGTTTGTTTGTTTGTTTTTTCTGAGCTCAGCAGCATGTATTGGTTCAAAGGGCTATCCATATTACAGTGTTGGGTTCTCCTAGCAGGCTCCAGGTAGACAGGTCCTAATGACATACAGAGAACCTCTTGTTCTTCAGGACATCCGGGCAGATATTCCTTCCTGTTGTCCAAGCTAGGGTGGTAGCAGAGTGTGGGCACACTGTAAGTGTAGCCAGTGGGGAACTTCAGGGAGAACTTACACCTCAGGTCTTCTACACTGTGCCAAATGCTCCATGGATGGTCCCCACCTATTTGAAAAGTCTGTCTGATTCGGGAAGGCAGAAATTCTTGCCTCACCAGACATCATGAGGGTCATAAGCTCCTGCTGTAGCCTCTTGCCCACGGTGCCCAGCCGGCGTCCCTCAGTGGGCTCCCCTCCTTTGCACCAGAAGCCACGCCTGCGGCCACTGGATCTGGGAAGCCATCTTGAAGCGGACACAGAACTCAGAAAGCATGACTGCAACTGCCTACCTTTTTTCACTTTAGAAGACACATTTGGTAATATTGCAATATTTTCACGTTTGAGGTTCTAGCTTTGAATTGAATGGTTCAATTTTTTGTTTCTTTCTCCATTACATGAGTATAGATCTTCCCAAGAACAGTGCCACAACACTTTGGTGTGATTCTGAAAGAGAAGGGATAAGGAAATCCTCACAGTGATGTTTCTTTAAAGAGCATATGCATATTTTGCCCACTTTTCCTGGAAGGAGGTGTGGCCTCCGTTAAAGATCCTTGACAATTCCGGAGTCACTGGCTGATGGTTTATCCGAAGTCAAGGCATTTGGAGCAATTTAGATGAATGAATGATTTACAAATAAAAAAAAAAGCTTGCAGACAAGATATATGAATTTAGTTTTTAGAACAGGCTCAGAGTGTAAGAATATTTGAGACCCATGTAAATATTCTATTTTTCAAAATGCCTAAATTTAGGAGAGGTTGTTGTAATCAGAGGGAGATGATAAATGTGTTGTTGATGTAAACAGGCTTTCTTCCCCAGTCTTTACCTTCGTGCCTATGCTCCCTCAATAAGCTCATGAACAAATGGCTCAAGATGCCATGGGTAACAGATTCAAAGATGGCATGGTCGCCATCACTGGTGGCTCAGTTGACAGCAGCAGGAAACAACTCTGATTCTCCAGAGCAGCACCACTTCCCACTGGGACCAGCCCTGTGATGTTGTGTGATAATTTAAACCTCCTGGAGTCTAGGGGCAGTAAAACTTTTTTTTTTTTTTTTTTTTTTTTTGCTGAAATAGACACTGGATTTAGATTTACTTTCTCTGCCCATGAGGCTTCTGCCAGCCCCACGATATGTGGACTGATTGAATGCCTTTATCCATCTTCCAGTATATCACAAAATATTTCCTCTAAGGAATTAATTTTAACCACAAAATAAATAAAGTATTGTTTTGAGCTCATGGAAGTCATGATCTTCTTTTACATTATATTTCCTAGAAATAGTTGGATTTACAAAATGATAGAACAGCTTATTGCAGTTCTGACATCAGCTTTGAGACACCTGTTTGAATTATTGTCATGGTGAAGAAGGCACATGCTCTTAACCAGGATATAATACATATTGTTTCTCCAAAGTAAAAAACAAACAAACAAACAAACCTATGTCTAGGAACCAGGGGCATAAATAGGAGTATTGTCTATCATGATTGTAACTAATGGTCTACTAGAGGACATTTTGCTTTCTATACCCAAGACTGGGTTCTGCTGATTGTGGGTCTATGTACTGGTAGAATTCAGCTACTAAGAGGGTTTCCAATGACCCATGCTTCCTGGTATTCAATGTCCTTGTGTGATTCCTTCCTCTTGAGTGTGTGCTCGACTTAATGCCTTGCTTGTAAGAAATAGAATACAATAAAATTGGTGGGATGCCATTTTCTACCTTAGGTTAAAAAAGATCCTGGCTTAGGGGCACCTGGGTGGCTCAGTCAGTTAAACTTCCAACTCTTGATTTTGGCACATGTCATGATCTCATGGTTCATGAATTTGATCTCTGCACTGACAGTATGGAGCCTGCTTGGGAGTCTCTCTCCTTCTTTCTCTGCCCCTCCCTCATTCTCCTTTTCTCTCTCAAACATAAATAAACATTAAAAAAAAGATTCTGGCTTCAGTTTTGCTTTCCTCTATCGCTCCCTCCCTTGCTTCTGATGGAAGGTGGCTGCCATGTTATAAGCTGCTCTATAGAAAGTGTTACACAGCAAGGAAACTGAGGCCCTCAGTCCGGCAGGCCATAAGGAACTGAATTCTGCCAATAACCACATGAATTAGTTTAAAAGTGGATTATCCGGGGCTCCCAGGGGTGGCTCAGTCAGTTGAGCGTCCTACTTTGGCTCAGGTCATGATCTGACGGTTTGTGGGTTCAAGCCTTGCATCCAACTCTGTACTGCCAGCCCAGAGCCTGGAGCCTGCTTCATATTCTGTGTCTCTGCCTCTCTCTACCCCTTCCCCACTCATGCTCTGTCTCCCTTTCTCTATAAAAAATAAATAAACATTAAAAAATATTAAGAAAAAAATGGATCTTCCTTCACTAGAGACTTCAGATAAAACCACAACCCCAGCCACTACCTTGACTGCAGCATTCAGAGACATTTTGAGTCAGAGGACCCAGCTGAGGTGCACCTGGATCCCTATAAGAAAGGACATAATGAACATTATTGTTTTAAGTTGCTAGATTCAACAGTATTTTTTTTATTTTTTTTATGTAACAGCAGAAAACGCACAAAGTACCCAAAAGAGAAATGCTTTGATGGGGTATGTAACATTAGTTGTTGAATACTGTCTTCATTTTCATGTGCTTTGGAGGCAAACAGACAAAAACAAAAAAAGGTTAGGTTTTGACTCGGAAAAGGTGAATATGAATTAGTCATGTAAAAAGAAAATCATAAATACTAATTATACTTATAATCAATTCTGTCAAATGAAACTATAGCATTTGATCATATTTTCTTTCTTACTAATAAATGCATATTTACATATTTTATGTGGATAATTTTTCTTTTATTTCTCTTTTCCACTATTAAGAAGTTGTTGGTGATAAACTCTACAAGTTTACACACACACACACACACACACACACACACACACACACATCAGAATATTGAATCAAAATGGAGGTAGAGAAGAGAAGAAATGTATATTAATCAGAGATGAATTATTGAGCCTCTCGCTTCAGGGCCAATATAAGTGTATATAAGACTTAGAAGTTGCCTTATGCTAGAGTACATTATCATTTTCTGAAATATAATGCGAGAAGGATATTGTAGATATTGAACAACTAATGGAGTAGATTACATGGTCACATATTTTAATCTGCCTGGCATCCAAACATACTTTTATTTGGTTGGGACCCGAAGAAACTTTCACAAGACCCTGCTTTCCACAATAACAAGCAGAAGGGGGCAGATGACTTCACTTTCAGTTTGCTGGTAGCTGCGGTGAAGCTATGTGACCAAGTCCTGGCATAAGTTCAGATGTTCTACCATATAATTTTCAGTCTTGAGGGTCTGACATGGAACTCAGAGGAGAGTTCAGAAATGCTCATGAGCAACTATTGTGTAGTCAAGAGACCTGTGAGTTTGGCTGGAGTTTGGAGACTCTGATAGGATTTTGCTGGGCATTTCTGCCCTCATTTTCAGATGTTGGTTCTCCAACCCTTTTTGTTAATTCTGTATATCAATATTCCTTGAAAACATTTTTTCAACTTAAATTTGCCGTAGATAGCTTCTGTTTCTTACAAATACAAGACCCCATTGATAAAAAATAGTAGCAACAACAAAAACAACAAACAATAAAATAAAGATACTTTTAAAAAGATACTTTATTATAAAATATTTTATAAAAATTTATCTTATAAATTTTATAAAAGATAAAATTATAAAATTTAAATTAAAAAATTAAAGTATAAATTTTATAAAGATACTTTATTATAAAATAAAGATATTCCTCACTCAGGATGAACGGATCAATTGGAAAACATATTCCAAAAAGACAAATGATGCTAAAGATTCCCAAATAATTTTAACATCATGAAAAAACGATGATACAGGGAGGAAACCAAAGAAAAAATTGGGGGCTCTAATATTACAAAGGATACAAATGTAAATAATATTCTATTACTGTTACTTAATTCCAAAAATATGTATTTCTCTTTGGCCAGAATATTACGAGGTCCTTATTTTATGGTATCTTATATAACAGTCTTAGCAAGCATATGAGGTTAATGCTAACATTATTTTAAAATGAACAAATGATTATCTGATAGCTTTATTATAACCAATTGGGTGATAATGGAATGAAGAACATAGTTTTGGTATTATCTCTGAATCTAACTTTTTTTTTAATTTCAGAAAACTCCAAATGATATATTGTGCTGCAATGACTAATGTGGCAGACTGGTTGCATTGCTTATTATAAATAATAGTCTCCTGTATCCTTTGCAAAAATGCTTTTCATCAACTTCCATCAAAAGGTGAAGTTTATTTTTTACCTGTGAGATCTAGGCTGAACGTATAATTTGTTTTGATCCATAAAATATGGTAAAAGTGACATTGTATTATCATTTCAGTTAAGTTATTAGTCATTTTGGTCATTGGTCTTGACCAAAGTTAGATCAAGAGACATTGCATATAGCTTTCCTCCTTTTTACCCCTGAGACTACCTTTTGAACAAACTTGGAAGGATCTCCTTGTCCTTGAGATAAGCTCTCTAGTTGAGATAAAACTAGACCAGTCAGATTATTCCCCTAGCAACCCTCCAGATGACCACAAATATATGAGTGAGCTCAGTCTAGATCAGCCTAATTCAGCCTGAGCCACACTGCATAGCCCACTTACAGATTTATGAGGGATAATGAATGGCGATTCTTTTAAGCCACTAAGTTTTGGAGTGATTTGTTACACAGTAATAGTTAACTAATACCAGCATTAATATTTAGTATTCATAAGTATTTTAAAACACTAGTATGTCTATCAGATCATGAAAAAAATATTTATGGCCTCTGCGATCTGATTGTTATGAATTAAGCACCTTGAGTTTTAGCATTCTGTGGAAAATATCTATTCTCCCATAATTTTATGATTAGTCAAAGCTAATTTAAATAATTAACTAGTATAGAGAATTAGGATATTTTACTACTTCCAAGAATTGTGTTAAATATTTACATAATGTAAGTTTCCTTGGATTGGGATCAAAGGAAGAAAATATATTCAATCTATCCAACAGCAGAAATATTGTGTAATTGGTAATACTTATTGAATGCTTACTCTGGCACTGGACTCAATGCTAAGTACTTAGTCTTTATTCTCATTTTTAACCCTAAGTGACACCCAATCTGTACTTTCTACAGGGAATCCATACATCCTCAGGGTCTAGTCTGATTAAGTTGAAACCCACAGAGCATGAGCTGTCACTCCTCATCAGAGTCAGTTTGCCAAATGCCAATACCCAGAACTATTCTGGGATTTGGCAGCAGCAGCTGCAGCAGCACCTGTGAAACAGAACTTCAGAGAGCATCTAGGAGTAGAGTCAGCACCATACCGTTTCTACACTGACTTGTGCATGGAAGAAGTAGTATGTCTGGAGTCCATTGGAGGGGTTTCCAATTTTCCTGAAAGCCCGAGGAACCAGCAATGGGAAAGATGTTCAAGTGAGGTTTCTCTCTAGGTCTCATAAAGCTGAACTATTGCTTAGTGAGGTCCCAAGCTAAGACACGTGGCCATCGAGGAAGCAGTTTCCCAAAACAATACTCCAGCCCTTTTACCCTTTGTTTGTGTATTCTTATTTAGCTTCTTCAGAACCATCTGGGAAGCATGTTTAAAAGTACAGATTACTGGGTTCATTTTCTGCAGTTTCAGATTCAGTAGATCTGAGGCTGGGCTCAAGAATTTTTATTTTTATTAAGGACCTTCATTGAGCTCTCTAGTAAAGCAAGTATGGGAAACACTACTTAGGTTGAGAAGGAGTTAGAACATGTAGATCTCTGGTAGCAGGCAGTAAGAGAGGATGAAACTAAGTAGCAGATTTGCAAGGTTGAAATAGTACAACCTCAGGCAAAGCTCAAGATATAGAAAGTGGAGATTGTGTGAAACAGGGACAAGTATTTATAGAACAAGAAGAACTTAGAAGCAACTGGTCTCCTACTTTTCTGTGTGCCCTAAGTAAATGGTTCATTCATTCATTCCTTCTTTATATAGTGAATGTTACTCTGGATCAGGAACAGTTCTGATTTTCCCAATTAAACGTTTTGTTATAAATTACCCTTGCCCACAAGGATGTCACAGTTTAATAGAAGAAATAGACACATAAACCAATAATTGAACTCACAACATTGATGTTGTGATAGATGTATAAACAAAATGAGATGGAAGTAGAGAAAGGAATTAACTATTGGGAGAAAGGACGGGTCAGGAAAGACTTTGGTGTGACTTGGTCTGGAAGAATAGATAAGGGTTTATCATAATGCATAAGGGATGAAGGACCTTTCAGTCGGAAGAAACAGTGTGTGCAAAGGCAGTAAAATAATCGGACATTTTGAGTGAAGGGTATAGAAACATATTGCAAATGGAAAGGAGAGTGTCGGAGGGGGATGTAGAAATCAAGAAAACTGAGGTCACGTACTAAACGTATCTTCTAATCTTGTAATTTGAAAATTATCCAGAACTCCCTGAAAAACCAATTCTACCATCCAGGCATTTTTTTTTAACAGAAAATAATTATCAGATTAATTTTCTACATTTAAAGCAACATCTATACCACATGACTTGAGAATACACTTCAGACTGAATTGTATCCCCAGAATTTGTATGTTGAAGTTTTAACCTCCAAAGTGATGGTATTTGGAAATGAGGCCTTTGGGAAGTAGTTAGACGAGGGTGTGCCCTGTGATAGAATTAGTGTCTTTATCGGAAGAGAAAGACCAGAGTTCCCTTTTACCTCTGCTTGAGAACTCAGCAAGGAGGCAATAACTTAGAAGCCAGGAAGAGAGCTCTCACCAGTAACTAGATCTGCTGGCATTTTGATCTAAGACATCCTAGCCTTGGGAATTTTGAAAAATAAGTAGCCCAGGCTGAATAAGACAATGAACAAGTTTGTTCTGTTTATATTTCTGTGTTTGAAATACGTGCATAAGGTGCCTGGGGAACCCAAGGGACAATTAAGAAAGTCAAAGGGTTCCCTGATCCTGGAAGTCAGGATTAGAAGCCTATTATATTGCAACTTACCTGATTATAGGGCATCGTGTGGGGAGATTTAAAAGATGCTTCGATTTCCCTACGTCTCATCTTGCCAAATCCATAGCTAATCATAATTAAATAAATGAGATGAAGGTATATGTGAAAAATTGGGATGCCACAGGGTAGGAAATTGGGAGAAGTAAAACTGAAAAAAAAAAAACCCATAAATTAAAGTAGAAAAATTATTGAAAATAAATAGTGATAAAAATAGCTAATTAGCCATTGAGATAGCTAAATTAGCTATTTAGATAAAATTAGCTAATTCGGATTGTCTCATGGCAACAACCAGGACGGCAGTGACACACCCGTCATGTGTTCATTGTTAATCTTTCTACTTTTTTCTCTCTTACACCGACATTTCCATTTGAGGGACCATCTATAAGGGGTATTTCTATTTTTACAGTATGCCCAGTGTCAAGATTCATGAGGTCAGATGTGAAGATGAATTTGTTGGTTAAGCTGTTCTTTCTTAAGGGCAAGAAGCTTAATCATTTTTTTTGTACTGACCTTGTCTTGTCTAGAGATGAATCAATGAATCAAGTTAGGAATGGTAAATCATGAATAAGTGATTTATGCTTGTCTTGATCAAATATGATAGATTGCTTGGGTTCTGACTATTACTGTATATAAAGATTTATATAATATACAAGTGACTGGATTGGAGAAAAAACTGAAAGGTTTCTCCAAGGATATAGTCCGATGTAACACTGTAAATGTTATTCCTAGTGAGCTAGTTTGTGAAAGAATGATGACTGGGTATGATTAATACCATATGCTTTCTTTCATAATGAAAATATTCCTCATTTTCTCATTTTTTCCTTTCCTTTTACATTCATTATTTTCTTATTTGTTTGTTTTCTTTTTAAGCAATCACGTCAAAATTCTATAGGTAACCAATAATCCAAAATCTACTTACTAATGGGTCTTTCTTATTGATCTACTCAAATTTCTGGGAAAGTCTTTATACTCTTTTACCAGCAATGAACAAAGAGGAAATTCAATGTGGTCAGAGATGCCACCAAAGATAAACTAACTGCTAAATGACTGAATTTCCTCTGGAAAAGCTCCCATATGCCATGTGTTTCTTGGGTAGAGGAAAGGGGATGGAGACAAGATGGCAGCCTAAGGAAGTAAAGTTAACTCATCTTTTCAGGCTAAAACCTCTGAGAGAAGATCCAACTTGTTTCCCAACTTGGTTTGCACAGTTTTCCATGTGAGACTTTTAAAAAAATAAATCAAGAGCTGATTGACAAATGATTATTTAATTCTGGAACTGGGAGTGTATGTCACACATAGTGTGCTAGAAGCAGAGATTTAGGATAGAAAATATTCTGCTTTTCCTGGAAATTGAAATATAGTTCTTCATAAACATTGTTATAAAATGAAAAGCACTACATGCCATGAAAGTTACTGTCATCAACAAAATAGAAATTATGGCGATGGTTTGAATTATGTGCTTGGCAATCTGAGTACCCTATAAAATAATTTTTCTTGGTCTTAAAAATATATGGGCAGTATTCAGTGTGGGATAGGAATCCATATTCTATATAATGTTTTCATTCAATCTTATATGGAATAAAAAAATAAATGTGTTTTTAAAGCCTTAACTATGCCTTTATGTTTTAAAGGGGGGAGAATTAATTTGACAAGATATATTAATGTATATATATAAATGTATTTAACCTTACTTTATGTAAATCATAGAAACACCCTTTGTTCTAATGAATAGTAAGAAATAACCTGGTGGTTTTTTTCAGTCTTTTTGGGGGGTTTTATTTTCTTTTTGATAATCTCATATTTCAAGTTCCATTCTGGACACTTTTGTGGATCTTTAACTTTGAGAACCATTTTATTTTTGAAGTTCTCAGGCTCTAAAATTTTTATATGAGCAAATCTTCAGACACTAATGGCAAGGAAGTTTCAAGGACATTTCAGAAACAATCTAAAAACAGTTAACTGGGTTAGGTAAGCAAAATTCCAAGATATGGCAAAAGTAAGTAGATTATTGGGGTGCCTGGGTGGCTTAGTCGGTTAAGTGTCCGTCTTTCGCTTGGGTCATGATCTCGCGGTTCGTGGGTTCGAGCCCTGCGTCGGGCTCTGTGCTGACTGCCAGTTCAGAGCCTGGAGCCTGTTTCAGTCTGTAACTCCCTCTCTCTCTGACCCTCCCCTGCTCATGCTGTCTCTCTCTCTCTCTCCCAAAAATAAGTAAAACATTAAAAAAAAAAAAAAGTAAGTGGATTTTGCAGATATAATTCAGGTTCCTGATGGGTTTTGCTTTTATTTATATAAAAGCGAGGTTATCTTCACTGAATGTTACCATATCAAGTGAGCCCTTTAAAAGAGAGATTCGTCTTACCTTAACTTTGGAGACACTTTTCTGCTGGCCTTGAAAAATAAGCCACTGTGAGTTACACAGCTGCAAGAAAGCTTCCACACAACCACACTTCCAATGTGCTCTGAGAAGGATTCCAAACCTCAAATGAGACGGACATCTTTCTACAACAGTGGACCCAGTTATGTTGTATCTGGACTACTGACCTACAGAAACAGATTGTAAATGACTATTATTTTAAATTACAAAATTTGGGGGCACCTGGGTGGCTCAGTTGGTTAAGCATCCGACTTCAGCTCAGGTCATGATCTCACAGTTCGTGGGTTCGAGCCCAGCATCGGGCTCTGTGCTGACAGCTAGCTCAGAGCCTGGAGCCTGCTACCAATTCTGTGTCTCCCTCTCTCTCTGACCCTCCCTTGCTCACGCTGTCTCTCTCTCTCTCTCTCTCAGAAACAAATAAAACATTAAAATAAATTTATTAAATTGCAAAGTTTGTGGTAATTTGTTTTCACTAATAAAAAACTCACACAGGAACATTGGGCGTGTATTATTCTTGGTTCTCCAGAAAAGCAAAACAAATAGGATATATATTTAGGGAGAGAGAAACAAAGACAGAAAGAGACAGAGCCAGAAAGTAAGTTGTTATGGAATCTGAGAAGTCCCACGGTCTGTAGCTGGAGACTCAAGAGGGCTAATGTGTAAGTTTCAGTTCAAGTCTGGGTCCAAGGCAGGAGAATACAGATGTCCTAGATCGGAGATAGTCAATCAGAGAGAGCGAATACACCTTTAGATTTTTGTTATTGGTGTTCTACATGGGCCTCCAATGGATTGGATGAAGCCACTCACACTGGAGAGGGCAATGTCCTTTCCTCAGTCTACTGATTCAAAAGTTAATTTCAGGGGCTCCTGGGTGGCTCAGTCGGTTAAGAGACTGACTTCAGCTCAGGTCATGATCTCACGGTTCATGGGTTTGAGCCCCACAACAGGCTCTGTGCTGACAGCTCAGAGCCTGGACCCTGCTTCAGATTCTGTGTCTCCCTCTCTCTCTGCCCCTCCTCTGCTCGTGCTTTCTCTCTCTCTCTCTCTCTCTCTCAAAAATAAATAAACATTAAAAAAATAGCTAGCTTTAAAAAAACAAACAAAAAACAAAAGTTAATCTTATCCAGAAACACCTTCAGAGACACATTCAGCATAAGATTTAAGCAAATATCTGGTCACCCAGTGTCTCATTCTAAATTGACACATAAATTAACCATTATGAAAGACAACAAATGGATGACTTTATGCAGACAGTAGTAATTTACTGTGGATATACTTTTAAGGAGTGTCCAATTCATTGCAGAGAATGAATGAACAGTTCCAAGATTTGTCTACATATCCAATAGCTTATTCCATTATTTTTTATATTAATATTTATGTTAAATTGCCTTGTCTTTAATTTTCCTTAGAACTTAATACTCACTCATCCTTTCAAGTAAACAAATAACTGAACAATTAATACTATGTGTAAAATTTTGTAAATTAAATCAGGACTAGGCACTCTAGGCCTTATTCTTTAAGACATTAAAGTACTATGTATATTATTTAACTTAGACAAACTCACATACTTATTGGGTGCAAAATAATGTATTCTGCACTATTAGTAATATAAATAAGTATTATACTGAGACTTCATAACTGAGAAACTTTCTATCTAATGGGAACAGAGCAGACATACATACAGTAATGCAGGTAGACTACAACAAAAGTCTTTCATTCCTTGAGATTGTGAGAGATCAATTCTCTGGGAGAAGGTGAGTTCTAATTGGGGGATTTTAGGTTTTAGGGGAAAAGTCATGTTTGAAATCAACATTAAAAAGATGGAAAGCACTTTTAAATGTGGAGATATAGTGAAATTTATTATGTTAAATTATGTTAAAGGACATAAATGCCCTATATTGGTTGTACAATTTTTAAAATTACAGTATAGTAAAGAAGCATGGTATCTGAGCTTGGAAGATTTCAGTTTGTATATCTTCAGGATACTTAAGTATACTTATGATCAAGCTTAACTTTTCTGAGCCCCAGATTTCTTGACCATAAAATGGGGATAATACTGAAATCTGCACTCATGCTGTGAAATCAAATGAGATGATGTGATTGGTTTGATTAAAGTAAAACTTTTATTTTCCCAATTATTACTTCCTACTGTACTCTGTCAAATTCTCATCAACAGCTGAGTAAGGAGATTCCTAAAGGACACCTCCATGTGATTCCATATCTTTTCTTTTATTTTTATTAAAAACAAAACAAAACAAGCAAACCAAAAAACTCATTTCATCAGAGACATTGTTTCAAACTTTGAAAAATTACAAGCTTCTATTTGACTCAAAGCATTCTTCCTCTAAGCAGCACACAGAGCTTCAGCTCCTGTATAATGAAGCAGAAGGAAAAGGGGCAAGAAGGTTGGGTAGTAGCTCTCAGTCTGTCTTCCATCATCCTTTCTTTTCCTCTCATGGTGTTTTGTGAGACAAGGCAGATAGAATGTGAAATTGATCAACTCATAGCTAGAGAATAAGAATTGTTTTCTACAGAATCTTAATATTCTGTAGAAAAGTTGTATTCCTTTATTAATTTTTTGTTACTTAATAGCATCTTTGTATGCCTATTCTTTTTTGTTCTCATAAATATACGAATTGGATTTCTTTGAACTCACAGGTCATGACATCTGAAGAGAAGCAAGGAGGGGCCTGAGTGGTATTTCAGTCTCAAGGGTTCCCCACTCCCCTCTACAGTAATAGATTGTTCCCTTATGATAATGTGGCATCATTGAGTATCCCCTCCCTGATTCCCAGAACCCATCTTGGTTTGGAAGGGCTTATCTCTCCAGCTCTGGACTTCCGTGATTTTCTCACAGGCTGCCATTAATAAGTGACCGAGATCTTGCCATACTTTTTTCTGATATCTTCTGAGCTCTAACTTCTTTGAGTCCCCTGAACAATGTACAAGCCTATTCCTTCTTCCCCCAGTGCTTAAGAACTCCATCTCAGGTGAACTCAGAGCACTTCCTTCTCAGGATAGGCTTCCATCTTCTTTCTGGCTGTGAAAATTTTCTAGAGGTTATTGATATCTTCCATTGATTAGGCCTCTTCGCAGTCCGCTTTTTCCTCACACTATCATTGCAGCTTCCTGCATGGGTTTCCTGCCAGTCTCTGACTTCGTTTGTGTAATTTGAAGCTTCTAAGTTTTCTTTAGCCTTAAATAAACACATAATTTGAGTGTGCTTTTTAGCTTTCTTTTTGCAGAAGAAAATGAGAATATTCAAATCTAAGCTGCTGCCATATTCTTACTGGAAGAACATGACTTAATTGAATTTTATGACTATAATATCCTCATGTATCTCTTACAATTTTAAATATATTTAATATAACACTTCAGTCTGTTTACTTTTAATAGCTGAAGTTCTCTTGTAGACCTTTTAACCACTAATTTGTATAGACTGGGTGGTGGGGATGACCAGAAGGCAAGTTTGTGGGAAGGGCAAACTGTGTTAGTGTAGAGGTATAGACTACTGTGTTTTTCTCAGCGTGGTTTCTCTCCATATGTCCCTGGTATGGACAATCCTCCATTCTCGGCTTAAACATGGCAGACACTCAGGTGGGATTGTATAGAGAAAATGATGGAAGTGTTTGCAGGTGCTGGCCCACCTGGAAGCATTGGTGGTCCCCAATTTACTCCCTCTCAGTTATGTCTAATTCTCCTCCAGCTCTGGTTATCCTCAGTGAGGGTTTAATGCCTACTATTTTGATACTGCTCTTTTCTATGTACTTTTGGATTTCTGGAATTTTTCATAGTTTGAGATCCACTCAGGGAACCTCTTCCAGCATAGATTAATTTTTTTCTTTTCTTGTTTTGTTATTCATTTATTTCCTTTAATTTTGGGGGGATACAAGATGGGTCAGAAAGGCTATAATGTATCTTTAGAGCTCTATCTTTTAGCTGGAAACCAACATGTTTCTTTCACTTTTCAATACTCTGGCCATGTTCCTCTTTATAAAGTATGGCTTATCAATGTCCTTCTTTTATTTATTTTTATTTTTTTTAATGTTTATTTTTTGAGAGACACAGACAGAGCACAAATGGGAGGGGCAGAGAGAGAGGGAGACACAGAATCTGGAGCAGGCTCCAGGGTCCCAGCTGTCCATACAGAGCCTGACGCAGGGCTTGAACCCATGAACCATGAGATCATGACCTAAGCTGAAGATGGACGCTTAACTGACTAAGCCACCCAGATGCCCCAGTGTTCTTCTTTAAATTGGTGCATGGTACTGAATAAAATGTTTTCATTGCCCTGTCATGAAAAATAGGTGGCCATCACCTCCCTTGCCATATACATACAGTATAAGACTAATTGACATATTTTGACAGCTACCTCATATTTGCTTTTATGGAAATTCAATCAACTAATGCCACTAGGTATTTTTTATTTTTAATTTTTTTAATAGATATCCTGATGCTAAACTAAGTATCCTATATCTTGTATTTTTGGAGTTATATTTTAGACCCATTTCACTCTTTTAGTCCAGTCTTTTTGGATTTGGTTTCTTATATAGCCTATTACCTATCATTTTCTGTTTTCATATCAATTATGATCAATATGACCAAAGCTAAGAATAATGTTTTGAAAGGACCACTATATCTTTTGTTGAATACACAACCCACATATTACATCAACTAAATAATTAAGTTTTGTTATTTTTAGTACTTTCCTAGAGAAACTTTTTATTTGTTCAATAAATATTTATTGAGTAACCAGTCAAGCTCTAGATTCTGGTGATAGAGCAAGTGAAAAGAAATTTCTCATTCTTTCATGAAGATTATTGGTGAGAGGGATGAGATTCTATATACCTCACTTCAAAAAGCAGTATCAGTGACATATTATTGTTTTGCAGAAAATTAAATAAGATGGTTTGATAGAAAATACTTAGGCAAATGTACATGTGACTTATGATAAATAACTGTCTTTTTTCTTTTAAGGAGGATGCAATGTTACATACTCATAAAAATTCTTCTGGCACATATAACATGAGAAAGTCCTGGAACAATTTCTAGATACAGCCTTTTACACACCAGGGTGCCCTAAAGAAACTAAGGTTTCAAAATACAATTTTATCAAGGATCCCTAGCTGGGGGATCCCATAGGTAACTTAAGGAAGTAAGAATTATACTTCCCAATTAAGCTGATTGTGTTATGTGTATCATAAATTTTGTTACACCCATTAAGCAAATAGAGTCAATATGTTTTACACCTTGATTATGATCAAAATACCTCCTGACTGTTTTTCCTTGGATGATCCAAATAATTTCATGTTAGAGAAATTGGGACAATAGTATATATACTGATATAGGTGTCTTCTGTAAATAACTACTTTGCCTTAGCAAAAATTGAAAGAATTTATAGCTTCAAATCTATTGACTTCCTACTTGCCTCAAGTTCTAATGTTATTTCAGATTATGTTGCCCTGTTTACAGTGGTCTTACTTTTTAATCGTATAGTATTTCTTGCACTTTAATATATCCATAACATTTCTTCTCTTTCATTGATTCCCATTCATTGTTAGGTATGAAGAACATATGCATTTTTTACTCACTGTCAGTTGCATTAGAAACTGGTATATTTTGTAAAGCGACTTGAAAATAGCTATAGAATGGAGAATGCATGGAGATCTTCCATTTCAAGATAGTGGATAAAATATTTTCTCCCTTAGCATTTTAACTCTCCACTAAAATGATAACAGCAGTTAGAAGTAGATGAAATTTTATAGCAACAAACAGAATAGAAACAATTCATTCCTGGACAACAGTTTTCCACAAATTTCTTAAAGTAGAAAATGGAGTGATTTCCAAGGAAAAGGTACATAAACATCTGCCTCTAAAGATGGAGGTGATATTGGAGGTGACTTGTAAGAAGTACAAACACTGCTCTCTCTTACCCTTAGCTTCTTATCACCTCTACTATGAGGGGGAGCTCTAACCACAGTGCTCAGCTTAACGGACACTAACTGGTCATGTGGACAGAACCCTCCCTGGGCTTGTTCACATGTTCGGCCACAAAGAGTTGTGTAGTACTATCTTTACCTTTCTCCGGGCAGGGGGAGTAAGACCATGTAGATTTCAAACAATCTCTTTTATTTATATTTTCTTTTAATCATTTATTGAACAGATATATATTGGATGAATACTTGGTGCCAGATACATGAAGCATTTGGGATAAAATGGTGAGTGAAAAATAAGATTGATGCTATGCTCAAGAAACCTACATTCTCCTGGGGCGATCGATCACACTCACACATAAAATTGCAGCTGTGATAATTTCTATGACAGACAATTACATGTTGCTATGGGAACAAACAATGGGATATTATGTTTTGGCACAACTTCATGAAGAGGTGAAAATCTAACTGCAATCTAAGGAATGAGCAAGATGAGCTAACTAGCGAATAGAGAAAGAGCACCCCCAAAAGTGGAAACAGTATGTGTAAAGCACTGTACTAGGGAGATGCTAGGAAAGTACAAAAGGCTAGTGAGACTAGAGAACAGAAAACTAGAAATGTAGGTATGGCTAAAATACATATGGCAGCATAAGACATGTGTGATAGTTAATATTATATGTCACCTTGACTGGACCACGGATGCCATATCCGTGTTAGACATTATTCCTGTGTGTGTCTATGAGGGTGTTTCTGGAAGAGATTAATATTTGAATTGCTAAGACTAAATAAAGTAGGTAGATTTCCTAATGTGAGTGGGCATCATCTAACCCCTGAAGGCCCTGCATTGAACAAAAAAGCAAAGGAAAGTTAAATTCATTCTGACTGTTGAATAGGATATCAGTCTTCTGTCCTGGATACTCCTGGTTCTTAGGCTTTCAGATTCAAAATGGAATCTACATCCTGACCTCCCAGCCCTTAGGCCTTCCTCTAAAATCAATGACACTGACGGGGTCTCCAGCTCTAAATGGCACATATGAGACTTCGCAGCTTCTATAATCACATGAGCTGATACCTTACAATAAATTGCTTTTTGGATATATGTACATAGGTATCTTCTATTGTTTCTGCTGAAGAACCCTGACTAGTATAACATGTTAAGAGTTCATTGCTTATAGAGTTATATGATAAAACAATTTTTCCTTAAAACTTAGAAGAGGTTGTTGATGAGAATCTGATGCTGGTTTAGTACTCATTCCTTTGTAGGGGACCAGTTATAATTTGGCTTCCTGAAAAATACTGCTTTGCTTTGTTTTTCTTTCTAGAGCTTTTAGGATTATCTAAACTTGGTACTTTAAAATTTCACAGCACGTCTGTGGTGCCAAACTGGAAGATTGGTGGGAACTTACAGTGCCCATGTGTTCACTTTATCAAAATATTGTCCATTATTATGTATCAGTTTCCTCCCTCCAACTGCTTTTAAGATATTTTATTATTAGTTTTCACCAGTTTGATTATGATGCACCTTAGTGTGTTTTATATGTTTATCCCATTTGTGGGTTGCTTAACTTTTTGAAATTAGAGGTTTACAGTTTTCATTAAATTTGATAAGCTTTTGGTGATAATTTCATTATTTCCAGAAACATCTTTACCTTCTCCCCATGTCTCTTTTTTCCTTCTGGAACACCAACTTCTAGTCTGGCATTTTAGATCACTTGACATTGACCCACAGATCACTGCTGGGCTGTTCATTTTTCTCTTTATGTCTTTGTTGTCTATTTTGAGTAGATTATCTTGCAAGATTTTAATTTCATTGATTTTTTTCCCCTGTAGTATATAATTTACTGTTAATCATTTGGGTAGAAATATTTTTATTTCACCACATTTCCAGAACTTTTATTTAGATTCTGTAATAACTTTCATCCCTCTCTTCATTTTTTTTTTTATTTTACAGTTTTGAGAATATGGGGAATATTATGATAACTATTTTTATATATTTATCCACTAATTCCATAACTTCTGTTAACTTCTGATTACTTTCCATGGACTGATTTTATTATAATTAAGTGTCACATTTTCCAGCTCCTGTGCATGCAGACAATTTTATACTGGATGCTTCACATTGTAGTTTTTATATCGGCAGATACTAGATTTTCTTGTATTCCTTTAAAAGGTATACTTTGTTCAGGCATGCATTTAAATTACTTAGGATTAATTTAATCCTTTTAAGGCTTGCTTTTAGTTAGATCTGGAAGTGTCCACGGCAACCTTTGGCCTACTATTAATTTTGCTCATTACTTAAGAGGGCCTTGGAAGATTAGAAAGTCCCTGAGTATTACAACTTCTCTCCACCATGCCCATCCCAGAGCTTGTTCAGTTTCCTGTTTTCTGGTGATTCTTTTAGTAGGTACTTGGAATTCCACCCAATATATATGTAATGTCAGTATTCAGGCAAAATTCATGTCTCAGATATTGAAAGCTATCTTTGTCCAATATTCTCTTGTCTATTATCATTCTCCTCTTTGTATTATAGCCTGGAAATTGCACTTAGGCAGTAAGCTGGAACAGTTATAGGGTTTGCCTTATTTATTTCACTTCCCTCACATATCTCATTTCTAGGTTCTTTATTGTCTAATGTCCCGATTGTCCCATACAGTTTGTCCTGTTTTCTACTTGTTTATAGTGGGAGAATAATTTCCCAAAGAGCTAGTTCTTTTATTTTTTTTTTTTAAAGTTTTATTTATTTCTAGGAGAGAGAGAGAGAGACAGCGTGAGCAGGGGAGGGTTAGAGAGAGAGGGAGTCACAGACTCCTAAACAGCCTCCAGGCTCTGAGCTGGCAGTCAGCACAGAGCCCGACGCGGGGCTCGAACCCACGAGCCAAGATCATGACCTAAGCGAAAGTCAGACGCTTAACCGACTAAGCCACCCAGGTGCCCCCCAAAGAGCTAGTTCTTTATGAATGCAAGCACTGGTTGATATATTTATTGTTGTTGTTAGACTTTGTGGATTGATATTGTCTATCTTCTTCTCTGCTATATTTTCTTCTGTACTATGTTTTGGGGTTTATTTCCCTGAGAAAATGGCCTCTCATATTCATTATATTATTTATTTAATTTTTACAATCATATTTTAATTTTCAAGAGTTTTTCTTGCTTTCTGATGTTCTCCATCATATATTTATGAAAATAATATCTTCTCAAACCTATCATAATATACTGATTACAAATTTAGGGAGGTTCTCTTTTTCTTTAGGCATTTGTTGGTTTTTTATTCTGGGGGGGCTGTTTTAGGCCTCTTTTAACAGTTTGGTGATTCTTTGTTTTTTCTTCATGTCTAAGGATGAGTGGATAAAGATCTTACTGTGAGCTTTTTTTTGTCTTGGGCACAGTGTGTGGTGGCTTATTTTGCTTATAGTACACATGGAAAAAGTCAGTAATTGTTTAATGGGGCCACTAAACTTCTGAATGCAGAGATCTTTTCATTAGTATATACTAATGAAAAAATATGTATTTTAGCTGAAATATATACATTAGCTGTCCCAATCCTCAATTTCTTTCTTTTTTTTTTAAATATATATTTCTTTGTTTTGAGAGAGAGAGAGAGCAGGAAGGGGGAAAAAAGGAGGGAGAGGGAAGAGACTCCCATGCAGGGTGCACACTGTCAGAGCAGAGCCCCATGTGGGGCTCAAATTCATGAACAGTGATCATGATCTGAACACTTAATCAATTGAGCCACCCAGGTCCCCCCAGTTCTCAATTTTTAAAGAGAAGAACTTTTTTTGTGAGACAGAAAGGGATGTTAAAACTTCCTATTCTCAAAAAGAAAACCAAAATTATGGGGCACCTAGGTAGCTCAGTGGGTTGAGCAACCAAATTTGGCTCAGGTCACGATCTCACCGTTTGGGAGTTTGAGCCCCTTTTCCGGCTCGGTGTTGACAGCTCAGAGCCTGGAGCCCACTTCAGATTCTGTCTCCCTCTCTCTCTCTCTCTCTGCTCCTCCCCTGCTCATGATCTGTCTCTCTCTTTCTCTCTCTCATAAATAAATAAACATTAAAAAAAACCCTTATTATCTGATTCTATTTAACCTATAAATGGTTATCATTGTAGACATATGTATTTTTAAACTATTGTTTTAAAGTAATGGTGAAGGAGAGTGGCGCCTGGGTGGCTCAGTTGGTTAAGCATCCAACTTCCGCTCAGGTCATGATCTCGCGGTTTGTGGATTTGAGTCCCGCATCGGGCTCTGTGCTGACAGCTTAGAACCTGGAGCCTGTTTCAGATTCTGTGTCTCCCTTTCCCTCTGTCCCTTCTGCACTCGTGCTTTGTCTGTCTCTCTCTCGCTTTCTCTCAAAAATAAACATTAAAATAAAATAAAATAAAATAAAATAATAAAATAAAATAAAATAAAATAAAATAATAAAATAAAATAAAATAAAATAAAATAAAATAAAATAAAATAATGGTGAAGGAGAGAAAAAAATTATCTGCAGTGGATCCGAAGCCTTCAACAGAACTCTTCCTTTCTTCTGCGGTCTTATTTCTACAAAGGGTCAATTTTAAGTCTTGCAACGTCCTTGAAACTGTTCAGAGACTGGGTAATAAAAATGACTTAGTTCAGGGGCGCCTGGGTGGCTTAGTCGGTTAAGCGTCCGACTTTGGCTTAGGTCATGATCTCGCGGTTCGTGGGTTTGAGCCTCGCGTTGGGCTCTGTGCTGACTGCCAGCTCAGAGCCTGGGGCCTGTTTCAGTCTGTGACTCCCTCTCTCTCTGACCCTCCCCTGCTCACGCTGTCTCTCTTTCTCTCTCTCTCTCTCCTAGAAATAAATAAAATATTTTTAAAAAATGACTTAGTTCATTTTGCAAATCAAATACAGAATATATAGACAGGTAAATGATAGATGATAGTAGTGTTTCTGGATTCAGTGAAGAATGAATCTGAGTGGGGCAAGAGTGTGCAAGAGGACCAGTTGAGTGATTTCTGTACTGATCCAAATGAAAGAGCAAGTACTTGGAAAAGACAGGGAAGTGGCACGAAAAGCTAAAGAAACAGAGAACTCGGTGGATGGTTAAGACATTTTAGACATGGAAAAGAAAAGACATTTTAAGTCTTTGGTGCCGGGTTGAATGGTGGGTGAGGGTGATGGAAAAGGTGGTACCACTGATGAATCCTATGCTTCTACCTTATAAATTGAATGGATAATGGAGCCAGTCACTGAGACAAACAAGAAATACTAATATTCATGAGCTGAATTCAGCTGCTTTTGAGGTCAGATAATAAGAATGCGAGGAAAGTATTAAGGGCAACATCTGGGTTGGGGATAGAAATTTATTAGTTGTTTATAAATAGCTTTCCTAAAAGATACAGGCTTAGATATAATCTCCAAATGTTCAACAAAGTATCATGAGAAGAGAAGAGCACCTGGGATTGAACCTTCAGAAATTTAACATTTCATGTTAAATAAGGGAGGGCAACCCAGAAATAGAGAAAAATAATAATAAAAAGAAACTAGACTAATGAATGCTGTTCCATGGAAACCAAAGGGAAAATATTATTCCAAGGAAGTAGAAATGTCAAAAAGATTTGAATATCACTGGAGTTGTAAAAGATGAGAATTGAAGCATATTCATTGGACACGACGCCTTAGAGATAGAAGACTGATCAGATTTCCTGAACCAGATATTCCAGACTCCTGATTTCCCAGCGTAATTATTCATAATGCATCCTTTTTCTTTTTAAAAGGTGTCTTGGTTTGTACAATAAATTATGGTTCATCTTGCTTAAAGAAGTTATGTTGTGATTATTTAAAATTATGTTGGTGGAGTAATGGGAACACAAGTCAGATTGTCAAGGAATGAAGCATACCTGGGAGATTAGGGGAAGGGCATAGCGATATTTATAAACTCTGAAAAAAATGTAATTATGAGTGGGAGGCAAAGGTAAGTAGGTGCCTGAGGAAAGATACAGATCTAAGAAAGGCTGTTGATTTTTGTTGTTATTGTTGATATTGTCTTTTCTTAAATGGGATTGAATATGCAAGATGTCTGTAACATTACAGGAAGGAAGAAGGAAATTTTGCTAGGGAATATGTTATGTTTCTATGTTTGAAGAAGGAAGAAGTGAGATGATCCTCTGAGAGGAAAGGGTAAAGGAGGCAATAGGGGACCACAAATTTGAAGGAAGCAGAGGAGGACTCAAATAGTTAAGCAGTTTGGGTTTTTAATATTAAATAGGCAGAGAAAAACTTTCTGTCTCATACAACTCAAAAACATATGAAATAAACTTTCCCATAGTCTAGGTAAAAAGTTCAAATGCAGGGGCGCCTGGGTGGCTCAGTTGGTTAAGCATCCGACTTCGGCTCAGGTCATGATCGCCTGGTTTGCGGGTTTGAGCCCCGTGTCGGGCTCTGTGCTGACAGCTAACTTGGAGCCTGGAGCCTGTTTCAGGTTCTGTGTCTTCTTCTCTCTCTGACCCTCCCCTGCTCACGCTGGCTCTGTCTCTCTCTCAGAAATAAATAAAACATTAACTTTTTTTTTTTTTTTTAAACTCAAATGCAAAAAGATTTGGAGTGGAAGCTGCAGGTGATACAATGTTACTTTTCTTCACTCTCCCCTCCCTCCAGCTTTCTGGGTTTGTATCAGTTTTGCCTTGGAATCTGGTGGGGTGGAGGAGTTTTTGTTTGTTTTTTACTTTTCCTTTGTTTTGTTTTTGTTTTGAGGAAAATGAGAAACTAACTCTGAGTAGCTTAATCAAAGACAACTTATAGACATAATTCATAGCCCACAGAACCAATGAAGAAATGACTCATCAGATCTCAGGAAATAGAAGGATCCCATGTGATAAAATCACGTGCCTTGAGGCAGTTTTTGAATAATTTTTCAAAGGAAAGTAAGATTGAGATGACTTCATTAATAAGATTTATTTTGGAAAATAAGAGATGTGCGTCATATGTAGGTAAATGGGGGTCGTTTGATGGAAGAATGAAAACTAGCGACAGGTCACCGAGACACCAGCGAGAATGGTGCGCCTGGGAAAGCTCAGGCACTCCTGCTCGTCTAGAAAATGGGATGTGAGCGGCGAAGCAGCAAGAGCAGAGAACGAACAGGAGTGGGCGTTGCATGAAGGATCTCATTTATGGTTAAGGCTTTTGGATTTCATGCTGAAGATAATGAGAACCAATCTTCTGCATTTTGATGGAAATCTGTTCAGTATGTAATTTATGTAAATTAGCCAACTTAAGTATTTTATTATATTGTTTTTTAAATGTTTATTTATTTTAGAGAGAGAGAGAGAGTGTGTGAGCAGGGGAGGGTCAGAGAGAGAGGGAGACACAGAATCTGAAGCAGGCCCCAGGCTCTGAGCTGTCAGCACAGAGCCCGACGTGGGGCTCGAACCCACGAACCGTGAGATCATGACCTGAGCCAGAGTCGGATGCTTACCTGACCGAGTCACTCAGGTGCCCCTAGTATTTTATAGTATCAAATGGTATCTTAAAGTAATAAATAAGCAGCCTGCAGGTTGCTTTTCTCAAAAAACCCACAATATAAACGTCACAAGCTTTACTGAAGCTGAGAAAAAATAAAAACAGAAACAACAACAAAAAAACAAAACCTAGAAACTTCAAAGCAGAAAACTATGGGAAAGCCCTGTCTTTCTCTCGTGTGTGACTTGCACGTTCTGCTCCCTTTCCTGCCAATGCCATTCTTCCTCTCCTCGGAGGGACTACTGTTTACTCTTCAGCCTCAAACGTTGCTTTCCCTGAGAAATCTTTCCAGGGTTCTACAAGACTTAATTGCTTTTACTCTCTGTGCTCTCTTGTTATTGTATTTAGGCCTCCATTGTAAGACTGAAGGCTTTGCGGCCGCTATGCGTTCACATGTCTTTGTTCTCTTAGCTCTGCACTGGGGCTAGACATTTTTCTGGTAGTGGATGGCACGGGAATATTACACTAAAGCCTTTTCACATTACAGTAAGACCTTGAACTGTGAATAACTTACTCTGTGGGGAGCAAACATTTCTAATATATTTTAACTTGATAAATGATCGATGTCTTCTGATAGGGGTAGTATGTGAGATGTCATATGATCACAACTGAGCCAATTGTCAATCGTCTCTCTCTCTCTCTATTTTAATCTCTCCCCCACACACACACACACCGGGATTGGTCTCAGGCTTCGGCGACCACTGAGAAACTGATGAATCTGCATCAGGAGCTACAGCAGTAGGTTATGGAGGAGATCTCTTCTGTAGAGGAGGAGGTGATAAAGGCAAAGGAATCTCTCACTTCAAATGAGATTAGGGAGATGTGTAAAATCGGAAGCAGTGAAAACTTTTGTAGAAAAGCACCACCCAAATAAGGCTGTAGTAGTGAGATCGATGAATCTGTTTAACGACAATGCAATGTCATGTTTCCGTGAAATCTGCAAAAGAAGGCAAAAGCAAGTGTCATTGGATAGCTTCCTTCTTAAAGTTGCACGAAAAGAAAAAGATTTCATTGAGCCGATAGATAGCAGTGATTATGTTAGTGATAATGAAAGTTGTCCTACACAATAACCTCTCTCTTGTCTCCCTCACACCTGCCACGAAGGTTTTCAAATATGAGTGCCGATTAATTTATTTTTCTTTATATTTTGCATTTCCTTTATTATTTTGTATTATATTACAGTATTTATATTACAGTATTCATATAATATTTATATGAATACTTTTGGGTTGTAGAATGAATCACTAAGTTTCCATTATTTCTTATGGGGAAATTCACTTTGATATACAAGTGCTTTGGATTACAAGCATGTTTCTAGACTGAATTATGCTCACAGACCAAAGTTTTACTGTATTTTATTATAGATTATGTGGGTAAGTGACATCCTTGGACTGGGGAAAATTCAGCTTTTTAAAAATGTTTTATTTATTTCTGAGAGAGAGAGAGAGAGAGAGAGAGACAGCGTGAGCAGGGGAGGGTCAAAGAGAAAGGGAGACACAGAATCTGAAACAGGCTCCAGGCTCTGAGCTAGCTGTCAGCACAGAGCCCAACACAAGGCTTGAACCCACAAACCATGAGATCATGACTTGAACCAAAGTCAGACACTTAACCAACTGAGCCACCCAGGCACCCTGTACTGGGGGAAATTCAAGAGGTCTTGAAATATGTGGATAAAAGAGGTCATTGACTTCTTTATTCATAGGAGAATAATGACCCATTTGTAGACTGTGATAGCCCTGGTCTGTGTGGACTCCATCCCCCATGCCCCACCCACCCACATCGTCCCCCATAATGCTGGGATTAGGAGCATGAACACACATTTCAGAGCCTCTTTTGCTGGCTGAATTCCTTTTTGACCTGTCAATGAGAGGCACTTGCAAGGGAGCAGAAGTCGAAAAAGTATGGAAGATTTCTGTTTTTCCTGCTTCTGGTAGGAGAGGCAGAGGATGTGAGGCAGGACCCTAGACTGCAGATTAATTTTTGTGACTGTTTTTTAAGCTCTGTGCTCAGTGGTTCCATCACCAGCAGCAACAAAGTTTCCAATCATCAGTAGAATGTTGGCTCCTGGGATTCTTGCAGATTTCCTTCTTAGTGCTTTGCAGGCCCTAAAGTCAGTAACAGTTTCCTGAAGTTACTGATCTCTAAGAAACATCACGTTTTTGTTACATTAACCTTTTCAATAATTTTGTAACCATTTTACTGTTTTAAAAGGCCTTTGGCTGGGGGCGCCTGGGTGGCTCAGTTTGTCAGTGGTTGAGTGCTGGACTCTTGGTTTCAGCTCAGGTCATGATCTCATGGTTTGTGAGTTTGAGCCACACATCGGGCCCCATGCTGATAGTGCAGAGCCAGCTTTGGATTCTCTCTTTCTCTCTCTGATCCTTCCCCTGCCTATTCTCTCTGTCTCTCTCTCAAAAATGAAGTTAAAATAAAAATAAAAAATTAATAAAATGCCCTTGGCTTGAAATACATTGGCTAGTGCAGGGCAGGGAGGAGCAGATGTTGGCTTTGAGTAGGATGGTAGCGTGAAGAAGAGAATCATGCAGGTTCTGGCCATGGTTTACAGCAGAGCCAACACAGCCAGCTGATAGATTAGTTGTATGGAGTAAGGGAAATGAAAGGATCTAAGACAATTCCCACTTTTTGGTTAGCGAGCCCAGTGTATTTACTGAGATAAGAAAGCACTGAAGAGGAACTGTTTGGGTAAAAACTGTAACTGTGTTGACACTATGTCAGTGAGCATTTAGGATAGAAGAAGGCTTTAAAGAACACCCCTGCCTTTTTAAGATTAGTATAGTTGAGGAAGAAGAGAGAAAAGAGACTGTGCTTATAAAATCATGTCATTTAGAAAGGCAAGTTAGGTTAGTAGTTATAAGCATGGGCTCCAGGATCAGACTATCTATTGGGAGTTTATGTGACATTGAGGATTTTATTTTTAATCCAGAAAACCAGTAAGAAGTTCATAACAAACACATAGATCCACCATCCACACTGACGAGCAGTAAGAAAAATAATCTAATCTACCACTTGCTATTTTATTGTATTACTTAAATTTTTTTGTGTGTAAAAAAAAGAAACAAAGCTGTACTCTATACCCCTCTACTTAGTAATCGCTTCCCACCTACTACCATGAATTAAATTAGGTATTTAATTTTTTAGTCTGTATTTTCATACTTTGAATATATATGTACATACCCATGAATAACATAGACTTTTGTATACTTTAATTTTACTTTGTGGGTAGAAGAATATATTATTCGGCAGACTGTGTTTTTTGAATTTTTATCTATATGTGTGTGTGTGTGTGTGTGTGTGTGTGTGTGTGTATGTGTGCACGCGTGCATGTGTGTATGTGCCTGATGTGAGTGGTAAACCCCAATAAATACTGTTGTGTAGCAAAGATATTGGAGAAAAAACACTCTTCCTTAGTCCTAAGGAGCCTTAACAAAAGCCCACTGAGACAGGCATGTATCCTGAACACACAGTACCGTTAGGCTAGCTCTGCTCTGTCAATACCCTTGCAATAACCTACACTATCTATGGATACTTCTGTATCTAGTCTTGTCATCACTTAAACTGAAGTGTTACATCCTGTGCAGTCCTAGGAGCTGCTAACTGTGCTAATATCATTATTATATTGTGTTAATCATCATTATACCTCTAGCACTTAATACAGTGCCTGGCCTAGAATAGGCTCTTTATAAACATTTGCTGAGTGAATAAATGAGTGAAATCTGCTCTGTCATGTGAATACAGAACACTTTTTGTGTGATAAATAACTGACAGCATTCTTTTGAGCTAATTTGAGGAAACAAAACTCTTTAGCACAGGAGCTGATAGAAATACTGATACTTGATGTTAAAACTTGTCACAACCTGCAAGCCTAAATGGCCCAGTATGAGAACTGTATGTTTGAAAAAAGAATGGAAGGCAAAAACGAACATGATGAAAACTTATAGAATGTTCTCTGAGCAAAGTTTGTTCCTCTTTGGCTGTGATATGCGTTATACGAAGGGTAATCCATTAATAATAATGCTAATCAATAGCATCCATTTTGCATATTTAAAATACTATATATCTTGCCATAATAAAACACAATAGATCAATGGTTTTCTCACCTGTATTTAATATTTTTTAAGTGGGTATTTTAAACATTACCATTTCACTGCACATTCTCATTGCATTTCTGAATCACAACGTATTTCTTGAAAGATGCTTTTGCTTCATAGTACTATGTTTCCAATGATATACAAATATTTAAGTGACCGAAATATAAAACATTCCCTCATATTCTTAATGGATGTGGTATTCCAACCAATTGTTTTGTCACTCCAGACCACAATATACGTTTCTAAGTAAGCTACATATCGAGTCATGGGAGTAATCCATTAAAAAGTTGTCAAATAAATTGAGATCACACTTGGGCTAAATATAAAAAGCACTAAATTCCTTGTGAGCATCTACACATTATAGAAAATAGACATTCAATTCCATACAGTACTTCAAAAAACACAGATACGTGTCTTTAAGTCAATGTCATTAAAAATCAATCATAGGAAAGACCATGACAATGAATCTTTTTTTTCTATGAAGAAAACGATTTCCAAATCACAGATGACAGTCAAATTATTTTGAACAATATTTAACACTATAATAGTTTAGTGCAATTTAGTAATGGGGATACCTCTCGAGAGATATTTGTTTTTAATCAAAGCAAATTTAATTGGAAAGATAGTCCTCCAAATTTATCCTAAGTTAATTTATAAATCTTCCCCTGCCTATCGTCATCCTTGATGGCCGTATTTTTTTACTGTTATACAGTTGAGAAAAATTATTTATTATAACATTTTATATATCTAAATATTGCTACACTGAAGACATGATTAAAAATGAATGGTATATGTTAACATTTTAAATACGTAGTATGAAACTAGTATCAAAATGATGTGCTGATTTTTCTAGAGGTCTATAAAAACAAACTAGTCCTTCAGAGTGTCCTAGAAATCTATTTTCTTTTCTGAATACAATATATTCATATTCTCCAAGTAGCAAGTTAAAATGTATGGGATATATTTGCCATTAAACCTTTCTGTGTGAAATGTAAACACTAAATCACCTAATAGAGCCCTATCTGAGCTTCTAAATGGAATTATTTATAACATCTTTGGAATATAATTATATGAGCTACACTTAACCATCTGGGCATTTTGCTTCCTGCAGACAATTTGCAATGGTATAGTAAAGTATTTTGTTTGCTTGTTTGTGTGTTTGTTTCGTATTAAACAGATATGATAAAACAGATAAAACAGATATGATAAAACTGTCTTTGTAGAGTAATCACATTTTGTTCTGACTCTCAGAGTAAGGTAGTCCATATGCAGCAGCTTGACATAAAGATAAACAAATAATAATTATTAATATAAATAAAACATTACTGCATATATAATGAAAGCCTGATTTGACAATGGCTAAGAATTTCAAAAGACAAAACACACTCCAAGTAGTTGTCATCTGTGTAGTAACATATTGAAAGAAGATTCTTTAAGGAAAGAATTATAGACTTACTGAACAGACCAGAGAATTAAATAATTACACACTTTGATTGAAAAATATATGTAGCTCATTAAAACAGAGACTCTAACTCCACTTCTCTTCTCTAGCTAAGCTTCTATTCAGATGCCAAGTTTGTACTTTAATTAGAACAAAAGACCGACATTAACTTCAATGCAACATAATAATTCATAATAATGATCGTATATTAATCTCTTGAGCTTGCTGGAATCTAGCACATGACATATGGCATAGTATAGGCACCTGTGCAGTCCTCTGGGGACTGAGGTGGTGCATATTAATTAGCCCCTGGGAAATAAAATCTGTTTCCTTCTGAGAAAAGCTACCTCCGTGCTTATTGGCTTACAACATCAAAGGAAGTAGACAGAACACTGTTAGGCTCTGTCTATCCTCATTAAAGCTCTGTCTAGATGTGGGCACTGAATCAGCTGCTCCTGAGTTAATTCTCGACAGAATCCTGCTTAAGAAATTAGAGTAGTCATGCATTTCTTTGGCTTCCATGATTGGATTTTGGCCAAAAACCTCAAAATTACTATTCTGGTCACAGAAAATTATTTAACTATATAGTTCAAACATAAAATAATGAGAAACATACTAAACTTGAAGCAACCCCTTTTTCTTAAATGCTTTCTGAGAGTGCCTCGATGTAATCCTTTGCTTTGTAAATCTAGACGCAATCTGAATATGAGATTATAAATGTCTTTAAGAAATATGTCGTCTCATAATAAGCAGGGTCTCAAGATTCTTGGCAGTCCCGCATCTGCTAAAGGCACTTCAGTGTATATCTTCAAAGGATAATTGAAAGGTATTATGGAAATAAAACTCTGGCTGATTAAGAGATAAATATATATTGAGACAAATAGATCCTAAAATTACCTTCTCCGGGGAAAAAATCTAATCCCATTGCTAGAGTATATCTAGAAAGAGAAAACAGAAAATTGAGCGGATATGGTGATAACCAGAAGAAGCTACATTTGAAGATTTCTTCTGCAACTGTCCTTTCAAATTCTTGTCACTTGTAATTCTGAATTGCATAAAACAAACTCACTTAACTGAAAAGTATTTGTACTTGATGAGGTGCTCAGAATTCTGTGAAGGTTTTAAAAATCTTTCAGAATAGCAGATTCTGAGGTTTTTAAACGTACACAAGAAATACAGATTCACTAGCAGCTAGACAGACTATTTCCTTCCTCAAATAGCACATTGTTTAGTTCTCCTTTGGGTTACATCCATGCTCTTGTGATGGAACAGTTACGCTGCTGATATATTTATTGGAATACGTGGGTCCATTTTCCTCTCGTTCAACTCATGGGTTGGCAGTTTGAAATCATTCTTTTCTGCTAGGGGAATATATGGCCAAGGCATATTTAAATAGTCTATTAAGCCAATGAGATGACAATGTGCTACCCTCAGAGAAAGCTTAATTTTTGGAGTAATTAATTACACATTCCACAGTGTGTCTCTTGAGAACACTGTTGGCTAGGTCTACCAATTTATTGTGCAAATAATTACAGTTTTTCATTTGAGGCAAAGTTGTGGATTCATTATTAGGCAGATGGTAACAAATCGTTTATTTTCCTTTTGTGCACCTATTTTTTCAATGGGGGAAACCTACTGTATGCCCTATATATTTAATTTTAAAAGTTGACTGGTTTTTCTGAGTCTTTACAGATGATATAAAACTGTGGTTGTAAATCCCAGCACCCGCTTTTTTTTTTCAGTGAAATTATACAGGCATTTTGAGGAGGAAATTGTGAAATATGTGGCTTCTTATCATTTTTACTATGTTACACCCAGTTTCCATGATATTTTATAATGGTACCCTCATTTTTAATGCTCTTACAGACACCTTCTAATTGATCTATATGTGCCCACCATTGATAGGGTGGGCAAACATTATAAGGAAGGGTGTCATTTGTTTCTTCAAACTCTTTAATTAAGCCAGTAAAGTGGCAGGCTACACAGTCTGCTCAGTTGTACAGAAATACATTAAAAGTCTCAGCTACATCATATTCTATAAACCAAAAGATTCTTGTGATCTTTTCTGCAGAACTCAGCGTGAAGAACACAGGACTCCATTTCAGAGGGCCCGTAGGAGACACCTCAGCCGTTTTTTTCAGATGTAGAATTTTGGACAAGTCGCTCAACTAAATTTCTTCATTTTTAAAATGGGTTATTGTAGCGGTTCAATTAGAAGAAACACAGATGTTAAAAAGTCTATAATACTGCCTGACATGTAGTAGGCACAGACTTCAGCTGTGTCTGCATCCTTTTTTGAGAGATACAATGGTTTCTCTCTGTGTCCCTTTGTTCTTAATGATGCCATTAATAGCAAAGCTTTAGGTCCCTTCTGTTATTGTGACTCCTTATTTTATTTAGATATATTACCAAGTAACATTTTCTTAGGACCCGGGACTGATGTAGATTAGAAATTCTTAAACTTCAGTGTACATAAGTATTACCTGGGCGATCTTGCTCAAGATGAATATTCCTAAGCCTCACTTCCCCAAATCCACATTTTGAGAAACACTGATTTAGACTGCTGATTTAGTAAAGAGCTGAAATGTCCTCTCATAAAGGCATTTTACTCTCTGACTTCTGGTGTCATGTAGAGACTCTCACCATTTCCCCCAAGTACCCAGTCTTAGTGTCCCTTTCCTGGATTCCCTTGGACAGTTTTGTTCATCATGTATAGTCAGAGAATGACTAGTTCTTAATTAAAAGCAGTGATTCCAACCCATATAGCATCTGGTAGAATGGCTAGTTACATAGAACGTACTGGAAAAGATCTTTTATAACCCTAGTACCTCAGGGAATGAGCTGGATATACCACATGAGAAAGCAGAGCAGCTTAAATTCCAGTGCTTTTTTATAGTGTAGTATTTTTGCTACTAACTAATTATGTGACTATATCCACATTGCTGAATCACTTTGGCTTCACTTACTCATCTGATGGGAGTGATGATGCCTTCCCTGGCTGAACGGAACTTCCTAGGGCTTAGACCAGAAGGTCTCTTAGGCTCTCTTTTGCTCCCAGACTCTCTCCTTTTCCACAAAGGACAGTAGCTCATGTGAACCCTTCCTGAACCTAAATTTCAGTGGCGGACATCTGCCACATTTTCTTGGGAGAATAACCATTTGTGACTCATTATGCCCTGGTGGAAATCTATGTATGAAGGCACCCAGATATCTCAGCAACAATTTAAACCTATTATCAATTCACCAAAAACACTTGGTATTAACTTGCAGAGGATTTTATTTACTTGAATTTGTTAGGGGAAAAAATGATAATGATATAATAAATTTAGAGGAACACCATAGCAGTGATGTTTTAATTCAGAGGTTTGTTGCAATCAAAGACCTGAAGCAGCATCTATAGAATTAGTGGACATCTGTTTTAATTATAATTTACTTTCTTCACATTATCTCTTAAATAGACTAATGAAAACACATTAGTACATAGTTTATTATTTTTTTCAAATAGCAAATACCACATAATTTAGAAAGGAGAATACTAATATTGAGACCTTTATCTATGCAATGTGGTTTACCTAGGTACACAATCAATCTCTAAGCTAAAATGTACAAACATGTATTTTGTGCTCTCAACAGTTTTACAGACTCAGGGAGGGAGTTTACTTAGGATTTAGTTTTAAAATGATAAACTATGAAACTAATAATTGTTTTTGTTCATTTTAAACTCGGCTCCAACTCCAGAATGTTGTTTATTTTAAAGTAACTTCACCTCCTAATGAAGAACTGGAATGAACACACTGAAGGTTGGTTAAATGTTGAAAGTCCTTTGGTATAAAGCACTCTCTTATTTGACCCCATACATGTCTGTCAGTGTTTTTTCACCTCTGTTCTGTTGCTGATTTCTGTGGAGCAAGAGAGGGCTCTGAGGCTGAGGCTCATGGGAGGCTGGTCTTGAGCCTTTGCCTGTAGATACTCTTCAACATGGGCAATATTTTCAAGCAACTACATCGGTTTTGTTAAAAAACATTGTAAGGTAGTTTCATTTGTCATTTAAAAATATTCACACATAGGCAATTCATATGAAAATGGATTTCTGCTTGAATTATCTAGCTAATTACATCAATTCTCCTCTTTGCTTGAGCTTATACACATTACTTATGATAGGAACAGCTGACCCCTATAAATCAATTAATCAATACTGATAAATTCTTTCCCCTCAACTGTAGTTTTCCTTTAAACGAAGGGTAGGTTTATGCTTGTCCACAAACATTGGAGACTTAGACATACAAGCATTGTCTGGAATGTTGTTTCGTGGTGTATCTAAATGGGACGTGTGTTTGAGTGTTGTGTTAGGTAGAAACAGTTCACATAAAATATGCTGAAAATATGTTTCCTAAGAGGCATCGCTTTATTCAATACTAGAAGAACATTTCTAAAGATAAGCTCACACTTTAAACTGTCACCTGATAGAAAGAATTTTAGGCTTCTGGGCAATAGTGGATGCTAGGGCCATTCCATGACAATGTCAACATGAAAAGCTTCATTTTCCTCATGAGAGAAGATCGAAGTGTGGGAAAGACACCCTCTTGTAGTAACACTGTATTTTATGCATAAAATTAGAAGCATGAATATTTTCTACATTTGCGTCTTAGTCACAATAAAGGATAAAGAAGGAAAAATATCAAAAGTTTCTTTACAGAATTCAGAAGTTTTTCATTGATCAAACAACTATTTCTTTCATTGTAAGTCCTTTGTGTCAGTGGCAGAAATAGCAATTTGATGTTTTTTTAAGATAGTTTGGGTTTTCAAAGAGAAACTTTGCTACTTTCCTGTGAAAATTACATGGTATTCTGTTAAAACTGCCTTACAGGAAGGAGTTTCAGAAGAGATACAGGAAGGAAGAGCAATGCAAAATGCTTTCATTTCAGAGTAGCTAGGTTTCAGTGCTTCCTACAGAACTGAGAGAGGGAGAAATAAGAAATATTTTCTCCCTCATGAGACATATATCACTCCTGTAATTTTTACAAAATCAACTGAGGCAAATTAGGGGTTTCAAAGCTAGTCACCTTCTAAGTTGTTAGGCAAAAATTTGCATTTAAATTGCTCTGTGCAGCTACTTTGAGATTTTCCCTGGAATGTTTATGGCTCTTTTTTTCATTAATACTTAAAAAATACAATTTCATAACCAGTGTATTACTACATCTAGTTGTATTACGAACAGGCACTTCATTTCATAAAATAGAAACATTCAAAGTGGTTTTGGTTGACCAATCATTCAGTCGGAATACTTGAATTCTTCATATTGAATACTTATTAGTGAAGTTAATCTGAAACCATATCAAGTCTCCATTTCTATTACAGAAACTAGGTCATTAATAGATGTAACATAGGGAATAACTTCTGTTCCTATATGTTTTATCCCTAGAAGTGAAGATTGTCCAGAACTTCTTGGAACCTTGCCCCCCAATTATTTTATATATATAAAAATACAGCAGATTTCTTATTAATAGATAAATCTTAAGTATTATTTCAATAACTTGATTTTACATATTCAGAGATGTAGATATAAGAAAATATTAAATGTGCAAAATGCTCTTTTATATGTACATTTAAAAATACAATGTAATAATAGCTTTGGACTTGTTTAAAGTCATTCGGGGGGAGTCTTCAATGTCAGAAAATCTGGTTAGATTAGAGCTTTTGCTTGAGGAATTGTAAACAAACTTTTTAAAATGCTGAGAGTTTTCTCAGTTCTTTCCAACTACGCCACTCTCGAACACATCAAGTCCTGCTTTGAAGTAAACCTGAGCTGAATTAATGCTGTTCAACACCTCTGACAGGGCTTCCTGAATGGTCTCATTTGATGCAAGTGACTTGCAGTGCTCCCAAGCTGCCAGGAGAATTGAAAACTGGCTTGTCTTCTCATCGAGGTGGTACAGGATATTTCTAAAAAGAAATACAGAATGTGTCAATGCTTTATGCACAATGCTATTTTCATATCAAACATCATAATAAAAGTTGCCAAGAAACAGCAATATTTGCAGTAAGTGAAGAAATTATAAAAATATAATATTGTCATTTTTCAACCTCTAATGAATTAATGGATATAGATGTTGATCATCAAGTTTCCCATAGTGATGAGAGATAATTAGACATTATATAGCCCCCTCACGGAAGCATACAGTACTATCTATGAAACAGAATAAAGTAGTTTTGCTTTAAAAAAGTAAATCTGAATCTGATGAAGCTTCTAAATCTAATTGGTAATAAATATAAGAGACAGAGAAATACGTTAAATGACATGACAATGTGTCGTTAGCAAATATAAATGGTGGAGAACTCTGTAGGACAAATGATCCAGTTTTTTCAATAAGTAAACTGCAATACAAAATAGGTGAAGGAAAAACCTCTGGACTAAGGTTTCTCATCCCTGCGCCACTGACATCTGGGGCTGGATCATTCTTTATTGTGCAGCTGTCCTGTGCATGGCAGGATGTTTAGCAGTATGCCCGGTCTCTGCCCACTAGATACCAGCAGCCCTGTCTTTCACTTGCTTCAATCAGTTCGGGCTGCTGCAATGGATTACCATACACTGAATGGCTTGAATAACAAAAGTTCATGTATCTATCATGATTTTGGGGCTGGAAGTCTGAGACCAAGATACCAGCATGGTCGAGTTCTTGGCTGGGGTCCTCTTCGTGTTTATATTTTCACCTGGCCCTCCATAGTGCCTGCACACACAGAGACACCCCGTGTCTTCTCCTCTTTTTATAAGGACACTTGCCCCATCAGGAAGGCCCCATCTGCATGAATTAATCTAATGTAATTAGATTCCAAAAGCCCCACCTACAAACACCATCACACTGGGGTTAGGTTTTAACTTCTATATTTGGGGAGGATATAAACATTTAGTCCATGGCAGCTGTGAAAACTGAAAATGTCTCTGGGCTGCCACAATTGTCCCTTACAGGGCAAACTGTTCCTGGATTGAGAATATTACTTTAGACCAAAAGAAACCTATCAACCATTCATAAAGTATAGACTCCCCCAGGTTTTTACCCAAACTGTTTAAAAAATAAGAAGCGGTGCAAATTTGAATACTAATTGAAAATTTGTTAACATTAAGGGATTGTTAATATTTTAGGTGTGATGATGATATCATCAGTGTGTTTTCAAAAAGTGTCCTGATTTTCTAGAAATAGATATAGTAGTACTTACAAATGAAAGGTTATCATGTCTAGGATTTTGCTTAGAAATATTTGGGAGGGAAAAGGATTCTAGAGCCACAGACAGTATAGAGGGGATAAGATTAACCATTAGTTATTATTGTTGAAATTGGGTAACGGGATGTGTTATACTATTCTTTCTTCTTTTGTGTATATTTGATATTTAGAATACTATCTTCTCATAAGTATGGGGTGTATAATACAATGTTGCCCTGAAACATATCCAAATTTCTTAGAAGAATTTGGCCTAGGCAAATCTGAAGTGGTCCCTTTTATCATTGACAGATAGAAAGAGATGCATTTTGGCAGAAAACTGTGGATTATTAGATCATTTGACTTATTTCCAGCCCAAAGCAGCTGAAATTCCATTGTCAAATAAGAGAGGCAGATACAAATAATTAAAATATAGTTGCCTAATTGTTAGACTAGAAACAAAAGGTGTAGTGCTAAAAGGCTAAGGATTACCATGGAGAAAGTTCAGAAAAAAAGTTCATAATAGAGAATATTTGAATTTCATCTTGAATCAACAGTTACAAAGGTTTAGGAAAGGAAACAAGGTGGAAAGCAGAGACAGCACCCTATGCAGGAGGGATGGCATACACAAAGGTACACATTTGAAAGATAGCTTGGTATGCTCAGTGGATCAATGCCAGTGTTTCTGTATGACCAGTGTTCAAGACCAGAGTCGGCAGCTTTAGGAGAGAAGCTGGGACAGCAAGCCCTGGCCACCCTAGAGGCCCTTCCATACCAGGCCAAGGAAATCACACCTTTTTTTTTTTAATGTTTATTTATTTTTGAGAGAGAGAGACAGAGTGCGAGTGCGGAGGAGCAGAGAGAGTGAGAGGGAGACACAGAATCTGAAGCAGGCTCCAGGCTCTGAGCTGTCAGCACAGAGTCTGACGTGGGGCTCAAACCCATGAACCGTGAGATCATGACCTGAGCTGAAATCGGACCCTTAACTGACTGAGCCATCCAGGCACCCCAGGAAATCACACCTTTTCTTGCAGGCACAAGAAACCAGTGAAAGAAAAATCTGATTTTGAAATGATCATATTGTAATATAAAGTCTGGAGAAGGACTTAGTCCACACAAAAGGGGATACTACCATGAGTGACACAGTCAGAGTTAATTTTGAGAAGATAAAGTGAGGGCTACAGTACATATTTGATTAGTTTCTACTTTCCTAGCACTAACCTTCATTTATATAGAGTTCTGGATTATTGGTTCCTATCTCATCAAGGTTCTTCTTCCTCAGTGTCTCCTGAACTCCCCACCTGCACTCTGGACGACCTGATCTACCTGATCGTTCACGCTAGGACCCTGCAAGTCATCTGTTGTCCTTGTGTATCCAAATGGTCTCTGATAATACAAACCTCCCCATCTTTTCAGTATCTTTTCTTCTCTGCTATGGGACCCTGTACCTTATACTTTCCAGGACATGCTATGATAGCCTTGCTTTACACACCAGAGTTGAGAAATATGTCGCTGTTGTTGTTGTTTTAATCAGGTCTAATTTACTGTTGTGAACACAGGAGATCTTCAGTCATGGTGATTTAATATACTTAAATTTTTATCAGGTTTAGTGCAGTGATGGGAACTTAGTAGACACTCAACAAAATTGGTATCAATTATAGCAATCTAGTTTAATTTGCATTTTAAGCATGAACTATTTAAGAATAAAACTGGCTTAAATTTCTGTCCTTGTAGAAAATTTTAAGTTGACAATAACTACATCCTGGGTGGCAGTGGAGCAGAAGATCCTCAAGCTTAAGAGTCTATTTATTTCAATGAATTTTTCAAAACAGATCATTCAAAAGGAGAACTATCCTTAATAATCCAATACAAAATCCTTGATTTTTGTGCCTCTGAGTAAACTTGACATTGTATGAATTAAATAGAGCAGTGCAAGAAAGGTACTTCTAGGTTCCAAATACTCTTGAATCAGGTATAAAATTTGTATTAAGAAACATATATTCCCTGAATCTGGGAAGAAAAACAAATACCTTCCAGATGGAGTGGCCTGTAGGTCCTGGGCAATTCTCTGGCCATAAGCTGTACTCTGGGGAAAATTTGGATCTATTTCCAGAATTAGAACGCTCTTTAAATTAGAGGTTCCCCTTCTGCCATTCCCATAGCATTCATAAAATTAAAGAGATTGCCAGAAGAAACCATTCAACTATGCTAATATAATCAGGCAAGCGATTCTACGTGTACATACATACAGAATCCATACAAACCTGCTTTGACTCATAAAAGTTTTCATTATATTAAAATGACTTAAAAACAGTCAGAATTAGGGAAATATCTAATGACAATTTCCCTAAATATTAGTTTTACATCATTAAAGGGAGGGAAATAAAAGAAAATTTGGTGCAACCATGGAATTTCCAAATGGAGATAAAACAGCTTCAGGCAGTCACATGTATTCTCCTACATGATACAACCTATTACAAAAATTACTTTTTGCATTTTTAGATACTCTTTCTCAAAAGCTATTTTTTTGTTTAAATCTTATTTACTTATTTTGAGAGAGAGAGAAACAGAGAGAGTGAGAGAGAGAGCATGCAGGCACTCGAGCGTGAGTGGGGGAGGAGCAGAGAGGGAGAGAAAAAAAAATCCTAAGCAGGCTCTGAGCTCAGAGAGGAGCCCAACATGGGACTCGAACTCACAAGCTCACAAACTCTACTGCTTTACCAATAAGAATTACTAAAGTAGAATACTACAAATATTTAATCATCTATCACAATATTTACAATTTTAAATTCTCTCCTCCCACTTTATCAATTGTCTGTTTAATTATAAATCATTTCATGGCAAATGTGTTTTCAGAATTTAAGAGTGTAATAGATATTTCCAAAAGCTATACCAAATACTTCCATTCTTGGAAGGCATATTGCTAAGCATGCTGACAAACAAAAATATAATCTTTGTTATCCAGAACTACCTCATAAATTAGCTGAATGACTGCAATTAATATATTATGGGGAACATGTTTAATACTTTTGGTACTGTATAATGACCTTTCCACATTTTCAAAACTCACTGGCACCAAATGCATTCCTACATATACGCTCTATGGTTATTAAATGTTAAATACTATTAATATTAAATTTAATGATAAGATATTAATAAAACATACTCATAAAGGTTACAGGATTAATCCCTCAATGACAATCTATTTAAGCATGAGCACAGTCTCTAATATATATATGTACAACCTCAGCTGTAACTACTTAAAATATCTAGAAGAGTGATAATGTAGAAGAATAAAAACATATCCTAAAAGAATGTTTAAGTCTAACGCACAAGAAATATAATTACTGTTTTCTTTTTTAAACTGGAAAGCAATACATACACTTCTTAAAGACCAGTGCAATGGAGTCTGTAGCATGCCAACAGTTGCTTTTCCTAGGTAGTAAGCAACACAGTAACAGACTTTTATAATGACTGTAAACAAGCCATGTGAATAGAAATGGACCCTTTTTGGTTTGTGAAATTCCACAAGGAGCTAAACACATTTTCCATATGCTACATGATTCAAGTAGTAAGCTATTATGTAAGATAAACACTCATGTCCGTTTCTACCCAAATTGGATACAAATCAATATAAAACTACAGACACTGAGATTCTACTTGAAGATAAGTAAACAGGATATTTTCATCATAATGTAAAACTTTCATTTTGGGAAGCTACTTATATAACTGAAGTTAGTTGATCTTTATTATAATAGACTTTTTTTTTTTTAATCCTGGTAGATTGTTTTATCTTATAAACAGATTAGGAATAACACAAATACCTTCCTTAAATTTTCATGAGAAGAATAATTTCTCCTACTGATTTCCAGAAGTAGCTCATCTTTTTCTATTTTTCTTTTGTGTACTAAATGTGTACCATTTAGCTTCCTTCTTACATAAAATAAATTTCCATATTTGGAGCCCTTTTTCAAAAAGCACTGTCACAATATTTTAGTTTTAATATTTTAATGGAAGACAAAAATCAAAACCCAGCAATGTTTTTACATTTCATCACATACATTTCCATATATTTCTTAGTTCTAAGAACTTTCTTACATATTCAATCATTAAGTCTAAGTTCCCCAGGATCATCCCTGGGGAACAAAATTACTGTACCAGTTTTTAATATGAAAATGATTCTTGCCTTTGGAAGTATTTCAAATTAGATCAATGCTTTTGATGGAAGCTTCTAAGTCAAAAGCCTTTGTATTCCCATATATGTTACCAGAACTGAACCTCGGTTAAATGGAGTTAAAAGATTTCAACAGTATATATACTATATCAGAGAACTTAGCTATGTTTCACTTCCTTAATGATGGGTCATATTTTTCAGCTTAGGAGAGACCGGGAATTGGCAAATAGCCAGTCAAAGGCACATTTCTAGCAGGAAAATAGGATAGAAAGGAACTTAGAAAATACACTTGAAGAGTTTCATGTCCAAAGTCTACCCTTTACAACCACAAGGAATTATAATCCTTAATGAATCACTCTTACTCTTACATACACCTCCTTTAGTCCAAGTAAGAAAGTTTCCTTATAGAGAGAATGGACTATGTTATTAATTCAATAAATCACCATCTTATTTGCATACACACAACATGTATCTCAGTATGGCATGTAGAGACATCAGACCTAATTAAAATATTATTTAATTGAAATCATTTTCATAGCTATCATGTTTAAAATAACATTAATTCCACCCTCATGCCTATCTTCCCTCATCTGTAACAATTTGGATCTTATAAATGTAATTCATACAGTCATCCTGACCCACACACAACACAAAGAGACTACTAAAAGGAAAGTGTAATACATTATTGATGACACTAATGAAATTACAACACACATCACTCATTTTAATGGGTCTGTTTCAATGACACATCACGGTGACCAGGAAAGAGCAGTGCCAAACTCAGAAACCTAATTAATAACTCCTGCGGCATCAGTGAAGGAGATGAAGCATCTTAACTGACAAATCTTTTCCATTCAGCTAAGGCAAAAGAAAACCGAAGAAAATGAAATTAGAAACAAAGGGAGCTAAAGTCTTCATGAGTCATTTCCTTGTGTGTGAATTAGCAAACTAATGATGGAAATGATGACTCTCTTTCAAATGTTCCTTCTTATATTCATAAATGGGCACAGGATGCCACCCATCCTAAACTTGAATTAACATTCATTATATTTCATGTTGAGAAACTCCTAAATGAAATCATAGTAAATAAAATAAACCATGTATTTCAAAATTGATTGTGAATACATACGGCATGCAGAGACTAAAGGCCAGCTCAATTTTTACAACTGTGGCTAATTCTTTTTAAGGATTCTACTAACTGTACTCCATGGTTAATAGTGGATTGCCGTATTTACATCAACATTAGGAAAGATCATTTGACTTGGATATTATGTCCACGAGAATTCACAAAATACATAGCTGCACTACTTATAGTACAATTATCTTTTCAACTAAACCTGAATTTGGTTTATACTTGCAAAAGCAGAATGAGAATTAAGACCATTGCTGATATTGTCAAGCCATAAACTTACTCTGCAGACAATTGAGATTGAAATAACATGTGTGGTAGATGGTTTGCAAAAATGGCTATAATTATTCTCCTCCCTCTATGCAGGCCTCTTCAAATTTGAATGTAGCCCCAGTCCATCAGTAAGTGGAGTCTATTTTCCTGCCTATTGATTCTGGTTTGGCTTTCATATTTGCTTTGACCAATAGAATGTGGCATATGTGGTGAGCCTGTGCCTTGGAAAGTCATGCATGCTTCCTTTCTCTCATTCTCGCTTTCTCTTTCTGTGCCAAACCACCATATGAATGATTCTGTTAGCCTGCTGGAAAGAAAGACAACACATGGAGCAGAGAGGATCTGTTTAGCTGAGTGAGGCCTTCCTATACTAGCTTGGCCTATACTTCTGATGGCCGCAGAAGCACTGGCTACAGATACAAACACAGTCAAAGGATGCCCAGCCCAGACCAGATGAGAAGAATCACCCAGGCTCAGTCCAGCCTAGATGGCCATATTGAAGAATTATAGACAAAATAAATAGTTGTTTTAAACTACTAAATTTTGGGGTGATTTTTAACAGAGCAATAAAGGATTGATATGATTTGTAGTATTTTTCTTCCCTATTAGAAGGAAAAAGTTAACATAGGATTCAATTATAGGAATCCATTCTCTACTCCCTCTTAATAGCACTGGCAGAGTACAACATATGCTGTAGATTTCACAGTTCTTTAAGTGACTAGCTGAATTTGGTAGACACTTGAAAAATCATGCCAGACAGTCCTCATGACATGTGCATTACAAAGTTAGGATATCTGGGTTCATTCACTTGAAGTTTTAAAATCTGTTTGGAGTAGCAGATGAGATTTTTTTTTCCATTAAACAAAAAGTAAGTTAATAATCATAGCATACTGGGTTTTGTTTTCTTTTTTTTTTGTTTGTTTGTTTAATATGGATCGTCCATTTGAACTACAATTACATATAAAAGAGAGCAGAGAATAGAAACACTTAACAACTGTATTCTATGTCTCAGGACTTCTCAGTCCATCCAACTATATTATTTCTCTGGGGAAGTTCCCTGAGAAGAGGATATCTTTTAAGATAATGAAGGAAGATGCCCTTGAGTGGCACTGTGCTTGATGGTTTATCACTGAAGAAAAATTATAATCCTGCACTCAAAAATTTCCCATCAAATCCAAAGGGAGCCCAGAAATCAAAGATTAACACAAATTAGCACCTTTCAGAATCTGGAGAAGACGGTGATACAGTTGACCACTTTTCCCCACACTCATGTCATTACTTTCTTGGTTTTATTTCATCGTTGTTTTTTTTCTCTTCATCTTACCTTCACCTGGTTGTATGACTTAGACCTCAAGGTTTAGATGACTTTTATTTCTCAACTTATTTGTAACTCATTTTCTCTTAGTATTTGAGTTTCTATCATTAGCAGGTGTGATCCATTCCAAAGACAATTTCATTTTATTACCTCATAGGCACTTGACAATTAACATAACAATATATTTCCTTTAATCTATGCTCCAAATATTTGCTTTCTCCCTTCCTCTATTATTCTTTCCTTACCTTCATTACCTTTAGTAAACAGCAATGCTGAGGCTACAAAACCAAGCAAAATAACTAATTCAGGTCTTTCTTCATTTATTTTTTTATTCCAGTAATGAAAAGGATGTTAACTATTTGTTTTGAGGAGTTCATCCTAAAGGCAAAAGTTTATAATTTAGGTTGTGTCTATTTAAACAGAGTGAGTAATTGAGCCAATATTGATCTTTTGGCTTATTCTACTCAACAGCCCTTATTAAACATCTAATATGAGTAAGTTGCTGTGTTAGGTGTTCAGGGATGGAAACGAGTTCACAAACCATGTCAAAAGCTAAGCACATGATGAAAAAATTATTATTTTAATGTATTGCCTATATAATACATTTAGAATATTATGTGGTATGAGATTATTTAATTCCATATTTTACAAAACTTTTCACTTTATTTTATGTATATGCATATGTGTATTAGACTGTTATAAAACACTGCTTTGTTATAAATGTTTTTGTATATCTTGTTTTTCTATGTCATATACTCTTTATGGGCATATAGGAAAATTCTGTAAATATTCTGTGTAGTGTTCACCATGTGTCTTAATGGTTTGTGGGAAATCTCTAGGAGTAGATCCTTTTTGTATTAAAAAATATTTTTTTTACTGTTTTATTTATTTCTGAGAGACAGAGACAGCATGAGCAGGGGAGGGTCAGAGAGAGAAGGAGATACAGAATCTGAAGCAGGCTCCAAGCTTTGAGCTAGCTGTCAGCACAGAGCCCAGAATGGGGCTGGAACCCACAAACTGTGAGATCATGACCTAAGCCGAAGTCGGACGCTTAACCAACTGAGTCACCCAGGCACCCCAGAGAAAGAAAGAGAGAAAGAGGGAGAGAGCGAGAGAGAGAGCACAAAACAGAGCGAGACAGAGAACGTCAATGGGGGAGGGGCAGAGAGAGGATAACAAGAATCAGGCTCCAAGCTCTGAGCTATCAGCACAGAGCCCAGTGTGTGGTTTGATTGAACTCAGGAACAGGGAGATCATGAGCTGAGCCGAAGTCAGGTGCTTAATTGACTGAGTCACCCAGGCTCCCCCTTCCAGGAGTAGATCCTAATAGCATCAGTTTAACTTGGCATATCTGATTCCAATTGCCATAATGAATGATTTAGATAACACAGTCCTAATCAAGTCAATATAAAGCAATTCCTTACTCAAATGGATTATTTCAACAATGGGCATATGTTGGCAAGTGTATTTGAAAGGAGACTTTCTGCAGGATTCTTAGAGCCATAGTTTCTTGCTTTTTGAGAGAACCACTAAAAGCTAATCCCTTTTCTGCTTTCGAATAGTATGGGTTATCGATATGAAACCTGCAAATGGTTACACCCCTTTTTTCCAACAGGATAATCAGCTTTAACTTGATACCATGGAAGTAAAGCTTAAAGACATACATATATTCCTTGGTCATATGATGGAGATGATGAATCAAACCAACCTAAAATTTGGTTTATGCTACTTTCCGTCAAATGTATGCAGATATATAATACTTATTAATTATATAGTTATTAAAACCACATATTTTCTTTAATACTTATATTTTTTAACTTGAAAATTTAGATAACTTTCTTAGATGAAGTCTGAAAATAGTCACCTTCAGGTTAAAAAAATGCATGGTTTTCCTTGAATCACAGGTCTTTTATTTGAGATAATTCAAAAACTTAGAAATTAACACAGCATTAAAGTCTTTAACTTTAGCCAGAAGGAAAACTAAGTACAGAGCATGTGACCAATTGAAGCTATGAACGTTGATCACAAAGTTTGAAAGTATTTAATGAAGAAATGAATGTTTTAATGTGAAATTACTCTCAAAAACTAAAAAGATTACCTTTCACATTTTACAGAATTGTTACACATATTAACTTACTAAAAATGTGACAAAATAATGTTTTAAAGGAACTCTGGTGTTATTCTTTAGCAGAGTAAATTTATTCACAATTTACTGGAGTATTACTATCTGTAACTATTTTTGCTAGTATAAGGAAATAAAATGCTGTGGTTTGTATGTGTAAACAAATGGATCCATATACAATCTCCTATGCAAATTTAAAGAAAACTAAAATCACCTAATTTTGCAGTCCTATTAGTTGTTTTTAAAATGTAAGTACTGCATAGGCAATTCTATTATGTTGAAGTGCATTGTAAAAATAATACAGATTGTGAATAAATAGTAGGAATGTCTATTTGCTTAGGGAACTCAAAAAGAAGATGCACTCATTTTCACTCTTAGTCATGGGTGCCTCATTTATTTCAGATTTAAGGACCTGGGAGAGATTATCCAGTTGGCTGACTGAGGTCACATGCCTTTCCCCTAACTCAGGAACAAGATATCTAGATCCCTTCACCTTCTGCTTTGGAGAGATTAGCCCTGCTTCATAATAAGCTCATACGGAATTCTCCTCATATAGAAAAGAATTTCTGATATTAGGCAGTAATAAATTTTATTTTTTTACACTTTTATTTTATCTTTTTAGAGAGAGAGAGGCCATGTACACAGGTGAGCAAATGAGGGGCAGAGGGAGAGAAAGAGAACCTTAAGTAGGCTCCATGCCCAACATAAAGCCCATTGTGGGGCTCAATCCCACAACTGGGAAATCATGACCTGTGCCAAAATCAAGAGTTGGACACTCAACTGACTGAGGCACCCAGGTGTCCTGCAGCAGTAATAAATTTTATAACATCAATGCAAGAAATATCTACTACACTAGTGATGAAAAGGGAAAGTGTATTCCAACAGCATTTTCTTGGAATTATCTTCTAGGTTGCTGCTTTACTGCATAGCATTCTTCCCTTTATATTAAAAGTTAACAAGTGTTCTATAATATTCCAGGGGCAGTTATCAAATTGAATGTGTATATGAATAACCCAAGACAAGTTTAAAACTAATGAAGAAATTCAGATGCAGTGGGTCTGAGATACTTTAGAGGAGTCTGCATTTTTCCTATTCATTTACTTAAGTCTTTTGGGTGACACCAAATATTCTTAACAATTCTCTCCAGTGAGTTTACATTTACTAAAAGGTCTTGTTTTGTTTTCAAACAGGTTTTTTCCATTCAATGCATTGGAAAGACTCACAAGTATTAACTGATACAATGAAAATTTTGGATTATATGTGGACAGAAAACTGAAAAAATTAATGAGGGAAGGGGAGGAATATAGTGACAATTGAGGAAAAAATAGCCTATACTCAGATTGTTTTAGAAGTGTCTATCTCCTGCTCAAAGATGAGGAGACAAACTGGAAATCTTAGATGATGCATCCTTAGTGTGGCTTCAGTGAGAAAGTAAATTTAGAATTTCAGCCCTTAGAACAGTACTCAAAAAAAGTTCTTTGTTCTATATCAAAAGATTGGTGATAAACATTTCACTTAAAATAAACTGCTTTTTCAATCATTTGACCATTGACTGGTTCTGCTTATCTCAGATGAAAGGATATATACCTTCTAGGCAGTATATAATCAAACCTTTACTTTTAAAAAGTAAGAAGGCAAATAGGTATCATTTTGAGTTCCAATTCTCATAGACTGGGGGTCATGGCTTGAAGTGCTAGGTTGACAATGGATTGGTGGCTGTTCGGGGGCCTCAAATAAAAGAGATCTGTTATTACTTAGACTTTTACTTGTAGACCGTCCTTCATTTAAGATTACTTAAATTGCTATTCTCTTGTTAATAACACATAGATGTCTTGAAGTAATCAATAGATTACTTCAACTAAGCTATCACAATAAAGGGAGAAAGTCATAATTACTTGGTTTTGTTATTTAATATAGAATCAATTCCAATAATCCCTTCTAAATTGTATGTTTTAACTTCCTTATTTTTCCTGTTTATGAATTTTAATTAACTGAATAATTTCTAAGTTTCCCCTTTACAAGGGGCTCTAGACTGTGAACCTCTGTTTGTTTAAGCAATAGTCCAATTTGTTATTAATCAATTAATTGCTTTAACACTAACTCTTCTGTACCTATTAAAAATAATAAACATTATTTAACAGCTGAACCCAAAGACAGGTAAACCCAAAGACAGCTGAACCCAAAGACAAGTAAAAGCAAAAATAATAATATTTTAATCCTTAAAATAAATCAAATAATTATGATATAGATATATTCCTCATAGAGTATTTTTAATCATGTTTAGTCTTAATCTTGTAAAATTTTGAAATTACATTTTTATTTTTATTTTTATTTTTTTTTTAATGTTTTTATTTATTTCTAGGAGAGAGAGAGACAGCGTGAACAGGGGAGGGTCAGAGAGAGAGGGAGACAGACTCTGAAACAGGGTCCAGGCTCCGAGCTGGCAGTCAGCACAGAGCCCGACGCGGGGCTCGAACCCACGAACCGCGAGATCATGACCCAAGCGAAAGTCGGACGCTTAACCGACTAAGCCACCCAGGCGCCCCTGAAATTACATTTTTAAAAAGAGATTTCATACAACCAGGTCAACTTTGCTTTTCCTTCTCAACAATATTTGAAAATTGTTATTCTCTCTCTAAAGTAGATGAGGTACAGTGATAACAATTGTTATTGTTGCCATTGAAGAACTGTGAATAAATGAAGACTTTGAAGATAAACCATACCAGTTTTGGCCTCCTGTGGTTTTATTACCACGTAAAGTAAAGTATCAATTCAGAAAAAATCTTAAACCTGCATAGCATTTTGGATTCATTTCTTTTTCATTCTTGCTATTTACATATTTATCACTTTTCCATACATTTTTTGGAGATATGTGTATGTATACACATATATGTGTGTATATATAAATATATGCATATATAAATTTATATATAAATATATGCATATATAAATTTATATATGTGTATGGATATATGTAGATATTTATAAATATGTGTATATATACATGTATTCATATGTATATATGCATACAGAAAGATGGGTATGCAATCTGTCCCACCCTAGACTAGGAAGAAAAAAGTCTAAATTTTATGTCTCTTTTAAATCATATAGGGGCGCCTGGGTGGCTTAGTCGGTTAAGCGTCCGACTTTCGCTTAGGTCATGATCTCGTGGTTCGTGGGTTCAAGCCCCGCGTCGGGCTCTGTGCTGACTGCCAGCTCAGAGCCTGGAGCTGCTTCAGTCTGTGACTCCCTCTCTCTCTGACCCTCCCCTGCTCACGCTGTCTCTCTCTCTCCTAGAAATAAATAAAAACATTAAAAAAATTTAAAAAAAAATAAATAAATCATATAATTGAATAGTAATCTTCTTGCTATACTGTAAAATACTAAATGTATTAGTAATACAATTCAATAAGAACAAAAGATATGCAACTAAACAAATGTATTATGTTATAGTAGATAAAGGGCTGATTACACTGTTTGATGTACACCAAAGAAATAATGTGAAAATAGAAAACCCTAAATCACTTGTAGACTGTAGACCATTTTCATAGCAGCCTGTCTTACTATCTATTCTCAAATTACTACATTCTTCTTTCCAATTCCCCAAATCTTAACTTTTATTATACTTGGTTTATCAAAATACAACTTTCTTTATAGAAATTCTAATTATACCACTTATCATCATCCTACTTCGTTATGTAGTGTGAGGTTCACCTGAATACCTAAGTTTATATTCTCAATGCTGTAAAGAACCCACTGTGATCTTTTCCCTAGTGAGAAAGGAAGGATAATTTAAAAAGAGTAAGGTTTGGAAAGAAAATATGAATCACATCTAAAAAGTAATTAAAACAATAAAGAGAAATGGAAAAATCTGAAGAAAATACTAAATGGTCAATATCAAAATCATGTCCATCTGAGTCTAAAATGTATGCTTATTCCCACAACACTGTGCTTCTTGACCCATTACCACTACTTCCTAGTGCCAGGGTTTCTAGCTCATTACATACATTTAACTTCCCTGAAACTCCTTTTCCTCATTGGTAAAATAGGACATATTACTTACAACTTGGGATTTTTATAATAAGATGTTGGGAGGGGCGCCTGGGTGGCTTGGTCGGTTGAGCGTCCGACTTTTGCTTGGGTCATGATCTCGCGGTTCGTGGGTTTGAGCCCCGCATCGGGCTCTGTTCTGACTGCCAGCTCAGAGCCTGGAGCCTGTTTCAGTCTGTGACTCCCTCTCTCTCTGACCCTCCCCTGCTCACGTCTGATTTCACAATAAGATCCTCACGGGCCTGGGCTTGAGTCTCCGTGCCTCTGTTCTGACTGCCAGCTCAGAGCCTGGTTCCCTGCTCTGTCTGTGACTCTCTCTCTGACCCTCCCTGCTCACTCTCTCTTTCTCTCTCTCTCTTTCTCTCTCTCCTAGAATAATTGTTACAAAAACAAATCTTAAAAAAAAAAGATGTTGGGAGCCATTCTGAGCCCACTAGTCGAGAAAGCTCCTGGTGAAGTTAAAGCAAGTTTGCACGGTCCTTGCCTATCAATGGGTGACGACCGATATCCACCCCTCACTCAATTATTTCTGCTTGAGCACTGACCCCTAAGGTACCTTGTTGATCAATATAGGGAGACTTGTCCCCTTATTCTGGCCCTGGTATGATGACTGCCTTGTGAAGGAACTTATGGGAACTTTTGATTATGGGAACAGACATCAGTGTCTCCAGCAGATCCTGTTTCCTCCATACTTTCCTTGAGCTATGAACAGGCTAATGACCCTTACTCATAAAAGATTAACCTTACATGTACAATTCTGTTTCTGCAATTGTGTTAGGTCCAAGATGTTCATAGCTGTGCTCAACATGTCAACTAACCAAAACGCTGTCTCTCATGCCCTACCTATTCAAGAAATCATAAAACTAGACACAAAGGTAAATGCACTCGAAGAGGCTATTCTGTGTATTGAAATCAGCTAAACTTTTAAAGGTACAGTTAGCTCTCTGGTGGCATAAAGAATATGACTGGAAAATCAAGTCTTGCCTGGAGACAAAGAGCCTAACTTAGAGAGAAGGCACAGATAAGGGCAGAACATAAGTTACCACATATACCTTTGCAACTGGATGATGTATAGCAGTCCCTTCCTAAGGCCTCCATTCTACAAACACCTTCCTTCACACTGGCAGCTGACATTGAGGATGGATAAGAGTATCTACAAACCTATGACTTAATCTTAGTGTTATTAAAATGTGAACACCTGTTATTTTCTTAGTTACCCAACCTCTATAATTGGGGCAGTTCTGCAAGAAGACTTCTGTAAAACCTGTACTGCACATTTCCAAAAATATCTTATCACAGAGAACTATCCATTGTAAAAATTCCATTTTCTGATGCCATGTGAACATTTGACCTATAAATAAAGACACCCAAACGACAGGAGAGAGATACCTGCCTGGTGATCAGAAAGATTCTTGGGGCTCTCTCTACTCCCTCCCTTGCCGACACCGTCCATCCGGGACCCTGGACGGCTGGAGCCAAGGTCCGACAATAATTAAATGCATTAAAACATGTAAAGTGCTTCACTAGTGCCTGACATTCTATAGATCCTTTATAAATGGTATAGTGTTGCTTGATATTTCTGGGGTTTTCTTCCTTAGCATATGTCCCCCCCAGCTCCCCCACTGTCATCTGACTTTGTCCTTGGTAACATAGAGCTGTGAGATCACCAGATGACTTCTCCTGCCCAGGAAAGAGTTCACAGTTCATCCATAAGGAACTTCCAGGGAACACGAAAGGCCCCTGTAAGGGATTTCCAAGATATACATCATCCCATGTAATAGTCTTTACCAATTATATCCACTGCCTTTTTATATTTGACCATACCTTTAACTATCAAAAATGATACCCATTCACTTTTGTTATATCACTCTACTCCCTATAGTGCTTTTTTTTTCTTTCTTTTTTTTGCCAGTAAAATATATTTGAGAGGAAAGGTTACTTCAAAACCTGTATGGATGTCAGAATAATCATAAATAATAGGAATGACACACACACAGATACATGTGTGAAAAATGCATTGCATGCTTTATTTTCAACTATTATGGAAAATGTAACTTGGCCCATTGGTAAGCTAACAAAATACAGATTATTTTATAATTGTAATTTTTAAAGTATGTTGGTAATTAATGAATAAAAGTTTTATATTTAACTAGGAGTATGGGAAGAGATACAGTTACAACGAAGGGACAGGTTTCTTACAGTCTGGATGGTAGAACTAGACTATGAATGTGATGAATTTCAGAGAGGGGCCCAACTACTCATGTTTTCCAACCCAAGGCAAACTTTGTTGATTTCTTTGCAATCATGGAATGTGGCTAATTCTTTAATCATAGCATTGATCGTGACTCCATTGCTATTCTTTGGATGTACTTGTCTGTCCTTAGGCAGAACTCATGAACAGAGCTCCTGTTGTCAAGAAGAGGTAGACAAAGAGATATGGAATAAATATGATTATGTAAATCAATAACAATAATGATAGCAGTACAATACTGGGTTGAGCATTTACAGGATTATAGGATCAGACTATGTCACTCTAAACATGCCACTTTTTTTCTTTTTTTTTAAATGTTTTATTTATTTCTAGGAGAGAGAGAGAGGAGACAGCGTGAGCAGGGGAGGGTCAGAGAGAGAGGGAGTCACAGACTGAAACAGGCTCCAGGCTCTGAGCTGGCAGTCAGCACAGAGCCCGACGCGGGGCTCGAACCCACGAACTGCGAGATCATGACCTAAGCGAAAGTCGGACGCCTAACCGACTAAGCTACCCAGGCGCCCCGATGAATCTAGACTCTTACCAGCCTAGACACAGTACTGAGAGGAATGTGTATTAACAAACCTTAGTAAAACAACCCTAGTCATCTATTGGTTCCCTCTCCTTATTTGCCTTCCTGTTATAGTTTGCTGTCCTTGGAAGCATAAAACCCTTTTATTTGAGCTTTTTTCCACTTCTCTACAAATGTATTGATCCTTGTTAAGAGTCTATATAAGCCCAAGTTCTAAACACTCCTTTGAGTTATTCATCACTGAATTTCTCTTGTGTGCATGTGTGCTTCACATTTTAATAGTCCGTTTGGTTTTCTCTCATTAATTGGTCTTTTGTCAGTCTAATTTGCTAATCAGAGAACCTAGTAGGTAAAGGAAAGATTTTTAAATTTTTTTTTCTCTTCCCTACAATCTGCTTAGCAATATTCTAAGAATTTTGCATATTTTAATTCATTTAATCCTCAAAATAACTTAATGAGTTAGGTACCATTATTATACTCATTTTATAGAGAAAGAAAAAGGGTACAAAGATTGGCTTGGCCCATGCCACACTTCTCTTAAGTAGTAGAGCCATGATTTAGACAAGGGCATGATTGAAAGGGTTTTTTATTTGAATATCTGTCTCTGTTTTTGAACTTATATTAAAAACATATTCCTGGGGCGCCTGGGTGACTTAGTCGGTTAAGCGTCCGACTTTCGCTTAGGTCATGATCTCGCGGTTAGTGGGTTCGAGCCCCGCGTCGGGCTCTGTGCTGACTGCCAGCTCAGAGCCTGGAGCCTGTTTCAGTGTGTGACTCCCTCTCTCTCTGACCCTCCCCTGCTCACGCTGTCTCTCTCTCTCTCTCTCTCTCTCCTAGAAATAATAAAAAAAAAAAATTAAAAAATTTTAAAAAAAGAAATACAAAAAAATTTTTTTTAATTTTTATTTTTTAAATATTTTTATTTATTTCTAGAAGAGAGAGAGAGAGACAACGTGAAGGTCAGAGAGAGAGGGAGATACAGACTCTGAAATAGGCTCCAGGCTCTGAGCTGGCAGTCAGGACAGAGCCCCACATGGGGTTCGAACCCACAAACCATGAGAACATGACCTAAGCCAAAGTTGGACGCTTAACCGACTAAGCCACCCAGGTGCCCCACAATGATTCCCTTTTAAAATCAAGTTAGATGGGCAGAGGTACTTGCCTGGGAATGTTTTCTAATATAAGAAGGAGTTCCTCACTAATACTAAGTACTTGTCTTCTCACCCTGAACACTTGAAATCTGTGTCTTTCCTAATGTAACAATATAGTTTTTAACCAGCAGGTATTTTTAGAGCATAATAAGGACATTGTTCTAAAATCAAGGAAGAGTGCTCCTGGGTGGCTCAGTCAGTTAAGTGCCTGACTGGTGATTTCAGCTCAGGTAATGATCTCACCATCATGGGATCAAGCCCCATGTCTGGCTTCGTGCTGTCAGTGTAGAGCCTGCTTGGGATTCTGTCCCTCCACTCCCTCTGCCCCTAACCTACCCACACTCTATCTTTCTCAAAATAAATAAATAAATATAACTTTAAAAAGATATAAAAAATTAAATCAAGCAAAAAAAAAAAAAAGGATGAAACCATTGTATATGTGCTTCATAATCTGACTTCCTTCTCTTTTACCCATTGTGTCTCTACTAAATGTCTACTTCTTTTGATAGAAGAAAAGAAAGAAAAAAGAAACATCACCTAATTGAGATTTTAATCCTTAAGATACTTTGTAATATAAAATTTTATAAAATTCTTCAAAGAATTTACCTGAAGTAAAATTGAGAAAAATTCTAACCTGTAAACTTTTGGATAACTGCTTCTTAGTAACAGGAATACAACAGGTTAATTGAGGAAAAATATCTTCTCAGATAAAGTAAGCAATTGAAGATATAATGAGAAAACTGAGACAACTACAAGTTGTGTCTACTCTACTAAGGATGAAAATCATTTGCAACAGAGACTAATAGAGAGATCCAAACTAATAAGGACTGAAAAGAAAGGAAGGAAGGAAGGAAGGAAGGAAGGAAGGAAGAAGAAGGAAGGAAGGAAGGAAGGAAGGAAGAAAAGAAAAGAAAAGAAAAGAAAAGAAAAGAAAAGAAAAGAAAAGAAAAGAAAAGAAAAGAAAAAAGACTATTTTTTGAGTCGAAGAATTGGCTATTTCGAAGAAATAACAGATTAGAATGTTGCAGAGGCAGAAGCCCATGTCAGAGGATTAAAGAATATATGAAGGTACAGTCAAGATTTTAGTGCATCTTTGAGAAAGTATGTCAATAAATGGAGGAGAGCTTGGAGTACAGAAGAGTTGATTGGAGGATTTTTTTCTTGGTTTTAAGGTATGCTTTAGGAGTATGTTTTCAAAGCCAGGGCTTAAACATCACTGAAGCAACCAAGAGTAATCATAAATATGCAGAATGTAAGAGTGAGAGGCTTTAGGAAAACTGATGGATCAAAGCTAGGAGGGAGGAGAATGAGGGATAGAAACCAGAGATGACCAGGTTAGCTTTGGCAAGATTTGGAAAGGTCATCATTTTATCTTCAACACAAGGGAGAGAGAAAGAGATCCATATAGTAAGGAATAATTAAGGGATGAGCAAAAGCATTGGAAGTAGGTGAACTATGTCAGCTAAAATACTTGGGCTTTTAATTGCTACTGTTAACTAACACTCAAGGTATGGCAATGTCCTGCCCCAACACTGCTGTAGCTCCTCTAGCCTACAGGGTCCCCAATGATGCTGGCACATTGTTATTTCTCAATTGGTCTTTATGATATCTTTGCATGATAACATATTAGATTAGAGGTATGTGCTTCTTTCTAATGGGATATCCAAAGCAATTTCATTTATAACTACAGACTTGGATGAATTTAGGCTAACAGATGTTGAAAAATGCAGAATATAAAAGAACCTTCCAAAGAGGGTGGAAAGACAAAAATATTTTTAAAAAATGATTTTAATGTTTTATTTATTTCTGAGAGAGAGAAAGAGACAGCATGAGTAGGGGAGGGTCAGAGAGAGAGGGAGATACAGAATCTGAAACAGGCTCCAGGCTCTGAGCTAGCTGTCAGCACAGAGCCTGACGTGGGGCTCGAACCCATGAACCATGAGATCATGACCTGAGCCGAAGTTGGACACTTAACCAACTAAGCCACCCAGGTGCCCCGGGAAGAGAAAATATTTTAACTTTGGATCGTCTAGTTCCAAGGATATGATAGGCATATAAACGAATAAATGAATTAATGAATAAAGTAAATAGCCAGTTTCTTTTAGTTGCGACTCTAGAGAACTCAGACACTTTCCAAAGTTAAGTAGCTACAAGGTGAATTTTGAGTAATATTCTAAGTATTAATATTATTACAAGTAATTGCACCCAGAATATATTTATACTGTTCAAGTGTATACAGGATATTCTTTAATTCTCTTATTTAGCATTAGAGATGAGGAAATTTTTTTTTTTTTTTATTTCTAGGAGAGAGAGAGACACACACAGCATGAGCAGGGGAGGGTCAGAGAGAGAGGGAGTCACAGACTGAAACAGGCTCCAGGCTCTGAGCTGGCAGTCAGCACAGAGCCCGACACGGGGCTCGAACCCACGAACCGCGAGATCATGACCTGAGTGAAAGTTGGACGCTTAACCGACTAAGCCACCCAGGTGCCCCGAGATGAGGAAATTTATATTAAACTAAAATAATTTGAGATTTTTCTGAGTTTTGTTCTGCTTAATACCTCATTTACTCCTATAGTCTGCAATGTTTAATTTTTCTTTCTAAATGTTCCTTTTTCTCTATTTGTCATCCACCATCATAGACACCACCAATAGTATCACAATCATGGTTGGGGGTGGTGGTGGGAGAGTTTCTTTTAAAAATGTGGGGGGCATTACTCTCATGGATGATTTATCAGACTATATACTGCTGTGAGTCAGTTCAAATGAATTGAGTTCTTCATCTACACGAAAAGATGTGGGATCCTTGGGAACATCTGTAGTTCCAATATTTAACTTTTGTTTACAAATTTTTCTTATTCTATATTTGTCATCCACCCTCATAGACTCCACCAACAGTATCGCAGTCACGGTTGGGGGGGGGTGGTGGGAGAGTTTCTTTTAAAAAAGTAGGGGGAGGTACTCTACTGGATGTTTTATCAGACTATATACTGCTGTGAGTCAATTCAAATGAAATGGGTGTTTCATCTACAAAAGAAGATGTGGATCCTTGGGAACATCTATTGTAATATTGTCCTATAGAACTATAATGAGTTACATATGTAATTTTCACATATGTCACTGTGTAATGTAACATTACCACTTCAACATGAAACCACATAAAAATTATTAATGTGATATTTTTCATTGCATTCTTTTTTGTAGTAAGTCATAAAGTACAGTGTGTATTTTATATTTCTAATATCTCAGTTGGACTAACTATATTTCAAGTTATTGGTAGTCAACATGTTGCTAGTGGCAACCATACTAAACAGCATAGATTTAGAGGTTCAGACTACATAACTGAAAATTATTTTTACACTAAACAGCTAATTATTTGAATTTTTAAAATCTTATTCATGCTATTTTTGCTTCCCTATGAACAAACCAATGAGTCAAACTTATTTCTACCTTACTGTATTGTTAGGCTCAATATAAATATCAGATACCAGAGTAGAAAGAACCCAGACATAGTAAAAAGTGATTATTAAAAGTATTCTTAAAGTTTTCTTTTAAAACGAATATAAGTTATGACCTGAAATCTGAAATAACAGGTTGTTTCATAACATTATGTAAGTCAAGCATTTGGGGTAAAAAAAAAAATGTGGCCTGTACATAGGTGTCATTTTGAGTTTTAAGACTGCTGGAAGCTAGCTTATCTTAACTTTTATTTAGTATTTTAATATCTAAAAACAAAACCAAAGCAACAAAGAAGTATCTTATAAACTAAGTAAAAGAATTTAAAGATGTCCTCCTACACTTGAGGGCTTGCATCACATCATTTAAGAGAGAGTAAGGATAAATGACCACATTATCAAAACCTGAAGTCATGGTGTATGTTAGAGATGTTGACAGAGCTTTAATTGTAGCAGCACAGAGTGTGCTGCTATGTGCACCATACATCATCAATAAATAGGAATTTAGGATGCAATTTTCTGCCTTGACCTTCAAGCTCCAACTGTGTTTTGATCATCAAGAGTCCATAAATAATATAATTTACAATCTCTGAAAAGAGACTATGTGGATACAATAAACCACATATGTTACCTGGGGAAAGGGAGATATATAGTTGGCCTCGCAGCCTCAAATCCAGTCAACCTGAAGACAAAATTCACTTATGTTAACACTTCACTTTTCAGTCAGTGTCAAGTAGCTAATGTTTATCCTCAGTTCTATTATTTATGATCTTATAATGCAGGTTCATTTTAGAGAACCTTAGATATTGGCCTAGTAAGTATATAATATTTAGGTCCTGAAGGTCTCTTTGCAAACTTTTTCTGATTATCACTGTAAGATGAATATCCTTGAACTACATGAAAAGTAAAAAAAGTACACTCTCCTGTAGGAGAAAGGGGAAGCTCAGATAAAGCTGATTATTTATGTATGGTAATATTCTTACTTACTCTGCGATCATGCTTCTAAAACATAGCAATCAAGCTAAAATAAGCTATAATAGCATCTGGATAAATAAATAGCAGTCACAAAGCCCAAAAGACTGTCTGTGAAGGAAGGTGAAGTAATACTGAGTAACTGAGGCAGTCACCAGCAGGTTCCAGCTGTTTGACACAATGACATCACTTAGAAGTAACTAATAAGAGCAGTGCTATCCAAAAGAAACAACGAAATACTGAACTATTCACTTACTTTTCCAATATGCACCAGCAGATCATCTATAGTTATTTGGTCATTGGGGCAAGTGACTCAACAGTCTTTGAGGGCTTTGTTATATTACAAAAAGAATGCAAAACTTCCATGACTTTCATTGGGCAAGAAAATGCTACGTACTACTACCTATACCTATTTTGAGAAATGGACTGACACCTTTTAGAAAATTTTTCTGGATTGGGCACCTGGGTGGCTCAGCTAGTTAAGCCTCTGACTCTTGATTTTGGCTCACGTCGTGATCTCACAGTTTGTGGGATCAAGCCCTGTTTGGGATTCATTCTCTTTCTCTCTCTCTGACCCTCCTCCTCTCTCTCTCTCTCTCAAAATAAATAAACAAACTTTAAAGAAAAAGAAAACTTTTCTGGAGAAGTGTCCTTCCATACTTGTATTCCCATCTCTAACAGAGCAGTATACTAATTTGTAAGATCCTACTGAATTACTACCTCCACATGATGCCTGCCTAGCTTCTACCTAGCTGAAGAAAACAAAAAACAAAATCTCTCATGCCTATGAATAACTGCAACTCTGTTTCTTTCTTAGGATATATTACTTTTAACCCCATTTGACAGTTATTATTAAGGAGATTTTGTGTCTGTATTAGATTACCAGGATAGAGGAAATACTACACTATTACAAAGGTTAAAACAGCAGAAAGGGACCACTATCTTTGGGATGTGGAAAGATTGGAGTTTTTAAATCCTAGAAGCTCAAAGGAGGTATCCTACAGAGTTGAAACAGGGATCACTGCTCAGCTATTATTAATGTCTTTGAGCTCAGGGATGGAGCCCTGTAAAGTGGATCCAGGCATATGAGGAAAGAAGTCTAGTCAGTTGCTGCTGGAATCACAGATGAGGATCATGAGATTGATTTAGTTAATGTTGGAAAAAGTGCAATTGAGAGTTAACTGTGCTACTCAGTGAGCTAGAATGGCCATGACGTGAGAAGGAACTAAAAACAAGAACAAAATGCAAACAGGAAGAAGCATCTCTTCCTCTTCCAGATTCCCATTTTCCCTTAGTGCATCCCATTAGGTCCAATGAGGAGTCAAAAGGTCAAGCAGAGATGGGGTTTATTGAGTCCCAGCTTTAGGTTCACAGAATTGTATACAGGATGGGGTTGAAATGGAAAGTCTAAAACTTAAAAGTGACACATGTATGGAAACATAGCTATGGTCCATCTAATGTACACTCATATCCCTTACATTATCTGGTTTAACAGGCTGAATGGTGGCCCCAAAGACACATCTACATGGTAATCACTGGGACCTGAATAAATGTTACCTTATTTAGAAAAAGTGTCTTTGCAGGGGACCTTGATGTAAGGAGATCATCCTGCATTATCTGGATGGACCCTAAGTCCAATTACAAATGTCCTTATAAAAGAGGGATGGAGAGATATTATATTGAAACATGAAGAAAAGAAGAAGGCAATGTGGAAACTGAGGTAGAGACAGGAGCGATACAGCCAAAAGCAAGGGAGTCTCGGGAGAGAGTGTGGCCCCACTCCCACTTTGATCTGGCCTCCACACCTATGAGAACATAAATTTCTGTTGTCTTAGTCTTGTTTCTGGGAATTTGTTAAGACAGCCAGAGGAAAGTGGCTAAAAAATAACTCAATTTATACCTTATATATAAGAGATACTTCATACAATTTTATAAAGCAAACAAAATGATAAATATAAAGCTTTTAATTTACTTAGGAGTTTCATTTATTTAAAAAAAAATTACAGGGGCTGCCTGGGTGGCCCAGTCAGTTAAGCACCTGAATTTAGCTCAGGCCATGATCTCTTGGTTTGCGAGTTCGAGCCCCACGTCAGGCTCCTCTACTGTCAGCTAGAGCCTGCTTCGGATCCTCTGTACTTTTTTCTCTCTGCTCCTCCTTGCCTATGCTCTCTCTCTCTTTCAAAAAGAAAATAAACATTAAAAATTAAAAAAAATTTACAAATATAAAATATCACTATTGGCCTGAGAGCAATAAAATTTGACTAAATACAATCTAAATTGTATGCAAAATTAATCATTTAACAGTTAGAGAAATCTGACTTTATGGATTATTAAGTCTTTCATTTGTGACTTACAGTGATAAATATATAAAATAGAAAAGTAAACATTTCCTGAAGTAAAATGAATCAAAGTTATTCATTCATCAACCTTCAGAAATTAATCTAGAAAAAATATTTTGCTATGTTTTTGATTTTTAATTTACAATGTCCAGAATGTTTTTCTATTCATTCGATAATTCCAGTTTAGAAAGAAAATAAAATGGCACTACAATCAGCTTTGAGAAAATGTCTACTCTTCATTTTTCCAAAACTGTCTACTTAATTTCATAGTTTAGTTAAGAAAAGGACTGATTTGGGAACATGGAGAATTTGCAACAACTTTCAGAGAGAGTAATCAGCATTTATTGCGTATATTACTCTCTTTCCTCCTAAACTTGTGTATCTGACAAGGCTACATTTTATTGGCCTTTTAATGATATTCTATAAAATTAGATTGAGTTAGCATATCTTCCCAACTCCCTAGTGGAACATATGTAAGCTTTGATTAGAAAATGAGACCTACTATGATTAGCAATGAGAAAAAAAATTGGAAACACTTTAACTGGCACATTTGAGGGCTATTCCTTCCAAAAATATTTGGCCATGTTTCCTCCCATTTTGCATTATGGTATAAAGAGCCAATTACTATTTACATGTAATTATTTCTGGATGAGAAAGAGAAGGCAAGGTGAAATTTTAGTCTACATTAGGATTAGCCAAACCAGACAAATACAAACAGAATTTCTTCCTAAGACTTCCATTTAAAGTGTTAACCAAAATTAATCTTACCTTATCAGTCATATTATTTCAGCTGATATCAAGAGGACCCTAATTAGAAAACTCATTTGGTCCACATCACAGCTATTAAAATCTGTTGCTCACGTGAGAAATCTGTAGTTCTTGATCTCTCCCCTATCCTTTACCCTCACATCTAATCTGTAACCAAGTTCTATAGACTCAACTCCCAGAATGTTACAAATTCATCTTCTTTGTGTTTCTACTTCCATCAATATGACCTTCAGTCATGATTAATTTTATGTGCCAACTTGGCTACGCCATGCTGCCCAGTTGTTGGTCAAACACAATCTATATGTTACTCTGAAGGCATCTTGTAGATGTGATTAACATTTAAAATCAGTTAACTTTAAATAAAATCAGAATATTCTGGTAATGTGGGCAGGCCTCATTCAGTCAGTTGAAGTCCTTAAGAGCAAAAACTGAGATTTCATGAAAAAGGTGGAATTCTGCTTCAGGACTATAATATAGCGTCCTTCCAGAATTTTCAGCTTGCCCTACAGATTTCAGACTAAGACTGAAACATTAACTCTTCCCTGAGTTCTCAGCCCGCTTGCCCTCAGGATTTTGGACTTGCCAACTTCCACAATTGCATGAGCCATTTCTCTAAAATCTATCTATCTATCTATCTATCTATCTATCTATCTATCTATCTATCTATCATCTATCTATCTATCTATCTATCTATCTATCTATCTATCTATCTATCTGTCTATCTGTCTGTCTGTCTATCTATTTGTCTGTCTGTCTATCTGTCTATCTGTCTGTCTATCTGTCTATCATCTATCTATCTATCTATCTATCTATCTATCTATCTATCTATCTATGTGTCTGTCTGTCTGTTTATCTATTTATCTATCTGTCTGTCTGTTTATCTATCTATCTATCTATCTGTCTGTCTGTCTGTCTATCTGTCTGTCTGTCTGTTTATCTATCTATCTATCTATCTATCTATCTATCTATCTATCTATCTATCTATCATCTATCTATCTGTGTGTCTGTCTGTCTATCTGTCTGTCTGTCTGTCTATCTATCTGTCTGTTTGTCTGTCTGTCTGTTTATCTATCTATCTATCTATCTATCTATCTATCTATCTATCTATCATCTATCTATCTATCTGTGTGTCTGTCTGTCTATCTATCTGTCTATCTATCTATCTATCTGTCTGTCTGTCTATCTATCTGTCTGTCTGTCTGTCTGTCTGTCTGTCTATCTGTATGTCTGTCTGTCTGTCCATCCATCCCTCTATCCTAGTGGTTCTATTTCTCTGGGGAACTCTGACTGATACACTTAGGTCATTAAAATATCATATCATTTTTAATCTCTCCATTTCTTCCATTACCTTGATAATCCTGTCTCCACATAGCTGATAGAAATAGGAGATAGATGGATAAATAGATAAACCATCAGACAGAATTATGTTATCCTCTGCTTAAAATCAGATTTAAAATGCACTGAAAATAACATCTTAAGCCCTCTTCATGGCCTCTAGATGTTTGTCTAGTTCTTCAGCCTGAACCAAGTTTATTTCCCCCAATCCATTTAGCTAATGAAGAAAACAACAAATCCTTCCTTCCTTCCTTCCTCCCTCCCTCCCTCCCTCCCCTCCTTCCTCCCTCCCTCCCTTCCTTCCTCCCTTCCTCCCTCCCTCCCTTCCTTCCTTTCTTCCTTCCTTCCTCCCTCCCTCCCTTCCTTCCTCCTTCCTCCATTCCTTCCTTCCTCCTCCCTCCTTCTTCCCTCCCTCCCTCCCTCCCTCTCTCACCTTCCTCCCTCTCCCCCTTCCTTCCTTCCTTCCTTCCATTCTTTCTTTTGTTCTTTTCTCTCTCTCTTATTTCTAAACACTTTTAAAGGTTGTAATTACATATTTATTTGGTTTGTTGTCTGCTTATTCTCTTTCTTCCCACTAAAGGGTGAGGTACACAAGAGTACAGTTGATATTTATATTTTTGAGCAGGCTGTTAGCAGTTCTGGCATGTGGTGGGCACTAAGGCTTTGCTGAATTAATAAACAGAATCACTAATAATGGACTCAGTAGTAAACCTAGATAAGTAATTTTAAAGAAGTTGCACCAATTTCTAATTCACAGATAAGAAAGACAATAAAATTAACATGAGAATCCTAGGAAATGCGGGAAGAAAAGCACATCACCCAACCGACAGAGTTTAGTCCTACAGCTGAGGTTTGAGTAGTGCTAAAGATTAAATAACCATTTTTTTTTTGTGAGATAAAATATATTTTGTTTCTGCTTCTCTTTCTTGGTTTGAAATAGAATCATTTTATTCACTTCAACTTAAAATATCTCCTTTTATTCTACTCCTGTGAATCTACTACAGAAATGGTTATTAATTTAGTTAAAAAATAAAACTCAGAATGGCTGTAACCGGATTTTATTGCTTACTAATTTATGTCATTTACTATCTCTGGCAACTTTGGAGGAAGATTTATATTTTCTGAACTTCAGAGTCCTTAACTGACAAATGGGGAAGATATTTACCTGGATGAGTGATCAGAAAAATTATAGACAGAGCACCAAAGAAAAAATAATGGAATCTTCCATAAATGCCTTTGGAGAGTATGGTAGAGGAAAAAAGAAAGGTCTTTGAAACAAAAAAGCCCTGGGTAAAACTACCAGCTCCTACAATTATGTATATTGTGAAGATTAGGATTAAGCACCAAATATATAAAATGGCTGACATGACATGTAATTAGTATTCCCTTAAAAAATTCTTATAGGAAATATCTTTGGGTTCCTAGTCTCTGCTTGGCAGGGAAATATATCACAAATTAAATAATTCCAATAAATGCCTGTGTTGGCTATACCTGAACCTCTACTGTTATGGAACCTGGTCTGGATCACTTGGAAGAACCAGGTGGTACTTGTAGATCTTGGAAGGCAGGGAATTTATTTCACATCAGTGGGCTCAGAGGAGATCACTCTCCAGAGATCTGAGCCCAGAGTGTAAGCCCATTATGGTCATAGCTGAGTCATAGCAAGTACCCCCCCCTCCAAATTAAAAGATGCCAAATGCATGACACCGCAGTTATGTGTGATCATGGGCTGATTAGTCATTAGTCCATTGGGATGTCCATTTGAGATAACTGTAGGATTGGAGTAAAGAATTGGAATGGCCCTGAAGGAAGAACCAGATGCCAGGTATATTTCCAGTAAAGAAACCCCCATATAGAAATGGGCCCAGAGCATAAGAGGTACACTGTACCTTCAAGCAAGGATTGCTGGTTTCTCGAGGCCTGGTGATTAAGCTCTTTTTGGACAGTTGAGGTCCATAAGAGAACCATCTGTGGAATCGATTAATGCACAATTATACATGATATGTCTTATGTAATAAGATGGGTAATTATTTCATTGGAAAGCATTATAATTCATTTTCTTTTGCACAACGGCTCAGCTCCAATACAAATTGGAAGAGGGGACATGCCCAGCCAGAGGAAAAGATCGATAACAACACTATCCTACAATTGGACGTGTTTTGCAAATATGAAGGAAATGGGGAGAATTTCCCTATGTTTATTGTTTATGAGCCTTAAAAAAATCAAGGTATAATGCTCTTAATTAGATAGATGTTTTAAAAAAATAAATTCCGCATTAGTAGTAATTTGGCGTGCGCAGCAAGCAGGGTGGGAAGAAGAACTGGAAGAGGAGTCTTTGGTTGGGGACTGGAATTTCCCCATCATTCCTGTCAGCCATCTTATAATAGATTTTTCCCTATCACTACCACCACTAGTACCAACTGCAGCACAAGGCAGATCCTAGTTCCTTTAAGATCCTGGAATACAGCATAAAAGCCCACTTTGGTCTTTCTGGAAAACGTAGTCAACAAATGTTATAAAAGCACAGAAAAAATACACAACCTAATGATCATACAAGATTTTGAAGGCAGAAGTGAAACCACACTCTAAAGCAAAGTTTTCAGGGTGGGTGGCTCAGTCGGTTAAGCGTCAGACTTTGTCTCAGGTCATGATCTCACGGTTTGTGGGTTCGTGCCCTGTGTCTCTGTCTGTGCTGACAGCTAGCTCAGAGCCTGGAGCCTGTTTCAGATTCTGTGTCTCCCTTTCTCTCTGACCCTCCCCTGATCACACTGTCTCTATCTCTCTCTCAGAAATAAATAAAATCATTAAAAATAATTTAAAGCAAAATTTGCAGACAGATAGGTAGGCAGATGGCAGAAAGGAGAATCACGGAGTTTCTCAGAGACCTCCTGGAAATTTCCTGCTTGAGAGCTGCAGGTACCTGGTTACTGTCACTGAAGGTTTTCTTTCTGTTCTGGTAGTTCTTGATTCCATGAATGTTAGCAAAAGCTTCCTTGACCTTTACCACTCCAACACTTCCAATGAACATCTAAGCCTTTAATTCGTTCTACTGAAACTATTCTTACCTGGAATAAGTAGATTGTCTTCTAGTCTTCCCATTACAACTTGCCTGATTAAGATAGATTGAAAGAAAATATAAGAATTTTACATATGTAATTTGAGTGTTTGTTGTATTTTTTTATTAGGATTCTATCAATTGTATATTAAATTGTATATTATAGTTAGCTCTAACTATTCCTATTTCTATTTCATCCTATTGTCCTTACAAAATTCCAAGTTGATGTCATTTCAGTATGGTTATAAATTCACAGCCTTTTTTGTTGTCCATGAGATGAAAATGTTATAGTTTTGTGACCTTAGTAAGAAGACTGAATAAGCAGTGCAACCAAAGTTGGTGGTTGGCAAACCATAAAGACCCTGTGGTCACCAGAGAAGGAGGTACATTTGTATCCTTTTCCTCAACTGTAGTAACCTTGTATGCTTTAGTTTGAACAAAATAATACACTGGAGTGGTGTATGGGAATAAATGTGTGCTCTATGGAATTATGTCTATCAGTTCTCTGTCCTTTCTGTGTGTCCTATCTCAGTAATGTTGTACCTGCTCCATAGTTGCGTGTGCGTGTGCGTGTGTGTGTGTGTGTATGGCATAAAGATATACTTTTTCTGATTATAAGAATAAGATGTTGCTACTAATAATCTAGAAATCTAGATTTGGCAAATACAATGATTTTTGGCATCTGCTCTAGTAACAATATAATCTATAACACAATGAAGTACTTTAGTTTCATTACGTAACAAAATAAAATATTTCTTGCTTTAGCAGGTACAAAGGAAATACTGAGGGGCTCCTGGGTGGCTCAGTCGGTTGAGCGTCCGACTTCGGCTCAGGTCATGATCTCACAGTTTGTGGGTTCGAGCCCTGCATCGGGCTCTATGCTGACAGCTAGCTCGGAGACTGGAGCCTCCTTTGGACTTTGTGTCTCCCTCTCTCTGACTGTCCCCTGCTCATGATCTGTCTCTCTCTGTCTCTCAAAAATAAATAAATAAATAAATAAATAAATAGGAAATACTGAGGATGATTCTTTGTCTTCTCTTTGGATCATATTGAATCAACAAGATACTTACAGACATGGAAACACAAAATGTGTTATACTAATAGCTGAAATAAAGATAAAAGATATAGTGATAAAAGGAGAGAGAAACAAGCACTAAAGTATTTAACACGGTTTCACAGATAACCTACATTTTATTATTTTTCTTCCTTTGTTGAAATAATTACTTCAATAATTATTTTTAAAGAAAATCAGAAGTTGATTCGTATTAGTTTATTAATACTTACTCAACTAGTATTTCATTCCCTTACAGATTTGCCCGTTTATGTTCTCTGACTTACCTGATTAAAAGAATGACTCTCATGGAAGATCAGTGACTTGTAAGATTATCTGATCAGTGGCCCTTTTAGGTCTCAAGTCAACATCCCTAAATTCCCAGTCTAGTGATTCCTTCTCTATATGGCTAGAGTTATGTAAAACTCTAGTTATATAAAAACGTTCCTCACCATGACATAGGAGATTTAGCAGACAAATGTCCCTTTTCTTTTAACTGCACTCAAGATTTATGGAAACAGGAAAGGGTAAGCAATATTTTGGGACAAAGTAATTTTATTGATTCAGACTATAGAGTATATCTTCTTTTCCGGAAGTAGGGATAAACTTGGTACCTCACAGATACACTTTTGTGAGCAGTAGGGCTAGGAGATATAACTGTAAATGTACACCAAATGAGACTTAACAAGTCCTTATGAAAATTGAGTCTTTTAATTTCTGGCTATATTTGCATCAAAATCTAACCAAATTTATTGGTTCTATGCAAAGTAGGAATAATTTGTATCAACATATGCAGCAATATCTAGTAGGTAGAATGAACAAGGGTTTTAGAGAGGTGGTTTGAATCCCATCTCAAATCCCATTTCTGCTACATATGAACTTTTCATAAGTTTCAGTTTTCTTACCTCTATACAGGGAATAACAGGACTGATATTGCAATATTGTTAGAAACATTATAGATAATATATGAAAATGTAGAGCGTAGTGCTGGTACAGAGTAAACCTTCCTCTGTGAGCAGTATTGTTATTATTCTTATTCATAACATTATTAAATACATGATAAAACCACAACTTGCTCTCAGATTGGCAATGTGTCTTGTTTTGCAAATATGAAAACAGTAATTTTTTTCTTCACCTTATATAGAAAGAAACCTCAAACCTGAGAAACATTTTTATAAAATGAATTTTTATTTTGAACCTAGAAGGCTTAGTTTCAGACCAATTAGCCTGGTAAAGATAATGTTGTCAACTGATATTTTTAAAGCAAGTGTTTCAATGTCTAATCAAGTTGCAGTGAACATTATCTGTCAAAGTGGGGTATGTTCTTTGTTTCAATATTAACAAAATGAGGTATTGAAAAAAGAGGTTTGGATTTGAGTATATTACTTTTCTTTTTACTTTGGAAGCTTTTCGGTTCCTTTTAGAAGTAGAAACTTTAAAAATATGAAATGGGGACATAATTATAAAGCTGATGTATACATTTATTCATAAAAGAGTAATAAGGAATGTATATAACGATCAGCATTATAAAGATTTTGTACATGAGCCAGGTCTTCAATCCTCTTTTGGAAATGTTACATTGTGTGAATTATAAAACTGTGTATTCAACATAGATTCTTTTGTGCAAGTGGTCGCTATTAAAAATATTTTAAAAGCATTATGGTAATTCTTAATCACTAGTTATTTTTTCATACTCTAAAGAAATCAGAGGCATTGCTGATAGAATTAATGACACGAGAAACAATGGTAGGATTTGAGCTCCATTCAGACCACCCACACCTCGCTAAAAGAAATAGTACAACCCTAACAAAGTAGTTATTATCCCAATCAAACACTGAACATGAGGTTCTATTAGTACATATATAGCTAACTCTAATTAAAACACCGTGAAAACTGTATAATGAAATCACTTTATTCTGAAATGTGTTGGGAGGGTGGAATTTAATCCCTTAAAATTCTTAAAATCAAATGTATGTCCAGAATACATAGCAAGAAAACTGATCAGAGGGTGTCTGGGAAATGTGTTTTTTAATAGTTCTGTCTAATGTCATTGCTTGCCTAAGTGTAAACTAGTTCTAACATCTTTCCAAAGCAAAGTTTTGGGAGCTTATGTGTTTGAAAAGTACTTTTAATGGATTGCCTGCTTTGTTTATCCTTGGCTTAAGACAGAAGCATCCTGACATTTACATTGCTATTTTCCTGCTTTCAAGGATGCTAACAAAAAATTGTCTTGGCTTAGGTTAGTTTGAAATTGTCCTCTGAACTTCTTCCAGGCCATTCCAGGTATCTTGAGAAGGACTTCCTTTTTTATGTACCTGCCCCCACAGATTTTATAAAGACACAAAACTAGGGGCACCTGGGTGGCTTAGCTGGTTAAGCCTCTGACTTTGACACAGGTCATGTTCTCATGGTTCGTGGGTTTGAACCCTGTGTTGGGCTCTGTGCTGACAGCTCAGAGCCTGGAGAGTGCATTGGATTCTGTGTCTCCCTTTCTCCCTCTCTGCCCCTCCCCCACTCGCATTCTGTCTCTGTCTCTCTCAAAAATAAATAAACATTAAAGAAAATTAAAAGTTTTAAATAAGGACACAAGCCAGAGACTCACACACATGTACAAGCACATACACACACTGTCCCTCAGCTTGCAAATAGGTAGTGTTCGCCAAACTCCTGATTAAGGCCATTGTTTGGAACTAGTATGTATCTTCCAAAAGAAATAATATTATAAACGTAGGTGCTTACATAGCACCCAACAGACTACTTACCCGTGATATAGCTGAAATACCACACATTTAGAAAGAACAATGGGACAATATTACAGTATAACCAGTAATTTTGTTTTAAGCCTAATAATTAGCTTTTAATTTATTTTAAATGATGGTGCTTGAGGATGTTCACTTTCCTAGAGCTCCGTTCTGCCAAGAGCCAGCATTAAATATGGGCTCATGCTTGTTTCCTTCTCAGTTCCCTACATCCTCGAATCAAAACAACTGCAATATAAATGCCATAGGTGGATCTCCAAATCTTCTCTCGAAAGTCACACCAAATTTCCTAACCCTTGGTAAAATCACCCTATAATCACATAAAATCATAGTTAATAGTGCAGCAATGTAAATGTCTGTCTGTTTATATGTATGTATGCACATCTTATAATGGGGAAGGAGGCAAACCCTTACTAGCTTTTGCTGTTTAACTGCTGACTCTTTAAATATGTAGAGGCTAAACATGGGATTTTATCCAGATAACCTATTCCAGTGTATGAATGTGAGGTCATGCTGATATATTTCATATGCATACATTGCCTATTAATAGAAAACCTTTGCCAAACATAGTTTGGCTGAGGACAGTTTTAACAGCTCGTGATTTTCTATTGGTACACTAAAAGTTGAAGATCAAAGACCTTCTGGGGTGCCTGGGTGGCTCAATCAGTTAAGCATCCGACTTTGGCTCAGGTCATAATCTCATGGTTTGTGGGTTCAAGCCCTGCGTTGGGCTCTGTGCTGACAGCTAGCTCAGAGCCTGGTGCCTGTTTCAGATTCTGTGTCTCCCTCTCTCTCTGACCCCCTCCCCCCACATTCATGCTGCCTCCCTCTCTCTCAGAAATAAATAAAATATTAAATAAAAAAAAAGATCAAAGATCTTCTTATGTCTGTGCAGCTTCATACACTTAAAGGAGGGAGCAATAGCCAGTGCTTTCCTATTTTTAAGACTTTTTAGCCTGGTATGGGGCAAATGAAGAAAGGGGTAGAGGGACAGAATAGCAGCCTTAAGAACGCAGACCCTTTAAGGATTTAAAAAATTTGTGACAAGGTTAAAAATTTTGGGGAGATTTTCTAAAATAAGCAAGAAAAATGCATATTCTATAAGATATTAAATTTCAAAGCTGGTGCCCTAATCTAAAAAGGTGGTTCAAACTTCAAAATTTAAAAGGGAGAGTCTGCCCCCAAAAGACTATGATGCTTGTAATAGTGGTTCCTGAACATATAAAGAATGTGGTTTGGGGCATGTAGGTGGCTTAGTCGGTTGAACGTCCAACTTTAACTCAGGTCATGATCTCATAGTTCATGAGTTTGCGTCCCAGGTCAGGCTTTGTGTTGGCAGCTCAGACCCTGGAGACTGCTTCAGATTCTGTCTCCCTCTCTCTCTGCCACTCACCCTGCCTTGTGCTCTGTCTTCCTCTCTCTCTCTCTCTCTCAAAAATAAATAAGCATCAATAATTTAAACAAACAAAAAAATGTGGTTTGAAAGAAAGCTTTCCTACTGGAAAAGGTTTGTCATTTAGAGTGTGTCCACATTTACTTTGGACATATAAATATTATATTTACTCTTTTTAAAAACTCTATGTCTAATTCTATCCTCTCCCAACGTTTTTCTTTTCTGTGGGATCTTACAACCCCTCAATATGCAAACTTTTAGCAAATGTTTAAGGGGAAGGACTATATAATAAAAATTAAAAATGAAAAAGAAAATCTTTTCACCTGTAGTGACTCTGGGGAAACAGAACATGTGTTACAGAATTTTTAAATGTTTATCCTTCGGTTAAAATACATTGAAGGAAGAAGTTTGGAACCCAGAACACTATCAAAGTCAGAAGTAAAAACAGCAGAATGGTATAAAATTACTTTTATTTTATAACATTTGTATAGAATTCTATAGTTTGCCAATTATCTTTTTACATTTTATTTTCATTTTACCTAATTTAATCCTAGTATTTTATCTAAATGTATCCCAATATTAATAGTCCTTTGAGGTTTTCTATTCTTGTTGAAGAACTGACCTTGAGAGTTCCTTAAAACAAATTTTCCTATTCAAACCCCTTCTTACTTTTATAAATAATAAAATTTTTATAAATCCCAAACAATATCATCATTGCATGATGTTCTTAATTCTGAAAGCAATTCTAGGAAAAGTAGCTGCTGATGGTAAAAGGCAGTATTAAAGTATACTGTATGGCAAAAGAGCAAAGGCAATTCAATGGAGAAAGGATAGTCTTTTCAACAGAAAGTGCTGGAACTAGTGCAGATCCACATGCAAAGATAATATATCTAGACATAGATCTTCCATTCTTCATAAAAATTAACTCAAAATTGATCACTGACCTTTTATAAAATGTAAAACTATGAAACTCTTAGAAGACAACAGTGACCTTGGGTTTGATGACACATTTTTAGATACAACACCAAAAGCACAATCCATGAAAGAAAAATTGATAAATTGGATTTCATTAAAATTAAAACTTCTGCTTCACAGAAGAGACTGATAAGAGAATAAAAGGATTGGCCAGAATCTGGGGGAAAATACTGCAATATACATATTTGATCAAGGACTTGTATCCAGAGTATAAAAAGAACTCTTAAAACTCAACAATACAAGACAAATAACTTAATGGGTAGGCAAAAGAATTGACAAGACACTTTACCAAAGAAGATACACAGATGGAAAACAAGCATGTGAAAAAATGCTTGACATCATATATCAATAGAAAATTATAATTAAAAAAATGAGATACCAATAGTCATCTATTAGAATGGCTAAAAACCACAATACTGAAAACAAATGCTGGTGGAGCAACCAAAAATTATTTTCTAATTTTGCTAAGGAGAAGGCAAAATAGTACACTCACTTTGAAAATTAGTCATACCATATGATCTAGCAGTTCTGCTTCTTGGTCATTACCAGAATGAGTTGAAAATGTACACCCACACAAAACCTGCACATGAACATGAATAGCGGCTTTATTCATAATTGCCAAAATTTGAAACAAAATCTAGTGCCCTTTAATAGGTGAATAGATAAGCAAACTGTAGTATATCCATACAATGAAATCTTATTCAATGATAAAAATAAATTAATATAGAAAAGACCCAAATTCATATTGCTAAGTGAAAAAGCTAATCTGAAAAGGTTACATATTGTATGATCAAACAATAAGGACATTCTGGAAGAGGCAAAACTGTGGAGACATGAAAAAGACCAGTGGTTGCCAAAGGCTCAGGGAGAAAGGAGTGAGAGATAAATAGGTGGAACACAGATTTTTAAGGCAGTGAAATGATTCTGCATGATATAATAATGGTGGAAATGCATCATTACACACTTAATAAAAATCCATGAAAATTAAAATATAGATAGTAAACCCTAACATAGACTATGAACTTTAGTTAGTACTAATGTAACAAATGTACCACATAATAGCAAGATGTTAATAATAGGGAAAATTGTGCCTGTGGGTGAGGGAACTCGTGTGAGTGTGTGTGTGTGTGTATGTGTGTGTGTGTGTGTGTGTGTGTATGAAGGCTTATATGAAAACTGTACTTTCTGCTCAGTTTTTCTCTAAATCTAAAACTGCTCTAAAAAGACTATCTTTTTTTGGTGGGGACAGGGAGGTATATTGTAGTAGAGAATGAATAGTTTCACTGGGTGAGACTGCTTACCCTGCCTTTGCAGAATAATAACTAAAGGGAGTTAAAGAGAATCAAACAACAAAACAGATACTATAAGCTCCCATCTCCAGACAACACCAGTTCCTGGGAGTAGTGGAGTAGTAAAGAAAGTCATAGTAAAGGAAGAGGAGAGATGAAAGATTCAGAATTTTTAAGAATATGCATAATGGGTTCCCTATTCAGGGGCAATAAGTCAAATTTTATATTGTGGGATTTTGATAGTAGTAGTATTTTTGAGATGCTTTGTGGTTTGTAATGTACTTTTACTTACATGGTCCCTGATCATATATATTGTTTCATCTGCTCCTACTGCCTACTAAGCTCAAAATCTCTGACTCACTCTGCAGCTTTTCATTACGCCATTGCAGTCTATCACTGTATTGTTTCCTGCTCCCCTCCCTCAAGGTTAGAATTCCCCTTAATTTGGCCTCACCTCTATAATTAAGGCAGAAAATTGCAAGGGAGCTCCGTGGAGCCTCTTTTATAAGGGCACTAATCTCTCATGCCTTAATCACCTCCCTCAGGTCCCTGTGAGGATCAGGATTCAACATATAAATTTTGGGGGGAAAACATTCTGTCTATAGGCCCCTTAATTTAATTGGCATCCTATAATTCCCCTAAACCCAGATAAATTTGCTCCTTCCCCTAAAAAGTCTTTCTTGTCCACTACAAGATAATGTCTCTCCTCACTGAATCCCAGCAGCACTTCTTACCTGTACTATTCATTGGGAAATTTACTTAAGTATTCTTCAAAATTTTTGATTTATGATTTGCATAGTTTACTTCTTGAATCAAACTCCTTAAAGGTAGGGATCTGACATTGCCAGTTTCTAGCAGTATGCTTGCACAGAGCAATGTTCAACGAGGGTTTATTTATGAGAATGACAACAAGGTTTTACATGCAACATCATAGGATTTCAAAATCTTTCAATCTTCTGATGCCAAAATTTCTTCACATATTCTAAAAATGTTTCAGTGTTTAGTGATACTTTGGTGGAAGCAGTATCCTTTGGGACATGATCCAAATTCCAAATGAAATATTTAGTTTTATACAATGAACTTCTGTCAACAACTTTCTTAAAAAGCAAATTACTTCTGACTTCCTCCTTGTATATTTGATAACAATTGTCATAACACCATCAGGTTTAAGAGGTTCTTACATGAATTATATCTCTAAAAGTTATTTAATACTAGAAAAAATGAACCCTGTTCACCAAATGTTCTTTTATATGACGTAATTAACAATTTTATATTTAATCCATATGGCTAGCATTATAATCAATTTTCCATTTTCTTAAACTACATATGATCTTATCACACTCATTTTTTTTTACTTTGAACATTTTCTTGCCTGTAAAGGAAGAGTTTACAAGGATTGAGAATAGAAATTTTGCTGTGATTTAAAATTTTTTCCTTCAAGAATATTTAGAAATATGAATTGCCTACCAATGGAAACATGAAGTAGGATGATTTGTTATATGTTTCATAAATGAAGTAAAAATGCATGACTCTTTGGATAAAGGTTAGTTAGATAATTCAAATTGAGGCTATCTATTTGTATCTATCTATTGTAATCTATTTGCTGTTGGCATATATATGGATTAATACAGCCAAAGAGAATAATGGCATACATGCATTTCTTTAATAATTGTCATAATAGTTTAAAATAATGCCAAAATATTCAGCCATAAGCTTTCTAGAGTTTGTTACATGAGTTAGAACATTAACACATCAACATTTTGAGGCTTGCACACTGGGATACAAGATATGCTATAATCATATCACTAACGGAGAAGAATCACCTTCTTAATCATTTTAAACTCGAGGCAAGATCAAGATTTCCTTCTCTACTCAAAATGTATAATAAATAAATTTTATTTGAGGGGTAGTACAAAGTTCTCTGGACAGATATCCCAGACCATAGGGGTCTTCTATATTGAGTGCAAGAACCAAGAAAGGCAAATAGTGAGAGTCTACTATATATCATAATATATAAAACTATATTCTTAATGTAGGATTTTTATTAATTTCTGAATTTTTTATACATTAAAAGTAAGGGAAATTTTTATATTCTAAAAATATAATGTTCTTTTTCAGAATAAGATATTTTAAATAATGTTGAATTTAATAATGTGGTTTAATTGTTTCTTTAGCGATTTTTATACCTACCATACACTATATTTTATTTGGGTACCTTGTTCAATTTGTTTCCCCATCCCCACCTCAGAAATGTAACCTCATCAGGGAAGGTTATGTCTCTGGTGCTTACAAATATCTGGCATAATACATTAACGTTTTCCAAAGTCTTATAATACAGAATACATACTGTTAGAAGAAATGATATAAGGATTTTAAAAGAGAATTTGAGTTTAAAAATCATTAAGAGAAATCACCGAATATCAGAAGTAGGAAAGGATTCTTATTTTAAACAGGTCTCATTCCACTATCTCATTTTATAGATGTATAAATTAAGATGCAGAGAAATTAAGTGGTTTGTTAGATCACAGAATTTTGGTGGTAAAGGGCACCTTAAATCTTGTATAGTCAAAATACTCAGGTACTTAAAGTTACCTAGCCTACACTTTAATACCTGCCCTGATACTGAGTTCACTACCCTATAAAAGCATCACGTTTAGAGTTTTAAGAACACTACTTTCCAGAAACTTCTTTATTATATGTAATTAAAATCTGTATTCGTATGTTAATTTTCTAGTCTTAGTTATGTCCTTTGGCCATGTATAGTATGTCTAGTCCATGGTATTTTTAATTTATATTTATTTGTATATTATATATACAATTATATACATATACAAACAAACACACAGAAACATAAACTGATATAGTGCAAATGTCTAAATTTGAAGTCTTTTATGAATGAGGGCTCTGGGCCAAATATTTTTTCTGCCTCACTATTCCTCCAACACCTCTTTATCTCCTGCCTTTACTCACATACTCACATAAATTTATATTCACACAGGACACACACACACAAACACACACACACACATATACATATATTAAATTGTTATACACATACACACATCATATATGCATCTATTACACAGAAAGTTGTGTGTATTTATATTTTATGTCTTGTAGAAAAATAAAAGACTTAAATAAGAATATGAAGAGGTGCCTGGGTGGCTCAGTTAAGCATCTGACTGTTGATTTTGGCTCAGGTCACAAAATCTTACATTTTGTGGGTTTGAATTCCAGGTCAGGCTCTGCACTATCTCTGTTTCTGTCTCTCTCTGTTAAAATCTTTTAAACTCCATTTTCCCTCTAAAAGTCAAAATTGAATCCCCCTTCCATATCAAAATTTGTTTATTAAAATATTTACTAAGATTGTTAAAATATTCCTAGGAATTACTCTGTTGTGACCTCTAACCCATATCTCTAGTCCCCTGGCTGTTTCAGGATCCATTAAATCCTACTCTTTCCTGAATATTAAACTTATTTCTCTTTCCCTTAAAAGGTAACTTCTAAAATTAAACACAAATGTGGTCTTACTAGGAAGAATAGTATAGGCTTATTTTCTGATTCATTCAAAAAATGTATTTTTCCCAATACAACCTATAATTCCATCTGGTTTTACACTAGCCATATTATGTCTGACTCATATTGAACTTAATGTCAAAAAAATTCTTTGTCATTTTCTATATGATGCTGTTAAACCAATGTCCTTTATTCTATGCTCATGCAGTTGAAACGTTCTTTGGGGGAGAATGGTCCTGAAATTGTACACATGATAATTACTCATAACTACACATAGTTATTATTAAAAAATAGTGTCAGTTCACAGAAGGTACATGTTCTGAAAGTTAAACAAAAATTTAATTGAGGGGCATAAACATATAAATGTTGGGACACATATCTTACCTATAAAAACCTGGTGGCACTTGCTTCACCAGGAAGCTTTTCTCCATGTCTTGGAGAATGTCATTCAGCATCCGGACGCGGATTGGAATTCTCTCCTTGGGATCATTAGCAGGACGCATCTCATCTGACTGGAAGAGTTCAGTACTCTCCCGCAGGCGTGAGGCCAAGGCTAGCAGTTGATGAGTGTTGAGTTGATCACCTGGTGAAGATAAATGAGTCCATCTCAGAAGAGACATCTTAAAAGGAGCAAAATAAGCACTTTGCAATCATGATGTTAAAAAGGAAGATTCAACATCAGTTAAACTTTTATAATGTATTAATTCCACCAAAAACATTCTGTCTAAACATTATATTCTAAGAGCATAAAGATTATATTCTACTAAGAGTACTAAATTTATTGCTACCACTACTGCTACTAATAATAATTACTACTACTGGGACACCTACATGGCTCAGTTGGTTAAGAATCCAATTCTTGGTTTCAGCTCAGGTTGTGATCTCATGGTTTTGTGGGATAGAGCCCACATTAGACTCTGCGCAAACAGCACAGAGCCTGCTTGGGATTCTCTCCCTCTCTCTATGCCCCTCTCCACCTCTCTCTGAAAGTAAATATATAAACAAAAAAATAATAATTAATGCTACAATAATAATACTAGTAAATTGAGACACTGCTACTAGGTTCCAGGAATAATACTGAGCACTTGACATATTTATTTCATTTAATATTCACCAAAGTTTGCATTGTCATGTTTATTTCATGGAAGCTGAGAATTAATTCAAGCCAGAAAATTCTCTAGGTCATCAGACAAGTAAATGACAGGCCAGAATTAGAAGCCTGATCTTTCTGACTCAAAAATTCATGCTTTTCATGGATTATACTGTATTTCTGGGGGGAAAGCTATTTTAAAAGCTTGTTCTTCTGAGAACAAGAGATATGTTCCTGTATGTTGTGATGTGTCTATGGTCTCTTTGCTTTCCTAAAAGTTTCCTGTAATTTGAAGTTGAAACACATCTTTGATTTGAAAATACTATCCTATGTAGTATTTGTCTTGTTTTGCTCGGGGGATAATTTTTGCTTTTTTGTGGTTTGTTTATATTTGTTTGTGTAACTTACTGGAAGTCATTTTGATGTGAATGGTGGTAGTAAACACAGGACATTCCTTTGACTAAGAGCAAGACAGCACCCATAGAGTGATTATGGCCACAACCTTGGAGCCAGACTACCAGAGTTCAAATCCCTGCTATACCACTTAGTAGCTGTGTGATGTTGGGGTAAGTTACTGAGTCTCAGTGTCCTAATCTATAAAATGAACAAAATAACAGCATCTGCTTTATAGATTTTTTATGAAGGCTAAATGGTTAATATTTGTAAAGTGTTACAAAAGGTATTCCTCTACAGGTAAGCATTTCCTAGCTGATGTGACTTAACACCTTGTTTAAAAAGCATTCCTTTATGGTGCCATGAGAAGTGCATTTCCTTCTCATCTTCTTCCTGATAATCCCCACTCTTTAAGTCAGTCTCTGGGTAAGGCAACAGTTAGTGGTAGTGCCGTTTTCAGGAGCAAGGTCAGAAACTCAATAAAGAGAATTATGTAATGTCAAGGTGATGAAAAGAACGGACCTAATAAATTGAAACTGGCTGTCCTGAGAGCATGGCATTGAGATAAGCAGATGAAGAGGCCATCTGGGACTTTTGCCTGGGAAACTTTCAGACACAAGGGAAAGATCACGAAGGGAACTTCTTTCCAAGTGAAGTTCAAGTGTTACCAGCTCCCCAAACACTTGATATTTGTGAAAATGCAGATTCCTACACTTGCTGAATCTCTCTCACGGTAGAGTCAAGGAATCTCTATGCTACCCAGATTATTACACACATTTTAAAGTTTAAGAGGTACTGTAGGCAGGTGATGTGCTAAGAAAAAAAAAAAAACTAGGTTAGAATCATAGCTGGTATACAAAATATGTCTATCATAGATTTACTAAGCCAATATAGTGATGTTTGTTGTCTTTCACCTTCACTTGATGGGGACTATTTCATATGCCAATTTCTTTAGAAGCCAGCATAGTTCTGACACTTAGTAATTATTTACTAAATAAATAACAGATTCAATAAAATATTTTTAGAAAAAATCCAATAACCAAAGAAAATTCTGTAGAAATAATTTGTTTTCATGAGAGCTATAAAGAGATAGCTACATTTATAAACTTTCTGTTCATTGAAATTAATGATATGAACAAACTCAATTGTAGGATTTCATAGTTTTTGGCATTTGGATGTTTTCAAAGTACATTATATACTCCTTAATTATCTTGTTTGATATCACAGCAAAGCTTGAGATTGTGAGAGGAGAAAACTTTGGTCATTGAGAAAATTTAGCACCCTAAATCACAACTATAATAATAATGCCATTTTATAAAGATATGGTTTTTCTTAAATTACGATGTTTCACTGAAGTTAATACATGGGGAACTTACAGGAAATATCTTTGTACAAGGAAAGAAGAAGATGGAAAAGGCACATTTAGATTATACTGGAATTGAAAGACTGAACAACAGAAAAAACAAGTTCAACATCCTTGAGAGTCTTCCATTTAAGAAAGAAAAATCTGTTCTGATCTAACATACACTATAGAATTGAAGACATTACTACTGAATCAAGGGAGACAAATTGTACCATTCTACCTTATTTAGCTTTAAATGAATTTATCTTTCTTGGTGGTGAGAATGTAGAGAACTGACAGCTTTAAGAACTTTCTTGTTCCAGAAAGAATCCTGATAGTGGAAACCTGCCATCTACACCATACCCATCACATCATTTTTAAGGTTACAAATTGAAAAGTAGCTTTACTTTCAATGTTCACTCAATCATTTGTATACATAACTGATGTTCCAAAGATTCCTAATAGCCATTTTAATGCCAATTAGAGCTTGTTGTCCATTTAAATAAGAAAGTAACATCACCAAATCCAAGTAAGCTGAGACCCCACATATTCCTGTTAGAATGTCAGCTCTGTGAAGGAAGAGATTACTGTCTAATAGTTGTGTTCACTACCACTTCCTCAGACACAACCTATGTCTGGCATATCATTGAATTATCTATTTTACCACAGTAACATAGCATCTGTAACATTTCTATCCTTATCTGCCTTGTCTCCCTCCTTTCCTTGACTGAGAAGAACCCCACGTGATGTTTTATCTCTTTGTATCTCCAGATGTTAGCACGATACCTGAGATATGGTAGTCATTTATTAAAAATTTTCTTGAGTGAATTTTGAACTATAAGATAATGTTTTGAGATATGTCCTGAATAATGCCTATAAAGTCACTTAGGGAAATGTTTTACATATAATGAGCATCAACTAATGTTGCTAAAAATCAAGAAGAGTTGCAAAGGAAAAGAAAAGAAGCTATTTTAGGGTAATGATAAGTTAAATTAAACTAAATTGAATTAAAATATGGTCTGCCAATAACCCATAAAAACTAAGAATATATAAAACTTCATTTAAGGCACAGTGAATGACAGAAAACAGAGAACCAATTGAAGCTCTTAAGAGTTCAGGTTTAATGAGTAGTAAGTCCATATGACCAAAGAAAATGAACTGGGAGTTAAAGATTTCTCTTAGAGAAAGTTAATACATTTATCTTGAAGTTTTATGCACATGGAGTCTAAAGACCAAGGTTTTGGTATCCAAAACAGATAAGAGCCTCATCTACTTAATTATTATCAGTGTAGCATTGATTGGATTATGTAATATTACTATTTTTCAGCTTCCTTGGGGGAAAATGCAGAAAATGGTTATTTCATTTTCCAAGCATATAAATAACTACATTAATGGAAGTTACTATTATCAGAGTACACAGTCTTAAGTATAAATTACTACCAATGCATTTTTAAAAGACATGTCCAAAAATACCATAACTAATTATTTTATTCTCAGAGCTACTACTTTTTCTTAAATTTTCTCCACAACTGTACAACACTCCTCCCTGTATACATGTCAATAAAGATCCCTAATCTTATTTTGTGGTGCTTACTAATCTGGAGCCATTTTTTTCTTTCCATGAGCTGCATCTCAAACTTCTGGATAACAAGGAAAGAAATAATATAAAGGGTCAAGGAATTAAACAGCCAACCTTCAAAAATTATCTTTTTACATCTTTGCCTCTGCTGAAAAGCCAACTATTAATAAGTTTTTATAGCTTAGCAGACCATACCAATTTGTGATGATATTGAATATCAATCTTAATATAATGCAAAATAATGGAGACTGCTTAGTGAAATTATCTTGATATTATTAAAAAAACAATTGAAATGTACTTCTAAATTTCAAACAGAAATAATACATTTTTCCTTTGTCTCAAACTAAAATACAAATGTATTTTCAGTAAATAACTTACTGAGTCCTATTTTGTGTACTGTCCCATAAGTACTGGGAGAAAGGGAAAGACATAAAATTAAATCTCTAACCTTAATAGATTCCTAATCTGGTTTGAAATAGTCCACAAATGAAGAATAAATAAGGATCAAATAAAATAAATGCTCATGAGGATGACTGAAAAATATTCTAAGTAAATCCAGGGAAGAAGTGAAACTTGAGAGTCAAAAATTGCCCAGAAATCAAGGGTATCTAAAATGGAATTCTTGGAAGTTCTGGGACTCTCCCTACTTTAAAGCAGTTGAGGATGTTCCATCCATAAACAACAATATTAATTGCACTAATTAATCCCTTCTTATTCCCCAGTTCTCAGCCTTCTAGAAGATGAATTTATCTATAACTTCAGCCCTTCCATTTTTTCATATTTTTATACAAAGAACAGAGCTGGATATTATAAGCAGTAGTAATGTTAACTGGAGAAAAGAGAAAAAGGTGGGAGGGAGAGAGGGAAGGAAGGAGGAAGTACAAATCATGGATATTGAGACATTATTGAGATCTATGGAGGTCAGTTCAAGAGAGGCTCTAGAACATACTGAAGGAAACATATTCCTACTCCTGCCTTCTAGCCAATCATCATATTGCAGCATTCTCTCTTTCAAGTCATTTGGGAGGCAGTGCGGTATAGTGAAAAGGACAGGGGCTTTGAAATCTGACAGAGCTATATTCAATCCCTAAACCAACCACTTAAATGTATACAGGTGTATACATTTAACACAACTCCTCCTCCCCACCCACCCCCCAAGTTTCTTAATCTCTGAATTGCTCTTAACAATACTCAGTTCAACTCATGTGGCTAGAGTAAGGTTAAATGTCACAATGGATGTAAGACACTTAGCACATTACCTGGGGGCTTTGTCTTGTGACCTCTAAAGTGTCGCAGTGTCCTCAGAAAACTTGTTCCTCCTGAGAACCATTGACCCAAAAACACCTTCTAATAGTAGATCAGAAGCTTACAGGCACTTCATACATGTCCTATCCATAAGGTCTCTAAGACTTCCTGGTAAGACCAATAACTACAGTGCTGTCTGCCCCACAGAATCTATAGATTCTAACCTGCCAGAATCTGGACCGTGTGCAAACTACCTCTTCTCACGATGCCCTTCATATCTGGATGAGTTTCATCTTGGCATAAACTCAAGTGTGTTAAGTTTGTTCCACAACCTCCTACACAAATATATCGCTGTCTTATTTTAAAGAATGATTTTACTACTTACTATTGTGGTTTCTCTTCAGAGTTTTATACTCCAAAAAAGTTTGAAATTTCAGTTTATTTCCATTTTTCTATCTTTTGGTTGTATTTTGTGGCTGTATTTTTAAAGACTCACTCAGTTTCATCTTAAATTAAGAGTGAAATATACTGGTCATACTCTAAAACTACATTTTTATATCAAACAAACCTAGTCTTTTACTTTAATAGTATTTCACAGAACACATTCTTCTATGGATGAGCTTATCACAGTTTTGAAGGTGCTAACAATTGCACATTCATAGCTTAGGCTTCACTGATTTATAGTGACAAGAAAAAGTATGATTTATATTCCACATAACACAGTGGTTAAAAGCAGAACAGAAGATTATTTTGGGGGAAAATGTATGTTACTTAATGTCATCTTAAAAATATCTTGTGGCATCACTAAAGAGAAAAAAAGAAATTGCCAATATGATTTCAGCCAGAGGAAATAACAGTCCTTTATTATTCTACATTTTCTATTCTTCAGGCTGGTTTCTTTAGTATGAATCACAGTGAATCATCTCTGCTGGTTATTTAAAAAAGTTAAACAAATAAAAAAAACAGGTAGAGAATGAAGTGTGGGAGCTAGTGCACTGTTGGTAAATAATCTAACAGTGATTTTACAATGCATTGATAAAAGAATATTATTTAAAAATGCAAATGCCAGAAGGCAGTTTATCCTAACCTAAATAAAAAAGAAATCCTTTTTTGTAAAGGTGCCAAAGTGGCATGCTTACAAGAATAAGATTGACCACTTTTTAAAAAATAGGCAATACATTCTGAAGATTTTCTTATATTCTAATTATTACGCAGTGATCCAGGTAGCCAAAAACAGATGCAAATATGGCAAGACTCTGAACATATTGCATGGAATGAGATCTCCCAACAGCGTCTGTCTGCTTGGTGCCAAGATTGAACCAGGAGCTACTTTTATGGCCCATAGATGCTGTCACTGTGTTACATTTACAACTACATGATCTGGTTATTGGCTGCCTTGGAAAGAGTGAACAAAAGCTTCCTTGAAGGAATTAAATTCATGTGTGGTTTATTTTTTTATCCGTCTCCTCCTGAGGCAGAAAGTTGGAATTGTACATTTAATAACACATATGAGTTTAATTATATTTTGGCTAAGCCACGGAAATGAAAAACAATTTTTTTAAAGCTTGAATAAAATTAATCAGTATGAGGGCAGGGGTGCTTTACTCTCTGTTATAAGCCAACATTAAAAGTATCTTTAGGAGCATCTGGGTGGCTCAGTCAGTTGAGCACTCAACTCCTTATTTTGGCTCAGATCATGATTGCACAGTTTGTGAGTTTGAGCCCTGCATTGGACTCTGTGCTGACAGTGCAAAGCCTACTTGGGATTCTCTCCTTCCCTCTCTCTCTGCCCATCTGCCACTTGATGCACACTTTTTCTCTCAAAATAAGTAAATATTTTTTAAAGTATTTTTAAAAAGCTACTTTAAAATTGTTGCCAGTGAGGCAACCAACACTCATAGGAAATGGACTGTAGTATTATCCTGTCATGGGCATAGTGTTTTATCCTAAGAATACACTTAACGAAAAAAATTCACAATACAATTGACTATTACTATGTTGGGAAAGTAGGAAAATGATAGGAAATCATTATTATATTTCAATCGATGTAATGACACATATAAAATAGGTACTGGGGCACCTGGGTGGCTCAGGTCATGATCTCATAGCCCATGGGTTTGAGCTCTGCATTGGGCTCTGTGCTGATGGTTCAGAGCCTGGAGCCTGCTTTGGATTGTGTCTGTGTCTTTCTCTCTCTCTGCTCTTTCCCCATTTGCACTCTGTCTCACTCACAAAATAAATATAAAAATTTTTTAAATGTTTAATGTTGGTACTTAGAGAAGAAAACTTTACACAAATTTGAAAGACGTATTCAGGGTAATGAAGGAAATGATGACACAGGGAAGCTGTAGGAACAGCAAAAAATAGTGACACAGGAGATAAAAGAAAAGAAAGTATACTTTAAAGGAATACAATAGGGACAACATGTTTAGTATAATAATTAAGGGACATTATTCAATAAAAATATAAATTGAAAAAGAAGTGGGAGGAAAGAAAAACTAGTTTAAGGAGACAAACATTGATAATACAGGATCAGACAGATTTGTTTCAGACTCAGTTATTTGAACTCCTTGTTTGAACTAGATGTGGAATATCAAAATAAATGAAATACAACATTTAATATAGTTATGTAGTCAGAGTAATACAAAAATATACACTGAGGATGGATATTAAACATATTTTTAGGAATTTGCACCCAGTGGATGGCCAGTCTTTCACTGAATTTCTCTCAGTTTGAGCAAACAAGGTAAGCTCTTTCCGAGAGAATGCTTTTAAATTTAAGTCCTTGTCATACAAAGTAGTTATTTCCAGGAATGCCAGTTTGGGTCAAACCACTAGATACCTAACATGATTCAGAATTTCCATGGGAACTAAATCTTTTTTTGGAATTGTTTGGATTTTAGATGGACAGATTTGGATTTTCTTTCAGGAGGGCACAGGGACAAGTAGCTAGTATACCCACACTTTACTATATATACGCTGGTCCAAAGTTGAGATGTTGGTAATTAAAACCAAGATTGGAGAACGATGGGCTGAGGACAAGAATCACACAATTTATTTATTTATTTTTAAAATTTTATTTATCTATTTTGAGAGAGAAAGAGAGCAAAAGCAGGGAGGGGCAGAGAGAAAGGAAAAGAAGAGAAACCCAAGAAGGGTCTTCACTGTCAGCACAGAGCCCAATAGAGGGCTCCAACCTATTAACCATAAGTTCATAACCTGAACTGAAATTAAGAGTCAGGTGCTTAACCAACCAAGCCATGCAGGTGACCCAAGAATCACACAATTTGTAAAGCATATACTTACTTTTTTTCCATTTGGGATATTCATCATAAATTACTCAGAAAGAAGTAATCAGATGGGTCTCAATTACTTGTGATTGTATAAAAGAACCAAAGTGACAACTCAATGTATGAAACTACAGATCTAGCAGAACACAATGTGCTTGCCTCAGTCACAGCATTACCTTGAAATACTATCCATTCTTCTACAATGATGTGATTGGCGCTAATGAATTATCAGAGCTAATAAAAAAACATTAAGAAGTCAGATAAGTCACCATCATCAGTTTCTCAAAGAACAGGAGGAAATTCTGCCAACAATCGTTTTACATTTAGTGAGACAATCAGGAAGTGGCAACAAGACACACAGTTGGAACTTGTTTCCTGCTGAGTCTGTCTTGCACTAAATAAATGTGTACATAGCCAGATCAAATGAAAATGACCTTTACTTTGTTTGGTCATTTGTCGTTTTTGAAATATTATGGCAAATACTTAACATCCAGAATTCCTACAAAGAACAATAGCGGGTGTTAACAGAAATCATCAGAATTATCTAGTCATTAGTTATTTTGAGGTGGTATTTAAAACATTAAAAAGTAGAGAAAGTGAGGAGTAAATTTAGTAAGGTTATTAAATGCTCATCCCTTAGTCAGATTCTAGGTTCAAGGGTATGTTTGTACTTCATTTATTCTTAACACCTGACTCTGCCCTTTGCAAACTGGTACCAGTGTCTTGTGTGTGCAATTTTTTTGGACATAATTTTATTTGCCACAAGTACATCTGAAGCATATCAGTAATCTTATCAGTCACTATTTACACTACATCTCTTAGTAACCACGTATAAATATTCATTCTCTAGCTATTATGTGTTTGGCATTGACCAAATATTAAGAGCCAAGGTCAGTGAGTCAAAGTGAGCTTTCAAGACCATCCAATAAATCAACTCAAACAAATTATTCACTGGTAAATTATCCTTCTTTCTGGTGGTTGTGAGAACAGTAGAGAATGGTCTGCTACTATTGTAAACTAGAGTAATAAATAAGCAAGATGGCCGGTTGTCAAGGGGTAAAAATTACACTGTTGAAAATGCAATCGGGTTTCAGAGACCTTCATACATAAACTCTTTGCAGTAGGGAGAAATAGTATTTTATAGTTTAGCCTTGAAGGTCACTTTTTTTAATAACTATGATTGAGAACTTAAGACTAATCACTGCTAGCTGACATAACAAAATAAAAAAAATATATATAAACAATTAAAGTTTGTATTAAGCAGTAAAACTAGATATTTCATTTAACATGGCACAGGAACTCTGTTTATCTAAATGAAATCATCTAGATTTCACATTAGCACATTACTCTACTTTACAAATAAGGTAATAACTAAAGTAGATAAAATAGAACAGGTACATCAAATTGCCCGCAATTTAGCAAACATTTGAATGATCTTTTACTTTGAAACAGAACAAAGAATTTTGAATCATGATGACTAAAATATAAAAATGTATGGTTTAAAGGTGACAAATTGCATCATTTTCATCAAATATTTATACTCCGGTCACAACAAAAGAAATTTTTTTCCTATATATCTATGTTCTTGACACATTTCGTTTTGCTGTTTTGTGTTCTTAGTATGGGCAAATCTTGAGTCTGGCCCGCATTTTTCTGAGCGAAAGTAGCAGGTAAACCCAAGGAGTTTCACATCAAAAGAAATAAAACTCAAACAAATTCAACAGTCAAAGAAAAAGGTCTTTACCTATAGCAGAAGCAGCCCAATATACCAGCAAGAAGCCAAAATGCTCCTGGTTCAACTGACTGAGAAACTTGATTTTGGGAGCAGTTCATTGAGACTTGGTAGCATCAGGCTGTAGTAGAAATCTTTGTAGAATGACTGTGGCTTCCCCTCACCCCTCCTTGTACTGACATGATTCAGATATAACTATTAAAAAAAGAATTATTAACCTGGCCTATTTTCAGAACATTTTCTGTACCCTCTTCCTTTAACCTAAAACCTGGCTCTCCCCTAACAATACTGCTTGGACCCCAGTCCTCTCAGGTGTGGTTCCTTTTCTCATAGGCTTTGTACTGCTAGCCTTAGAAGAACACTAGGAGCTATCTCTGGGTCATTGCTCATTCTTTGAAGATTTTAGCTCCAGGTTTAGTCACTTTCTCTTACAAGAGTACTTCAATCTGAATTCTTGGCAATTTCAATATCCACGTATTCTAGAGTCTCCTTCCCTTAGTCTCTTTTCCTCTGGTGATTGCTTATCTCACTTCCATGGTCATGTTCTCTCCTGAACACTGTGATTACCAATATCTGAGCTTTTTCTATGATCACATTTTTAATAACCCCATTTGCTGGCCAGCAGCAAATGAATCTTTTTAGTCCACTCATTCTCAATTCTTTGATTTCACCAAGAAGTAATATTTATTGATTCTCTTTTCTTTTTGTTCCCCCCCATCATTCCCTTCATTTCCTCATTTTATTTCATACCCATTTATACCAAAGTATCTAGATACTTTGGTCCACTCCCATGAGTGCCCCTTTGCAAATACTCTCAGTTTTAACATATCTAGGTCATTGTGCCTCTTTCATTAGAGCTCTAGCCTGATTAAATCCAACTCTGTCAGTTCTACATCTGAATCACCAGCTGAAGGCTGAATAATTATACTGAATTTTCTCATTAAAAATATATTATTTCCTGGGGCACCTGGATGGCTCAGTGAGTCAAGCGTCTGACTCTTAATTTTGGCTCAGGTCATGATCTCATGGTTTGTGAGATTCAGCCCTGCTTCAGGCTCTGTGGTGGCAGTGAGAAACCTGCTTGGTATTCCCTGTCTCTCCCTTTCTCTCTGTTCCTCCACTGCTCATGCATGTGCATGCATGCACTGTCTCTTAAAAATAAATGAACATGTGTGTGTGTGTGTGTGTGTGTGTGTGTGTGTGTATTTCTTCTGAGCTCCAGTGCTGCCCCAAATATAGGTCTACCTCATTTTATTGCACTTTGCTTTACTGATTTTCATAGATACTACATTTTTTACAAATTGAAGGTTTGTGGCAACCCTACATCAAGCAAGTCTAAGACAGAAGCTTGACAAAAGTGGAAAGGATGGAAACTGTATAGAGATCAACTTAAATATACCCAAAACAGAGCAATCCAAGGCTACTTCATATGGGAACAAGTAACTCTAAATAGCTCAAGGGCTTTGAGAGTTTTACAGCCAATATAATAAAAGTCATAAGAATCACTGAGGGGGGAGAATTGTGTTGTAGTATTCTTCAGGTTAAGAAGCAACCCCAGTAGTCAAAATTAAAAAAAAAAAAATAATAAAGTTTTTAGATCCAGTAAAAATTTGACTGTTAAGAATAAATCATTTTCTAAGAAAAATAAAATAATAATCCATTTTCTAAGGATTACTGCTTTAGTTCTTAGATAAAATATTTGCTTTTGTATTGAGTTTATGTCTAAAAATCACACATAAATATCTGACAATTAAATGTATGACTCAAAGAGGAGGAAGGTATATTCTTTAATTACAATATTGTTCTTTATATTTGGTTAATGAACAAAAATTATAAGCCTAGTTGAAAAATTTGTATGTAGATAAAGGGGAAATGAAGGTAAGATTAGAATTCTGCAGAAACAGATCTATTCAAACATGAAGGGATTGAAATAGAAACTATGGAGATAATTGTATTCTTGTCACCCTTAATCTAGGATGAGCTGACACTTGAGAGAAATAAAATGGGGCCTATACTTCAGAAATCAATCCCAAAGATTGATTTGGGTCAATCTTATTTGAATTGATTGAATGCTAGATATGAACATATCTACTTACTTATTTATTTGGAGAAATATCTAAACTACATTTTTCCATGAGGAAAATGATAACAGAAGTTTGAAATTACAAATCTCCTATTTCTTCTAAGCCCTTCTCATGATCATCCTCTCTAGGAAGGGAGTCACTGCATTGCTGTGGCTAATAAGATAGCATATACTTTTATCCATCACTTGTTAACAATTAGTTGAGCAATCTTTCATTTGCTAAAATTACTATAATTCAAAGAAAAATTACCTTTAAGACTGTTTTGAACTTCTAAAGCTACATCAAGAGCATTAAAGGGCAGAACTGGTTCGTTGGCAATTTGCAAAATCACTTCTCCTGAGAGCTGAAAGAAAAAAAAAAGATGGTAGCATTCAGTGTTAAGGGTTTGTGATTTGTTTATTTTTCATTACTTCATGCATTCTTGTATAACCACAGTAGCAAAACACAGAGGGCAAAATATTCTTTTATACGATACATTTTCCTTTTAAACTTTTTTTTGTTTTTATTTTTCTATAAAAAAAAAGAAAAAAAAACCCATAGTATTTTTCATGTCTCAAAGTAGCATAAAGGAATATAAGATTTTCTTTCTTTTTTAAATTAAAATATTAAGAAATAGTGCCTTAATTGAAGAAGTTGTAATACTTAAACTTTAAAAAAAGTCCTTATAAAGCAGTTCAGAATGTTACACAATAAAACAAACAGTAGAGAGAAATATAACTGAAAATCAATATTTGGTTATGAGACTAAGTAAAACTCCAGACAAAGTTAATGATCAATTTATTTCATTTAAAATACAATTTAGCCTGAACAAACTGATGGTTACAGAGGGGAGGCCGGTGGGGGGGATGGGTGAAATATGATGGGATTAAAGAGTGCACTTGTTCTGATGAGCGCTGGATGTTGTATGTAAGTAGTGAATCACTAAATTGTACACCTGAAACTAATATTACAGTGTAGGTTAACTAACTGGAATTTAAATACAAACTTAAGAAAAAAACAAAATGCTGTGTTGTTTTCATTTGGAAACTAGAAAAGGTATATAATTTATTCTAAAAAATTCCATTAAAATCTTAGTTATTTTCCTTAATGCTTTACTCTATTTCTAATTACTCTTCCAAAATCTATAAGAACCAGGATATGAGGGCGATCTGGCTGTGACATCTGTCATCCCATTGATCGCCAGGGTTGATTGGGCTCATCTGGCTGGCTAGGCGGGTGTCTCCTTCCTCCATCACCGCTCCATGTGTGTCCCTCCCAAAGCTCTGCGCTGGGTTGAAGAGGACGACCTTCCCCGATAGAGGAGGACCGTTCTTCTGTCAAGGGTATATGAGTAGTTGTGCTCCCCTGCTAGAACCTCCAAACAAGCTCCCAAAATCTATCAGAACCAGTATTATGTATATATCTCTGAGGTCAGTGTTTAAATTCAGTTAAAATAATTTTAATGGCATCCCCAAACTCATACCTGGAATTTTTGTGTATATTGCACTCTCCCCCCTCCACTCCCCCAACACCATACTCCAAAACTGTGTTTGGAAACCAACATATTCACTACAGCTGAACTAGCATCTGCTTTATAGACTGAACAAGTCAAATGCATTCATATACATCTCAAAGGAACTTAGGGCTGGCTGCAAATGCCATTGTTACTCTTCCTCTCTCTCAACTGATATTTAATATTTACTTAGGCTTAACAAAGTCCCTACATTTCTAATAACCCTGAAGCTTTCACACAGGGAAGTGTGGCTGTGTTGATGTTATTAATGTACTATGAAATGTTGTTAGTAAATGAAAATATCGTCTTGTGAAATTACACAGGGGAAATTAGCACACTAACTTGAGACATTATGGAACACGTAAAAGATACAACTTACAAGGAAAATGTGATGTTAAATATTCAAATCTACATATTCAACAAGGGTCAGATTCCATTTAATATTTAAAAGTTATAATTTCCAGTTTGCACAATTTATATCATGAAAAAATACAATTCAATTTTATCTTCTTCTAAATACTTGGAGAAAGAAATCTCTTAGAAATAAAGAGGGAGGAGAAATATTTTTGATGTCCTTTTATTTCTTTGAGACATTTTTCTCCGAACTGTAGCAACTACTTATTCCCAATGCCTAAGGTTTATTTGCAGAGTTTTATCTCCAGCACAGTGATCACAAAAATCCTAGGAAACTGCCTACTCTGATTATGCTGTTTTTCAGAGGAAAAGCTTTATCTGCAACTGGCTGATACGAACTCTATCTCTATTCCACCTCACTACATCCAAATCATGTAAGAAATACCAATATTTGGAAATAAATTATTTGTAAAAAGGAATTTTTAAAAAAGATTAAGAGGCATTATAGTTTCTTTTTTTCAATTTGCACTGGATAATAGAAACTACAGAACAGACATGTTTTGTTTACAGTTTTGGAATCTGAAACCACACATTATAAAAGATTAAAATGAAAGAATGCGGAGGGTGGAGAGAGGCAATTCACTTTGTGCTGCTGGAGAAAGTTGTTTTGTTCTGTTTTAAGAGTCATTTCGCAGCTCAAAAAACTGGAATATAAGCCAGCCACCTTGCTATTTGTTTCAGAAAGAACCTGACAACAAATACTGGGACTTTCTAAGGCGCCTGGTCCATGATAGAATGCTTAGGCTAAACTGGGTTTATTTGCAGCTTCATAAGCAAGAGGGAGATTTGCGTAGGTTTTGCCGTGAAGTAAGAAGACAGGAGTCAGACTCATACTCTTCCCATCCACTCTGGAGTCACTTTTTTTCAGGCAAGCCTAGGCAATTATTCCTTATATTTATATAAGGCCCCATTCTTTCCAAAGTGCTTTACACCTGAATATCTCATTTGATTATCTTGACAAACTTAGAGGCAGGTAGTGGGGAAATTAACCCTTTGTTAAAACAGTAAGTGTAACTATAAGCCTATGAGGTTCCAGTCCAGGATGGTGGTATAGGAGGATCCTGAATTTACCTCCTCCCACGGACACACTGAATCTATAGCTACACACAAAACAATTCTCTCTGGGGGGAAAAAAAACAAACCCACACAGTCTGACCATAAACAGTAGCACATCACAATTTCAACTGGGAAAAAAATTCATAGCTCCCAATTTCTCCCTGAAGAGAGAAGGGTTTGGATCCAACACACAGTGCTCTAACTATTAAGACCTCCATCTGAGGTACAGGCACCCGGCACCCAAAAAGTCGGTGAGACTAGGGTCTAGAAGACCTACACACCTATAGAAAAGAAACAGCTCTTAAGGTGCTTGTAAGGACTTGTTGTGAGTCCCCAGGGCTCACTGAAGAGGTAGCAACCCCAAAATGCCTCATCCTCTGAAAGAGGTCTATTTACTTATCTTAAAAGAAACAGCCTTAGAGTCAGGCTTCTAATTTAACACCCATCTAAGGGCCAACTGCAATTCTCTTGAGATTGAGGAGGCTGGCAGGTGCCATGTTTTGCATTTTACCTCTGCCCTGCTCCAGGTCACCCATGTCTCCCTGAAAGGAGCTTGAGCCCATGTCTGGTGCCCTGTTTTTGTGGCGGCTTCCCAGAAGAGGCATCCGTTGAATGCCTGGCTCTGGTGGCCAGTCGGGCTTGACTTTTGGAGTTTGAATTCCCATAGAACTGTAGCAAACAAAGAAACACTTCTTAATCAGTTATCCCTTCAGGGCTCAGTGCAAAAAAGAGCAGAGAGAAATGCCAATCTCCCAGTCTTTCTTTGAAAGAGGCCTATTTGCATACTTTAAACTTGCTGCCTGAGGACTAGGCCTCTGTTACAACAGACATCTAAGAATAGACAGTGATCTTCCCCAGAGAACAGGGAAGCCAATAGGCTTGATCTTAGCATTCTTCCCGTAGCTTGACAATACCAATATCCTCCTGGAAGGAGTTTTTATACATATCTGGTGCCCCAGCTTTTGTAGCTGCCTCCCAGGGGACATACTCCTTGATAGCCTGGCTACCTAGGCCAATGGAGCTTGCATTCACAAGTTTCACAGCACTGTAGCAAAGAAAGACTTCTTAACTGGCTTATCCCTCTAGGGCTCAACACATAGGAAGACTACAGAAAAGCCTTTCTCCTAGTCTTTCCCAGCTAGAGGTTTATTTGCGTACTTCAAAAGTTGCTGACTGAAAGTCTTCTTCCAATCAGCCTGCATCTGGTTGCTGACTGATACTCTCCCCTTTGGGACAAGCTCAACCACTGTAAGTGAATCACAAAGATTTAAGTGACAACCAAGAGCTAGGACCAGGCTGAACAATACAGTTTGTCTCTGATGTGAGACCATTCCATCAAAAATGAAGATAGTATTTGTTTTATATAGTGCACAGGAAGAAACACAGAGAGCAAAGAAAAATGAAAAAACAGAGAAATATGTTCCAAACAAAAGAACAAGATAAAACTCCAGAAACAGACTTTAGTAAAATGGAGATAAGTGATTTACCTGATAAAAAGTTCAAAATAATGGTAATAAGGAGAACAGTGCATAAAAATTGAGAATTTCAATAAACATAAATGAAATATTGCAAAAGTATAGAACAGAAATCATAGAAGTGAAGAATACAATAAGTGAACTGAAAAATTCAATAGAGGGGTTCAAAAGCAGACTAGCTCAAGCAGAAAAAAGGATTCATAAATTCAAATATACAAATTCATACCATCAGAAATATAATTAGAAAAAAGTTAAAAAGAATGAAGGAAGCTTAAGAGATACCATCAAAAAGATCAATATTGACATTATAGAGGTCCCAGGAGGAGAAAAAAAAAGAGATAGGGGACAGAAAGCTTTTTAATTTTTTTTTAATTTGAGTATAGTTGACATACAATGTTACATTAGTTTTAGGAGTACAATATAGTGATTCAACAATTCTATAGCCTTACCCTATGCTTACAAGTGTAGTTACCATCTCTCATCATACAACACTATTGCAATATCACTGACTATATTCCCTGTGCTGTGCCTTTTATTCCTGTAATAATTTTTAATCCCATAACTAGAAGCCTATATCTCCCACTCTCCTTCACCCATTTTGTCCATTACCTCAATCCCCTTCCTTCTGGCAACTAGTTTGTTTTCTGTATTTGTAAGTAGGATTCAGCTTTTGTTTGTTTATTAATTTTTTAAATTTTTTGAATTCCGTATATGAGTGAAATCATAAGTAGTAGAAAGCTTATTTAAAGAAAAAATGGCTGAAAACTTCCCTAGCCAATGAGATTCAAATAAGACAAATCCAAAGAGAACCACAGCAAAACACATTATAATTAAATTGTCAAAAGTTACAAACAAGAAGAGAATCTTAAAAGGAACAAATGGAAAACAACTTGTTTCCTATAAGAGAATCTCCATAAGACCATCAGTATATTTTTTTCTGGAGAAACTTTGCAGGCCCAGAGTGGAATAATATATTCAAAGTGCTAAAAACAAAACAAAACAACAAAACAAAACAAAACAACAAAAAGTCAACCAAAAAATATTCTGCCCAGCAAATTAGTCCTTCAGAACTGAAGGACAGATAGAGTTCTTCAGACAAGCAAAAGCTGAAGAGGTTCACCCCCACTAGACCAGTCTTACAAGAAATGTTACAAGGAATTCTTTTTTTTTTTTTTAATATTTTTATTTCTTTCTAGGAGAGAGAGAGAAAGACAGCATGAGCAGGGGAGGGTCAGAGAGAGAGGGAGATACAGACTCTGAAATAGGCTCCAGGCTCTGAGCTGGCAGTCAGCACAGAGCCCGACGTGGGGCTCGAACCCACGAACAGTGAGATCATGACCTAGCGAAAGTCGGATGCTCAACCGAGTAAGCCACCCAGGTGCCCCTACAAGGAATTCTTTAATCTGAAACAAAAGGATGATAATTAGTAACAGGAAAACATATGAAAGGCTACATTTCATCACTAAAGATAAATATGTAGTTAAGTCCAGAATACTCTAATTTTTAATGGTGGTGGGTAAATCACATAAATCAAATATGAACCAAAATACAAAAATATTAAAAATAACTACAATAAGTTTTTAATGAATATACACAGTAAAGATATAATTGAAATTCAAAAATATAATATATGAGGGGTGTGGGAAGTTAAAAGCATCATACGTTAGTATGCGTTTGATTTTAAGTTGTATTCAGGTTAAAATAGGCATATATATATAAGATGCTTTATATACATCTCATGGTAACAACAAAGGAAAAACCTATAAGAGACGCAAAAATAAAGATAGCTATTGAAGCATATCACTACATAAAATCATTAAATCATAAAGGAAGAGAGCAAGAGAAAAAGAAACAAAAGAATTATATAACAGCCAGTAAACAATAAAATGGCAATAGTAAGTCTATGCCTACCAATAATTACTTTAAATGTAAATTGACTAGGGATGCCTGGGTGATTCAGTCATTTAAGTGTTTAACTTGGCTTCAGCTCAAGACATGGTCTCATGGTTCATGAAACTGGCTCTGCCTTGATAGTGTGGAGTCTGCTTGGGATCTTGGGATTCTTTCTCTCCTTTCTCTCTGCTCCTTTCTCTCCTCTCTCTCTCTCTCTCTCTCTCTCTGTCTCTCTGTCTCTCCCCTCTCAAGACAAATAAGTATAAGTAAACATTTTAAAAAATAAATGTAAATGGACTAAATTCTCCAATGTAAAGACATAGAGTGGCTTAATGGATAAAAACACAAGGCCTAGCTCTGTACTGCCCACAAGACATTCAGTTCAGCTCTAGGAACATGCCCAGACTTTAAGTGAATGAAGGGAAAATAATAAGTTCCATGTAAATGGAAACCCAAAGAAAGAAGAGGCAACCTAACTTACATAAGATAGAGATGGTAACAGGAGACAAAGAAAGTCATTATAGAATCATAAAGGTGTCAATCCAATAAGAGGATGTAAAATTTGTAAATATTTATGCATTCAACACTGGAGCATCTAAATATATAAAGCAGAGGCACCTGGGTGGCTCAGCTGGTTAATAATCCCACTCTTGATTTCAGCTCAGATCCCAAAGTCATGGGATTGAGCCCTAAATTGGGCTCTGCACTCAGCATGAAGCCTGCTTAGGATTCTCTATCTCTCTTATTCTTTCTCTCTCTCTCTCTCTCTCTGCCTCTCTCCCCTGCTGTGTGCTATCTCTCTCTCTCAAATATAAATAAATACATATATACATACATAAATACATAAATAAAACAAATATTAACAGACTTAAAGAAAGAAAATAGATAGAAACAATATAACAACAGAAGGAGACTTTAATATACCTTTTAAGAATGGATACCTCATCCAGACAGAAAAATCCCTAATGAAACATTGGACTTAAACCAGACCTTTGACCAAATGGACCTCACACATATTTACAGAACACTTCATCCAACAGTAGCAAAATACAAATTCTTCTCAAGTGCATATGAAACATTATCCACCAAAAAAGTCTTAATTTAAGAAGATCAAAATCATATCCAGCATCTTTTCTGATTACAACTGTATGAAACCAGAAATCAATGTCAAGATGAAAACTAAAATATACAAATATGTTGAGATTTGGGGTGGCAAATTATCTCATTGGGTCAGGTGCCTGACATCAACAATTGCATGATCTTTGACAGCAAGAGCTGTCTGGGGCCCTGAATGGCTTCAAGGCCTACTGGGCTTTTCAGAGACAAGGGAACGGGGGATGTGATGGCAATAGCAAGAGCTGGTGGTGTGCACATATGTGGCTATGGAGCTGGCTGTAGGTGCCTGCGTACTGGCAGGGGCCAGCTGCAGGCACACACACATTGGCAAGGATGTTGGCCAGCAACAGGGGCCAGGGCCAACTTTGGGTACATGAGCAGCTGTAGGACCTGGGCAATCAATGTATACCCAGGTGGTTGCAGGAGCTAGTTGTGGGCCCAGGCACTTTGGAGGGTCTGGTAACAAGAGTAGTGCCAGCAGCATTCAGGTGAGCTCTACAGGGGCTATTTGCAAGTACCTGTAGCAGTAGAGGCCTGTGATAGGGGTCAGGACTGGCTCCAGGTACACAAGCAACTGTGGAGGGTTTGACTGTCGCGTGCACTTACGTGGCTGCAGAGGCTAGCCATAGGTGCATACACCAGTAAAGGCTGGTGATAGAAATTGGAACCAGCTATGTGCACATGCATAACTGCAGAGGGACTAGTTGCTGGTACACAGAGGTGCAGACAAGTGATAGGAATCAGGGTCAGGTCCTTTGTGTATCTATAATAGGTTGGGGCATCTAGTCATTCATTCTGCTCTATTTTTGCTTACAATGAGAACTCTTCCTGGCTAGGTGGTTCTCTCTTGGCACTGAGCAGTGCTGGCCTCGGGGACAGGATATTGCAGGTAAAATGAAGCTATTCTTCCTACTCTTTCTGTATGGTTATTTACAGGTTATTTTGCCCTGCTATTTTGTTGAAACTTCTTAGATGGACTTCTGAGATCTCCCAGGGCTATTTTCATTCTTAGACAGCTATCTAACTGTTCTTTGTGGGAAGATGGATGCCTGGATCTCCTGCTCCGCCATCTTGGTGACAACAGACCCCTGAGTTATTGGCAATTCTATTTAATAACTTTACAATCACACAATCTGCCTCAAGACCCTAATATCCTTCTTTCTCAACTATTCCCAGACCATCCTACCCCTGAACAGACGATAAAAGAATGCATTAGAACAACAACAACGAAATTGCTTTATAGTAGTAAAAGTCTTCAAAACATAAAGGAGTATTATATAGAAAAATTAGTTGATGAACCCACATTGCAAAGGCCTTCTTCTCTTAGCAGGTAATACTGATATTTCTAGAGTGATTTGTTTCATTGGTATCAGGTAAGTTAAATTGTTGAAAGATAATTACTAATACAGCCTTCTTCTAGATTTTAAGGATAATAAAGGCAAATCATATTTTGCCATATAAAAGTTTCTCTTTCTTCAACTTACAATAATTCTAGTTGTATTTAAAGGCTTAAAAAGCTATTTTTAGAAATTTAATAGAGGAAAATAAGCATACAAATACACACAGGTAATTTTGGGTTAAACTTTGTAATAATATGTTGCCTTATTGCCTTGCAGGGAGGTATTTTTATATTCTCTGATTTTAGCAGAACTCTTTCCCTTACTCACCAGTCTAGAGAGGAAAAAAAAGATATTTATTTACAAAACTGCAAATATCGACAGAAAATTCCGCCCCTCTCAATTTTTTTATCTCATTAACAATGATGATGGGTATATTTCTAATGATTGCTTTAAATGAATTTGTTTAATTTGTTAATAATATACTTGTACAAAAATAGATTATTAAAGCAATACTAATACCATAGTTCCATAATGTAATTTTTTTTAGTTACAGGTGGATATTCAGTAAATATGTGATTTGTTCCATTTTTATAATTCCAAATTAAAGAAACCATGGTTTATTCCTCATACTTAAACTGTAAGTTCAACTATCATTGTGGGATTGTTTTCATGTCCTCAGTCAGGCTTAAGCTGCAATATAGACCCACTCTAGAAGATAGTGCTATGAGATAATTATAACACCTATTTTATAGGTTAGTGTGAGAAAGAAATTGAGGGAGACTGGGTTGCTATGGCATGGTGTGACATAATATGACAAATAGTAGATGAATCATGAACCATCTCACTAGTATATATTGAGTTTTTTTTATTGAGTGATCATCACTGTGGTACTGGGAGAAAAGAGAAATATAAGACTTTCCTGATAGAGACAAGTCATATTACTTTCACAAAATTGGAAAAAGAAGTGAACAGTAGAAAATTTAGTCAACATGAATCTTTGGTTTCCTAGAAAGCACCATTTTCTATTCCACTTTAAACCATACCATGGGATTCTGCCACATGTACATATTTTAGGCTCAAGAAACTAAAGTGTAAAAGGGGATAGATATTCCAGATGAAGGGAATAAAATGAGCAAAAACCTTGAGCTAGAAAGAAACAGATTTTTCGAGAAACATGAAGATGTCAGTGTGACTGCAGAGAAGTTCTTGGTTAGTGGGAAGAAAGTTAGCATGGGGGGTACACGGCAAGGAGTCAGAAAACCCTAAAACTCAGCTAAGGCATATGGCCATGATTCAGTGATCTGTAGGGAGTCCTGCTCCATTCCCTTAATGCTCAGACCAGAGGCATTGTCTAATAAATTATGGTCTGGTGAAAGTCTTCATAACATGATTTTGTGGTGTATTGTGCTATTATGTTCCTCCTGAAGTGACCTGACTCTGATGTATGCCACTTTATATTAGAAATCCCCCAACTTAGCAAGAAACATTCTGTGGATAACAAACCTCAAGATAGCCAGCTACAGACAAGGGGACTCAGAGATCTCCCTGGAGATGAGCAGAGGAAGAAACAGCCTTTCAGTCCTCAGTTTTTTGGAAAGTTTGAACTGTTTTCCAAAACTGGTGGCAGCAGAGGAAAGAAAGCAAGGATGTACTCTTGACATACCCAGACAATTTTCCCAGCAAAAGGAGAAATTAAATAGTGCTACAAGATATTGGCAAAATCTATGTATACCCCTAACATGGCTAAAATTCAGTCTTAAAATTCTCATTATTTGTCATCTGAAATACTCTACAAACTCCCTAGTTTATCTAAATGTCTGCCTCTAACCCATTCTCCACATTATAGCCAGAGCTATGCAGCTCTTTATTCAAAATATATTCTTATGCATTCCCCAAAACAGACCTGTTATTTCCTTTCTATTGCTTTCTTTAGCTAAGAAAGTTGATGGGATGCAACCCTCAACTCAAAACCCTATGATCTGACAAGTCTATTTACAGAAAAAATTACTTGAAAATAAAACTGTCTTAGAAAATCAAGGACTTCTATATATTGCCCACTACTATCAAAGTATATCACTTCAGACCAAACTCATAACACAGAAACCAGTGCACAAAGCTTCCATGCCACAACTATTCCCTTAGTTCTACAGAGACAGCCCTGATAAGAGTTGGCATGTGACAGTCGACACCCAGTTACCTTGGAAGGGAGCTCCAGTTGTCAAAGGTTGGTTTTAGGGCTGCTTTCTGTGGAGCGGTTTTGACAAGATGTTTAGGAGGTCTGGGGGCACCTGGGTGGCTCAGTTGGTTAAGCATCTGACTTCGGCTCATGCCATGATCACAGTTGTTTAGTTCAAGCCCCATGTTGGGCTCTGTGCTGACATCTCAGAGCCTGGAATCTGGTTTGAATTCTGTGTCTCACTCTTTCTCTCTGCCCCTTCACCACTCATGCTCTGTGTCATTTTGTCTCTCAAAAAGTAAATAAGCATTAAAATTTTTTTAAAAAAGATGTTTAGGAGGTCGGGCCAAAGCCCTATGTCTATTGTTCTGTACACATATTCAATCCTTATTAAGATTTCAAAAACATTAATATAGTTTGATGAAGTGAGGTCATCTTAAGTGAAATCACGTGGTAGCAAAGGATTTCAAAAATTATTGAAGAATTCCAAAAGCTACTGGGAGAGAAATTCATTTTAAGGAGGAGAAGGATTTTAACCAAGAGAAATATATGGAATATTTGGTTCCTAAAACTTGAAGCTATTATTACGAACTTCCTGTGATAGATCCTGTCTGGGTCATGGGCTTTGGGCAGGGAAAGTATGTGTGAACTTAAAGACCAATGTCAACAAACAGTGGTAACTTGGGAACCCAACATCGTGCAGTGGGATGCCCATAGATACACACTGCTGGAGGTAAGAGAATTCTGTTCTCTCCAGTACCCTGAGAAATTGCTGTTTCAGTCACCACCTGTCCCCGACAACTACCAAGAGTTGAGCAAGAATTCTGAGACACCTAGTTTGAGGGCTGGCCTGTTCTTTCACTACAGAATGTCTGAACCTGACAGATCATGCAAACATTCTCTGCATCCCTGGGGACAATGGTGGCAAATCAATGGACTATGGTATAAAGAGAAGGTGGCATAAACAGAGTATGTCTCCACACAATAATTTGATTATTAAACAGATGGGCCCTCAATCTGTTCCTAAACTAATTAAGATCTATCTGTCTATCTATCATCTATCTATCTATCTATCTATCTATCTATCTATCTATCTATCTATCTATCTATCATCTATTTTTTGACACACACTAACCACCTGCAAGTGCCAGGGAATTGAAGAGCTAAGAAGATAACCTCTACTGGCAAGAAACTAATTGGCTAGGAATACAAACTCCCTAATTTGAAGTTTTTTAAATGTTTACTTATTTTTGAGAGAGACTGAAACAGAACATGAGCAGGGGAGGGGCAAAGAGAGGAGACACACAATCTGAAACAGGCTGCAGGTTCTGAGCTGTCAGCACAGAGCTTGACGCGAGGCTGGGACCCACGTACTGGGGAATCATGACCTGAGCCGAAGTCTGATGTTTAATCAACTGAGCCGCCCAGATGCCCCACAAACTCCCTAATTCTAATCCTCCTTTACAGCCTCTGCTCCTTCCGTAAGCCTAATCTCCTCTCTATGTTCTTAATCTAAACTCTGACCACACCATCCAGATTTTGCCATGAGCCATACTTTGGGTTCCTTCAGAGATAGACTCTGAGACAAAATCTGAGTGCAAGTGGTTCACTGAGAGGTGAAGTAGCAAAATGAGAGGCAAGACAGAGAATACAGCCTATAGAAGGCATTTTATCAAGTCAGCAGTCACCATGTGTAATTGGAACTTAATCCTGCAGGGGAAAACCCAAAGGCCAAAATAAAATAGGTTCTTCAGAATTTTCTAAGGTTGCTTCATGGAGGTATAAAATCTTTAACTCTTCTGGACTGTTGTACACTGGGAGCCCTCCCTGGCAAACTTAGGCAGAGATGGAAATTTGTTGCTAAAATAGAATGCTTCCTTTCTATGCCTAGACCAAAAAAGTATCGAAGTTTTTTTCAATGATAAAATATCTTTCCTTTTTTAGCGAATGTCATCACTCATCTGTTATTAAATTGTAACAGTAAAAATATATTTACGGAATAATTTGGAAATGTTCAAGTCTGATTCATGGTTGTTTTGGTAATTCTTTTTTAGTACCGGTAGTCCTAATTTTGCCTTTGTAATACAGTTGTATCTTCTGCTAGTCATATTGTTTTTAGAGAAAAAAAAAAACAGTATTTCTTAGCACACTGGAGAAGGACTCTTTAAGGTACCAACTTTTATATCATGTTTGTTAGTCATTTGCATTGAACTATAGATATGCTCACTGACAAATTAAAAATTAAGTATTTATTACATTTCACTAACTTCAGCCCAATGTCAACAATAATAACTGTAATAGCAACTAAACATTTATGAGCTCTTGCCATATGCCAGGCATTTTTCTAAATTCTTTTCATGAATTAATCCATTCAATTCTTACAATAGTCATATTTTATTTTGCAGATAAGAAAACAGAAGCACTGCTCAGTGAAGTAACTTTCCCAGAGTCACTTAGGTCGTACATGCTATTTTGAGACTTGAGGCCAGGCATTCTGGCTGCAGAATCTAGACTCTTATACTAACTTGCATCTTTTTCTTTCCTTTCCAATCCTGCTCCTAATTTTAACAAGTCAGGAATACCAATGGCCACGGAGACAACATTTACCAAATCTGCACATATAATTCTAAGAAATAATTAAGGGTTAATTATACCTATCAGGTGCATTTACTATCAAGATGGCAAGTGGTGGATATAATTCCTATCAGGAATTATAATTTTTGTATGGATACTAGAAAAATGAATCTAGAGATCCATGAAGCAAAGAAATTCTCTGAAATGCCGAGTAAATAAAGTATATTTATCATTTTCCTTACAATAAACATCATTGATTAAACAGATCTAAAATACATCTGGAAAAGTGAAGGTAATCAGGTAGGAGGGTCATCGGCTGGTCTACATAATGATTGGTATTTATTTATCTTAGGAGACCATAGATTATTATTATTATTTTAAATGTTTTATTTATTTCTAGGAGACAGAGAGAGAGAGAGAGCGTGAGCAGGGACGGGTCAGAGAGAGAGGGAGTCACAGACTGAAACAGGCTCCAGGCTCTGAGCTGGCAGTCAGCACAGAGCCCGACGCGGGGCTCGAACCCACGAACCGTGAGATCAGGAGCTAAGCAAAAGTCGGACACTTAACTGACTAAGCCACCCAGGCGCCCCAGGAGACCATAGATTATTATTACTCCAAGTTTAGGTTCTTGGAACAAGGTTCAGGGAAAATATTTAAAAACTAAATTGAACACTCACCAAATGATTATCAGTGATCACCCATCCATTCATAGTCATACTGTTTAAGTACATTTCTAACATAAAATACATATTGGGAGAGCAGTGGCTATATCTCAGATACTGTGTTAGGTACTGGGAATTTCTAGGCTGTTTATATGTGAGGAAACATACTGACTATAATTATTAAATGGTTAAATGAGGGTACAGTGAAAGGGTAGATAGGAGTCCTAATGCATCTGAGAGGATTAGGAATGGCTTCCTTGGGAAAACTGGGGGAAGTCACTGGGTCAGGCTGTCTGTCATACAAGAAAAAATCAGAAACAGATTTGGTACAAAGCACATGCTTTTACACGAATGTACACAAGGTTGTTTAGTTGGATTTTATATATCTTTAGACAACAATAGAATTAAAATGTTAAAAATGTGTTTTATTATTTATGTTACATGTATCTCATGACAGTATCTTCTAAAGGAAAAGGTATATCTTTGGGGAGACACAGTTCCCCCTCACTCCCCTCATATCAAAACCAGAACAGAAATCAAGTCCTTGTTGTTGCAGAAACCACTTCAGCTCTGGTGTGGCACAAAGAAGGTAGGGGTTGTTTATTTTTAAAAGGGTAATTGTGCATTTATTCAATCATGTACTCAGTAAATTATCCAAAGTAATTAATCATGGAGAGAAAGATTAGAGAATCGATTAAGCAGAGTTTGTAATAATGCTAAAGAAAACACATCAAATATACATAATGCAGTGAGACAGAAGGTGCCAGTGATTTCTTATTTATAGTGTTTATAGAGACTGCATTTTCAGACCATAAGGCTGGATTTCTGTACACGCAAAATAATGTGCTTTTAGTTTGCGCTTTAAAGATTTAACAAAACAGTGCTTTATTAAAGCATAAAGATAACATTTATTCTTAACACCCAGGCATAAAACAAAGGATATTTTGGTTATAATGGATTTAATCACATATGAAGTCAATTATTTAGTTAGTAGTCAATATTAGAGTTTTGATATAAATTGTTAATATAATTATTCCTTTTTTATGTCCCAGTTGAAAAACCAATAAAAAAATAAAGTTCTGTTCTACTATAAGTTTGAACATCTGATAAAATTTTGTTTCTCTAAAAATATTTTCAAATTATTGTTCCACTTATTACAAAAAAACTAATATAGAAAAATAAATACATCACGTTTCTATATTATGAAGGCAATAAGGGCAATGGTGGTGAGTTGAGATATGAGAATGAATATAAATAAACAGATCGTTCTTTTCTTAAAAATTTTTTTAATGTTTTTTTATTTATTTCTGAGAGAGAAAGACAGCATGAACAGGGGAGGGTCAGAGAGAGAGGGAGACACAGAATCTGAAACAGGCTCCAGGTCTGAGCTGTCAGCACAGAGCCCGACACGGGGCTTGAACCCATGAGACTCGAGATCATGACCCTGGCCGAAGTCGGAAGCTTAACTGACTGAGCCACCCAAGTGCCCCAAACAGATCGTTCTTTTGAACTTGGTACTTTTACCTAGAGATACTTTGAATAATGGCCAAACTTTAGGTGACCCTTATGATAGGCAATTATATTGTTAATGCAGTTCTTTTCTGTCTGTAAATGCACTAAATGTTTTTTAGACCTCAACCTACAGAGACATGAAAATTTAAAAATAGTAAAAGAAACACAATGGCTTTAGATCCTTTCATGTGTGATTATATTCACGACAAGTTTCTTACATCAACCTTCTCTGAACTAGATGCTATTGCTCAGCTGAATGCAAAAATATATATGGAAATAAGGAACTGCACAAACAGAACACATTGTCCATCTCTAGAATTTTCATGAGTTCTCTTTTCTTCTTTGCATGTTACTGATGCAGAGGACCCTTACAGCTTCTTCCTTCGGAAACATCCCAGGATGTCCCACAGAACAACACAGACCAAAAAATTCAGAATTGTTTTAAACATTATCATTCACCAGTTAACCAGTACAACATGATCCTTAATTTTACAATTAATTTTAGAACACTTTATCTTAGAGATATTTATTTTGAAGAAGTACTTGTAAAGCACCTACAAGTCAAGTTTCAGAGGATAAATGCTAAAAAGCATTTATTAAGGGGCTTATAAGTTAGAAGCCAGGATATTAGCAAAGGAAAACAAAAAGAGTGTATGAAATGGTGCATCCAAAGGATCAAATTAGTAAGAAAACATTCGTCACTATGGACAGCAATAGTCCAAGAATACTTTTTAGAGATTTTACTTCTGTTCGACCATAAAAAGGATAGTTTAAGGAGGTGGGAAGAGTTGAGGGCATTCCTTTCAGCAAAATGAGCAGGCAAGTTGTTTTTTTTTTTTAATTAATGTTTATTTATTTCTGAGAGAGAGAGCGTGAGCCAGGGAGGGGCAGAGAGAGAGGGGACAGAGGATCCTAAGCAGGCTCTGTGCTGACAGCAGTAAGTTGGATGTGGGGATTGAACTCACTGACAATGAGATCATGACTGAGCCAAAGTCTGACATTTAAATGATTGACCCACCCAGCTGTCCCGAGCAGGCAAATTTAAGTTCAGATTCCAACTATCGAGTAAATCAATTTTGAGTGGAAGAAGGATTCTTTTAAAGGAGAAAAGAAAGATAGAAGATAGAAATATCTCCTATATTTTAGGAGATCTGTTTCCTTGTCAATGAGTTCCTTAATAAAGGAGAAAATATTCCATTTATATTGAGAGGTCTTAATAAAAAAATTTAGAAGAACACTATGTGATTATTATAATTTAACTTAGAAAAAGACCTGCTATTCTATGTGATGGACCAAAGAAAGCAAAGTCTAATCTGGAAAAGTAAAGGTAAAGTTTTCTTTTCTGGATTTCCTTTGGTAATTGGTAATTTGTGTGTCGGTGTTACTGTCACTGAAAATCACAATATCTGAATGCCTGTTGCTGAAAACACAATAGCTTTCAGTTTAGAATGTATATTTAGATATTGTCCTTCTATTTCTGTGGCCCTAGGTTTCCTAAAATCCCATCACAATATTCTCTTCGATTTTTAACATGTGGTTGGTTATTGAGGGGTATTGAGAGTATTGATGGACTCCATAACAAAAGTTTGGGACTGTCTAAAGAACTTAATGTGACACTTTGTTTTTTGGAACGTGAATTGGATTTTACTAATTGCCATGTTTTGCGTTGACAAAACCCCCCTGTTTTGTAAGCAGCTCATTTCTATGGATGCACTGAGCAGTCTCTTCTACAAGGGGGAGGGTTGTAGAAAGGCCAAGGTTCAGCAGAGCCAGACCCTAACTACTGACTGAAAAGTAGAGAGAGAGATCTTTCCACAGGCTTCAGGATTCCTGCTTTCTTTGCTTTCTGCAATTTGTGTGATCCCAATATCTTTAGTTTCTCAAAAAAAAAAAAAATAGGAATATTTTACTATCCACTGTGTACAAAATGTCTTCTCACTCTTCAGAAAAAAAAAATTGTCTAATAAAGAGGTGATATGGTTAAATTTATCATTTTCACATGTTCCAAAAGATACAGAAAGGAGCAAGTATTCATTTAAAAGCTACTATATGCCAGACCTTTCATTAAAACTGTGGGGGTGCTTGGGTGGCTCATTTGGTTAAGCTTCTGACTCTTGATCTCAGTTCAAGTCATGATTTTATATTTTGTGGGATGGATCCCTGCCTCAGGCTCTGTGCTGACAGCAAGGAGCCTGCTTTGGATTCTCTCCCTCCCTCTCTCTCTCTGTCCCTCTCCCACCCATGCTCCCTCTCTCTTTCTCTCCCTCTCTTGAAATAAATACATTAATTAATTTAAAAAAGGGACTATGAATAAATACATGATTTTATTTGATCCTACTAACAAACCTGCCAGATTTCATTGAATCCTGCCATCAAATTCTGCCAACAGACATTAAGCAATGATGGCAATAATTGGAGGAAGGTAGATTGGAGCAAGGTTGTGAAAGGTCTGTTAGGTTACTCTAAAGAATTTGGACTTTGTATTGCAGAGCAGGATATCTCAGTGTCTGGTCCCTGTTCTATTTGCATCAGAAGCACCTGTGAAACATTTTAAAATAAAAATTCTCAAACATGACCCCACCCCATCACACGTGTGCATGGTGGGCACATGTGTGCATGGGCGTGTGTGCACGTGCACAGACACACACACACACACACACACACACATTTTCCTCAGTTGATCTGGATAGTGACACTGAAATTCATTATTTTAAAGTAAGCACCCCGGGGCATCTGGGTGGCTCAGTAGGTTAAGGAACCAATTTCAGCTCAGGTCATGATCTCTAGGTTCTTTTATTTATTTTTTAATGTTTATTTTATTTTTGAGAGTGAGAGAACAAGGAGGGAAGGGGCAGAGAGAGAGTGAGACAGAGGATAAGAAGCCATCTCTGTGCTAACAGCAGAGAGCCCCTTGAAGGGCTCCAACCAGAAAACAGTGAGATCATGATCTGAGCCAAAGTATGATGCTCAACCAACTGAGCCACCTGGGCACTGTGTGATCTCTAGATTCTTGAGTTCAGGCCCCACATCAGGCTCTTTGTTGTCGGTGTGGGGCCAACTTTGTGTCCTCTGCCTCCCTCTTTTCTTGCCTCTCCCCCATTTATGCGCACATGCACACGGGTGCTCTCTCCCTCTCTCTCTCAAAAAATAAACATTTAAAAATGTCTAAAAATAAATAAAATAAGCACCCTGATGAGTCTGTTTCAGGTGGTTGATGTATCGACTTTGAGAATCAGTACAAAAGATTCTAATAAAGAATGTTTATGTGGGGAACTGTCATAATGAGATTTACATATTTCTGTAAATATGTATTTCATAATGTTATCAACGTTTTGTATAGAAAGCATTTAAAATTTAAGTATGAATAAGATGTCATAATTGTTACATTGCAAAGTATATATATATGGAAATGCATAAGAAGACATCCAGCCTAAGAACAAAGCAATTACAGCAATTCTGAAAAGTTTATCAATACATTCAGGTAATTTTTAACAATGGAAAATGTATCATGTAATAAAAATGTAGCTTTCTTCACTTAAAATACCAATTATTTAGTGGAAAACAGGATCAGAAAAGGCTATACTTAACGTGCCTGTTGTATTTTTCATTTCATATATGATAAATTGCTAACAATAGATCATTTTTAAAGTGGACAGGGTATCCAGTACCCCCCATTCAACCTATTTAGAAGACTGGAGACACAAACTGGGATCATGCTGTAGCGAGCAATCTCATATATTTAGGCAGATTAAGAAGTGCCTGGGTTTTATTATCTCAAATTTGTATTTGCCATTCATGTAATAAATAAGATAGTTTTATTTTTCTCATTTCTTAATGGAAAAAATTAATTGCTAGGCAATATACCCTTGTGAAATATATAATTTAAATATACATTTATAAGTAACAAAAATAATCCCTAAAGGTCAAACATTTTACATAAATTTATGGAGCAGCAAATGATGAAAGAAATCTTAGCTGTCTGATCTTATCACCTCAATTTGCAGATAAGGAAATAGGGGCTGAAAATTGAAATGATTTGCCTAACATCTCACAGCTGTTTAGAGGCAAAACTAAAACTGGGATTAAGATCTTACAACTCTCAATACATTGGTTTTTACACAGTAAAATGCTAGATATAGAACACAAATTGTTCGTGTGTGTGCGTGTGTGTGTGTGTGTGTGTGTGTGTGTGTATGTGAGAGAGAGAGACTGAGAGAGAAAGATACAGAGTGAGAGAAAGAGAGAGTAAATTATGGAGTAATGATGGGAAATTTGGTAAACAAACCATGTACACTAAAAGTATACAAATGGTAGTAGACATGAAATTTGGCCCTTGTGTTATCATGGCATTTCTATTACAATGCATTAAAATAATCTGATTCCATTCTCTCCCAATTCCTCTGGAAGTAACTCAAAGTCTTTCTCCAGGGATCCACATCTATCCTCCAGGTATCTTCTCCTATGTAATTACCCCATGTACTTCTTCCTACTTCTTGTCCTATTGTAATTTATTCTCAGTTTCTCCATGCCCTCAGGTAATTTTTGATCTATCACATCCTTTTTTAAAAAAAATTTGTAATGCTTTTAAATTTATTTCTGAGAGAGAGAGAGAGAGAGAGAGAGAGAGACAGCGTGAGTAGGGGAGGGTCTGAGAAAGCGGGAGATACAGAATCTGATGCAGGTTCCAGGCTCTGAGCTAGCTATCAGTATAGAGCCTGACGTGGGGCTTGAACCCACGAACCGTGAGATCATGACCTGAGCTGAAATTGGATGTTTAACCGACTGAGCCACCCAGGCGCTCCTGATCTATTACATTCTGAAAAAGTGTATTAAAATTCAATATTATGATTGTGGATTATAGGATTCCTTCTTACAATTTTATCACTTTTTATTTGGTATATGTGTGTTGGTCAGTGCCTATATTCAGAATTGCTATATATTCCTGATTAATTATTCCTTTTAACCTTATGGTATAATCTCCTAGGTGGAAACCCTCTAAATTTGGGCTTTGCCTTTATGTCTATTTTGTCTGATGTTGATGATCCTACATTGGTTTTCTTTGTTTAGTGGTTGTCTGATATGTCTTCTTTTTATTGCTTCTCTTTCAGGTTTTTGTTCTCATAAGATTTTGTGTGACTTGAAATTACTATACACTGCATTTCTTAAAATTCAAAAATCTAGCCTGATAAATTGTCCTTCAACCTATTTATAGTTATAACTACAGATATATTTGCATTTGTTCTATTACTTCCTATTGTGTTTTCCAGACAATGAATGAACTCTTTTTGTTTCCTTTTTCTCTTTTTTGAAGCCCATCTTTGTCCTTTTTCTGTTTTTTGAAGACTATCTTTGTTCTCTTTTTCATTCCCTCTTTCACTAGTAAAACCTGGCTTCCCAAGGTACTTCCAAACAGCCAGCATCCTAGAGGTCTATGATATTGTGGGCTTCAGGCTCACTTTGAGCCACTCTCCCTCTCACTTTTATTTTCCAGAACATTCTAAGGCCTTTCCTGCCTTTAAGAATTTCCATATACTTTCTCCACCAATGGCAAGGCTCTATTTACAATTCTTTGCAGAGCTGACTCCTTCACATTCTTTAATCATATCTGAATTCTAAGCTTCTAAGTCAAATTTCCAAGTGGACCACAGGTGTGGACCATATGGTGTGTTTCCTCTACCTCCCTCAGCATTCTTCTCCCATAGAGCTCTATATTTACTACTTTCATAGAACTTTTATTAGTATATATTTCTTTGTTTGTTTTCTTTATCACCCTCTATTATTTTTCCTACTCCACCATCTTAGCTTATCAATTATTAAATGTAAGTTCTTTGAAGTCAGCTAGCTGTGTACTATATACTCAGTGCCTACCACAGGTTATTCTTCACAGTAGATGTTTAATGAACATCTCTCTCATTTTTTAATGTTTATTTATTTTTGAGAGAGAAAGAGAGAAACAGAACATGAGTGAAGGAGGGTCAGAGAGAGAGAGGGAGATACAGAATCTGAAGCAGGCTCCAGGCTCTGAGCAGCCAGCACAGAACCTGATCAGGGCTAGAACTCACTATATCTGAGATCATGACCTGAGCTGAAGTTGGACGCTTAACTGACTGAGCCACCAGGGGACCCCAACAGCTCTTGAATAAAGAATTTATAAAGCTAGTCACATCTATATTTTCAAATATTTGAGTGTCTATCATATGCTCATTTATTAAATGTTTGAACTCCTCAATATTCCTTGATTGATTATTCCAAACATTCCAGATTATAAAGGCTTTGGGAAACTACATCAAGGCATCTAATAAGAGTACTTGTGATATCTATGCAAAATAAAACTCAAGGTACATTATAGTGATAAATTTGGTACTTACATTACATATATTTACCAATTAGAGATAGATCAAGGATAGAATGTGAGGTTTTGATGACACTACTAAGGTATTAAGCATTTTAAACATCACCTAAAGAGTCTACACAGGACTGAAAAAAATAGAGTAAAATGAACAGTGGGGTAGCAGTCAGTGAAAATGGATTCTAACCTCAGCTCTGTCACAGTGACAGAGTGACACAGTGACTTCAAAACTGCTTCCCTGGGCCTTGGCTCACTTACTATATGAGAGATGATGCAAGAGTAACTATATAATGTGAAACAAATGACTTATTTATACTTAAAGCATTATAGCTATTGACATTAGTATAAAAAATATTGGGAAAAATCTAACTTTTCTTAAATACTTGTACTTACTTTTATGAGAATAAATAATTTAGGCAAAAGAAAAAACTGATTCTTTTAAAAGTCTGATTTGAACAGAATATCAAAGTTGTTTAGAAACTCCTTTATCGATTATTAAATAACATCATAAATACTTCATATCTAAAATGTTAAACTCTTCCTCAAAAAATCCTCATACTAAAAGCTATCAAACTTGTTAAATATATATTATCAGCCAACTCCATATACACACAATCATACTGTTTGCTTTTCAGGGCAGTAGAAGACATTTTGCAGAATTAATGGAGTTAGCAATTTCTAAATAACAAAAGTGCATGAATCATATCACAAACTCCCACGAACATTTCATTCTTTTCTCCTAAACAAAAACAATTAATTGAGTTCAAAATCGTTGCTGAATACTAAGTATTGGGTTAGGCAAGTCAAAACTTGCAAAGCTGTCTCACTCAAAATTGTTGTAGCCTTTAACTATCAAGCATTTTTCCATAGTTTACAACAATACTGATTACTTATCTATGAACATTACAATTTAAAGTAATAATGTGATAACTTATCTATGAATCTTAACTTTATGATTACCTCCTTACAGGAAATCTACCAATTCAGAGTTTGCATGTGAAAATGAAACCAATGTTTGGCTCCTAATTTCAGACTGTAGGAAGAATGAAGTCACACATTAAGTTTGTTTAAATTGCTTTCCTATTAAATAACAGCTACTCTTAGAGCATTTAGATTAAGAATATTTAAATTAAGAGCACAGATTCAGGGACTTTATTAATTACCTCACAAGCTAGAGTTATAGACCAGGTTATGTTGCAATAACAAATTAATGCCAAAATCTCAATGGCTTAACACAAAATTGGTCACTGGGGTTTCTACCCACCATGGTCACTTGGGGCTTCAGGGCACACTGGAAGACACCATGGGGAACACTGTTTCTTGTGGCAGCTGAGATGAACTACTGAAGGATCATTCACTGAGCTTAAGTGCTGTGGCTCAGAACTGCTGTAAATGTCTCATACTCTATAGCACATTAGCTAGAACTAGTCCCAATACCCCTAACTAACTAACTCAAAATGGCCTGTGAATGTGAAAAAGCACATGGACATATGATAAATGGTTCTGCCAGGCAGACCTGTGTTTGAGCACCAGCTATATTAATCATCAGCTATGCCCACATTAGATAACTTTCAATAAATTGCATGACTTCTATTCAAGCTCCAACATTGTCATGGATGACTAGATTATATATGTCTTTTTTAAAGAAAAAAGTTAAATGAAGCAATTTACATAATGACTATCTTTGTACATAGTATTATTTTAGCATTTTGGGGAGATGTAATATGTTTTTCACCAAAATGTAAAAAATATTTATTTATTTATATTTTAACTTAAATTTAAAAATAAAACAAAATTTAATTTAATTTAAAAATAAAGGACACATAAAATGTTTTCATAAAAGGAAAAAATAAAATATTAAAAATAGATAATAATAGATATAGTATATATTTTTCTACTTTTACAATTACAAATTGATAGGTAAGAAAGGACTCCTTTTCCACTTTCATATAGGTGACCAATAAGTCAGTATGGGTTTTGAACTGTGTAAGAGCCCTGTAATTTTAATAATGTAACTTTATTAAAGACCATTATTTTCTATGCTGTTCTCTCAGAAATCAGCATTGTACTAAACATAATGACTTTTTAGCAAGTGTGGGTTGAACTTAAAGCTTTGTATCTTATAACATGATTGAGAAATGTCAATCAATTTGTAAAGTATAGCAGATACTAAGACATGTATCTACAGTATGTATAAAACCGTACTAGAAAAATAATTAGCATCTTTGACCTGATTCTTTTCTGCTGGGCCCAAAGTCTAATGGTAATTTTCCCTTTATTAAAGTTGCTAGGCCCTCCCATAGTTCAAAACCCATATTGACTCTTGGGTCACCTGTATGAAACCAAAAAAGAAGTTCTTGGTTTACCAGCTGTTTACACTTTATTTCTCACCTCCCCTGTGATATCCTGCTTTTAAACTTTGATTTCATCACAGCGAGAAAGAGACAGGGACTATAATTTAATGTTTTATGTATCCTTTTTATGTAGATTACATGAGAGACAAAAGGTGTATTTCAGAATTGCTTTGCATAACAATGGCAAAAATATAGTTTATTGATCTCAAATGAACTGTCAGTCAAAATGGCAGGAAGGAAAAATTTAAGTCAAAACTTCTAACTAGGTTTTACATATTTACAACATAAATGATTTGACAATGTCCTGTAAATATTGCTTTTATTACTTTTTTTAATGTTTTAAAATATTGCTTTTATTTCTTAATTATAACTTCTGATCTAGGCACAATGCAGTTTTATATGTATTCTAGCCAAAAAAAATCAGCATTTCCCTATAAATTCAAATCATGCCTCATTGCAATATTCTGTACGCTTCATCAATATGACAATCATTTTTCCTGAAAAAATACATACATATAATATAACCTTAAAAAAGTAAACTTTTGTGAATGTATATTTCTGTATAATGAAAGACAGTAGGGTAATGTTCAATACTATATCTTAGCTTCCTAAAGATAAATGCATATTGAAATTGTATTTGAAATAGACTTAAAAATAAGTGCTAACCCTTATTTTTTTTAATACTAAAAGTCTTGTTTTCTTGATGACAAATATGAATGAAACATTTTACCCTGTAATACTTCTCACAACTCTAATCATCCTGGTTTTGTCTGCAACAGAATATAGGAGCAACAGTAATCTCATTCAAGTATTACCCAGTTAAATGCCATAAACTACAAATAAATTTTATGAGAAAGGGAAAAAATTAGGGTCAAAGGGTTATGGATGATTTGGTAAGTTCTTCTCTCCATATGGGATACATGCTAACTTCTGAGTTCATTTCTCACTAATTATCAGGCTGACTGGCAGAGATGCTTGTCTTTTGTGAATAAATGAAAATTCTTTAAATCCACCAGTAACATTAAATCATAGTCTGATTAAAACATATAATTTAATCACTCTTAAACTTCTTTCATTAATTTTAAGCTCTATAATCATTACCTAGTAAACCACATTGCAGAATTGAAAAAAAAATAGATTCTTTGGATGATGACTCAAAGTATGATTCTGATAACATTTCTCTAATCACTCACTATTATTGAAATGAAGTTGATTTAATTGAAGTTGTAAAAGAGATTGCATTTTCTAATCATACCTCATCTGTGGATGCTTATTATTCAAAGGAAGCCATATGTATTTTCAAGCACCCTTAATTAAAATAATGCATATAATCTTAGATATCATTTTCCATTGGTAGTTGTTTTAAAGTGATTCTGGTCTTTCGATCACTTTTTTTAAATGTATTTTTTATTCTATCCACCATATAGTCAATATTTTCTTTTTAGCACTGAGCAAAGAGAAATCTGAAAATAATTCATTACCACGTACAATGGTAATCACTTGACTAGTATCTTCATATATTAGAAGTAAACATAAAAATTTCACATTAGGGTGCAATATTGTGTAGGGACATAAATCCATAGAAACATCAAGAATAATTCTGAGCTATATTCATTCTTGAACAACAAAAATAACAAAGTCATAGGAAAACTTTCCCTGATCAACTCCATATTTGTCAAATCTTTCTTTTAGAGAGTACAATTATATAAAGAACACATGTATACTTCAAAAGAATGGTGAAGGTACAGAAGAATATATATGTTTATGTTTCACTATTTTATGTATATGTGTGTGTATATATTTATATTTATATATATATTATATTTATATACACACACATATATACATATATAATAGAAAGTACTTACTCATTTCACAGAAATATTTATAGAGAATACAATATTTACCACACAGTCGTACTAGGGGCTTCATTATCTTAGAAATAAGCCAATTAATATCACTAGTAATTCTTTTTAAAAATTTTTTTTAATGTTTTATTTATTTCTAGGAAAGAGAGAGAGACAGCGTGAGCAGGGGAGGGCCAGAGAGAGAGGGAGTCACAGACTGAAACAGGCTCCAGGCTCCGAGCTGGCAGTCAGCACAGAGCCCGATGCAGGGCTCGAACCCACGAACCGTGAGATCATGACCTAAGCGAAAGTCGGACGCTTAACCGACTAAGCCACCCAGGCGCCCCACTAGTAATTCTTTTTTAAATTATTTTTTAAGGTTTATTTATTTTTGAGAGAGACAGAGCACAAGCAGGGGAAGGACAGAGAGAGAGAGGGAGACAGAGAATATGAAGCAGGCTCCAGGCTCTGAGCTGTCAGCACAGACCCCAACATGGGGCTCAAACCCAGGAACCATGAGATCATGACCTGAGCTGAAGTCAGATGCTTAACTGACTGAGCCACCCAGGTGCCCCTAATGTTACTAGTAATTCTTGACCGTCAATGTCTATCCAACCTTTTCTCCTGCTCAACATCATACTACTATCTTTTCCAAAATGATTATTCAAATACTAAATATTAAATAAATAATATTACCTTGAGCACTCTACTTCATTCCTTCTTACTTTTACCTACTTTGTAACAAAAATATTTAGAAAGAAATATCTCAACTATTTAACACCTAGCCTTCAAGTATATCTACCATGGATTCATACTTCCTACTTCACTGTTATTTAACATAAGCAAAGTGTATCATTCTGAAAATAAACCTTCTACCTATTTCCTAGATTCCTTCCCCTTCCTACTGGATCTTTTCTATCACTATTGGGACACATTCAGGTCTCTCTCAAGGAAAAAAAAAAAAAAAGAAAAGAAAAAGAAACAATAATTTATTATTCCTTTCCCTATCTCCTAGTATGCCAAACTCTTGGAAGAGCTATTATACTTACAATCTTGATTTCCTTACTTCGCACTTACTCCTTTCTTTACTGTAGCAGACTTCCAACCTTACTGTTGACACCATTTTCGTCAAGATCACTGTTGCCTCTGCTTTGATAAATCCAATGGCTCTTTTTGGAGCTGTTGGTACAATATACCACCTTGAAATGAATTTTTCTTGGCTTCTGTGGCTGTCAACTTTGAACTTACCTTCTACCTCTTAAGTTCTCTTCCTCAATTCTTTTTTTCACATCTTTCAAATGTTAATATTCTCCTTACAATTTTACTAGGTAATTTCATTCACTACCATAGCTTCAAATCATATACAAAGAAAATAACTGCCTGTTCTATTATCTCTACCTCAAAGCTTTTTCTTGAGGTTCAGATGAATATCTACAACTGCCTAGTGGATATATACACTGAAGACTTTATAGGCACTTTAACCAACATGTCAGGAACTAACTAATTATTTTATTGCATAACTTTTATTTAAGGAATATTTCCATTTGTTGAGGTTCTGAGTTCACCTAACTAGGATACCTTATAATGACAACCTCCAGCTCTAGATTATCTAAATTCTTAAAAAATACCATTTATGAATATGATTTGTTGTAAGTAAAAAACATAAAATATGAAGCTATTTGTGTTAGTTCAACTACACACACATTATATATATATATATATAATATATATATACATATATACACATATATGTACAGATACATGTATATATACATATATATATTCATTTCTGAAAACTATTTGCAATGATGGCAAAATAATCATTAGCTAAAATACTCAGAAATTTAACAATATTGATGGGTAAAATATCATTCTGAGGAATCTTATCTGTAGTACTAACCATGTTCAAGGGAACCCAGAGCATAGAAAAAAATAGAGTGGTTCTTCTAGGACTGGTAGTGACTTTGATAAGAATCACCTTGGATGAAGAGCGTGAGCCCAAGCTTTTGTCAGTTGCATTTGATTAGTGTATAAAAGCTCCAAAGAAGACATTGTAAAGTACAATAGTTGCTACTTTGGAGAAAATGTTTATTTGGGAGAATGAGGAAATAGGCATTGTGCATTAATAGTTTTCTTCTGATATCTCCTCATATCAGATATGTCTGCTCCTATTCTATAACTCCAGTCATATATTTCTTCTCTTCCAATTTTTAAAAAATTCTCTGGGCAGAAGAAAGCTGAAAGAATAGTAAAGCTGTTTTAGAGACCCATAAACCTACTGTCTCTTTATTTTTGGTTCTGGTCCTAAAGAGCCTTAGAGGAGAAAATGCACTAAGGAAGGACTATAAAAAATTTTAGTAAGAGTTTTTAATCAACACACACCAAATCTGTTTGTCCTTTTATTTTTTCTTATCTCGCTTCATGTTACCACCATCTACACAGTTGTTAAAGCAAAAAGTCTGGAAATAACTTTTGACTGTATATTGTCCATTCGTTTATACAATAAGTCACATATGTTGGCCTGTTTTGTTTATTGTTATCTTCCCAGAATCTCCAAGAGTGAATGGTCTAAGTAGACATGAAATAAATATTTTTAAATAAGTCCAATTAATTAGTATTTCTTGAATCTGACCATTTCTCTTTGTTTCTTCTGGCATTAGTCTAAGTCAAGTCACAATCATCATTCATCTAGACAATAGCCTCTACTTTTGGACTGGTCTCCCTGGACCCTATCTTGTCACTTGCCAATCCATGCTTCATATTGTGGTAGAATGACCTTTTCAAAATACAAGTTTAATATTATTCATCATTACTTAAAACTCTTCAGGACTTTCTTTTGTTCTTGGGATAATGTCTAAACTTATTAATGTGCCTTTATATGTCATCTTACTCCTCTCGCATTATCTCTTGAACTCTGCTTTTTTTATGTATTGATCTCTAGTCCTAGTCACATTGAACTTCTTTTATTTTCTCAATGCGCTCTCTCTCATCTCCGGTGTCTATCCATAACCTTGCCCTTGCCTGGAATACATTTTTCCCCCACTTCTTCACTTCAGTAAATTATTTCATGGTACCCTTTGACACTATTATTTTCAAGAAGACCTTTCCTGAAAACTGAGATAGGCACCTGTGCTATGTTTTCGTTAAGTCTATACTTTTTTCCCTCAAAGCATCCATTATGTTTATTACAGTTTTTAATTTACTGTATATCAAATAAACTTAATTGTAAGATTCACATGGGCAATGGCAAGGCCTGCAATATATACTGTATATTTCCCTGAACTTAATATTTCAGTCTGCAACTAGGAAGAATTAAATAGTGCTTGAGCAAATAAATTATTTTATTTAATCCCCATAATGCCACTATGAATTTGGGTATTTCTTCCCAGTTTATGTATGAAGAAACTAAGAGTCAGAGAGGCCAATAAAATTGTTAAAGGGGGTTTGCCTATCACCGGCTATGTGATGTTCAAGTTGTTTAAGTGTTTCTGATACTTAGTTTCATCATCTATGCAATAAAGATAATAAATCTTACTCAAGATGAATGACACAGAGTGAGACAAAAAAAGTAAATGTCTAGAACAATGATGGGCAAACTGTGACCCATAGATAAAAATAGTTTACTACCTGTTTTAATAAGGACCATGACTAAGAATGGTTTTTAAAGAGCTAAAAATTCAAAAGAACACTATTTCATAATATATAAAAATCATATGACATTCTTAATTCTCTGTATGTAATGTTTCACTGGAGCATAGTCACATCCATTCACTTTCATATTGTCTGCCTCTATGCCAGAAGAGTTTAGTAGTTGCAATAGATCCTGTGTGGCTTACAAAGCCAAAATATTTACTTTCTGGCCTTGGTCTAGAAAAGGTCTGTAAGCATCAATAAATGTACTTATAATTTCTAGTGATGCTTTGCATGATTAAAAATAGTCACAAATGACTTCCTAGTCTAAGTAATTTATTGCTCATCTACCAGCAAAATTTCTAGCTAATAACAAAATTACAATGACAAGTTTCTTTGTTATTATTGCAACTAATATATTATATACAGAGTCAAGTATTCAATTTTTTTTGCCTTCAACAAGAGAAACCACTCATAATATAAATATAGAGAATTGCATATGATTCTCTAAAAATGGGACTCAATTTTTTTTACTTCCCTCACTTTCCACCTTTATATGAATAATATTTATCACAGACACTCCATGATCACGGTCTTGAAGAAAAATAGCTAAACACTGGAGAGTTAACTTGAGTACCCAAGATTTGTGAAGAAGCTTGGAGGAAGCCCTATCAGGTATTGAAGCCCTCTTCCTTCAACGGTGAACAGTCTCACACACTTCTTTTCATTTATCTATCCATGGACACTTGGGCTGCTCATTTGCATCTTCCACAAAATTAGGATACAATCAACCTTACAGGTCTGACAGATTGATGTGATGTCCTTTCACGATTCCCATCATTTCCTCCAACCACACCAGACAGGTTGCTGAAGACTGTAAGCAAATGCTTCTGAACAATTTATTTCCTGTCTGTGTAATGTGCTTCCATCCCAGGCTTTGATCCATCTTTCATATACAGAGCAGATTTTAGCACTAAGCCTCTCAGGTAGAGCTGTTCCTTCTTTGTTCGCTCCCACAGCCATTTGTGCCTAATATTCTCACATGTTTCAGCACTGCTAAATAGATAGTTACCCATGCAGTCCAGCTTTCAGGACCAGATTCTAGAGCTCATTAAATATCTAGGAGAGTATTTGCACACAAATCTCTGTTCAAATAAGACAGGAAGGAATGTAAGCATGCTTAGCAATACTTAAAGTCATTAAAATATCCCAGTTCTTAAAACTTGGGGAAACTTGCAAAGAAAAATGTCTGCCTGAGGAGACATTTTGTATAGAGAGTCCCTGAGAAGTTAGGACACATTTGGGATTTAGATGAAGGAAGAACAGAAGCAGGACAGAGTAAAAGAATTTAGAGAGCAATGAAAAAAAAAAAAACTTTACATAACTGCCTGGTACATATTTCATTTTTAATTTAATTAGTAAAATATTATCTGTGAAAAATATTATTTTAATCCTATTCATATGCCATAAAGATAAGTTAAATGTCTCCAGGAAAAGAAGTTTGACCAGAAATACCATTATAAGCATGGCATAGAAATCGCTATTACTGAAATTCATAGAATTAAGAGTGAACTTTACAGATATATCATTCAGGACCTTTCAGATGTTTGCACTTATATGACAGAGGACAGAGGAAACCCTTCTTCCCACAGCTTACAGCCCCGTTTTCAAATAATAATAACTAATATTTAAGGAGTGTTTAATTTATTATAAGTGCTGTGCTAAGCATTTTACATTATATTATTTTAATCCTCACAACTCTATGAGTGAAAATGATCCTATCTCCATTTTGTAGAAGAAGAGAGAGAAGAGCAGAGAGGTAGAATATCTTACTAAGTCACACAGCTAATATAACACATATTCAAGTCATGATTCAAGCATGGATAATTTGGTTTGAAGTCAGTGCTCTTACACCCCATACCAATGGAATCCCCCAGAGGTCTTGTTAAAGCACAGATTGCTGTCCTCACACCCAGTATCTTAGATTCAGTCTGGGATTGAATTAGATCATTTGCATCCCTAAACAGTTCCCAGGTGATGCTGATGCTGCTGGTTCTCAGATCCTTTGAGACCCTGGAGATTATTGATCTATTCTAACTCCCTTCTGTGAAATCCTTGTTTGTTTGAGAATCTCATATGGCCTGATTTCCATATTTCATATACGGGGCGGGGCGGGGGGTGGGGAGAGGGAGGAGAAAGAGGCCACAAAACATACTGTTTCAAAAGATGGGCTTTGGAGACAGATGTCAAGGACAAATTCCCATTTTCCCCATTCTTTTTTTTTTAATGTTTTATTTATTTCTAGGAGAGAGAGAGAGAGACAGCGTGAGCAGGGGAGGGTCAGAGAGAGAGGGAGTCACAGACTGAAACAGGCTCCAGGCTCTGAACTGGCAGTCAGCACAGAGCCTGACGCGGGGCTCAAAACCACGAACCGCGAGATCATGACCTAAGCGAAAGTCAGACGCTTAACTGACTAAGCCACCCAGGCACCCCTCATTTTCCCCATTCTTATCACTAGCTCTGTGACCTAGGGTAATCATTTACCTGCTCTAGACCTCAGTTTCCACATCTATCAAAAGGGTATAACTGCACCTAGTTCCTAAGAAAACTGTGAAGAAAAAGTGAAAGAATACATGCGTATAGTAAGCATGTAGTGCCCAGAAAGCATTTTTAAAAAAGGATCCTTTGTTATGATATAACACTCTTGGCACACAACTTATGACCCAGAAGTGATTTGATTGAAATCAACCACATGATTAGGGCCTAAAACTGGAGCAGGACTATTTTGTAAAAGACCAGAAGTACATCTGGAGAGCCCTGCAGAAAATGCATTTAGAAAAGGAATAGAACTAAGGCAAGATTTTTGGGTGGGTTTTTTTTTTGTTTTTTGTTTTTTGTTTCCATAGAGCCAGAACTCATCAAAATTATTTTCTTTCTGGGGCGCCTGGGTGGCTCAGTCAGTTAAGCGTCTGACTTCGGCTCAGGTCATGATCTCACAGTTCGTGGGTTTGAGCCCCACATTAGACTCTGTGCTGACTGCCAGCTCAGAACCTGGATCCTGTTTCAAATTCTAAGTCTCTCTCTCTCTCTGACCCTCTCCTATTTACACTGTCTCTCTCTCAGAAATAAATAAAACATTAAAAAAAAAAAGAAATGTCAGCCACAATATCTACTTAAACAAATTATTTTCTTTCTTAAACCAAAAATCCAAACCAATTTAGTTTTATTTTTCAGTGATAATAGGATCAGAATCACATTTTAAGAAAACTGATATAAAAATAAAATGTATTCATCACATCAAGTAGAGATATGAAAAGAAAAAAAGAAAACATAAACAGGTTGATTTATTTAGATTTCAGTTAACAACGTAGATTAAATAAGGAAAGGAAGGTACTTAAAGAAAACATTAATTACAGTACATGTATTGGGGATTGTCCAGTTTCTCCTTAGACTAGTAAAACATAACAAAGCTGTCAGACTTAACAGCACCTTGAGGAATTTTTAGACAGTTTGATGGACCTCCTGAAGTATTTGATAATTACACTACTTGGGTATACACGAGTTTTAACGATTTACTTGCAAAAGAAATTTTTTTTGGGGGTGCCTGGGTGGCTCTGTCCATGAAGCATCCAACTTTAGCTCCGGTCATGATCTCACGACTGGGTGGGGCTCTGGACTGAGTGCAGAGACTGCTTGGGATTCTCTGTCTCCCTCTTTCTCTGTCCCTCCCCCACTCTTTCTATCTCAAAAATAAATAAACATTAAAAAAAAGAAATGTCCTTTTACATCAAAAAATCTATTTATGAGCTGAGAAAACAAGAATTCAAGAATGCTATATATTTAGAGCTATTTAGAAGAGAAATGCTGTGACCACTAGTCTATTTGACAGAGTATTATCTTAGCCCTAGATTGGTTCTCCCATGGAACATTTTTTCTAGACTTTCAAAAGACATGCCAATTGTGGGACTATATTTATTTATTTATTTATTTTTATTTTTTTAAGTTTATGTATTTATTTTGAGAGAGAGTGTGTGCACGTGAAGGGGGAGGGAAGAGAGAGATGGAGAGACAGAATCCTAAGCAGGCTCCAAGCTGGCAGTGCAAAGCCTGACATGGGGCTCAGTCCCACAAACTGTGAGATCATGACCTGAGCCAAAATCAAGAGTCTGACACTTAACTGACTGAGCCACCCAGGCACCCCAGGAATAAATTTAATTAAAAAGATTTACACAGGAGATAAAATATAGCAAGTATATTCCACAAGAAATTTTGTAGCACTCTGGTGGAATTCCCATGGTCTTCTAATTAGGAGAAACATTTCACATCTACATCTATTTTCTTCTCTTCTCTTCTCTTCTCTTTCCTTTTTTTTCTTTTCTTTTCTCCACTGTGTTTCTTTTCAGGTTTAAATACACCATCACAGGATCTACTCTTCTGGTCCATACCAATATTTTCTTCTAAAGAAAATTTGATATATTCATAATATATACTTCGCATGTATGGCTGGTTCCTTACTTGAAATAGAAATGAAGTTGCTGCTTTTCTTAAATTCAAACTTTGACCACTGAGAAAACTTTAGTCCTTAGCAGCTTTGGATTTTAACATTAGAAACATTTGAAAACTACTATCATGATCTTTCATGAGCTGGAGGACAAATTCTATTATGTATCTTACAAGAAGCCATAAGTGAGATGCAAAAGTCACATTTATTTGACATTTTTAATATAGCGCTATTTTTTTTCATTTTATTCAAGTACTCTGCTGTTCTGTATTTTTGTGAGCAATGAGTGTGTTTTAGGCTCTTTTTCCCCCGTTTTCCATAAAGTCTAGTGTAGGAGCCCAACAGTGACCAAGATAAAGAATGGCTCAGGAAGCAGAGATGTGCCTGCAAACAGGATTCTCTGCATGGGCAGATCATGCTTGCAAACAGGATGTTCTGCCAAGAGGCCTGAACACAATATCCAAGGTTAATGATCCGCTCGCATACGAGGGAACATGCCCTCCTTAAAAATAAGGAAGAGGCTGGAATTCTGGGCAGGACTCTTAGTAAACATGCTGTGGTCACTTCCTCCCTTTGCTCCCCCTCGTCCTTGGAATGTGCTTGGTTTTTTGTCCTTATTTGGTACAAGAATGCATTTTGTAGATTTCAGTATGTATCCAGCTACCGGGGTATAAAAATAAACCACAAGGGGGCTTGCAGAGAGTTTTCTCCCTCCAGCCGGAGTTGTGTCTTTGTCTGTCTTTTGTGTATCTTGTCTTTGTGTCATTTGTTCGCAACAGTCTAGTACACCTTAGACATAGTAGTTGCTCTCTAAAGATATTTTGATTGAGTTATTTGGTAACAAAAGTGAAATCAACACTTTTAAGAGAATTTACTTTGAAGGAAACAGTAACAGTAACTCAATCTTTCAAATTCTTCAGTGAGAAAGCCTTTTTAAAGGTATATGGACAGATTGTCATTTTTGAATAATGGTGTCCTTTGTGCTTTGTGACCTGCAGAGAGGGAACACCAAAACTTTGACTCCAGACCGCTATAAACTACTGTTAGAACAGAATTACAAGATTAGCTTTGTATTTCTTTTCTCTAGAGCAGCTTTATAAGACCATTTATTATCTTGTTAAATGTTAGAACTAGCATGTTTGACATATTCATAATTTATTTTCTCAAGGAAAAGAACCTCAGAGGAAACTGTAAATAAATATTGGAGATTTGGAGGGCCTAATAAATTTAGCTGAATACATTAGCTCTCATGGCAGCTAAAGTCCATTATTCAGGGAATTGAAATTTGGATAAATTAGTGTGGTATTCATCTAGTCTTAAAAATAGAAACACATAATAAAATTGAAACAAAGAGAAAAATTGAATGTGTAGTTTATATTACCTCAAAGTGGAAGTGGGTGTAATTACAATAATCCCATCACGTTAACCACATTTTTGAAAATATGAAATACAAACGGAAACACTACTCTCAAGAAAAACTGGGCTCTGGAATATTTTTTTTTTCCTTTTCTACAAACAGTCATGATATTAAAATTACCCCTTGTGAGGTATGGAGTTACATTGTTACTTCATTCTGCCTCCTATGTCTAACATGGCAGAATCAGTCAATTAGTCAGTTGCTGCACTTTTTCCTGTGTTTACAAGTACAATTTTTCAATGGAATGCGTGGTATTTCTGATAAACACGTATGTGAAATCATCTGCTTATTACACGAGTGCTGGAAGCCGCACAAGCCTCGCTGGATGACAGTCACAGGGAGGAAATGGCAGTGTTTGCACAGCACCTGCCATGAGAAATGAAAACTTGTATCTCCTTCTGCTACTACTGTCTCATGTTGGAAATGAGCCTGCTGGTATTGACCAGGCCTCACAACATTCCAAATCAGACAGATGATATTCCCCACACAGATACTTCATAAGGAAAAGCATATTACTGCCTCTTCAAAAGAGATTTTAGATGAAAGCACTGTAGATGTTTGACAAAAGGCTCTTCCTATGGGCCTTGTAGATCCAAGACTTGAGTTAATAAAGGAGGTTAAGAACACAAGAGTTACAATTGAGCCTGGCCCTGAGAGAAAGAGCCTAATGTGGAGTTCAGGAACAGATAAGGGTGGAACTTAAGTTAATACTTACACTTTTTCTAACTGATGATGTATAGCAGTCCCTTCCCTAAGGCCTACCTTCCACAAATATCCTCCCTTACACTGGCGGCTGGGATAACGATAGATAAGAGTAGCTAAAACATAAACCCCAAATACAAAGGCTGACACATTTAGGGTCTCTATGGTGTTTACACATTCAGCATCAAGTCAAAAAAGTTTCCACAAACAACTTATTAACCAGCTTAAAAATATTCATCCTCTTGTGAGATAGACAGAATAACTCCTAGCCTATCTATACACTTAACCTATGACCTAATCTTAGCATTATTAACTTAGAACAAATATGTATGTCATCCTGTTTTTCACTAAGAATACCATTATTTCCTTAGTTATAAGATTTACTCAACCTCACTATGATTGGAGTAGTTCTGCAAGATTACTTCCATAAAACCTGCTTCTGTACACTTTCCAAAGCATCTTATCACAAAGAGTTTTCCATTGTAAAATTTCCTTTTTCTGATCTTTTGTTAATATTTGACCTATAAATAAAGACACCAAAACCAATAGGACAGAAATGCCTGCCTGGTGATCAGAAAGATTCTGGTGGCTCTCTCGCTCTCTCTTGCTGACACCATCCATCCTTCAGGGGGACCCCCGGACCAGCTGGAGCGGGCCTTCAGCACACATGCACATAGGTCTTCAGAGACTGAATATATAATGACAAGACCATATATATAACATATATAACAATAGAACCATATATATATAATATTCATGTAATAGAACCATATATATAATGGTTATTGTGTGTGTGTGTGTGTGTGTGTGTGTGTGTGTAAAAAACAATAGAACATTGATCCACAATCTGCCACAAGATCAAGGAAACCAAACTACAACTTCTGTAGCAAACAGCCCCCAAACAGCCAGATTGAATCAATATCTGGCATCTTCTCTAGTTTTTGCCCCCACTTCCAACATGAGAATTACCAGAAAAAGTCAAATATGGTCTACTAACCAAGATGCCCACTTCTAACTAGCACGCCTCTAACACCCCTATGCCTATGGCTTCCAATCATTGTATACCTGAAGCCTTCCCTTCTTTCCACTCTCAACCCTTCCTGCTTCTCTGTCTGCCTTGAGCCTCTGCCAAAGGCAAGTGATGATGGGTGGCTCCCTTGCTGTAGCAAGTTCTGAATAAAAAGCCTTTGCTTGTTTTCATTTGGGTTGTCTTCATTTATCTGCACAGTAGTAACAATCCACAACCAATATTGCTTAGCCTGGAGCACCCTAAAGCCATCACACAGTCCTCTGTCTCATGCTCCTTTGTGCCTTTCTTTTGTCAACAAGCAACACATTCCTATTTGTTAGACACCATACCCAACACAACAGCTGAAGGCTCAATAGTGATGGCATTGCTTTTACATACTTTCTCAAGATAAATATGCATTTCATATAAAACATTGAAAGAATTTTAATCAACCACAACTGAATTAAGTACAAACCCACAAACAAGAGCGAGTTTAGAAAGGAAGCAGAAACGAATCAGAGTTTATATGATATCATTTGTAATAACTTCTTCATGTAAATATCAAAGTTGATGCAATTTTTAAGGTTGCTCTAAAAACCTATGATTCCATACTTTCTTTTCATACTTTATTACAGCCTCCTGTAAGCAATTGTAGGTGGTAAAAGTTCTGACTTTTAAAATGTCATGTATAATGCCAATCTTGCATTCTTTGCAAAGAGCAACAAGATCTTTAATACATATCTGATTCTTCCATGAGTTTCAGAACAGTTCATTACCTTTATTAGAACAGGTTTGAGTAACTCTTTTCCTAAAGGAACATCTCGGTCTTCTAATTAAATTTTCTTCAGTAGACTTTTCTTCTGAATATATAAGATTTTATTATCTTAAATCTCACTCATGGAAGTTTTTTGAGTCTTTTGGAACTCACATCCTATCTGCCTCAAGACAATGTTGATATTTCTCAATGTGTTTTAGTGAACTGCCTCAACTGAAGCTGGGGAAAACTTATTTAGCATTTTTTAAAAGCCAGGCTTATTTTTACATACAACTTAGGTTTGAATAGATATAACCAGTAGATGGATGATATTTGTAATGAAACAAGGGCTTTACACACACTATCACTTCTCCTCTCAAGACAGCAATGTAGTACATGATTGATCACAAATAAAGGAAAACAAAGCCTTTTGGAGGCAGAAAACTGATATGATAAATTTTATCTCTAAATGCAAAATCCCAAAATACAACTTGGAAATCATAAAAGTTTGGACAATACACAATGCCCTCAGACATTCTGCCAAGTATTTGAATCCTCTGTCCTCTGACATTACAAGTCCAACATTGTTTAAAATGTCTTGAAACTAAGAATTAAAGGATTTGGCATTTATCAATTATTTAAAAGAACCTATTATAATAATGACTATGGTAAGAAAAAAATCCTATGATATGCATTATAGCATATAAAAATATCTTTCTGTCATTCAGTGGCACTCAATAAATAAACTGATTTGTGTGTGTGTATGTGTGTGTGTGTGTGTCTTCTATAATAACTCTGTATATAATTTGTCTAGTCCAGAAAGGGCAAAGAGTGGATGTGTAATAAATACTTGTTGAACAGAATTTATTTGTGTTAGACCAAAGTTTAGGACTATTAATCTCCTGGCAGATAATTATAGGAGAAGTGAATTTCTAGCCTTTCAAATAGACATGGAAGATAGAAGACTAGTGGGGCAGAAGAACCTTACAGGATCTCAATGGAAGACTCCAGACATATTTTTAAATGCAGAGCTAATATTCTATGTTGTTCTTGAATAAAGATTAAGGAGTGGCTGGGTGGCTCAGTCGTTTGGGTGACTGAATTCTGCTCAGGTCATGATCTTGCAGTTCTTGATTTGGAGCCCTGCTTTGGGCTCTGTGATGACAGCTCAGAGCCTGGACCCTGCTTCAGATTCTGTATGTCCCTCTCTCTCTGCCCCTCCCCTACTCATTCTCTGTCTCTCAAAAATAAATAAACATTATTTATTTTTAAAGATTAAGGTAAGAGCTACTGAATGTGCTTCCTGTATGTTACTGACCAGGGCAGAGAACTACTAGAGAAACAGCTTTTTGACTTTTGCTACCTTGTTGCCCGTCATCTATATGGGTAATAGGAAAAACACCAAAACTCAGTGCAAGTGTTGTATGTTAACACTTAGTGTCTTCAGTGCTGTTGTGGTGCATACTCTAATCTTGTGAATTTTGTTACTCATGGATTCAAATCAGATCTTTCTGGCAAATTTGCACAGCCAGAGTCTGGACACTTGGCTGCAATATTCCTTTCTTGAACTAATCCCGTTTTTTTAAATCACAAAATTGAAAAAATATATAACAAAAATAGAAAAGTTTAAGAAAAATTGTATTTTGGAAGTGACCTTATATAGTAGTTTTCTACAGAACAGTATGTGGCTCCAGGAATCTGAAACTTTAGAGTCTAACAGTTGAAAGTTTGAGGTTCATGTGTTGTTATATATATATATCTGAACAGCTATCAGATCATTTTATGTGTGCTTAATATTCCCTACCATTTTGACTTCTATCTTGCTGCAGAACTGTAAATATGTATTTGAAGTAATATTTGAATTAATGGGAATCTCATGCTTTATGATCTTTGAGACTAAATATTATTTGACCAAATTTTCTGTTCTCAAGAAGATTATAAAGTAGAAGTTCTCATATTCATGTGGATAAATGGTTATAATGTCTGTATTTTAAGCAACTGTAATTCATGGAACATGCCAGAGAATCCTTCAAAAGTCTTTGTATTTTACTTTTTAAGGAATTTTTTTATACTATATACTATTAGAAAGGCTGACTCTACTTAATTCTTAAAGTATGTAAAAATCTTACTCCTTGTTCTGGATATCTAGTCATCAGAATCAATTTTATTCCATTCTATTTTCATCAAATTTTACTTGTACTACATATACATATATATATATATATATATATATATATATATATATGCATATAAAAAGTAAAAGTTATATATATATATACATATACACACGTATACATATGTATATACATACTTTTCTGCCTTGGCTTGTTCATCAGTGAGATTTTCTGTCATTTTTTTACTTCAGTTGAGAATTTGGCCTGAGACAGTTATGATTTACACAATCATGAGATTAGAACAGTGGGCAGATTAGCTTAGACTCAAATCTTACTCCCAATTTCAGAGTTACCCCACATTTATAACTCAGTTTCTGCATTTGAGAAACAAAAATAATGCATGTTCACAGGCAGTGTGTTGTATAGTTGTAACACTAGTACATTGTGTGTAGTTGTTCAACTACCAAACCCTGTCCATAAAACATGGTGTGGAAAGATGATTCACTATCTGCTCCTCTAAGGCAGGGGAGGAATCCTACCTATAAGCATTCTACTGGCCCTGTCTTCAAGGTGCACAAGCCGAAGAGAGCAAGCAAGCAGAGCTACAAGCTAGAGTCCTACTTTGAGGCTTCGCATAACTGAGGTTTCCTCGTTGATTTTGGCTTCAGATTGATTGACACATCCAAAGCACTTCTGGACAGGGTAGGATCCATTAGTGAGTAGATTACCTCCTTAAAAGAATGTCTCAAGCAGTAATCTGGCCCTCACCAACACACCTTTTCAATTTTAATATCATCCCCTATTTTTTCCTCTTTATACTTCTTACAGGTTAGTGAAACCACCCATTTTTGTCTCCCATAAACACATCCCATGTATTCACATCTCTGGCTTTTGTTCACTCTCTCCTCTACCTGGAGTGACAATCACCTCAACAGTTCTCTAAATCTTTTCTTTCAAGCTCTTGTTAATTGCTACTTCCAAATGATCCTCCAAACTGGGAGGAAAAACAGTATAACAACAACAACAAGGACTCCCTCCCCTAAATTCCTTTTTATTTATTTATATAATTTTTCATAGAACTGACTCATTCCTCATTATTTTATAGTTGTGTGTGTGTGTGTGTGTGCCTCAGCTCCCTTCAAGGATACTAACATTGTCAACCTGTCTGGCTTGCTCTTATCTGCACAGCATCTGACAAAGTGCTTTCTTTGTGTTAGATGCCCCGTAGAAGCTATTAAATACATGTCTGGGGGTAAGAAAGCTTACCTGGGAATACTGTGGATGAGACTGATTTTCTGAAGATTTGAAGATTCATCTGAATATTTGTTACTCTTTCTATAAAAAATGACCACATTAGAAGAAGTTCCACCACACTCTTCTTCCAGAGGCAGACTTTACAAATATTAAGATCAGAGAATTTCAACTGTAGTGTTATTTATTTATTGTGCAAGCCTAGTGAGAAGGCCAGCGATTAGCTTCATATATCTTTGATTCTTTTATTTTTATTTATTTATTTATTTATTTATTTATTTATTTATTTATTTATATTTATTTCTAGGAGAGAGAGAGAGAGAGACAGCGCGAGCAGGGGAGGGTCAGAGAGAGAGGAAGTCACAGACTCTGAAACAGGCTCCAGGCTCTGAGCTGGCAGTCAGCACAGAACCTGACGCAGGGCTCGAACCCATGAACCGCAAGATCATGACCTAAGCGAAAGTCGGACGCTTAACCGACTAAGCCACCCAGGAGCCCCTCTTTGATTCTTTTAAAGCATGACATTATATTACCATTTTAATTTCAATAGGGACTACTGAGCTAATTATTACCAATAGAATGTATCAGCATCAGTGGAGTATTGAGTATCAGATATTATTAAGTTTGAATATTGCAAGTTGGAAAGATATATGGCTGTTTATTCCTCTCAGGGAACTCTAAAAATACCTCCTGTGTGTTTAAATCTATTTTTGGAAGTGTTATGCCATACTCAGGAAACATTAAAAAATATTGTATTCATTTTTCCAGTACTGTTGCTAAAAATATGGTATCTGTTCATTATATAGCTTTGATATTAAAGGAACAAACAGCACTAATTGCACATGCACAGATTACAAAGGGTGGTAACTGTGGCTGCTAACACTCAGCATATGCCACCATGCTAAGAATGCGGTACATTTTTCAACAAGTATTCTTTTAAACATCACTATGAAAATCACTACAACAGATGTTGGAAAGTAAACTTCAACAACAAAATTACAACGCAGAGTCTACAATTTGAGAGTATTTTGATGGAAGGAGTGGGAAAACAAAAAAAAGTCCCTATTCAAAACCTGAAGGGATCTTGTTGGAAACCACGGTTTTTGTATAATTGAGAAAAATCACTCTAGATAAAATTGCAAGTGTGTATTGTACAAAAAAGCTCAATTATCCCAGAGATTGGATTTTTTTCTTTTGGGCATCTATTCGGATCTCTCCACAAGCACATCAAATTAGGAAATGCAAACACCACAAGCCCCAGAAAGTCTAACAGCAATGAAGTTGAAACTGCTCATTAACAGCAGAGTATTGAGTCTAATTTTATGTTTACCAATTACATCGATGAAAGTCCCCAAAAGCTTTACTACCGGGAAAGATCTGTCAATGGATTAAATCATTTATTTACCTGAATCTCTGTTTTCATCAGATTTTTAAAAATCTGATAGGTGAAATGGAATTTTGAAAGGGGACTGATTCTTTTATTAAACACTGACAAAGGAGAAAGGACTCAAAGATGATACCAAAAGGAATCCCTGATATCAGGATTTTACTTTTTGTTTTTAATATGGACATCTCACAGAGGTGTCTTAAAAGTTCTTTCCCATCTCTCTTCAATATTAATTCCTTCCTAAGCACCAAGAAACCACAATAACATACAAAATAGACATATTGAGACAGAGTGAATAATATTGGAATTCCTAACAATTCACTGACTATGAATGTTCACTAAAATTCTTTCTTCCTGAGCAACAAGAATGATGAAACATACAGTCTGTATACTGGGTTCTTCTACCACTGTTCAGTCAGTATGTTTACCTCAAGAATCACCATTGCTTTCAAGAAAATGCCTTGTATGTACTGTTTTATCCATTTTATGATTTATTTTTTGACTTCTTAGACATGTTTTAATTACTATACATAACATAGTTTCCATTCTAAGGACTAATATTTAAAAAATAAGGAATTAGATAAACCGTGCAAGTGGATTAACTTGTAACTTTATATTGGTTCATGTTTATTATATCTGCTGGAACAAGTGAAGACTCATGGAATATGAATGAAAACTAAAGGGACTGTTATTAATTCATGGCAGACTTATTTGAATTTACTTTCTTTAGCTCACCAGGAAACCAGATATATTTCCTACAGGTTTTTTAATTGCTACAAAACTCTATTTAAAATATATTTCTCAACAGTAATGTTTTTGTACTGCATGTATTTGTCTTTGTAGCATCAGATATTTTCTCTAAAAGCACAATAACCTGATTGAATACTGGTTATTATAACACAAATATTAAATAATTGATACTACTATAGCTTACCAAAATAGTTGGAATTTTTGAGAAGTTCCTGTCATGGGCAGAAGATTCAGTTTTATAAAAAGATACAGAGGAGCGCCTGGGTGGCTCAGTTGGTTAAGTATCCAACTCCTGATTTTGGCTCAGGTCATGATCTCATGGTTAGTGACTTTGAGTCCCGTGTAGGCTTTGCACTTCTCTCTCATTCCCTCTCTCTGCCCCTCCCCCACTAGTGTTCAATCAGTTTTTCTCCCTGTCTCAAAATAAATGAATAAACCTTAAAAAAAAAAGATACAGAAAGAAATGGTAATATATTACATACATTTTGTAATATACTTATCTAGTGAAATTAATAAAATATATCATTTCATTGGCTTAAGAATATAAGTAAGTATCCGCACTTTCGGTTCATGATGGTCCATAGTGGAAAAAGTGACCTTCATCTTAAGCAGATTGCGTATTATAAACGAACTGGTGAATATCATCCAACTACACTACCAAGTGAGAGAAGTGGCATAAGAAGAGCAGCAAAAAAATTTATCTTCAGAGAGAAAAAGCTGTTTTATGTTGGAAAAGACAGAAAACAAAATCGTTTGGTAATTGTTTCAGAAGAAGAAAAAAAGAAAGTTCTAAGAGAATGCCATGAAAATGACACTGGAGCCCATCATGGCATATCCAGGACCCTTACTCTAGTGGAATCTAGTTATTATTGGACTTCTGTGACCAATGATGTCAAACAGTGGGTATATGCTTGTCAGCACTGCCAAGTGGCAAAAAACACAGTTATTCTAGCACCTAAACAGCACCTTCTCAAGGTGGAGAATCCATGGAGTATAGTTACTGTTGATCTGATGGGCCCATTTCATGCAAGCAACAGAAGTCATGTGTATGCTATAATGATGACAGATTTGTTCACAAAATGGGTTGTGATTTTGCCTCTCTGTGATGTTTTACCGTCAGAAATTTCTAAAGCTATGGTCAATATATTTTTCTTATATGGACCACCACAGAAAATAATAATGGACCAAAGAGAGGAGTTCATTCATGAGATCAATGTTGAACTATTTGGATTGTTTGGCACAAAGCAAATTGTAATTTCTCACGCCTCCCAAACTGTTAATCGAACTGAAATACACCTAGCACAATCAAAGCGTTTTTTTCTAAACACTGTGCTGACCACCCAAACAACTGGGATGATTACCTATCAGCCATTTCATTTGCCTTCAATGTAACTCACTTGGAGCCTACTAAGAATACACCATATTTTCAAATGTTTAATCGAAATCCTTACATACCTGGGACTTCAGATATTCTTCATGAAGTGGATGGTGATGATACAAGTATGTTTGCCAAAATTCTAGGTGCAGTTAAAGCTGGTAAATTATCAGTAATGGAGAATAAGACAGCATCAGGAGGACAGGTGATTCTATTTAATAGAAAACTGTATAATCTAAAAATCCATAAGGTGGAGAACAATTTTGAGGAACTAAATAAAAGCAAAATCATTGTTAAAAAGAAACCAAAGCAGTTAAATCCATTTCATCTAAAAGTGGGTCATGAAGTTTTAAGACAAAGGAAGAATTGGTGGAAGGATGGTCGTTTCCAGTCTGAATGGGTTGGTCCTTGTGTCATAGACTATATTACCGAGAGCGGATGTGCTGTTCTGAGAGACAACACCGGGACTAGACTTAAAAGACCTATCAAAATGTCCCACCTTAAGCCCTATGTAAGAGAATCCAATGAACAAGATAGTCTTTATCTCTTACAAGGTTCAGTAGTGGCAGATCATGACTACATCGGATTGCCTGAAATTCCAGTTGGAGCATACCAAGCAAATATTCTGGTAGAAGATGCAACTATTGGCGTAGTCGATAATGAATTACTGACATCAAGCAAAGATGATGAACTATTAGAATATAGAAGTGCCAAAATCTCTCCAAAGATGGAAGATCATAGTACTCTTGAAAAGCAGACTTTCAGTCTGTTGGACTCTTCAAACCAAGTTCTTGAGTACTTAAGTTAGTAAATACTAAAGTTCATTTAAAGTGTTAGTTTAGAATGTATAACTTCTTGAATCTTGGTATCTTTTCCATTCAGAAAAGTTGTACAGAAGTGTCTTGACACACTTTCAATGACTAAATTCTGAAGGTTTATTATATAACTATTAATTTATATAAACTTATGTTTGAATGTCAGAACATAGATATATAAAGGCAAAGAAAGCATATATAGAATTCCCTTTTTCTTCTGAAAAGAGAATAGGCAAAGCATGATTACTTCTTAGGAAAGAAATTAAGTTCCAGCTCAGAACTCTCAGATATTTCTCTGGAATTGGTGTCATGTTTTCAGTTTAAATTTTTTTTGGAATAATTTCTCCCTTTAAAAAGTAAGTTCGCACTACGTAGAATGGGATTAATAAATATTTATTCAATCATAAAAAAAGAATATAAGTATCCTATTAATATAGCATGTCTTACTCAAAGTTTTCATAGTGACTGCTATATTTACTATACATTCTAGTTAGAAAATAAGCTAGTTTTACAGTTTACTTTTTAGTATATTAAGCACACTAAAGTAAATTTTAAAAATGCAGAGAGGTAAAAAATTACTACACAGTTTCCCATCTTTCAGTTTCATATTTAGTTTCTTTACTCAACACATAGTTATAAATATGTTTTTATATATGCTATTTATAAGATGCTATTTATATTTCAATATAAAATTTCATTTACCTCTGTGGATTTGTAATTTAATTGGAAATAGATATCTAAATCAATGGACTGTAAATAATTGAACATCTTTCATTTTGACAGTTCATCACAAAAAGGTAAAGTATTAAAAACAGAATCAAATGCCAAGAATTGCCAATAACCATTCATATTCCTCTACTATTTTTTTCTTACTCAATACTGACTAAACAATCTTTATTGGGGAACATGCAGACATTGTATTTATTAATCTAATATCTGGCTTTGATTTAACATTTCTAATAGTTTCACATTGTTTAATTTTCCATGTCCACTTTCTCCTAACTTTCATCTCATCTTTTTACATTGTGTATATTTTTATATCTGACTTGTATTACTTCTGGTACAAGGCAGGGAATACATGCATACATAGGGTTTTCCTTTTGTGTTAATTTCTCAATTTGGTGTTAAATATGAAAAAGCCCAAGGGGGCAATAAAAATGATTTCAGAGACTATGCTTCCAAGGAGCTATTAATTTGTTAGCTTGATTTCAAGATGTATTACTAATCCAAGCTATAACAGATAACCTGTATCCTATTTTCATAAACACAAGACTCTACGGAGCTGTTTTGTTTTGGAGAACTGGGGTTATGTTTTTATTTGATTTCGCTTTTGAAGTCCAGTATAATGCAATGTAAATAAGGTAATGATTTATATACTTCTTTTTGAATAAGTGGATATTTCTTCCAGAATTGGCTCTGTTTCCTATCCCTTTAAGGTTTGCCTGTCTTTCAATATCAAGAATTTATCCATCAACCTCTACATTGAATCCTACAAGGCAATATCAAGTCTTCTTTAAATTATCTTTTCTTCTCAAAACACAAAAAAAGTATTGGCATCACCAGACAAGTGGAGAATAATGCATTAACAAACCAGATAAATTTAGATGAAAATCTTATTATTTAAAAAAGGAAATGTTTCAAAAGATTTTGTGAAAAAAGTCCTACTTTGCAGAGAATCTTTCTTTTTTATATCAGATCTTAATATTTCTATTCTAAATGGAAATATCTACCATAAAAGTTAAACATGGCAATGCATCTTATCAGTCTCTTTCCTTAATATATACTTCAGTAAGGCTGTATATCAAGTGTAACACATTTCAAGGAACAGAACTCCCACCTTTGGCCATGATGTAGTAAAGGATTTAAGGGAAGGAGGTCAAGCATTTCCCCTCAAGTTCTGGTGGGTAATATCTAAATTCCTGGAATATCATGCCTTATAGAAATGTCTCTGTTTGTCTTTGTATCTTGGATCATACCAGATGATCTAACAATGTGGGTTAGCATGAAGTTTTTAAGTCTATGGGATTAGCTTAACCAGAGTAGCTGTGTCTACAGATGGAGTCTCGATAAAAATCTCTGGACATCCAGGCTCAAGTGAGCTTCCTTGGCTAGCAATAAAATATTCTATGTATAACCTCACATATTATTGTTGGGAAAAGTAACATTCTCCATGATTCCAGTGGGAGAGGACAGTGGAAGCTCCACATTTGGAAATGTCCTGGATTCTGCTCCATGGTTCTATTCCCTTCGCTGATTTTATTTTATTTTATATTTTATTTATTTATTTTATATATTTATTTTGAGAAAGAGAGAGGAAGAGAGAGAGAATTCCAAGCAGGCTCCACACTGCCAGTGCAGATTCCAGCATGGGGCTTTATCTCACAAAATGAGATGATGACTTGAGCAGAGATCAAGAGTAGCTCACTTAACTATTGAGCCACCCAGGAGAACCCCTTTGGCTGATTTTAACCTGCATCATGTCACTGTAATAAACTAACTGTGACTATAACAGTTTTCAGTGAGTTCAGTGAGTCTTCTCTGAATTACTAAACATGAGATTGATGAGGACCCCCAAGCATATAATTAGTATTAGAGATGGGGGAATCTTAGGAGCTGCAAAATTATAATTGGTGTTAAAAGTGAGAGGGGTCTCACAATGTAACATTGTGTGTCAACTATAATCAAATGATTTTTGTTAAAAAGTAGCAACAACTGATAATTCCTAAAGGTGAGCGGTTTGCCTTGTAATGCACAAACTTTGTCCTTTAAATAGAAATTTTCAGTCATGACAAACTGTTTCAGAGTATATATGAAAAAGAAAAACTTCTTAATCATTCTTATGATGTAAGTTTAAACACTGACCTTAAACCTTAAAAAAAAAATGCTATTAAAATGCAAGCCACTCTAATTCATGAACATTATTGAAAAAATCCTAAGGTGCATATTAGCAAACAGTATCATATAAGATACACTAACTTTATTCACACTAAAACCAGACATAGGTCAAACTGTTTAGTATCAGCACTATTATTTTATTTATATTTCCTGTAGGCATTAGCTTACACTTAGGAAAATGGTAAGTTTGTGATATAAAAATTGATAAGCAAAAGGAAAATAGATATCATGTTCTTAAACTTGGAAAACTTAATATCAATTGCAAATATTAAAGAAGATAAAAATTTCAGTTAACACATTTAGTTACCAGATTAATAGTTTCATAAGATATGAAACATTTTAGAGATGGAAAGTATATATGTATACACATATACATATACATATATATAACTAATCATAACATATACTGAAAGCAATGACTATAAAAGAAAAAAATACCTATGGATAAATTTAACAAGAATGTACAATATCTAGATGAAGAAAATTTTCAAATAGTATGAAAAGACACAAGGAAGACTTGAACACAATGAAAGGTACACCATGTTCTTGGGGGAAACAAGATTAGCGTAGCAAAGGCATCCTTTCAGTGTAAAGTAAAAACAGATTTCACATGATACCAGTAAAACTAACAAAAGATTTGTTCTGTTTTTGCTTTTATTTAACTAGAAGTGCTGACTTGAAAATTAAAAAATAAAAGCAAAGTAGGCAAAAAATACTGAAAAAGGAAAGCAAGATAGACTGGTTACTTTTGCATGATATTAAAAACTATTGTGATAATTAAATAATTAATAACCAATAATTAAGATGTTAAATAGAAGAGAACTCCAAATATAAAACTTGCCATATTCTTACATACACACAAATAATAATTTCTTAAATGATAAAGTAGTATCTTAACCCAGTGCTATGTCTGGTATTTTAAATAGCAAAGTCAGCAAGTCTTTTTTCTACTCTATAGTATTGTTTTCTCTAGACAAGGAAAGATTTCTAAATCTGGTAGCATTATAGAAAAACCTGGAAATTAAGAGAGAAAGAGAAATATTTCCAAGACATTGGAGTAAGTCGGAAGTGTGGCTCAGTAAGCTAAATTGAGTCTCCCCATGAAAACTGCATTCTTCGTTGGAACAGAGAAAGAAATATAGGTATTTCTGTAAGTATACAGATACACTTCCCTCTGTAAGGTACTGCTAACATTCAGATAAAAAATAATGTTTATTTTATGAATCTCTATCTGTGACCCAATTTGTTCTATGGGTTGGGGTATGCAAAGTTATCCAGCTATAAAAGTCTTACCCATCTTAGGACCTCATATGTTCTTTTTCCATTTCACATTTTCAACCAGTTGAAATATCCAGTCCTTCCATTTGGTGTTTGCCTCAGAATTATTAGAGTATTTCCCCCTAAGATCTATCATCCTCATAAGCAACAACTGGTATGAGGAAAGGAGACGTTAAATTCCCCATGCTATAAAAAGAAACAAAACTAAGAGCAAATGAATTCTTAGGATTCACTCACTGAAAGATTTTCATAAGGTAGATACTTTCCAAATAAACTGTATGATTTGAGTCCAAGTATGTATATTTACCCCATTCACACTGCTTACCTATTTATTCTGAATTGTAGTTGAGAAAGGGGAGGTGTTATCACAGTGGTATGAGTTTTGAAGTCATTTTTGGCTTGAGTTCCAATCCTGCGACATAATGTATGTGCAAAATATGGGAAACTCTCAAAATATGGTTCTAACTCTTCTGACTCTCAATTTCCTGATTTGTTAAATGTGGATAGTATTTATTATAGGATTGTTTAAAAGATTGAATAAATGATGTATGTAAAATGTGTAATTCATAGCCATCACTCAATATGGAGGAGCAGAGGGACAAGAAAACAGGGGATCCAAAGAAGGCTCTGTGCTGGATGCTAAAACTTCACAAACTATGAAATTATGACCTGAGCCGAGGACTGAGCCACCCAGGTGACCCTAAACGATGCTTTTATACACCCTAAATTGTTTATGTAATTAATTGCCATTTATCATTCCTCAACTATTTGAAAATTTCCTTAATCTCTGTCTATAATTACAAAGAGATTTTAAATGTTCATTTTTCTGAGGTTTTAGAAAAATGTGCATATTAACAGATTCTCTCCCCCCATATTCATTTCTATAAATGTTTACTGCTTTTCTGGGGTGCCTGGGTGGCTCAGTCAGTTAAGTGTTTGACTTCAGCTCAGGTCATAATCTCACAGCTCATGGGTTTGAATCCTGTGTGGGGCTCTGTGCTGACTGCTCGGAGTCTGGAGCCTGCTTCAGATTCAGTGTCTCTCTCCCTCTTTCTCTGCCCCTCACCTGCTTGCACTATCTCTCAAAAATAAGTAAACATTAAACTAATTAATTAATTAACTAATAAGTGTTCACTGCCTTTCTGATTTCATGGTTCAAGGTTCTTCAGTCCTGTGTCAGGAATTCTGTTAGAATCTAGGAGCAACATAAGTTGAATGGTTGAGATTGATGAGGTTGAAACAAAACACAAAAGCAGCAACAATGGCAATTTGGAGTTATTTTTAATTAGCATATTTGATATGACAAATAAATGTTTCTGAAGTTTGCTACATGATAAGAAGGTTATAAAATCATAGTACATGTTTTCTGGCCCTTTTAAAATTTAATTTATCTTCTTCAACTCTTAATAGATGTTAGAATAGAGTTTGAAGGCTTTGGATATTTTTCCTCCACTTCCTAATCTCTCTAAGGGCACGATACTACTGCCCTGACTGTGTTTTACTGTTTATATTTAGTCACATTTTTAATTGGACAAATATGAGTGAGTCACAATTCATGGTAGGAATTCTGGAATAAAAATTCTCCCAGGTGCCATGAAAGACTATGGATTTAAACCTTCTATGTATATTTACATAGTCACTATGTCTGTATTCTCTGTACATTGTGTATATACTAAAATTCTTCTGCAGCATAATTCTCAGTGTAGGAGGTATTACTAAAGCCCCAAGGTTTTTTGAAGGGCATTTCAATATATTTGTTTAATAATACAGTTAAGTTCAGTAAGTTACAATTCCAAAGAAGAATTTAGAATTGGAGAGACATAAGCAATTGGTAAGGCTTCTGTCAGGCCTCACAGGGGAAGCTGCCCTCCCAGCATGAGACTTGGTGTATGGTCAGCACACTGCTGTCCAGAAGGGATTCCATGAAGGGGACTGAAGCCTTTTAGTCACTCATGCTCTTTGGATTTTTACATTCTTAGCCCAGTTGTCTTTATTCCTAGGCCTCTTTATGAGGCTTTGGGTACAGGTCCTCTTAGGAGCTCTGCTTGAGGCCTCCATTTTGGGGCAACAATGCAGGGGTGAGAATAAAGGAAACTTGAAGCCACTTTTCCTTACTCTGAGTGCCCAATGTTTTCTACTCCTAGCCCTTCCTCAATGCCCTCTTCTTAACTCCAAGATCCATAAAAACGACCCAAGTCTTTTGTTCTGAGGTCCCTCAATGGGAAGACCACCCCACATCCCTGCTGATCCCCTTGACCCTTGACCAGTGTACCCTTCCATGGGGGAAAATGGAACAGAGGGTGTCAGTCTTCTCCATGGTTTTAAAATCTTAGTTATATCATCATAGTCAATGATTAAAGGTTTAAGTCTTTCATATATAGCTTGTTGCTTTAATTGGCTATTCCAACAGTTAGTTCAGCTCTGTTTCACCATTTTAGCTAAGCTGTTGAGAATATGTTAACATAAGAATCTAAAATATTACTCAGTGAACTTGGTTTTATTTTTCCAACACAAAAATAGTTAACCTCTCAAAACAAAGTCTAATTCCTCACTGAAAATGTAATACATATTGAGAAAACAGACAATGATAAAAGGTATTATTTAGGTTACTTTTACAGCATCAACAAGAAGTGCTGCTTAATTTGTCATCGTAGGAAACCTACAGAGTTTTCATCATAATACAGTTATTTCATTTTACTTGACAGAGCTTTCATATAGAATCTTAACTTTACGATTCCTTTTTTAAAAAAAATTATTCATTCATTCATTTTAATATTTATTTATTTTGAGAGTGCGAGAGAGAACAAGCAGGGAGAGGAAGAGAGACACGGAGAGAGAGAATCCCAAGCAGGCTCTGCACCATCAAAGCAAAGCCCAAGGTGGGGCTCAGTCCCATGAAAGCAGAGCCCAACGTGGGATTCGATCCCACAAAATGGAATATCATGGCCTAAGCCAAAATCAAGAGTCTAATACTCAACTGACTAAGCCACCCAGGAGCCCCTTAAGTTTAGGATTCCTAAACATGAGCAATATTAATTTCTGCTTTGAGATTATATTTATATATAATCTTCAGATTTATATATAATAAATACTAAGGGAGTATAGAAATGGAAATAGTACAAGCCAAGACCTAATGTTCTGATGCTACTTGCTAGGTCCATAACCTAGCACCAGTGAGTAATTACCTATGATCCTTCTGCCTCAAAAGTTGTTAGAGTAGGGAGGACTACTATGTAAACTACTACATGTTGTCATCAGAAATACTGATACTCATATTTAATATTTAATAAGCTATTAAATGGCATTAGCAACAGTACATTTGATTATTTTGGGCCACAATGATATAATATCTACCTCAAAGATGTTATCAATTTTCATCTCTATAGATCATCAACAACATGTCATCATTAATATATCCTCAGAGTAAATGGAACTAACCAGAAAAGAACTATAACTGAGAAAAATCCATGATCAATGACCATAGATTAATAGGACTATTCTTTTCTTTGTAAATCTCTAAAAATTTTACAATCAGATCATTATAATCTTTCAAAGGACAGTTTATCCTTCTGGGAAATACTGGTATTGGTCAAAATATTTTTAGAACATACTATGTTGAAAATGTCTTTATAATCTATAAATTAGAAAGTTATTTTTATTAATTTATAATTACATCTTACTTAAAAAAGTTAATTTGCAAGGCACCTGGGTGGCTTAGTCAGTTGAGCTTCTGATTTCAGCTCTGATCATGATCTCTTGGTTGATGGGTTCAAGTCCCATGTCAGGCTCTGTGCTGACACCTCAAAGCCTAGAGCCTGCTTCAGATTCTGTGTCTCCATCTCTCTCTGCCCCTCCCTGGTTCATGCTCTGTCTCTCACTCAAAAATAAATATTTAAAAATTTTTAATTTAATTTGCAATACCCAACTTCATCATCTGCTTTATTTACTAAATTATTTATCTTGTAAGGGATTATCTGCTTTATTTACCAAATTATAGTTTATTTATTCCATATTACTTGTTATTGTTTTCAGAGTCAGATTCATCATTTAAAGATACCAACTTGCCACTAGTCTGGAGTTTATGACAGCTTTATTAAAGAAAGATTTTTTCTCTTTTAGAACAAATAATTTATGTATAATTTATGGAGATTCAAATTCTGGCTTTGCCTCCTCATAACTTTGTAACTTAGACAAGTTACTCAAAGTATAAGACTTGATTTTTTTCTTCATGTGAAAATACAAATAATTATACTTTAAATGCAACAGAATGAGATTAAATAAAATATCTATAGAATATATAGAAGAGAACTTGTCATAATAAACACCATATAATTGAATTGCAGAAACTTTTATCAGTCTGTTTTATTTTGATCGTCGTCTAACACTGGACATCCTTCAAATTAATCTCTATATTATTAATATATATCTTTATATGTGCAGCTAGATCTAAATCTAAGACTAGACTTAGCTACATCTATATCTATAACATATAGATATTAATCTTTCTTTCTGACTAATAAGCATTAAATATAAATTGTTGAAAGGTTACTGGATTAAGTTCCTTTGAAAATATTTGGCTATGTAGAAATAGTCATTTGTTAAACCATATGCTTTCAGTTTTGCTTTCTGTAGACCTCTCATGATTCATGTAGACCTCTCATGATTCTCTTGGCTCCCCATCAGCATTCCATTGAGTTATTCCAGCAAATGCAATGGCATTATACTCAGCTTGTAAACTTCTATATTGGTTTACTTTGAGATCTTCTTTTGATTTTGTTATGTTTCCTCCAGTACATTACATATTCAGCTTGCACAGTAATATCTAAATAAATTATGGGTTTTTCTCTCAAGAAAGAATAATGAAATTTTATTCTGGGATTTTTAGAATAAGAGTTATAACAAGTAATTGAAAGTTTTATAGGGCTATAAGTCAATATGTTTCTAATTTCTACCCTTCTAGTTCATAGACAGGGTAGTTCAGAGACATATAAATATGTTTATAGAGATGAAAAAATAATTGAAAATAATACGTGCTAATATAAAAAATCTTTAACTGGCTGTGCATTGATTTGAAAAAGTCATTTTAAAATTATTTTTGTGTTATACTTTAAAATACTGTTTCTGTCATTGTCTGAACTCTTTTCTGGAACATGTTTTGGGTTAAATATTAGAGTACTTCAATCTATCCCATAATCTACTAAAACTGGTCTATTACATTTACTGTTTTCATCTCTCAATGTTCCATATTGGATTAATTCTTCAGTGCTAACCTCTAATTCATGAATTCTGTCTGCAATGGTGTCTAGACATATACAAAATCTATTGTACTTTTAAAATTTCAATGACTATTTTTTATCCCAAGTTTCTTAAGTACTTTTTTTCCTATTTACCTACTTTTAATCTACTTATTTTTTGAATTTAGAATAAACATGTTTTATAAAGTTACATAACAATTTTTTTGTAATACAGAGAATCAATATTCTAAATGCTTTTGATTGTCTCATAATCAGGAATTGTGGAATTAAGAATTATATTTCTTTTCTTTGGCAATTTAGGTTTCTAGACCAAACTTAATTTAATTGAAAGTTTTTTGTTTTATTTTTTATTTTTCTTTCTCTGTGATGAGTCTTCCCTGTCTACTGGCATTATGGTTAGTGTCATATAAACCTGATCTGAAGGTACAATGGCATTTTGGCACTTATTCCCTTATGAAGTCACTGTAGTCCCCCCCTTATTTTCAGGGTACATAACCCCTAACCCCCAGTGGATTCCAAAACTGATAACCTACACATACTACAGTATTTTTTCCTATACATACATATCTATGACAGTTTAATTTATAAATTAGGGACAGTAATAGATTAACACTAATAATAGAACACTTACAACAATATACTATCATAAAAGCTATGCAAATGTGGTATCTTTCTCAAAATATCTTGTACTATGCTTAGCCTTCTTTTTGCCATGATGTATGAAGATAAAATGCTTATGTGATGAGACAGACTGTGGTGAACGATGAAGGCAATGTGATGTAGCATTGAGCTACCACTGATCTTCTGATGATAGGTCCGAAGGAGGATCATCTGCATCTAGTCTGTAGATGACTATGGGGAACTGAAACCATGGAAAGTAAAACCACAGATTAGGGGGGCTAATACAGTGGAAGAGTCAATGATAGATTGACCTCTAACTAAGACATAATTTTATTCAGTTACTAAATTCTTTAGGTTTACAACTTATGTAAAGCTATACTTACACATGAAAATTTGTAACAGGGTTTGACGTTTTAAACCTAATTTCACTTGAAACAGAACTCCACAACAGGCCCTGTCTTTATGCACTGAGTTGGTTTTGATCCCTTTTAATAGTTGTATGTCCAGACATTTACACTGCATGGAAGATGAGTTTCTTATTCCTAACGCATGTGTTGGTATGACTTTTTAGTTTCTATTTTCATATTTTATTTGTTGCTGTGTGTTTGGAATAAAGGAATCAAAGAATGAAAACAGGAATTTTAAACAAAAGTATTGCAGATTTTTCTAATGCTTCTTTTAGAATAATCTAAGGAAGCACACCAATACATGTGCATGACCTTACAATTTTATAATAAAAACTCATACAAGTTTTGGACAAGAAAATATGTTGTAGATCACTCATCAGCTTATTATGGCATTGAAACTATCCATGAAATTCCAATATTTAGATGATTTAATGGTAGTTTGAACTAAACCAATTATTCCATTAAAATTAGGAAAGCTCTGAAGAACGTAATTAAGGAGATTTCTGTGAGCCATAAGACCTATGTGCCAGACTGTAAATTATACGTATTTATTTTATAAATATTTAGTATCTATTTAAAAATATTGTAAGTCAACAATTCCCAAATCTATTGTGATGTAACACATGAATAAATGTAAAATGTAGATGATACGAACTCAGAGTGAAAAGGAAATTTAGATAAGAATCATAAAGGACATACATAATTGGATGCTCACTGACACTTGCATATTACATGACATGGTTCTTACACAGTGAAGAAATTTAAGCTAGTGAGTAAGAACTTGGTTCTGGAGTCCAGCAGCTGTGGATATGAATCCAGACTTGGGCATTCATTACCTGCATGGCCTTGGCTCAGAAATGTAGCCATTTGAACCTCAGTTTCCTTATTTGTAATGTGAGGATAATAGTTATATCTACCTCATAAAAGTATTGTGAGGGTTAAATAGAATCAAATAGGTAAAGCATATAACACTGTGCCTGGCACAAGCTTAGAACCAAAAAAAAGTTATTTTGAGAAACGGAGCCAATTAATAAACAAATTGTTCTCCTTTAACATAATATAAATTTCTATTAGCATTTACATTTCTTTTGTTTAAATTTTTTAATTTTATTTAAATCCAAATTAGTTAACATAGAGTGTAATAATGATTTCAGGAGTACAATGCAGTGATTTGTCACTTACATTAGCATTTACATTTCTGAGTTTTAAGATGTATATACCCATCTATCACTGGCACCAGGCCATAACTTCCTCAAGGAAAGACCATTTGTGAATCTTCAATGCGCAGCACAGTGTCTAGATCAGATAAACAAATAAATGGAAAGCACAGAACATTTCTATAGAGAGATCCCAAACAGAAAACAATATTGGACATTTTTTCTTTTTTTTTTAATTTTTAATGTTTTATTTATTTCTGAGAGAGAGAGAGAAAGAGAGAGAGGCAACGTGAGCAGAGGAGGGTCAGAGAAAGAGAGAGACACAGAATTGGAAGCAGGCTCCAGGCTCTGAGCTAGCTGTCAGCACAGAGCCCGATGCTTGGCTCAAACCCACGAACTGTGAGATGACCTGAGCCGAAGTCAGACACTTAACCAACTGAGCCACCCAGGTGGCCCAATATTGGACTTTTTCTATGCAGTCAAAATCACTGCCATACATTTTTTAGTGCAACAGTAAACGGCATTTTAAAATACTAAACTATCAAAAGAGCATGGCTTTCCTGAAATGGGATGTTAGGGTTAAATATCTCTGAACCTGTAACATCTCAAAGCAATTGCTATAAACCTCAGGGCACTTTTGAACTTATCAAAGCTCTCAGAGATTTGGTACCAGTGATGATAATTTCATCAAAAGGTAAGGAGAATCATTTTTACCTCACCATTTTCTTTTCCTTTTTCAAGCAGGTGGAAATGTGTGTGAAGTCATCTTTTTTTTTTTTTTTCTTTTCTTCTCACCTTCTCCCTCCTATCAGCTTGATTCTATACTGTACTATCCTGAGTTATCTGAGCCCAAGTTCCAAATTCTATGTCTGGTTATTTGTTTTACTCTTCACTGAGAAATCTTTGCTCAAATAGAGTCTCTGAAATGCATGGCATAGGCAATTTTCATGGTAAGAAAATCACTAGCAGATCTTGCCTTCCCTCTCTTTCGAGGCACAGCAGTTGCTGATGTTAATGGAGCTAGTCATTTGTTTATCACGGGTAAAATAGATTTCATATTGATTGGTTTGACTCAGGACTACGGTATTCTAATTAAGATTGCTAAAAGGAAGCCCGAGTTAAAACAAGCAATGATTCAGTGGCATACAGATATTTATATTCCGCTACGCTACAATTCACAAGCAATTCTACGCTCTGGACAATGTTTTGAGTTCATACTCAATAAGACTATACAGAAGAATGAAAGTAGACTTTAGACCATAGAAGTCACATTTTACTGCTATAATTTTCTTTCTCACTTGAGAATCATTCATTTATCAGCCATTAGCCTAACACCTCAAATCTCACCTCTTTTTTGAAAAGCAATTCTGTTTTTCTAGGTATAATCCTCTAGAAACAGCAACCAGTAACCATAATGGGAGACAGTCAGTACAAAACTCTCTTAGAACTGGCTCAGAAGGTTTCCTTTAACAGCTCCTGTTGCACTTTCCATTGTTAAATGATATAACAAGGTTGTAAGTACACAGACCATGTTACTGGAGTAAGGAGATAGAAGAGGGAAATAAGTCACTATTTTCCATTGAACTCATTTCTATTTTGTCAAATATCAAGTTTATTTGTTTATTTTTTTAAAAAATTAATGTTTTTGTTTAAAATCTATTTCTGAGAGAGAGAGACAGTGTGAGCAGGGGAGGGTCAGAGAGAGAGGGAGACACAATCCGAAGCAGGCTCCTGGCTCCGAGCTGGCTATCAGCACAGAGCCCAATCTAGGGCTCGAACCCACGAACCGTGAGATCATGACCTAAGATGAAATCAGATGCTTAACCGACTGAGCCACCCAGGCGACTCCAAATATCAAGTTTAAACTGAATATTTTGTTCCCTGCTAAAAGATGCTCTTTCTTATATTTCCAATGATTAAAAAATACATTTTTAAGAGATCAAAATTGAAACAGCAATGACAACGAAGCCAAACACTTAGATGAAAACATGCCTTGATTGAAACTACAACAATGCTGTCATCTTGTTCTTTAGTGGCTCAGATAGCAGGTCATCTAACCCTTTGAACCCTCCAAATTCTTCAAAAAATCCCTGAGAGGCTGAGCCTTTCAGTCAAGTCTAATTTAACTATAACTATATAGAGACAGCTGAAGACCGCCTACTCAGGTAAAGTGGATACCTGAGGCAATTATGAAAGTGATTCAAGCAGAAAAATTTCCTGCTGAGGAAGAGATAATGTTTGCTTGAACTATTCATATTGGCCATCTATAATAATTAAATTCATTAACTTACCCCTTCACTTCACTTTGCATATGAAGACACAGCCTTGTTGTTATTTAAAATATGCATGCAAGGCATCTCAAATATTTGTGGATTTTCAAAATACTTTATTGATTACTTGTAAAATAAGTTCACAGGCTTAATGTACTAATGTTCCCAGAGAATTAGCTGAGGGAATACCCAGAGTGTGTAGTAAAGATGGGGAAAAGAAGGATACTCTGTCGGGGCGCCTGGATGGCTCAGTCAGATAAACATTGGATTTTGGCTCAGGTCATGATCCCATGGTTCGGTTTGTGGGTTCGAGCCCCACATAAGGCTCTATGCTGACAGTTCAGAGCCTGGACCCTGTTTCAGATTCTGTGTCTCCCTCTCTCTCTGCCCCTTCCCCACTTGTGTTCTGTCTCTCTCTGTCTCAAAAATGAATAAACTACTAAAAAAAAAGGACACTCTAAATGAGCTGATTCTCTAAGATGTACTCCCTATCGACATGACCCTGTTGTAGGTGAATCTTCTATATATGCGCGTGCACGCACACACACACACACACACCATTATACCATTTATCAGTTACTAGAAATTCATACACAAATATTTGATAAATTTAATGACTTTAGAATACTATGCTTATAAAAGGAGTTCATGACCCTTCATGTTTAAAGGCAACAGACAGGCTCCTCCAAGCACACAAAAATTTCAAGATGAAGTACTTACAAATTATTTTTTAAAAAATAAAAAGCCACATTTATTTCCACTGGTCTCTAGGCAAATAACTCTCCTTTAGAAATCACCAATTCCTTGGGGCGCCTGGGTGGCTTAGTCGGTTAAGCGTCCGACTTTCACTTGGGTCATGATCTCACGGCTTGTGGGTTCGAGCCCCACGTCGGGCTCTGTGCTGACTGCCAGCTCAGAGCCTGGAGCCTATTTCAGAGTCTGTATCTCCCTCTCTCTCTGACCCTCCCCTGCCTACGCTGTCTCCCTCTCTCTCTCCTAGAAATAAATAAAAATATTAAAAAAAAAAAAAAGAAAGAAAGAAATCACCAATTCCCTATCTCTCAAGGCTTCACTGCTACTTCAGCCACCTCCCCAGGGAGTCATGACACCAGAGTTTCTCCAGCTTTGTCCTCACCAGCCACAACCAATGACATCATGTTTGCTCACTTGGATGGTCCCATTTATGGCCAAGATATAGTTTGATGCACTTGAATTAGGAGGAAATAGGGATGAGCCCCTATCTGGAAATAAATATGGAAATATCCCATTTGAGTATAGCCTTGCTCTTTTTGATAGTTTTGTTCTCTACAATGGCTTTCACTGTTACACCCCCCAAAAATGTACTATGGTGAATTTGACTGTGTAAGAAGTGTCCAATGTTGTTTTCTGTTTGGGAGTTCTCTACAGGAATGTGTCATTCCGGGGGTGGAAACAGAATGAAGGATGACCATCAGGTCGATTATTTACACAAAAGAGATAGGTTTAATACCTTTGGATACAGGGGAAATTATATCAGAGGTCACTCTAGTCTGCTTATGAGAGATTGAGGGTGGGCAGAAACTCAAAATGGTGTTTACAGTGATTCCAACTACATCAGTGTTTTGAAAGTTACTTAGTCTTTAGACTAGCTTCAGGACTGGTAATTCAACAGGGACTTATCAGGATGGTTATGACAACACTCAGCAATATAGAATTAATATTCCAAAGATGCACATGGTATGAATCAGCAAGCATATGCACATGCAGCTAACTGTGGCTATATCTGTGATTGGTTTTTAGCGCCACTAGGATATTGTCAAGAAGGTTCCCGAATTATATGTTGATGTCTGTTTTCCACAATTGTTCTTTCAATTGGATGTTATCACATGAAATACTTATTTTAAAAAGCAGAAATAGGGGCAACTGGGTGGCTCAGTCAGTTAAGCGTCTGACTTTGGCTCAGGTCGTGATCTCGCAGTTCATGGGTTCAAGCTCCACATCGGGCTCTGTGCTGACAACTCAAAGCATGGAGCCTGCTTCGGATTCTGTGTCTCCCTCTCTTTATTTCCTCCCCTGCTCACACTCTGTGTGTGTCTCTCTCTCAAAAATAAATAAAGATTAAAAAAATTTTTTTAAGTAAAAATGACTGCAATGCAGCAGTATTATACTTTACCTTTTGGTATTTAAGTTGGATTTATCTCTACATCCCTGAAAAACACTTTCTATTTTTATTTATTTGTTTGTGCTTAGAAATAAAGGTAGTGCTGTCACAAAAATAAATGTATAGTGTTTTGAAATACAACCTGCCAATAAAAATAATTAAGTAAAAATAATATTTTATATATTTTTTGTATTGTATTACATATATATGTAATATTTGTATTGTATTATATGTTGTATATATAAAATTGTATTATATATTTTTGTATTAAATATATATTTATATATACATACATAAATATATGACATCCTGTAAAACTTTGCTTAAATGATCTGCATTAAAAAAATTTTTTTTAGTGTTCCTTTATTTTTGAAAGACAGAGAGACAGAGCACAAGTGGGGGAGGGGCAGAGAGAGAGGGAGACAGAATCTGAAGCAGCTCCAGGCTCTGAGCTGTCAGTATAGTCCAATGCAGAGTTTGAACCCATGAACCGTGAGATTATGACCTGCATGGAAGTTGGATGCTTAACCGACTGTGCTCCTTTGATCTACATTTTTAAACATAAAAAGTAACATGACTGTTAAAATATAATAATCCAGCCTACTAAGAGATTACTTAAAAAACATTCAGAAATGAAGCAAATGTACCAAAATGCGATTAAGCATTAAAAACCTAAAAAAAATAAATAAATAAAACACAGTGTAAACATTTCTAGAAGGAAAAATAAAATGCACTAGTAAACAGTTGGAAATTGCTGATACACCACAAAATATAACTTTGAAAATATAAATAACAAAAATTAATGAATATTAGTGGTCAAGGTTTAGGGTTAATGGAAGATGTAGGATGTATGCTATTTCCAATGTTCTACATGTAGTGATTTAATAGATGTCATCTTAAACTGACATAGTAGCAAACAGATGAATTCAGGCTCTCAGATCAGGATCTTTTTTTCTCTTTTTCAAATAATATATTAGTGTTCTTTGAAAAACTAATATATCTCAGAGTGATGCAAAATTAAATTTGCCTCTTTTCTTAATACAATGTGTAAATAATGATTTCATTAAAACCCTTCTATTTTCCAACTTATATATTCGTTGAGAAATTATTAAAATAATGTCCATGAAGTATTAACAATGGTTATGAAAGGATGGAATTTGAGTTAACTTTTTAGTATTTGAATCTTTATATTCCTCTCTATTGATTGACGTTATTCTGGTAAAGATCTAATAGATGGCATGGGCAACACTGTTTCTTATGAGAAGAGGAACTGAGTGATTAGGTCCACGGAGATAAAGAGAATATTCAGTATATACTCTTGGTAACTCTAGAATTTTTTTTTTTTATTTCTAGGAGAGAGAGGTAACTCAAGAATTTTGAATCTTGTTTGAAAATAGCAAGTTAGGTCTGCATTATTTTAGTGATTTTACAAATTTACATACACACACACACACACACACACACACACATACAAAGATTTAAACAACCAAAGTCATTAGTACTTGAAACCAATTGAAATTTGGGATTCAACCTCTACTTCAAGGACTATGGTTATATTGGTATGGGGATGTAACAATTCAAAGCCATTGGCAGAACTTATAAAATAGATCCTCATGACTGATAAAAGAGCAGAAACATTGTTCTTCCATGAATAATATTATGTAGTTACCCATCTCCACTTAGTGTGAAGATGATGCTTTGATTTCACCTTCACTTAGCAGGCAAAATAACATCTAATTCAAAATAAGGTGGTTTTATAACATGAAGTTGCTGTAAATTGTTTAAAGACCTGTGTAAAAGTTTCATGTAAAAATTTCATTTTTAGAAAGGATAATAATGTAAATGTTGTCTGCCTGCTAAACTCGGTCTGGGTAAAATAAGGTTAGAAGGTGATGATAGAGTGAGTTGGCTGGACAAAGAGTAAACAATAAAGAGGTATTAAAAGAGAAACAACCTTCTAAGACCAGATTCATGCTCATTGTGGAAACTTAAACATATTCCCACAAAACTTATTAATATTTCTCCTAAAATATGATTTGAAGTATCAGTGTAACATATATCTAAGGAGATATAAGGATGATGATTCTCCATTTTAAATCTCAGAATTTTAAGAAAACAACCTATAAACAAAGTAGCTTAGATGCCTCAAAAGCTTTATATAATACACTTCAAATAAATTTTCAAACATTTTGCTACATTTTTTAAGACCATCGGCAAATTTATAAAATCTAGGAGAGTCACAAATCCTGCCAATGAATCCTAACTTCAAAATATTTTAGATTTTTTTTTCAAAGATTTTACAAATCTTTCTTGTGAATCTTTTTTAAAAAAAATTTAACATTTTTATTTATTATTGAGAGGCAGAAAGAGACAGAGCATGAGCATGCAAGGGGCAGAGAGAGAAGGAGACAGAATCTGAAAGAGACTATAGACTCTGAGCTGTCAGCACAGAGCCCAGCACGGGGCTCATACTCACAAACCATGAGATCATGACCTAAACCAAAGCCGGAAGCTTAACCCACTGAGCCACCCAGGTGCCCCCTCCTATTCACCTTAAGGATAAAAATGACATATTTATAAATCAGTGCTTTAGATCCCATGCCATTTTCATTGAGTTTATAAGTCCTACTTTCTTGTTTTAGTTCAAAGTTCTGATTTATGAATCCTAACTGGTTCTTTCTTCTACTGCTGGTTTAGTCTTTAGAAGTTCAGGTTTGTAATAAGCTCCATAAGATGTTATGCACTACTTTCCCTGTCTTTTTCTGAAGGGGGGAAAATCCACCCTATTTCCTTTGCCCAGGTACCAAGAATAAGCAGTCTTGTTCAGCAGGGTTTTTATGAAATGCATTCACAGATTATTTTTTTCCTCCATAGATGCCACAGGGTAAGAGACTCAACTTTTCATTCCTAGAAATGTATCTCTGCATAACAAAACAATATAAAGCCAGAATCAGTATTTATGCACACTACACATTATCTGGTACTTATGATTTACTCATAAATCAATGATCCTGGATGGGGTTAAGATGGAAATGTGTTTCTGCGAGTTGCAACCAAGCACGATTAAGAAGCCTGCACAATTTCTAAAAAATTATTAACTCTTGTCTCTAGTTCAAGTTCTAATTCAGCAGTATTTCTCTCCCTCTGCAACTCCTTCTCCACCAAGCTTCGGTAATAAAGGTATATTTAAATCCCGAAGTAGAAGTGTTTCAGTGGCTGGAAAAAAATAATCTCTTTTGTTAACATTTTAATAAAAGAAATCATAGATTAAAAGCTTAGCATTGTCAGACATTGCCTTAGAAAGGAAAAACAGTAATTTCTTGAAAAATTATCTAAGAATAATTTTTTGCATTGTAACAATATCATAACATAGAAATGAATTGAAAGAGTTTAAGCTCATTAAACAGTCATTGATATTTTTAATGATTCACTTCAGAAAAACAATGAGAGAAACATATTTTTTAAAAATAGTAAAATCAAACCATTTTGGATGAGAGCTTAAAGTAGTTTGAATTTTGGAGACACAAATATTTTTCATTTAAAAAATAATTTAAAAAGTAATTTATATATGTAATTTGACTTTTTGTAACAAGAAAATCACTTTTATCCTAAGTAGTTGTAAAAGAATTTAGCTATTTATTTCTAGCAAACTACCAACATTTTAGAGTCTTCTATGAAATGGCTTATAAAATTGAGACACAGGTCTCTAGGAATTTGGTTAATAATTCTTTTGGACAAATAAGAAACCAAACCAAAACAGCTAAGATTCACTCATAATGGAATCTAAATATGTAAATGATATTTCCTTCATTATCTCAACATATAACAACAGATAGAGAGAGAAGGATACACAGAATTCAAAGCAGGCCCCAGGCTCCCGCTGTCAGAACAGAACCAGGAACAGGGCTTAAACTCACAGACTGCAAGATCATGGCCTGAGCCGAACAGATGTTTCACTGACTGTGCATTTTAAAGTACAGAAAGGAACTCATTGGCTAACTTCTAAAGATTCTGAATGCTTGTTGTTGGTCATTCCTACTTTTGATCATAAACATAGATTCTATAGGCAGGTTGCCTGGGTTCAAGTTAGCTTTACAACTTGCTGGCTCTCCTATCTTGGTCAAGCTACCTTTCAGCCATCTCCTTTCTTCTTTCATATGTAGAACGGGGATGATGATAATAATAGAGCTTACTTCATCAAATTGTGAGGAAAGGAAGTATGTGAAGTGCACAGTGTCAGGTACACAGTAAATTCTATGTGTTTGATATTACTATTTTGCTTTTATATTATTGGATTGCAGAATCATAAAGCACTGAATATTTTGTTTTCTATAACATACTAAGCCTAATTATTCATAAGACTCGTGTCCTTCCTTATACCACTTGAAAGATTATACATTTACTCACACTGCCACTAATCAAAGAAATTCCAGATTTTCTTCTTTCAAGTTGCTTTTAGAGTCATTCCAAAGCCAAATAAGAAAATTAATCTCATTTCTCCCAGTGCTGCAAACAGTATTTCCCAATTTGGTCGTTCAGTTATAGTTAAACAGACATGGCCTTATAATATTAGCAATAATAACAAAATTTAAATTTACTGAATATTTTATAAGCCAAGTATAGCACTGTGGATTACATTTATGATTACATTTGATTTGCTTTGGCCAGTTGGGAAATGTTTTCATCCTCAATGAATGAAGATGTGTATCACTGGGGACATTCTAAAGAATGTGATGAAATCTCTGGAGATGATTCCATCATAAGAGGCCATAGAAGGTTTTGCATTAAGATACAAGTTAGGTCATAATGACCACTGGGGCTATGAAAGACATGATTCTTCAGATGTCATATACTACCGTATTTTGGTTAAAATAGATTGCCACACAATTTCAACCCATAAGTCATTATATACCTATATTTACATGAAATTCATAACTAGCAATGAATAAAAAAAACTAAAATAACCCATACTTAGTTTAGGTTACACTTTTTTCCCTTATTAATTGCCCCAGGAAGTTAGAAGTTCATGAGGGAATATATGGCAATAAGATACGCTTTGTTTTAATAACTTTCGACGTACTATAATAAAATTATCTGTTCTCCAATGCTTTTGTTAAATCCTCCAAAGTAGAATTTTTAAGCCTCTCTTCCCCATTGTTTAAATGGGAGTTACACTAACTAAAAATAATTAATATAAAATTGATGGTGCAGTGCCTGGCACCATAGTACATACTTAACAAATAATAATAATAATAATAATAATAAATAATAATAGCTGTTATTAATATAGCTTCACAAAATTTGCATCTGAAAAGACTCAACGTACAAAAATGTTAAGGCTTGTTTTTTACTGCATGCAAGTTTTTCTTGTCCTTTAGCTATCTATTATGCTAAATGGAAATTTGGCAATTTGGTAGTTTTGTTAAAAGAAAAAAAATATCTTTCGGTACAAATACTACTGACAATGCTACCAAAGCAAAAACTGATGAGGAGAAACTAGTTGCTGCAAAGGAGACAGCAATGGTGAGAAAAAGACAGAAATCTTATTAAGTTTTGTATATAGAAAGAAACAATAAAAATTATAGGAATGGCTTGAACTGTCATTTTCTTTTCTCTCATTAATGTTTCCCTGTACTGTATGATTGCTGTTATTTATTCTATGGTCACTTAAACAAGACCAAAACTCATTCACATGGAGTACAGCTGCAGTTTTGAGTCTGTCTCATTTTTGTGCTTAAAAAATGAAAATATCTGAAAATGCTGTTAAAGCAGTCTGTCATGTTAAAGTAAAATTACAATGCTATTCTTAAGGTTATCATAATAGAGCAAACAATAGGTCATAAAAAAGATATGTGGCCATGGCATAAAACTTATCAAATGCCACAATGGTTGTCTCTCTGATAGCTACATAAGCCAAACTTGAGGGATATTATGGCATGTTAGTAACTCTAGCAGCAACAAAAGTTCAGTGCAAAGAATAAAGGCACTGAAAGGACTGAGGTAATCAGGTTCATCCATCTCTCTGGGTAATTAGAATAATAAGCTCCATCCTGAGGTCACAGATTGCCTAATGAAATACTTCATCTGAAGAAAAGGGTACAGTAATTCTTACCAGTTGAAGGAGAGGGTAGTATTAAACCAAGGCAATTACTGCAACCTGGCAGCGCTGTGAGATGATGGGTTTGCTTTCCACACTGCAGGGTGGACACACCAGTACACAGTGAGTGGCCAACAATTAGTCAAAGCATAAATGAGCTATATTAAAATGAATCATCTTTGCAAAGAGACCATGGTAGATTTCAAGAATATCAAAATCAATACATTCAACAATTGAAACAGATATTGAGTGTCCCCTCATGTTAGACTGACAGGCAGAAGGAAAAACATACCCTCAAACCTAACTTCATCATTTTGTAATTGAAAAAACCAGATGTCTGATGTTATGCGAGCACCTAAAGACACCAGTGAATCTTGAAGACAAGGGAAAACCAAGCCGAACTTTTCCTAACTTTCAAATTAGTGCTCTGGCTACTAACTCTGACACTATTTACCCAAAAGTTATGATACTAGATCTTTGTGACTTACCCTCTCTCTGCTAGCATCAATAAAAATAATTCTGTAAGAAACAAAATAATCTCACAGCAACAGAACAAAACTCCATTCTGGAATTTTAGCCATTTTCTCCCTTTCCTAATCTCCAAACACATGCAGACAATAGCTTTCCAGTTCACAGATGAGGAGACCTATTACATTGTTAAACTGTCTGATAATTTGGATCTTTGTTGCTAATTTCATCTCCCGAATTATTGGAATTTGAAGCATCTAATGCAAATAAATCAGTCCATACAATCTCCCTTCAGATTTTTTCCCCCTTTCTGCCAGTATAGACTTAAGTTTCACAAACTTTTACATAAAAGGGAATACTTGAAAAACTAGAACCTAGGATATTTACCACCCCATGCCATATCAATTTGTCAAAATTGTACCCCATACTAAATGCATATGAAATCTAAAAATGGGTGCCATGGAAATAAATAGATCAATTAATCAAGTTCTACTTGAATTAAATACTAATATGTCAGAACTTATCATTAATATTTTAAAACTAATTTTCTAAGCCTACCTAAAAACAGGATGTGCTTTCTTATCCACCTACTTATCTATATTAAAATGTTAACAATACTAGCAAGGTATTAAAACTTCCAACAATAAGCTGAAACCAATATTTAAGTAATCATCTGAAGTAATATTTATATAATTATAAAGTTACGCTCGAGGAGCTAACTGTTCTATCTACAAAGCTAAGATGAAGAGTATAAACAAACAAACTCTTTCAGTGGCCTCCTAGTTTGGAACCCAAGGATGCATACGTTTTGAGAATAGTCATATTAAAAAAATCACCTAACATCTGATCAGCAGATAGAAATGTTGCCTATATATAATGAGTCCTAAAATAGGCACAGTTAATTCATATGCTTTGTCATATGTAAGTAACATACCAAATACTTGAAGAGAAGGTTGTTCTAGAAAGACCATCTATCTGGTGGATGAATCTAGCAACCTGAGTTCTCATCTTAGTTCTGTCCCCTAAGTTGGATGTTCATTTTTTTAAATGTTTATTTATTTTTGAAAGACAGACAGACAGACAGTGTGTGAGTGGGGGGTGGGGGAGACAGAGAAAGGGAATCACCAAATCTGAGGCAGGCTCCAGGCTCTGAGCTATCAGCACAGACAAACTCAAACTAATGAGATGCAAAGTCGTGCCCTGAGCCCAAGTCAGAGGCTTAACTGACTGAGCCACCCAGTCTCTCCAGAACTTCATTTTCTTATCTATAAAATCAAGTAGGTTATGTTTAATAGTCATCAAGGTCCATTTCAGTTCTGAACTTCTGATACTCAGTGCCATTCACCAATACCTTTTGAAACACATAAATACCATAGAAGACAATCTTGCATTGTGGAAAAGTCTTATTTCAGAAGATCTAGATTTTGTTCCCGATACTTTCACTACCCAGTTTTTATCAAGATCCTTAATCTCTCCAAATTTTAGTTTTCTCATCTGTAAAATAGGGAGATCATCATCTGTCACCCCCAAGTGCTCATTCTGGGGAACAAGATTTTGAAAATAAGATAATGTATTAAAACACTTTTAAAATATTAAGGTGCTACCATAATGAACTGAAAAGGTATTAGTGTTTATTAAATTCCATGATACCTTGAGAATATATCGGAAATAAAGAAATAAAACAAATTTGTATCTGCAATCTGCCTTTATATATATATGTGTGTATATATATATATATATTTAACTGTCTGTCTTAATAATTCTAAATTGAATTTTTGCAATATTTTTAAATGTTACTATTAATTCATATTTTATGTTGGAAATTATTATACTTGAAATTCATAAATAGTTTTAAATCATAATTTCAAAAAATATATTTAAAAGGATATCTCTTTTTAAATAAACTTGAATGTTTAGATGGATACAAATAATTGGCTTAAAATATGGATTTGTAACTCTATGCTTTATTTCACCTTGCATATAATCTTGATTACACCAATTTCATTTTCTTATTGTAAGTTTCAAATTCCACTGAGCTTACATCATGAACTTTGATGGATGAGCTAGACTGTTGTGTCTGTCTGGGCAGGTGTGAGATAAATTGCTGGGCAGGCTATGATCTTTGGGCAAATTACTCTCCTTGACTACAATATATATCGATGAGATGTGTCAGTGTTCATATATACACTTGTCAGTTGCATTACTCAGGTGATGAAAATACAAGTTAAGAGACCGTCAAAATGAAGAGGGAAAAATTCACTGTGTCATAGGAAATTAGTAAAAGAACCATCATCTTAAGCTGAAAATATAATGAGGTAAAACCTTTGGTCAGTTTTGATAGGGAAAAAAATTCAAACCACTTAGTCAAGTATATGTAATTATATTTTTTCATTTCCATCGAAAATTAGTTTTACTTAATACAAATGAAAGTGAACATGACAATAATTTAGGGTGTTTTAAGTGGTATAGAGCAAGTAAAAGGCTTATAATATCAATTCATTAAGTTTTGACCACTCGTTCAAATTAAGAACTGCTTTGTTATTGTTTTTGGTTTTATATTTATTAAAAATTGATTTATTAGTTCTATTAAAGAGACCTTTAGAATATACGAATATTTTATTCAGAACTATTACAGCAGATGTACCATCTATGTAGTTAGAAGCCAGGCACTTCTAACATAAGAAACACTATGCATTGCAATTGGAGATTTTTAGAAAAACAGACAAAAATACCATCCCTAATTAAGTAATGAAGCTTCCCTTTTATAGAATAGTCCTGGAGTGTTTCAACTCCTTAATGAAAGCATGAATTGATCTAGGTTTCAAGATATAGAGTATTAGACATGGAATACACAAAATATCTCTCTATTCAAGAAAAAAGTAAATTTCAGGAGGAAGCTTGATGATTCCCAATGATTTTGTGTTTTATCAAACTAACTCCTTTTTTTTTTTTTAATGCTTTATTTATTTCTAAGAGAGCATGAGCAGGGAAGGGTCAGAGAGAGAGGGAGATACAGAATCCGAAGCAGGCTCCAGGCTCTGAGCAAGCTATCAGCACAGAGCCCTATGTGGGGCTTGAACCCACGAAGGTGAGATTATGACCTGAGCCGAAGTTGGATGCTTAACCGACTGAGCCACCCAGGCACCCCTCAAACTAACTTCCAATACCAGTGTACACCCTAAATCCTAGAAAGGGCCTCCTATTCCTCCTTTAGAAAAGGCTATTTCAGATTAGTGAATTTGTAGATGCACAAAGAAACAATTACTTATGAGCATGAGTGTTTGGGAGAGGAAATTAGAAAGTTCCAAAAAACTCTATAACAATTAAGAGTGGAAAAATGCTTGGAATTCTTCAATAATTGCTTTAGCTATCCTTATTGTTATTGTTCAACAAATTGTGCATATCCACATCCTCCATTTTGTTTCTCTTAGATAGACCTTTTTCTTAAACATTGGTGAAAAATATTCTAAAAGGAAGCTCACTATCCCACAAAAATACATCATGCAAATATCACTTTCCTTATTCATATATATTCTTTAGATCTTATACTCTAGTTTAAAAATATATTTTTACATTTTTATAAAAATTGGATGTTCTTGGGGCGCCTGGGTGGCTTAGTCGGTTAAGCGTCCGACTTTCGCTTAGGTCATGATCTCGCGGTTCGTGGGTTCGAGCCCTGCGTCGGGCTCTGTGCTGACTGCCAGCTCAGAGCCTGGAGCCTGTTTCAGTCTGTGACTCCCTCTCTCTCTGACCATCCCCTGCTCATGCTGTCTCTCTCTCTCTCTCTCTCTCTCTCTCTCCTACAAATAAATAAAACATTTAAAAAAATTGGATGTTCTTTAATATTATAAATACTTCTCCAAATTTTAATAATTCAAAGTTATATATATACAATTATATATGTTATATTTGTAAATTATATTAATGTTTTATATATATGAAATTATCTAAGTAAATAGAAAAAAATTCTAAATCTTCTGCTAATTTTAATCTGAAAAGAGCTGGACCTCATCTTAATCACACCAATATTTCTACTGCATTTGAACCTTCATAAAACCTCAAGTTAGATAATTTTACTTTAATGCTACATTATTCTTTTTCATGACAAATTGAACAATTTTTTAAATTAGCATAAGGTTTAGCAAAGAGTAATACTTTTAAATTATAAGAGCATCCAAGGATACCTGGGTGGCTCAGCTGGTTAAGAGACCTACTTTTGATTTTTGCTCAGATCATCATCTCATGGTTGATAGAATCTAGTCCCACAATGGGATTCTCTCTCTTTCCCTCTCTACTCCTCCCATGCTCGTTGTGCACACACACTGTCTCAAAATAAATAATCACTTTATTTATTTTTTTAACATTTTAAAATGTTAAATGTTTTATTTTGAGAGTGGGGGGAATGGCAAAGAGAGAGGGAAAGAAAGAATCCCAAGCAGGCTCCCTACTGTCAGCACAGAGTCCTTTGTGGGGCTTGATCTCATGAACCATGAGATCATGACCTGAGCTGAGATCATGACCTGAGCAAATTTAAGAGGTGGACACTCAACCTATTGAGCTATTCCAATGCCCCACAAATAAATAAACTCTTTTAAAAAATAAAATAAATTATAAGAGTATCTGAGGGGTCTCTGGGTGGCTCAGTCGGTTAAGTGATCGGCTGTGGCTCAGGTCATCATCTCAGGGTTCGTAAGTTCAAGCTCTACATCTGACTCGATACTGATAGCTCAGAGCCTGGAGCCTGTTTCAGATTCTGTGTCTCCCTCTCTTTCTGCCCCTCCCCTGTTCACACTCTTTCTCTATGGCTCTCTCAAAAATATATGAACATTAAAAAAGAGTATCTGATATGTAGTAAAAATAGTGCTCTGAGAATAGTAATTTATCTTAAAGAATGAAGAAAGTTGTTTCTAGCATTACACAAAGATTAGCAGGAGATATGTACTCATTACCAATCCTGATAATTCATACTCCAACACCTAGATGGATTGACAGATAAGCAAAATAAAAATTCTCTTTTATTATGATTCTCCTACAAATATCTTCTATCACAAAGGCCATAGAAACTTATGATATTGTTTGGCATTAGTTGTCTCAGTGATAAGGTGATAATCAAGAATAATAAAGCTGTTTCTGTCATGTAAAGCACCCCAAAATGAAACCACACCTTTTTTGGAAAGTTTTAAAAGGGTCTTACATACAGTATAGTGGTGATTTTTTTTCCCAGTTATTACAAGATTAACATTGTGTATCATCTTGATCCCTATGCATAGTTCAAATTTGTCTTCGGCAGTACTCAGCTAAAAATCAAATTTGGTTTCCTTGGAAACATGCTAACAGAGCACAAAAAAGAAAAAAACCCAAATGCTACATATAGAAATCTAGTTCCTTTTTGGCTAGCTAGTTTGGGGGGGTGGAGAATATAGCAGTCTCAAGTTCAAATTAAATTGAATAAAATAATGAATTTATCTAATTCGTTTTTAAGAAAGTCTTAAGCTTCCAAGAAAGACTTTATTAGCTGAATACTTTGAATTGAGTATTGAATTTAATCAATTCATTTGTGCAAAGATTAATGTTTGCTTTTTTGTTAAATTATAAAATATGGAATTGATTGGTGAGACTTACTAATGTCTATCCAACTTGCTCTATAGTGATCCAACATCCCAATAACTAGAAAAGAAAGCAGTGAGAAGTTAGCAAAATTTGAGGACTATAAAAATGGACTACATGCTGATAATTATCAAGAAACAATGATCTCTTTATTGAGAATATTTTTTATAACAAGCAAAAGATGAGGTGGTCTGCTTTCAAAAATCAAAACAAAATTTTCAATTTTCCTTAAAATTTTTATTTTGCTTATCTGTCTGATAATGTATTAAGAAAAACATTGCTGTAATCACTTGGAAATATTAATGTTTCCATTTGGCTCCTTTATTCACATTCTTTGGGGGGATAAAGATATTGTAAGCTCTATCAGTAAATGTACAATATTAACTAACATTATTTGCAAGTGTGGTGTATGATCATCCCTGTTGGGATGATCTACTAAGTTGTTATTGAGAAGATACAATTATTATCACCAATTTCACCAATTTATAGATAAAGCAGATAAGATTTTAAGAGTATAAACTACTGCAAGTGACATAATTACTAAATAGCGGACCTAGGATTAAAAATCACATTTATGTGTCTCTTCTTTTCTCTCTTTCTAAATAAATAAATAAATAAATAAATAAATAAATAAATAAATAAATAAAAGGTATGGGGAGGGAGGTGTCTGGGTGGCTTGGTCAGTTAAGTCGCTGGCTCTTGATTTTGGCTCAGGTCATGATCTCATAGTTCATGATATCAAGCCTTGCATATCAGGTTGCCAGTACGGAGCCTGGTTGGGATTCTCTCTCTTTCTCTCTTTCCTCCCCTTCCTCTCTCTCACTCTCTCTTTCTCAAGATAAATAAACTTTAGGGGGAAAAAAATCACATCTGTGTTCCAAAGCCTTACCATCCTTTACAGCTTCAGCTTTGTAAATCTAGAATATATCAAATGTAAATGTGTGTGTGTATTGTATATGAGGACTTAGTATCTTTGATTAAGTAGTATAAGGAAAACAATAAACCTTATGAAAAATAATTATTTGTGGGATACTCTTGGAGTACTGTTAACAATTTTGACGTTAAATAAAGGCAAATATGCAACTTTATTTTTTTAATTTTTTCAATATTTATTTTAGAGACAGAGAGAGAGCAGGGGAGGGGCAAATAGGAGACACAGAATCCAAAGCAGGCTCCAGGGTTTGAGCTGTCAGCACAGAGCCTGATGCATAACTTGAACTCATGACTGTGAGATGACCTGAGCCAAAGTTGGACGCTCAACCCACTGAGCCAACAAGGCACCTCACAACTTTACTTTAAAAAAAATAATGCTTAAACCAAATTACAATGATCTTGCAAAATCAGCATTGCTTGGATGCATCCATACATTTTCTAGTGTCTATTTTTTTAATTTCTGCATACTAAAAGTGATATATATTTAAGTGAATTATGAAATGACTAAAAGCATTTCAGAGTTCAGAGACCTTCTCATTGTCTTTGTTCCTTGTCGTGCAAAGAAGAAGCAACACTTCCACATTCAATTTCTACCCTCGCTGCATATTTTACCTCTTAGTCTACTAAATCTTTCCATATTCCTCAATCCAGCTAACCCCAATCTCTATCTGGATAAAAGAAAGAAAAAGCAAAGCAAAGGAGCACCACATTTTCAGTCTGAAAAATAATGTATCACTCTTAATCACCATTAATGGTAAACTTATCACATTATTTTTCCCTCAAGTCAAATATTTTACATAGAATAATTAGCTACATTTGAGGAAGTCCTATGAAAACCTAAAGAAACCATGTTGTGGGTCATTTGCATTGCATAACCTGCAATGACCCCTACATTCTGATTATATAATCTCTAGCAACTGCAGCAAGCCTGGGATACATATATAAAACATATATATCTCTGAGGTTATGGTGAGGTTATGGAGTGTAATTTCATTCAGTCTAGCAATCCAATTGCAAAGAGTTATTTCAGAATCTAGAATGCTGAAATGTTTATGGTCAGTCACTTTCTTCTAAAGAATCACAACTTTTGTCTTTCAGGAATGAATAAAAGATATACATAAATCTATAAATTTATATTCATCTGAAGACCAGGTGAATAGTAAACAATGGTGAAATAAAAATTCTATGATTCTAGAAATCTATTACAAAAATAAAATGTTCTCTTTACCTTTTATTTATCTGATATTTACGTTATAAAATTTATTTTTTAATTTAATTTTTTTTTTTAAATTTTAGAGAGATAGAGCATGAACAGGGGCATAGGGAGAAACAGAGAGAGAATCTCAGCACAGAACCCAACGTCGGACTTATTCCCAAGACTTTGAGATCATAGCCTGAGCAGAAATCAAGAATTGGACACTTAATGGACTGACCAACCCAGGAGCGCCTCAGATATTTATATTTGAAGAGCTGCAGTTGATCTTAGTACACAATGTAGTGATTAAATCTCAAAGTACTTACTTAGGATTCCATTTTTTTTAATTCACGTAAATAATTATAAGAAGAGTGCATTCATAAAGACGGTGCTCTTTAACAAGTATTCAGAATCCTGGAATCCTGGCGGGCATAGAACGAAGAAGCAAAAGAGAGCCTGACTCCGACCAATAAAAGAAATACTGGCATTCTGAGGTAGATGCCTTTGAACTTTCACTCATATTTCTTTGAAAAATGAAACTATGCTTGTCCCTGACTCATAATTTTGGTAGGAAACAAAAGAGATGATAGTCAAACTCTCAGATGGTTACCATCTATCTTTAAAGAAAACTCTCTTATCTGATATTTAGGCTGAGAAGGCTTAACATATTGAATAGTTAATAATATATTAGACTGTATTTTTGGAGTTAAAACTCAGCTATGGTATTAACTGGCTTTGTGACTTCAGCCAAATGACTTTAGACAAGCCATTTCAAACTCTGTATCTCAGCCACCTTGTAAGTAAAATTAGGGGTTTGGAATGGACAATTTCTAAAGCCCCTTTCAACAGACATAAAAATGCCAGTAGCAAGTCATTTAAGGCACACAAAAGACATTCTTCGCTTTCCTTTTCATATTAATTTTCCTTACACAGGGAACCAACAGTAAATTTCAGCATCTATAGCAGGAATCAGCCAAACCTTGAAAATAGAAAATGGGAAAATAATGGCAGTCTAAAGCAATGTGGAAACCTGATCTTACACTTTGAAGTGCTTTAAAAGGGCTTCCTTTAAAAAAAATTACAATTGCAGTGCTCTTTGTTTCATAATACTTAACTCTGAAGTATTGCTACATATTGTTGGAGTAAGAAGAAATCTCTCTTGCTGATTAATGTTTCCATGATTTTTAAAAGTGATTTCCCAGTGATTTTCAAAAACACTTTCAGTAATCACAAAGAACATACCATGCAATCCAAGACTATAAGAGCATATGTGTTCTTTGCTATTTAGGAAGAAACAGACAAAAATACTATAATAATTTAGCACTATTTGGCTAACTCCAGTTACCTAAGACATTTAGAGATACATGATCCATGAAATACTGAAAACTAGGATCATAAATTAAAATGATGGTCTTTCTTTCAATAAAATACCCTTTTATTCCCTTCTTTGTCTTTTTCATCTGCTTCCCAGTAGCGAGAATGGCATGAATTTGACTATGAGCTTCCTCACAAGTTTAGATACTAACAATTATGATACTTGATGCAAGACTATAATTCTCTATGTCCTCTTGAGCTAAGATTGCAACTCTAAAAATTGTGGCAAAAATATTTTCACATATCTACTGCTGACACATATTTCAGGAATAAAAAATATTCACATTTTTAAGTGCATAACACCATAAAAAGTCATGTATATCTCACACATATCATATCTTTCCAATCCCATATAGAGCCACGGTCTACAGATGATTTTTTTCATTTCAAAGATGAAAAAAATGTGAGCAGTAATATATTATTTCTATAGCATATTTTAGCAGTTTGTTTCATCTGTAAGTCCAAAACTCCCATATGGGGCCTGTGTCTGGGTGTGTTGGGGTTGGGGGACATTGGTGCCCAACAGATTTTAAACATCTTCCTCAATTTAAGCTCATTTGCAAAGTAAAGAGCAATGTTTTAAGCATTTCATCTATCCTGGCATTGGCTTTTTCCTTACTGCCTCCCCACATAAATAATTAAAGGCCATGTTGATGTCTGAAAAAGGAATAGTAAAGAACCTACACTTTCCTGTTCTTGATAACAAGAACTCATTAAAATTAATTAACTCGTTCAAAATGCTCTTAGGCACAAGAGCAGTTATATAACTACTTTATTATTAGATTATTAGAATAAAAAAAGACACACAGCTAGTACATTGAAATTTGAGGTACACTGTCTCATCACATGGGTTCTGTTCATAAACCATGAAACTTGGTAGTAAAAAGGCTTTTGTGTCATGAGAAAACCTGACTGTCAAAACTCAGAATTGCTTTTCAAGAGCAAGCTTTTCTTTGCGTTTTCTTGCTTTGCTTTGCACAAGGCATTTAAAATCTGTTGAGTAGAAAATAAATTTCATACACTTGTTGTGCAATCATATGAACCTTAACTTGCTGAAAGATCCATATTTAATATTGATAGAAAGTTAAGACTGTGATAAACTAGAATTTGAACATATTACAGTGTTTAAGCAGAATACTAACAAATGGACTGGAAACATTTCAAAAATATGTATCATGGCAAGGTTAGCCTCCTACTACTGAAGGGATTAAAACATATTCATATCTGAATATAATCTACTGAATTGTAGTGAAGGACTTATATAAACCCTTAACAACATTTAGATCCGTACTTCTGTGATGATGTTTCTATAAACCTCAAGTGACTGCTGTGTTCTATCTTTAAATAATAGGATTCCTCTGAACATTCTTTTCTTCTGGATTATCTGTGATAAGAACCTCTCTAAAATGAATTAGGAGTGAAACCAACCAGTCACTTCTCACAAAGGTTCATGTTAGTAGATTACATCATTTAATCATTTTTTTAAATGTTTTATTTATTTCTAGGAGAGAGAGAGAGAGAGACAGCGTGAGCAGGGGAGGTCAGAGAGGTCACAGACTGAAACAGGCTCCAGGCTCTGAGCTGGCAGTCAGCACAGAGCCCGACACGGGGCTAGAACCCATGAACCGCGAGATCATGACCTAAGCGAAGGTCGGACGCTTAACCGACTAAGCCACCCAGGCGCCCCTACATCATTTAATCATTAAAGGTTATAGATTTGTTCAAGCCCATAACATTGAATAAAAAAAACTTAAACCATACAACAAATATTTGACATGAGCTGCCTTCTTACATTGCCCTTGAAAGTTATTTTGATGAGCTCATTATACTCAAAATAAGAAGTTTTCTTGTAGATTGTGTCATTATAGTTTGTCACTGATTCAATAATTTTCTTCAATTATGGAGACAAATCTTATTAAACTAAGTGTAATTTTGAATTAGTGAAATGTATAATTGCAAAATATATTAAAGAAACGTTTTGCAGGAATCAAAGAGAACACATCTAATACTCAAAGGCTATATAAGCAATGCTACAGACATTGTAGTAAAAACCTCTACCACTAATTTTTCATTTGTATTCTCAACAATCTTGTCAATAACATCCATATTTTAGAGATGTGGAGATTAACTCAGAGTTAAGTAACCTAGATAGGGTCACTCAACTCACATGAAGTAGAGCCATAATTTTCTTATTCCAACAGCTCAGGAATTTTGATCTATAATGTTGTAGTACCCACTTTCTCATAAATGTTCTAAGTTATAGTGTATCTGTCAGGTGACTTGGATGTTAAAGATATTTGATAAGAAAAGAGAAAAATATTTCGTATAAAGAAATACTAAGAAATTTAAGTCCTCTTGAATAAAGTAATATTTAGAGATGGAAATTCTTCCATGAAAACAGTTAGAAATAGAAATCAAAGCTCATTTCAGGGGGGTAATAGGAAGCTATCTTATTGAAAACCAGCAAGAATTTGACTTGATTGTACTGAAATGATAGAGGGACACGTATTTTATATAACAAAACCTTAATATTTTACAGTTTTATTGTGGTATAATTTATATAGCATAAAATTCACCCACTGCAAAATACAAATCCATGATTTTAAGTAAATTTATAGAGTTGTGAATCCATCTCCACAATCCTGCTTTATATTTCCATAATCCCCTCATAAATTCTTGTAGTCTCTTTTGCAATGTCCTGTTCCTACCCACAACCTTTGGCAACCACTAATTTATTTCTCTATAAATTTGTATTTTCTGAACACTTCCTATAAATATAATCATGTAATATGTAGCCTTTTGCATATGAGGTTTTTGAGGTTCATCCATGTTGAAGCATATATCAGCATTTCCTTCTTTATACACTAAATAGTATATACGTGTATGGATATACCACATTTTCCAAATTGATGGAAATTTTGATTGCTTATAGTATGGGGCTATTCTGAATAATGCTGCTATAAACATTTATGTTTATGTATTTATGTAAATATAGTTTTCATTTTTCATGGGTTGATTCCTAGTAGTGGAATTAATGGGTCATAAAGTAAACTTATGTTTAACTTTTTAAGAAATTACCAAATTGTTTTTCAAAGTAGCAGTACCATTTTATATTGAAAGAGCTTTGGGGCGCTTGGGTGGCTTAGTCGGTTAAGCGTCCGACCTTCGCTTAGGTCATGATCTCGCGGTTTGTGTGTTCGGGCCCCGGGTCAGGATCTGTGCTGACTGCCAGCTCGGAGCCTGGAGCCTGTTTCAGTCTGTGACTCCCTCTCTCTGACCCTCCCCTGCTCATGCTGTCTCTCTCTCTCTCTCTCCTAGAAAAAAAAAAAAAGCATTTATATTGGAAGAGCTTTATTCTTGGACTTAAATATTTAAACCTCATATACCAATAGGAATAGTAGATCTCCTCTGAATATCTAGAATTAGGTTGTAAACACACCTTTAACGACTTAGTTGTTGTGTTTCCCCTCAATTCCTATGGCATAGCTTTAACCTCACAGCCAGTATTTGACTATGGGGCCTATTCAAGTTAATGAAGTCACAAACTCATGGTCATAATTAGATAGAATTAGTATTATTTTTTATTAAATTTTTTTATGTTTATTTACTTATTTTGAGAGGGAGTAAGTGAGGGTGAGCAAGGAAGGGGCAGACAGAGAATCCCAAGAAGGCTCCACACTATCGCACAGAGCCCGATGCAGGGCTCAAACTCATGAACTGTGAGTTCACTACCTGAACTGACTGAGCCATTCTGGTGCCCCTCAGAATTAGTGTTCTTATAAGAAAAGATACAAAACCATCAACAAAATGAAAAGGCAAACTCTAAATGGGGGTAAATATTTGCAAATTCATGTATCACATATAAGGAGTTAATATTCAAAATGTATAAAGAATTCATACAATTCAATAGCAAAGAAACAAAAAACAAAAAACCTAAACAATCCAATTAAAAACGGGCAATGGATATGAATAAACATTTTCCCAAGGACATTCAAATGCCCAACAGGTACATGAAAAGGTGCTTAAGATCACTAACCATTGGGGAAATGCAAATCAAAACCACAATGAGATATCACCTCATACCTGTTAGAATGGCTGTTACCAAAAAGACAAGAAATGACAAGTGTTGGCAATGATGTGGGGAAAAAGGAATCTTTGTGCACTGTTAGCAGGAATATAAATTAGTGTATTCACCGTGAAACCTAATATGGTATTTCCTCAAAAAATTAAAAATAGAACTACTATACTATAGTAGTATAGGACTACTATATGCTCCAGCAATTTCATTTCTGGATATTTATCCTCCCAAAATGAAAACACTAATTGAAAAATACTTTTGCATCCCCATGTTCACAGTAGCATTAACTACCATAACCATGACATGGATCAAACCAATATCAGTGTATGAATGGATAAAGAAGATTTGATATATATATACACATACAGTGGAACATTTCGGCCATTAAAAAAAATGAAATCTTTCTCTTTGCAATACCATGGATGGACCTTGAGGGCATTATGCTGAATGAAATAAGTCAGAAAAATATAAAAACTGTATGATCTCATTTCTATGTGGAATCTAAGACACAAAAAAATCCCCAAAAAACAAAAATAAAACAGACATATACACATTCGTACACACATGAGTTCATGAATATAGAGAACAGGCCGGTGGTTGCTTGAGACAGGGGGTGGACAGTGAGTGAAATGAGAAAAAGGAGTCAAAATATATACATTTTTAGTTATAAATGAATTGTCATGGGGATATAATGTAGAGCATGTTGACTGTAGTTAATAATACTGAATTACTTATTTGAAAGTAGCTAGGACAGTAGACCTTGAAAGTTCTCAACACAAGGAAAAAACTTCGTAACTATGCATAGTGGTGGTTGTTAACTGGGATTACTGTGGTGATCACTTTGCAACACAGTAAAACCTTGGATTGAGAGTAACTTGGTCTGCAAGTATTCCACAAGACGAGCAAACAGTTCTAAAAATTTTTAACTTGACAAATGAGCAATTATTGTAATACAGGTAGTACATGATGCCAAACATCACCTGATCACAACTGAGCCAATGGTTCTTGAAATTTATTTTGATATAAAAGTGCTTTGGGTTACAAGCATGTTTCTAGAATGAATTCTGATCGCAAATCAATGTTTTATGGTATATGCAAATATCAAATCTCTACATTGTACACCTGAAACTAATACAATGTTATGTCAATTATGTCTTAATACAAAAGAGGAGGAGGAGACACAAGAGAACTTACTTCCTCTTTTTCTCTATGTGCATGTACATAGGAAAGTTCACGTGAGCACAGAGTAAAAAGGGAGCCTTATGTTATCCAAGGGAAGAGTTCTTGCCAGAAACTAATCTTGATCTTTGGAATTCTCAGCCTCCAAAACTGTGAGAAAATATCTGTGGTTTAATCCTCTTAGTTTGTGGAATTTTTCAAAAAAATATAACATGTATTATTTATTTGGTCTTATAAAAGCAGCAAATGATCACTATAAGAGAATGTGGAAAAGGAAAAAAACAAAAAATTATTTTGTGTGTAGTCTTATATTCAGAGATAAACATTGTTAATATTTAAGCACTCTTTTTCTCAATTTTGGTGTATATATATTTATTGAGGCAAAGTTGACATGCAATGTTACATTAGTTTCAGGTGTACTGTATAGTGATTTGACAAATTCATATGTTAAATTACGTTCATCACAAGTGTACCATCTGTTACCATACAACACTATTAACAGTGCCATAGACTATATTCCTTATTCTGTATCTTTCATCCCTGTGACTCACTCATTCTATAACTGGAAGCCTCTATCTCCCACTCCCCTTCACCCATTATGCCCATATCCCCCAAACCCCCTACCCTCTGGTAACCATTAATCAGTTCTGTGCATTTATAAGTCTGTTTCTGCTTTTGGTTTTATTGTCTCATTTCTTTACATTCCACATGTAAAGTAAAGCCTGAGCAGGCTAATATATATACCAACAATTTATTCAGGGCCACTAAAGGGACAGCTGAGAGCTTGCAAGTTATCAAAGTTGCAGGGAAGAATCTTTCTTCACTGAAGATTTCTAAAAAGACCAGTGGAGGTTTGGATTATGGAACTTCCTCTGAAATATGAGTAACTAGACTGTATCCTATGTTTTCTTTCTTATGTTTCTTTATAAATTTTAATTATAAAGAATAACAAGCAATCTTGTATTGAAGACATGATGAAACTAAAGTTGGAGAACAGAATACAGAGAGTTAAAAGGCTAAAATAAATTGCTGATGCCATATCTGCAGTTGTGGTCCATTTGTAGATTTTTTTTTTAATTATCTTGTTCTCACAGGCATCCAACTAACTAATTATATGCAAACAATAAGAATCAAGCTTCTGCCAAAAGAATTAACTCTGTAGCCAATAGCAACTGACTTTGGCAGGACAGATGTATTCATTAGCATTAAAAACACTTAATTTTTTTATTCCTGAATTAAATACTTGTAACTAATTTCCAAAAGGGACAACTGAAGAAATGAAAGGAAAAGACAAGTGACTCTGGGCAAAGTATTTGATTCTTATTATTGGAAAAATAAAGCTTAACTTTATTATTTTAGGAATTGGAATTCATAAAGAGAAAATAATGTGTTTTATTTTTAAGCTGCACTGCTTTCGTGAGATACAGTGAGGCTTAGTAATGATGTTTTTGAAACAAAAAGTGTTTGGATCTAGGAAAGTTCTCTGGAGTACATATGGATTGGACAAGATATTCAAGAGTAAAATTAAAAGAGTAGTCAGCTGAAGTGAATACTTTGAAAGCACTTGCTGGCAAAGTATAAAAGTCTAAACTGAATGTGACACTGGCACATATTCAAAAGCAAGGTATTTTTTATAATTCAATAATAATTAAAGTACAGAAGAAAGTAAGAAAAGAAAATAACCTGAGTTTGAACTATTTGCCATCAAGTGTACTATGGCTCCAAACTCTCAGCGGTGTAATTTAGATTCTGACACTCTCCAGTTTGTAAAAACAGTTTTTACGTATCAAGCATACTCATGCAGTGAACTTCTACATACACTATCCAATTTATTTGTCTAATAAATACTCCTGAAAGAATCCTGATGTCTGCATTTTTTTGCCTGTTTCTTAGAAATGAGAAAAACAAGGAAAATATTTGAATGGGAAAACCTGTCACCATTCTCTAGTCATAGCACAATGGAAGTGAAGATAAATAGAATCTATTAGAAACATGTGTAGCTATTTTACCTCCTCACCCCGACCCTTGCTTTAATTCTGATATCTCTCAGTAAAGTATCTAAAGCAAACACACTAAATCTCCAGTCATGTGAAATGGGATATGACAACCCAGCATGAGAAACAATGGAAAGACAAAACATGGCTTTAGTGTTCACCACCTTGTGCCAAATGTTACAACAAAACTCTACTGTAGGTACACCAGTTCTAGACCAAATCAACATTGTAAACTAATTGTTTTGCTTCTGATTGCTCTAAGGGAAATTCAAAGAATATATATACAGAGCAGTAATAAGCACAAGAAATGAGAGCTGCTGCCTAGAGACTTTCTTTCTGTCATGATGCCTTAGTAACTGTCAAAGAAGTCCTCTGTGGACAGTAAGCTAAATGCTGCTAAGTCTCATCTTACTTAGTTTTAAATTCAGGGGCTCCTGGGTGGCTTAGTCTGTTAAGCGTCCGACTTTCGCTTAGGTCATGATCTCGCGGTTCGTGGGTTCGAGCCCCGTGTCGGGCTCTGTGCTGACTGCCAGCTCAGAGCCTGGAGCCTGTTTCGGAGTCTGTGACTCCTCTCTCTGACCCTCCCCTGCTCACGCTGTCTCTCTCTCTCTCCTAGAAAAAAAAAAAAAAAAGAATACTGTAACACTAGATTTCTTTACATAGCTGAGCTTAAAAAAAAAATAGTTTTAAATTCAAACAGAGCTCCAGGTGCAAAGCACTTCATAAATATTACTTGGAATCACTGTGCTTCCCATTGAACTGTGATTTCTTCTATGTAGCTTCTTTTATAGCAAACATACCAACCAAAAGTTCCTGTCAGATCTTAATCTTCACAAATCATTCCTCTTTCTAGGACAATCTTTTGAAAATTTAAACAGATGAAATTCTATAATCAAAGATTCAAAATGAATTTAATTGACATTAAGATAAAATAGTGGGAAAATAATCTGAATATAATAATTAGAGTCCGAAAGAAAGTTATACACATCTATATCTTAATGAAGAGCTCAACCAACAAATTAAATTAATAAAATTTCCTGTCTTTTTCCCAGAAAGCTTATTACATGAGAGCTTAAATGATACTCTAAAGAAAGGTATTTCCTTTCCCTTATGTCATACATGTCAGATACTTAGAAATAATTTTCAAGGTACACATGCCACATCACATTTAATGATAACATATATGTGGATTTACATTTTTGAAGTTCCAATAATTTATATGCAATATACACATTCATATTTTTAAAAACCTTACATTCCAATTGTCTTAAAGTACAAAACGTATGCTTTGAAGATTTTTTTTTTAGGATGAGACAGTGAGTGGGGGAGAGGGGCAGAGGGAGAGATAATCCCAGACAGATTCCATGCTCAGTGTGGAGCCTGATGCAGGGCTTTATCCCACCACCCTGGGATCATGACCTGAGCTGAAATCAAGAGTCAGATGCTCAGTTGACCACCCAGGAGCCCCAAATTTTGACTATTTAAAAAATTTTTAATGTTTATTATTTATTTTTGAAAGAGAGAGTGAGAGAGCAATAGAGCAGGGGAGGGGCAGAGAGAGAGTGAGACAGAATCCCAAGAAGGTTCCATTCTATCAGCACAGAATCCAATGTAAGGCTCAAACTCATGAACCATGAGATCATCACATGACCCAAAGTCAAGAGTCAGATGTGTAACTGACTGAGCCATCCAGGCACCCCTGAAGATTTTTAAGGAACATTTTATAGAAATAAATAGTTAGCATTTTAATAAACTTTTATATAATATAAAATATGTGTAATGTAATTATTATAGCTTTCTAAGGTTCATATTCAAAATGTATTATAAAAGTGTATATCATATTTCCTTTGTGGAGAATCTAAGTGGAGGTACAAGTTTCATTTTATATGAATGTGTGTGTTTATGTACACAACTATATTTACACCCTTTTTCAGAATATCTCTTTAAGAAGAGAGCAGAATCACACATCAATTGGCATACAGGAAACCGGTATTTCATATATTATTAATGTATAACTATGGGTTAAAAACGTATTACATTGCAACAATTTTCTTATAGATTAAATTACAAATAATTTAATTTCATCTGTGTTTTTAAAAAATAAAACCTGTTCAAAGATATAGAAAACTATATTAACAGCTACTTATAATGTCCTTTCCCTGCAGAATTCAAAAAGCTTTATTTTATATTAGCACATTCAATCTAATAGAATTTTTTTATTGTTGCTTTTTCGGTAATAGATAAAGTTTCTGGAAATCACTAAGATACAAGGATTTCGTTTTTATGTGTTTCTAAGACATATTAAATTATGTATAATGATAGAAAATTTACTAGGTAAATGGTTAATGGACATGGTTTGTGTGGATCACCACTATTTCTGTTTCTTCTCTGTTAGGATACCTGGTAGTCATACCTTTCTCAGTCTCCTGAAGTGAGGCATAGTCATGTGACTTCCTTTAGTCAATGATACATGAATGGAAGCAAGATGTATTACTTATGGGCAGAAACATTTCAAAGTAATTCCGTATTTGTCCATTTCACTTTTTACCTGACTTGGTGATTATAAAGAGTGTATTGGTATGCAGATGTCATTCTGAGTAATGATACAGTAAAAAGTTGCAGGCTTTGAAAGAATAGGGAAAAATTTTTTGTCATTTTCAGTCACTAAGATTTTGGAATCTTTGTTACTGCAGTGTAACATGGTCTTTTTTGACTATTTTATAATGGGGAATTGAATACTTGATTATGTTAAACTAACATCATGGATATAATTTTTTGGTAACAAGAGAAAAGAGAAAAGAAAACAGCACAATGAAGAGATCAGAATATCAATATACTCATCAAATGATCAGTCTTAGAACTACTGACTATATTTCAACTAGGTAAGATGTGTCTCTGATGGAATGCAATATGATGTATACATCATCCATGGTGTACTCTAGCCAAAAAAGCTTAATAGTAATGTGTGATCAGCCCTTGAAATTTAGCTTCCAGTTCACAGAATATTCAGAGGATAGAGGAATATTCTAAATGAGATTACATATTTAGAAAATAAAAGTAATGACAGGACAATTGGCCTATTCTCTTCACCAGATTAGTTTTGTAGGTAAAAACAAACAAAACACACAATAAATTCTCTACATAAAGATGTTTAACCAGATGCAATGTGTAGTCCCAAATTGAGTCAAGGTTTAGTCAAGCCAGATAAGAGTGTAAAGAAACAATTAGGAAAGTTTGAATATAAAATAGATGTTAGCTAATATGTGAGTATTAGTAATTCTGTTAGATGAGAAATTATTTTGAATATTTAGGAATACATTTTTATTTTATTGTTAACATTTATTTATTTATTAATTTTTTTAGAGAAAGAGCGGTAGAGAGAGAGGGACAGAATCGAGGAAGGCTTCATGTTCTGAGCTGTCAGCACAGAGAACAACATGGGCCTCAAACTCACAAACCCTGAAATCATGACCTGAGCTGAACTCAGATGCTCAACTGACTGAGTCACCCAGGTGCCCCTATTGTTTTATTTTTAAAATATCAACTCTAAAGTATTTAGAAGTGAAATCATTTACTTTTAAATGTGCCAACATATTTTTAAAAGTCTATAAATGTCTGATGTAAATTTAATACATGTCAACAAGTATCATTTCAGAGATTTGCAACATAAAAAATTTGTAATGAACTAAAATAAAGTTGAAACAGGCAAAAGAAGAGATGAAGATTTAAACAGACAATTTATAGTTACACATAAATTAATTTTAAACTAGACCTTTAGTTTAAGGTTCTACAAATTGAACTATTAATTATTTTATAGTGGATCCCATTTTTCCATATCCTTGTTCCATTTTCTTTATTTAATTCTTGTCAGACCATTGAAACATTTACTATTAGACTAGTCAGCTCCACTGCCTGATGCTTTTTACTGACAAATGAAAATCAACAGAATTGACCATCATTATCTATTCTAAAGAATGTAGTATTTGTCTTTACCTTTCCCATTTCATTGGTCTTGGAATGTTTCTTATACTATATTGGGAATTTTTTCTTCTTTTATAAACAATATGATACATCATGAGGTCTTATTTTATCAACTAACTCCATTTATACCATCATTACTCTTGCTTTCTGGTTTCCAGAAGTATAGCCTCCTTTCATTTCCTAGGATAAGCTGTGCTCCCACTTATCAGATATGTTAGTTATACAGATTTCTCTGCTTGACTTTTCTTCTTTCTCAAACTCAAAAATTACTTTTTCAGGAAAAATATCCCAGATGCTCTAGACTAAGTCAGTACTCCCCACAGCCTTATGTAAATTCTAATAGCACTTTATACTTTGCCTTAGAACCTTATTGTAGTTTGTATTGATACCTATATTTTTGTGATATCTATCTGCTGTACACTCTTGGATCCTTGAGGATGATAATCATTCCTTTTTTGTTTACTGCTATATCCTTTTCTACTAAAACAATGTCCAGCAACTAGAATGTGTTTAATAAAGATTTGCCTGATGGCTTTTTTTGAGTTTGTGCATGTAATATAGTATGATATGGTGAAACACAAGGCAGGTACACCTTCTTACACTGTTCGTGGTTATACCCCTGGATATACAGAGATGCTAAGTGAATATTTTTTATAAGAATGAATGAGATTGGAACTTAGTCTGCATCCTACTTCAGCTACATACATGCTATAATCTTGATCTTCACTTCTATGGATAGCAGTTAATTACCTATAAAATGAGTTGCTTGAAGGATGACTTTTAAGGATACTTTTAGCACTACAAAGCTGTAAAACTAGGATATGTAGTTACTTACCTGGCCATTGCAATTACTACCTTTGATGCTAGTAATAGAATAACCTTTTAAGAACAATCAATCATTTTGGATCATGAAATTTTTTTTTAAAAGTATATAGTGCCTTCATTTCCAATTGGTATTCCTATAAGGCTTCTGTAGAATTGAACAAGTTAATTTTCACATTTATATGAAGGAAAAAGGGCAAGAACAGTCAAGATATTCTCACAGAAGAATGAAATAGAAACCATGAACTACCAAATAGGAAAACCTATTTTAAAGACATAAGGCTACAACCCAGCGGGGGCAGGGGTAAGGGGAAGAAGATAAAAACATAAGGCTAAAACAGTGTGTGTTTGTATACTGACGGACAAACAGACTGAAGAATAGAATTGAGAGCCCAGAAACTAACCTATACATATATAGAAACTTGATATATGATAGTTTAATTGTATATCATTACGGAAGGATGGAATTATCAATAAATTAGGCAGAAAATTAGAAATTACACCCCTAAATAAATCATCACAATCATCATTAGCATCAGAATCATCAACATCATCATGGTAGATTAAATATTTAAATGTTAAAGAAAAATTACAAACATTTATACAATTACAAAAGTATTGTCTCAGGATATGGAAGAATTTCTTAAAACTCTTAAAGCACTAAACATAAAGAAAGAAGTTACTAAGCTAAATTACACTGAACTGAAGAATTGCTCATTAAAAGATACAATAAAAAATAGAACTAAAAGTCAAAATCCGGGAGAAGATATTTCCAAGACATATAATTTACAATAAGCTCATGGCCAGAATAAAGAGATCTTTCCTATGAGTCAGTAAAAAAGACAAACTATCCAATAAAAAATATTTTTTTTAACTTGGCAATGATGTTAAGAGGTAATTAGAAAACATATATACAAACAAATATCTAGAAAACCCAAACTGCCAATATGTGAAACTATTCGATTTCATTAGTGGTCAGAGAAAGGCACATAATTTAAACCACAATTAGGCACTATTCGCACATAGCAGATTAGCAAAAATGAAAAACTATCAAGTTTGATATAGGATTAAAGAGAATTGTCACACATGGCTCCAAGAATCAAGACTACGTGAGTCCACTTAGCTTAACTATCAGCCCTGAAAACTGTATGTCAACATAACCATACCAGAAAAATTTAACTTACGAAGATAAAGCTGTAAACTAATAAACAACTTCACTGTTTGTATCAAGAAACGTCTACAGGGGCGCCTGGGTGGCTTAGTCGGTTAAGCGTCCGACTTTCGCTTAGGTCATGATCTCGCGGTTCGTGGGTTCGAGCCCCGCGTCGGGCTCTGTGCTGACTGCCAGCTCAGAGCCTGGAGCCTGTTTCAGTCTGTGACTCCCTCTCTCTCTGACCCTCCCCTGCTCACGCTGTCTCTCTCTCTCTCCAAGAAATAAAAAAAAAAAAAAAAAAAATTAAAAAAAAAAAAAAAAAAAAAAGAAACGTCTACAGAATAATATATCCAGAGGAATAGCTCACTCTGCTTTGCAAATACCTCACTTCTCTGGCAATATTTTGTTCACTTGGACAAATAGCTCACTTATCAGTCTTCCTTTTGTCACATACACCAAATCCTATTGTCATTAATTTTTCCCATTAACAATTATTTCTCTGAACTAAAACACTCACCTTAAAACCTAAGTACAGACACTCAAATCTTCTATTAATATTTCCCACAGGATACTCCCTCCTAAAATACTACTAAGACTTGGTCAGTATTGTCCTCTCTTTGTGAAGTCATATAATAAATTTTGCTTAAGCAGTAGACTCTTCTGGTGGTCTTTGGGGGACTTGGAAGTCAATGATCCTAACAACCTAGCATTATTTAGGTTTAAACATATTCATACTCTATACTCTGGATTACTCTATAATCCAGTAATTCCATTCATCTGTATGTATCTTAGAGAAATTCATATACAAGGAGACTTGTACAAAAATGTTCTTAATTGTTGCTGGAAACAAGCCAAACACATATCAACAGTGTAGCAGTAGATAAACTTTGGTATATTTATGCAACAAAAAGCTTTACAATAATAATAATAATAATAATAATAATAATAATAAATAATAATATACCTACCAATGTGGATGAGGAAGAGGCAGATCAGCTTTCATTATTACCAATCAAAATTTGTGTTACTATTCTAAAACTTAAAACCCAACTAATATAGATCTTTACTACTTATTTCTAATAAGTAACTATGATTTATTATAACTAATAAATCATAGTTAAGACTAAATTAGTTTTTCTATTACAAACAAAAATTTTGTTTGCCTTTCAAATAAAATTTTGTTTGAATTATTCGAATTTAATTCTCACTTATTTCTTAAAATTCCATTTAGTATCATAAAAATGTAATCGAATACTTCATTCTATCCTAAAACACCAATTACTGTGAACTCTTTGAGAGATACTGCATAATTCAAATGGTGACTACTTAATGCTAAAAAAAAAAAACCTGCAATTTTAAAATATTTTCTGCATCTCACCATCTCACCATTAACAGAATATATAAGTCTAAAGATTATTAAAAAAGAAAAAAAAAGACAAAACATAGGTGTCTGGGTGGCTCAGTCAGTTAAGCATCCAACTTTTAGTTTGGGGTCAGATCATGATCTCATAATTCGTGAATTTGAGCCCTGCATCAGGCTCTGCACTGACAGTGTGAAGTCGGCTTGAGATTATTTCTCCTTCTCTCTCTGCCCTTCCCATTGTCTCTCTATCTCTCTTTCTCAAAATAAATAAATAAACTTAAAAACAAACAAACAAACAGGATGACCTTCAGACTTTCCTGGAAGAGAAGACATGTGGGGAATACTGAGAGTGCCTAGCATTTAAAATCTGTATCATTGATTCATTCATACCACATGATGAGTGTGTATGTGTGTTATCTGTGTGTTAGGGGATCTTTTATTACAGTCGCCCATGGGGACTGTACCATCCCAGGCCATGTACACATCATAATCAAAGTCCAAACGACTGCCCAGATTTTTCTGATTTGTTGTGTTACATTTGATTTTTTCTTAAACAAGTGGTTATTCCCTGGAACATTTAAATCTTTTTATTACACAGAAGCTTTATTTCAACAGCAGTGTTTGGAAGGACATTTGACCTGCCTATATAGAGTTAATCTGTTATCCATTGATTTCTCTGCTCCTTGTCTCTGTACTACTACATCATTTCAAGGATGATATTATCTGAAAATGGTATGAAACAACAACAAAAAAATCACTTGTTTCCTTTGTGAGAGGCAAATGAAGAAATTAAATTAAAATTGACTTTAAACTTATTGACAGATACCAGAAATAAGAAGGATATATTTAGCTCATATAAAAATTTTTTAAAAAGTTACTTTTGGGATGAGGCTACCATTTCCTGGATTTAAGTATGAAAACTTTCTGATATAGGTTGACTCTGTCTTTAAAGTTTGTCATATTATTCATAGGTGATCATCAGCCTTCCTAACCTGATTTATATCACTAGCATATTTATATTATATAATAAATACATGTTAAAATCAGTTTTTAGGTTCATATTAAAGAAAAAAGTTTCTCAGGGAGTAACAGCATTTCTACATATCTCAATATGAAGCAATAACTCTTTTAATATGATATAATGAAATATCTACTTTGATGATTAACTTCTCTTTAAAAAGGGAGTCAAATTTTGACAGGTTTATGTTGTGTAATAATTGGCTTTTGAGTAATAAAAACAAAAACAAAAAAGAGAAACTGATAGTTTAAGGCATGCCTTTAGAAACTATAATATTCGTGGTACATAATGAAAAACGATAAACCAAACCTCTCTAGGCAAGTGAAAATATACTCAGCACCATTTCCAATTTCAGTAAATGAAGATATTGAGTTTAATTATACATTTATGAAGAAAATATACACCTATAATATTTTCTTTCAAAGCATAGGAGGTTGGTTTTAATATCACATCATCTCCCTTGAGTGGCTCCAACCAACATTCTTTATTACAACGTACAATCTCTGCATTGAAAATACATATTTGGAATATATCCTGGCTTAGCTCATGTCATGAAACATAGTGTACATCCCTATAGAGACATCTTGTATCTAGTGACAATAATTTGATAGAGCAGGAAAAAAATTGTCAAAGTACCTTTAAAAATAAAAACAGAAGCTTTAAATCCACAGCTTCAGAATAACCTCAAATGTACAAACAGTATTAAAGAATATCATTATATTGCTTTGTTAAGTACAATACAATATAATCATATTTTCTCCAAATAATATATCAATATTAAAGATACTTGGAAGATACTCAGATTTGCTCATTTAGATTAGATCATAGCCTGATTTTAAGCATTTAAAGAACTATACCAGAAATTCCATTAGCTCATGAATACAGCATGACTTTGGAATTCAGGAAACTGAATAAAAGATATTTGGTCTCTTCCCTTTTCTCTTACTTTACACAAGGCTACTAAGCTATAATTTTTAAGCTATAGTTTAGAATGACAGCTCAAGAGAAATAAAATCATTTGTATTTTAGTCTGTCTTTATATTCCATAGTTACAAAAAGAATAGATTGTTTTAGTGGGCTGTTTTCAGTTAGCACGAATCTTAATACCACAACAACTGGTACAACCATAATTTAATAATGACATTTAAAAATAACTGCAGATTCATATTTCACAAATCATGTGTTTAAAATAAATTAGCAGAATATAACTCCATTAATCAAAGTGATTCTGGTTAATCATTTCTAAATGTAACTAATACTAACTGAAATGGTTAAAAATTAAAATTATTTAAATGTTTTTCATCATTGAAGACACTACTATCAGCCTTTATTCACAGCACTGCAAAATTGAGTTAAAATTTATAGCATAAGTAAGGGCAAATAAAACTACATTGTTAGAATACAAACTATATAAGAATTACTGGCCTTGACTTCTGTGCTTTATACAAATAGTGCTTTATTCTGCAATTTTAATCTCACTGTGACAGTTTCTTCACATAAATAATGGGAATAAATACTACATTATTCCTACTATTTTCTCTTTGGAATATTGCAATATCCAAATAATTTTATAAAAGATCTCTGGTTAGATATATAAAAAAAGGAAGAGATGTATATATATATTTAAGAACAGTATTTTAAAAACCTCTATAGTAAAAATACATTAATATTGCATATTCTGCAATAATTAAAGAAATATTTTTTCTTTAACTAGGTGGGAAAAACAATGAAATGACTAATAAATTGGTATTCTATAGGAAACTTACAAGCAAAATTAGGTCATTTGCTAGTTTCCATGGAACCACGTTTTGTTTTGCTGGATGTACCTTTCATACTCAGAGCTTTAAAAATAAAATTCAAAGGTACAAGAAGGAGTTCTTGCAGGTCTTGAAACACAGGCTGCAGGAGGTCAGCATCCAAGGCATTCCCTTCAGCTATTTATGAATTTTTTTCAGGGAAAATATGAGGGTTGGTACATTAGTGTTGGAAAACAATTATGGATACCGATACTCTGAAGACAACAAGCAGTTTTTTGGTCGTCAAGGATGGGTTATATATACTACTGAAATGAATGGTAAAAACACATTTTGGGATATGGATGGAAGCATGGTGCCCCAAAATGGCATCATTGGATTCCATTCATGACCATTCCATTGATAACTCTACGACCAATGATCCTCCAAAAACAAAACCACCTACTGCTCATAAATTCATTTGGGTAAACCGTAAGTACAATGTGAGTGGCACTCCCGAACAACGTGCACCTTATTCTATTACTAGAAAGAAGACCCAGGAGTAGGTTCCACCTTCAACATCTTTCAACATCTTACAAGTAAATACAACAGAAAATAATTTAAACATGTAAAATATGGAGCTCTTCCTGCAATTGTGCTTTTACAGCTTACTATTAACTTGATTAAAAATGTTTGATTAAAAAAAAATAAATAATAAATAAATATAATATGTAACAAAAATATTAAATATAATATTATATTGATATTAATTGATATAATAGTACTGATATAATGCACATAATATTAAATATAATAATAAATATGTATAAATATATACTAGAGAGCATTTAGGGTTCAGAGGAGAAGTACTATTAATCCAGCAATGTAATAGATAGCATCATTCTTCTGCTTCCCCAAATGATGTATACTGACACTTGATTTTAAAAGCCCTTTCCTTCTCGGCATAGCTACAGTGTTTTGTTGTGTTTATTTCGGTTTTGTTGTTGTTTTTTAAATTGATTTTTAAGAGACAGAGAAAATATGAGTGGGGACGGGGCAGAGAGAAAATCCCACATTGTTAGCCTGGAGCCCAATATGGGGCTTGAACCTACCAACCATCAATCAGATCATGACCTGAGCCAATACCAAGAGTTGGACACTTAATTGACTGAAACACCGAGGTACTCCTGTTTTGTTTTGTTTAAAATGTAGTTATCAGTCATCATTTCTTGAGTGTATATTATTGCAAAAATTTAGGAAGAAAATGTTAATAAAATATATTTTAAAAAAGATGCAAAATGAATTCAGATGTTACATCAATTAAAAATAAATCAAAGATATGGTTAATAAGTCACATGAACTCTTTATGGATATTAGCAAATAACTGAGGATCAGGCATAAGTAAAGAGAAACAGAATTTTAAAATTCCAAATATCAGTTCAGAATGATCATCCAATGACCAGTTCATTGGATAAATACATTTTTTTTCTGAAATTTAAAAAAATTATGGTAAAATACACGTAACATAGAATTTACCATCAATCATTTTTAAGTGTGTAGTTTAGTGGTATGAAATACATTCATAATGTATAACCATGACCAATGTCCATCCCTATAACTCTTACATCATATAAACTGAAATTCTATACCCATTAAATAAAAACTCTCCATTCCCACCTCAACCTCAGCCCCTAGCAACCACCATTCTATTTTCTTTCTCCTTGGTTTCAATTACTTTAAGTACATCATATACATGGAATCATACAGTATTTGTCATTTTGTGACACATGTTTATTTCACTAACGTGATGTCTTCAAGTAGCCTATATTAGAATGTCTTTCCTTTTTCAGGCTGAATAATATTCCATCGTATATATACATCTCGTTTTGCTTATTTATTTATTCATCTATGACACTTGGGATATTTCCATGTTTTCACTATTGTGATTAATGCTGTTATCAATATAGGTGTAGAAATATGTTTTCAAGACTTCACTTTCAATTCAATGGGATATATTCCCAGAAGTGGAATTGGTGGACATAATGATAATTCTATTTTTAATTTTCTGAGGAACTGCCATACAGTTTTATGCCACAGCTGCACCATTTTATATTCTCATGAACAGTGCCCAAGAGTTTCAATTTCCCCCCATCCTTGTCAACACTTGCTATTTTCTATTTTGTTTTGTTTTTAATAGTAGCCATCTTAATTGTGTGAGGTTGTGGAGGAATATGCTTTTGAACACGTCTCCTTCTTAGAATATATCTTGTCCCATGTATCCATAAGCCATTTACATTGGGTATTTTGTCCTCTCCTTGTCATTCTTACACTTCTGTATGAATATTGCAGTGTGACATCATCTGTACCATTGGTAACGATGAAAATGTTCTATAATCTGTGTGATCCTATGCAGTAATCACTAGCCATATGTGGTCACTATCCATGTGAATTGTGGCTAATGAAATTGAGGAAACTAAATTCTAGTTTTAATTAATTTATTTTTAATTTAAACCCACATATGACAAGTGGTATTGCATCAGCTATTGCATATTGGATTCTTTTTCTTTCTGTGCCCCAACTTCATATATCCAACTACTTCCATGACATATTTATGCAGATGACCTAAGTATCCAAATTCCACATGACCAATGGCAAACTTTATCACTTTCTTCAAGCCAGCCCTTAGTTTGGTCAATTCAATAATATCAACTTTGCCCAAGATGGAGTTATTCAATTTTCCTTTACTCTTCACTCTGCTTCATTTTCCATATCCAGTAAATAATTTATACTGTTATTCAAACCTAAAAATGTCTCTTAAATCTGTCTTCTGTTATTCAAAATAGATATCATCATTTCTCACACACTACCATTGACAGCCTGCTCTTTAAAGAACTCTCAAAGGAAGCTCATTGACATTAAAATAAATAAATTTAATATTTCTTAAATTCTTCAAATGCCACCTTTATGGTGAGTTCTCCAAATCTCCTAGTCAGAAGTATAAACTCCAATCTTCTTTCTTCTTATAACTTGGTCATATTATTATCACCGTTTTTAGTGTGTTATATTAAAATGATTTGCTTACCTGTTTACTCCTGTTCCTATGTATTAATTATTTTTTCAAGTGTTTTGCTTCATCCTTGGCTTATAATAGGCTACAAGAACACTTAGATAACTAATAACAATTTATGAGCTAAATGTTGAAGATTTAGAAACACAACTACAAAATTCCTAGTTACAGAAGGAGAAATAAGCCTATTTCAAAACATAAATCCATGGAGATTTTTATTCACTTACTAAAGGATTAAGCAGCTAAGATTTATATTGGTATTTCATTCATGTGTAGTCTTTGATAAATTAGTTTGGCTTCCATGATAATTAAAAAAACAAATGCTATTTTTAAAGGTAATTATAGAAGATAAGAAAACATTTTCAACATGAGTGCAGTATGTGTTGTCCTTCGGCAACTTTATCCTGCATCACCTGACTGTCATTGAAGCAATGATGAATTATACCTTTTAGCATCAATATTGAGCCTCATTCATTACTTTCGTAGGCTCCATGCTTTATATCAAAAAGACAAATGCCAAAATAAAGTCAAACTTTATTAAAAAAAAGTTTTTTAAAAAACAACAGGACAACATTGAAAAACTACTTACTAGGACTCACAGCTCCTACTCCACATATTAGTGTGGTCTATTTATTTTCACCTTTTGAAGTCAGAAAAACACCAATGATAGATTATTTACTTTAAAACACTTAGAAATTATAATTTAATTTTATATAAATCATATTTGTGATCTATAACAAAGGTCTAGAATTCAGTTACTCGAAAGGATACTAGATTGCATTATATTAACATTTGTATTAGATGTATACATTTATTATATTTATTTATTAGATAAAATAAATATGTGATTGTGTTATAGTGCTGTGTATTCAATTCAAAATTTTATTGGGAGAAATAAGGAATAGTATATATATAATATTTCAATTACCATGGGTTTCTAAAAAATGTTTTAAAATTGGTATAATATCAGTAATTGTGTTTTATCATTTTACAAAGTATTTCTCCTATTTCATATCATTTTTCACAATTCACAGTGACAGAATGTATACCTAGCTGGGTCTTTTTATTCGATGTTCATTGCTGTTTCTATAATATCACACTAATACCACTATTATTCTTACTGAAACAAAATATTCTAAAGACCTCAATCTTCCACAAATTAAATTTTATATTCCATTTGTACACCAACTTACTAGTATATTCTCAGAATTTAATTAATTAGTTTAATTGTATGCTTTCAAATCTAACTTATTATTTTTTTCTTTAAAGGAAAAACTAAACTCAGAAAATGCAGGGAAGAGTCTACTTTGAAGATATCAGCACTAGTAATTTTTAATGTGTTAATAATTATACTCAGTTACATCCATACTGCATTTTCAGAAAAAATGTATACATCATCTTTTAATCTCACAGAATCCTAGTGAGGAAAGCTGCTATGAGTGTACTCCTTTTTGATGCAGAAAATAAAATGCAGTTTTACTGAATAAAATAACAAGTTTATAGCCAGGGTAGTAAAATCTCTGCTCCATATCTCCTAGTCATGTGCTCTAATCAACCTTACTATATTTGTACTTTTATTTTGCTGTTGATAAACAAAAAATTGCCCTTAAAATAAAGTATCTATAAACTACCTCTTTTTAAGGTTCCCCAGGTTTTCCTACTGGTAAACTAAGATTGAACTTCTAAAAGCACAATTTTTTCCCTTGGCCTATATCTGTAACATGAAAGGTTACCATAGGTAAACATGATGACTGGCTGTAAAAAATGTCACAAGACACTTGCTTGTACACTTAGGCACATTTTATTTCTTCATAGATATATAAGTTTTTCTAAAATCCTTTTAATGGGTTAAAATATGTTTTCATATCAAATATATTTGAAAATAAATATAGAACCTGTGGTAATATCTGTGCACAAATTAGTGTATTCTCTTAAAGAGTCTCTGACTTCCTGTGTTTCATACTATGTACTAACCTTATATACATATATACATATGGTTCTGTGCTCTCCTACTCCCTTCTAGTCCCATCCCTGCTTCCCAATATGCTCTTAGGAGTTGCTCTGTGGCCAAGACCTCAGGCAGCAAGAATCAGTGTATGTTCACACCTCTCATTATACACCTAATATCAATATGAACTTAAATTATCCATTCCACAAAATTCCAATAAATTCTCAAAAAACAAGTGGAAAAAATATTATTATTCCATTGTCCTAAAATTCTGTAATGCTTCTCTTAAAAATAAGTAAATAAACCTAGACTCTAAGTATCCAGGATATTCGAATGAATACACAGACATGTAAATACTCTCATCTAAACATATACAGATATATACTAATTTAAATAGATATCTATATCTATAGATATATCTATAGATACCTATTTTTATCTAACAATTGATCATCTCTACAAGTATTAAGAATATAGTTAAGATCTTAAGTACTAAGGAACTGTTATTTGGGGGCTACTTCTATGTTGCTATATTAAAATAAAAATGGATACCAACGGATGGATACATTCAAAACTAAATTAAGGATCAGGAATAAATTGCAAACCAAAGAGTTATAAATGTAGTTAAGATTCAGATATTTTGAGCTTTTGAGAATTTTAAGTAAATTGTGCTTCAAACTCCTCTTATTTCAAAAGTTCACAAAAAAACAAAATCACAGTTTTCTAAAAAAGTAGTAGTCCTAGAATATAGTCTGTATTCTGAGATTATCCTACTGACATTCATTTGGTGTGTTCATTATATCACATTTCCTGTTTCTGAAGAGGAGAAAAATAGCCTTGTAAAATTTCACTAAGAAGATTTAAGAATGAGTCAATCTTTCAACTAAGCATATATAAATATGGATTATCTTTTAAATGTTGAAATGCAAAAGTTCTCTATAAACTCCAGTCCCCAAAGGGAAGTTATGACACATTTAAACAAATAGTTGGTAAAAGTGAAAATTCATATGTCAGATAATTTATTCACTCCATACTGTATAATTTAATTTTCTCCATATTATAAACTCACAGCTAAGAGTTTTAAGTAAAAATATAGGTATGACCATCATAGTGTAAAAACGTTGATTATAAGTGCCATCTTTATTTTTAAAAAAATTTTAATGTTTATTTTTATTTTTCAGAGACAGAGAGAGAGACAGAGTACAAGTGGGGGAAGAGCAGAGACAGAGGGAGACACAGAATCTAAAACAGGCTCCAGGCTCTGAGCTCTCAGCACAGAGCCTGTCGTGTGGCTCAAAGTCGGGAATGGTAAGATCATGACCTAGGCTGAAGTCAGGTGCTCAACTGACTGAGCCACCCAGGTTCCTCTGCAGTCTTTATTTTTTTAATGCAACTACAAAGTACCACCACAAACAACTAGGTATCTTAAGTACTGACACCAAACTTTGAAGATACAGAAATTCAAAGACATTTTATACTGACCTTAATCAAGGGGTATTCTAGAGAATATACCACAAACATTCTTTCAGATTAAGTAAAAAAACCTAATTGTTATTTAAGGATTGATTTTCATTTTAAATCATGTTATTGGTTTGTTTGATCTTGTCTGAGTAGTTTATCATTCTTACTTCTTAGTAAAATAATAGGAGGTACTTAAAATCCTTTCAAATACGTTTTATAAATGAAAGCATAAATTTTCTCTTGATCAGTTATTTTACTTTTCTCCATCTACCAATAAAAAAGAACAAAACTTGCCCAACTGGGTCATGAATGCATTTATCTCCTACCTTGGTAATGGTTTCATGAAGGTGGAAAAAAGGATCCATTTCTTCAATTTTTGTTGCATGTTTGAGGAAAAGAGCCTCAGAGAGAAAACTTGGACCCTGTGGAAAATCAGAAAAGAAAACATTTAAAACTCTTCATTGATTTTGCTTTTCAAGTGCTTATTGGATTTTCTTTAAAGATTCAAAAGGACTCTAAATTGCTTTAAGGTTTCTGTTGATTGTTGGCCTTCATTCTACTGATCTAATTAACCAATTGCAGAATACTTATAAATTAAAATGGGTAGAATTCTATGACCCTTATCTGTATTTACAAAATTGTTTTTTAATTCAGAAGAGATCATTCTTTGCAGAACCCCTCTTTTTTCAAATGCAGACTTATATGTAGAGTAAGACACCTTAATGACAAACCCATATCTGAAACCCCTTTTCTATTTTATATATTAAATCTTATGTTTCAAGTCTGTTAGAATGGAATGTTATTGATAAACAAGATTACCATATAAAAAAGCCCAGGCAAAAGTATGCATGATATTTTAAATATTAAAAAACTCACTTCAAATCAATAGTAAGATATTTTGCTTAGATTGGTCTCAAGGCTCTAAATGCTGACAATAAAATGATAGCATGCTGGTTGTATCAGAATCTTAGTGTTAAGATGGTTGAAATTAATCAGGGAAAACAACCAGTCATTTTGTACTTCCATTGTAGACAAATTTCAGTATGTAAGAAGACACAGGATGCTGAAAATGCTGAAATCTACTATGGTCTAAATATTTATGCTCATCGAAAATTCCTATATTGAAACCCTAATCTCCAAAATAATCATATTAGGAGGTGGGGCATTTGAGAGGTGATTAGTTTATGAGGGCTCCATCCTTGTAACTGGGATTACTGCCCTTATAAAAAAAGGCTCCACATAACTCCCTAGCCCCTCTCTTTATGTGAGGATAGAACAAGAAGTTTGCAACCTGGAAGAGATTCCTCATTCAATCATGTTGGCATCTTGATCTTGGACTTCGTGCCTCCATAACTGTGAAAAATAAGTTTGTATTCCTTATTATGCCACTCAGTCTGTGATACTTTATTGAAGCACTCTGAAAGGACTAAGACACTATCGCAAGTAATGCTCTTGTAGTTATCAACGATATTAATATCCCATGAGATGATTATTATTTACCATATAACTATAGCTGTTACTTGAAAACCTGAAGTAACTAGGATTTGTCTAGAAAATAGAAGGGTAGGCAAAGGATATATGTATGTATGTAGACTATTGAATGATAGATAATCTTTCTGAAGGCTATCATGGAGAATGAAGATTAAACCCAATCTAACCATCAATGACTACAACAGAGTAACAAATTTAAACTGAATTATATTAGAACTTTTTAAAAAAGCTGTTAGAGCAATCTAGAACAGACTACTTTGGGATACACCAATGATGAGAAAGAAAGTTAAGATGATGTTGTTGATGGACTCTGAAGTCACATAGATGACAACTAAAACAACATACTAGCAATTTCCTATAAATTAAACAATTCTATAGTGAGGCATACTCTTTGCCTCCTACTTTCAACAAGATTGTCATCAAACAAAAGTAATTTAGGTGTTTTCTCCAGTATATATCCACTTTTGGATAATAAGACCATGAATCAACCAAATATCTAGACACATAGCTTATTTATAAAAACTTGTTTTATATTCTTCTTCTCATTTTGCCCTCCAGGCTAAAACTAATTTGTCAGAAAGTCTACCCAGTTGCAATCAGTACCCTACTTTATAAAACTTACCATAAAATCACACAACTCAATCTAAAATATCATAAAAGTACTTCCCTAATTTCCCCATTTTGAGAGTCCACTAATACTCAGTGATACAGGTTAAATAATTCATAACTTGAAGTTCTAACCTTCATTATATCAGAATTTGATCTTATATGAAAATAAGTAATCACAGATGGCTAATTTAGAATGAGGTCATCCTGGAGTAGAATAGTTCTGTAATACAATATGACTAGTGTCCTGATAAAAAGAGAAAAATTGGAGATAGTTGTGCACACAGGGATAAAACCATATGAACATGAAGACAGAGATTGGAGTTACGACTCTACAAGCCAAGAAACTCCAAAGATTTTCAGAAAACCACCAGAAGCTGGGCAAAAGGCTTGGGGAAGATTTTTTGTCACTGACCTCAGAAGGAAGCAACTCTGATACCACCTTGAGTAATGTATGTCTGCATACTCAGTCTGTGGTGTTTTGTTATAGTAGACCCAGAAAACTAATAAATTTAATCAAAATGCTTTCTTTTTTTAAATTTTTTATGTTTTTATATTATATTTGACAGACACAGGGAGCAGAGGAGGGGCAGAGAGATGGTGACAGAATCTGAAGCAGGCTCCAGACTCTGAGCTATCAGCACAGAGCGGTGAGATCACAACCTGACCAGAAGTGGGAGGCTTAACCAACTGAGCCACCCAATGCCCCAAGATGCTATTCTTTCTCACTGCAATAGATCTAATAAACTTAATTTTGTGGGATTTTTTTGGAGGCATTTCAGGCAGTCAATATAGAAATAGATTAAATATTGTCTTTGCCACTTAATAATTATGTCATTTTAAGCATCTTAATCTCCAAAGCATTAGTTAGCATATCTAAAAGACTTAAATAACATATACTTCATAGAGATGTTGTGAACTGTCCAATGTCTTCCACATAGGTGATATTATATTAATGGCATTGATGATGAGACTAATGGTAATAAATATCATAATGATACTGGTAAGGGTGGTAGTGATGTGGTGATAATTACAGTAGGATGCTAAAGGACTAAAGGAAATTGAAAGAACCCTTTACAATCCTATGAGTAACAGTACATAGTTTGCATTTAGATACATTTATTTTTTTGAAGAGCGATATCTTTGAATTAACTTTAGTAAAAGAATGACATGAATAATTTGTGGCATTCGTTTTCATTTAATAATTAAAGCATAAAGTCCTTAAAAAGTTTGCTTCATGAGTAGTTTTAAATAAACTTCTTGAAATAATTTTATATTATTAGTTTACTTAGCAAAACAAAGCTTCATAAATAGTGCAAAGGTAAAATATCAGCCAGCTTCAAACTGAGTGATCCCTTATAAGAGAAAGAGGGAGTTATAATTAATGAGGCCTTTATTGAACTTTCAATTATTTAGTAGCAGTACATGTTAATTTAAATTATCTATATGAGCCTTATCCTCCAGTGTAATCCCTTTTTTTCTCTTATTCCTTCATCTATCTTTTGCTATACCATTCTTTGTTTCTAGTGCTTCATTTACTTAAGCATTTAAAAAACACTCGTGACCCCCCTAAATGCCAATACTCTACTAAATGAAGGGCATGATCCTTAAATCTCATGGAGTTTAATCTAATGGGGTCTGTACACATAACACATCAAATATCATTGTCTTTGAAAAGATTAAGATACTACAATTCTTTATATATATATATCTATATATATATAGATAGATATGTGTATGTGTATATATATATACATATATATAATTATAGTTCTTAAATAGGTATTTACATATATATTTATATGAAAAGGTTAAAAGCAGGATATAAGCTTTGTAAAAGTTTTCTACTACTATTACATTGATTATAAGTGATTGCTATTTAGTAATGGCTCCCATCTGTAGACAAAGAGTGGGAAGTTAAGCACCATTAACTACTTAGAAAGCACTTTTCGTTTTAACTCGTTTAATCTCATTTTAACATTACTTTTACCCATCATTTATTACATTGTGCTCTTGTTATATTTCTGTTTTTCTTTACATACTATAAGGTTTTAACACTTGGAATCCCATTATTACAATAGTTAAAAAATGCTGGACTCTTTGTGTAAGTCATTAATCTCTCCATCTTAGTATCATGGATCCATAGGTTGAAAAACGTAAACATTCTTGGTCCTTCTCATCTCAGAGAGCTCACGTCAGAATTGAGCCAAGAAACAAAGCATATAAATGTGCTCAGGAAGGAGGAAAGGACTGCATTACAAGCTGGTTGTATTTGTGCTTTACCACATTTATCAGGAATTGCTTTGTTATGTAAGCAAAAGTTAGAGTTTTGAAATTTAAATTACTATGAATATGTGTTTGTGTATTGAACTCCATGTGAAATTTCTCTTTTAAAATCTATACTGTTAAGGTTTGAAAGCCATTTCCATAAGTGACAGTAAGTCCTTGGAGGGTTTGAATAGATCAAGTGATATTTTCAAGTGTGTGCTGCAGATGGCCTTCATAGACATGTACATGGGGGATACATTTTAAAAAGATATGATGGGGATAAAAGGAGTTTACACAGAACGCTATTGTAGTACTATAGTGAGAAAATGTGAGAGACTAACCCAGGACAGTGGTAGTAGAAACAGAGAGGAAGGGAAGAGTTTGATAAATGTTTAAGATAAAGTGCCTGGTAATGATTTGGATGTAAAAAGCTTAAAAAGGAGTCAAGATTACAAGTATTTCTAGATTTGATAAAATGCATGGATACAAATTTCATTAACGTAGAAAATATAGAAACAAGTGAAGTTTTAGGACAGAAAAGTTACATTTTAAACATTTGAAGTAAGTTTTTTGTGAGATGTCCATATAAAGTTGTTCCAGAAGATGAGTGACTATATTTATCATGATTTGTTTGGTTCAAGACCAAATTCTAAACTTGAATAAAAATGATTTAAGCATTCACATAGTAATTAAAATGTAAAGAGGACCGTATATAGTCTTTGAAGTATATTGAGTATAGTACAGATCTTTGAGTGATGGTAACATCTCTGAATGGCACTGATATTTAAGAAAAAGTAAAGACAAAATCCATGAAAATATTATAGATAGAATAATCAGATAAAGTAAATAGTAGCATACAAGTTTGATTTTATGGGAATCAACGCTTCAAAGGAAGTAAAGAAATACGGTAAGATGAAAATGATCCATTAAAAATAGATTTCAAAGATTCCTCGTGTCTTTTGTCAGAGGGATTTCTGTGGATAAGTGAGCACAGGAGAGAGCACAATCAGTTGAGGCATAAATGTGAGAAGCGAAACACTAACTATGAACTACCTTATTCTCTTCAGAAATTCAGGTTAGGTTGAAAAGTTAAAACACTATCATTATGTAAAGAGAATGAAAGAATCAAGGAAAAGTTTCATTTGTTGTGATTTAGACAGGATTGATGTGGACATACTTTTAATGTGAAAGAAAGGATCCAGGAGATAAGAGATTTTTAAAAAGCAGGAAAATTTTAGGGAAATAACCAGATCATAGCCTTGAATGGAAGGAATTAAAAGTTTAGTAAAATTATCCAGGAAACATATTGGAGGAGCCACTGGAGGGAAAGGTGTTGAAATGAGGGTAGGCTATAAATATGGTAGAAGACAGTGTCAGTACGTATATAGAGGTAAAGAAAACACTCAAAAGTCATATTTAATTCATTTCTAGACTAGATTGAGTTGACTAAACTTTAACTTACTACCACCATACCAAATATACTCTTCGAAGTTTTTTAAAAAAATAATCATTTAAGGGGGCACCTGGGTGGCTCAGTCAGGTAAGCATCTACTCAATTTCAGCTTAGGTCATGATCTCAGGGTTGTGAGGTCCAGTGCCATGTCATCAGGCTCCATGAGCATGCTTGGGATTCTACCTCTCTCTCTGCCCCTCCCCTGCTTGCTCTCTCTCTCTTTCTCTGTCTCTCTCTGTCTCTCTCTCCCTCTCAAAATAATAAAATAAACTTAAAAAAAGAAATAATCACTTAAAATATTTAGTTCATGTAGGTTTACTAGGTGTTGATCTAACCAGAAACATTCTGCACATGCCTTTTCTATGTAGTTAGCACTTAATGAACATGACCCAAATGAATAGAATAATATTAAATCCACATACATGTCTTTAAGGTGGGAACTATTATGACACTCTCTTTACAAATGGGGAATTGAGAGCCAAGGGGTTCCACACATTACCTCAAGGTGATATCATAAGTAAGGAGTAGAGCCTGGATTCAAGCCCAGGTTTTTCTGACTCCACAGCCCACTCTTCCATTCCTATGCCATGCCTACTCTTTACTGACAAAATTCTCCTTAGCCAAAGATTTTAGTTGTTTGAATTTAGGTGAAAAAGGATGACTTCTACCACCTCTTGTTACAATCCCCTCCAAGACTTAATCTATTCTACATAATAGCATAAATACTATGTACAGTTAAAAGATATAATCAAAGACTCCCTGCTTAGACTAAATAAAGTTGAATCGAAGAAGTCCCATGTGCACTTCCCTCATTGCAATATTCTCCTTTCTGCAATAAGAGAATATACACATCAATACTTAAATTTAATATATGAAATTAAAACACTTGCAGGCTTTGAATGGCACTGACATTCATAATGTGCTGGGCTGAGGAAAAAGGTAATTACAGTCATAACTTTTGAAACATAACACTCTCATTACTATTCAAAGTAAAACAGACCTCAGATAATGTGGAGTTTAAACAGAAGAGTAACATCCAAGGGTCAAATGTGGAACAATATTAGGACATTACTTTCTAAATTCATTTCAATTAGTTTTTCAAGCTCTAAGAAAGTCCATAGTATCCTATAGCATCAGCTTTATTGAAAATATTGAAAATATTCAAGGCTCTTTTATAGTTCTATTCATATAGATATAGCATCATAATTTTAGACTTAAATGAGACATTAGAAATCTTAATTTAACCCAGATATACAAAGTAAAACATGGAAAACAGTATTTATTGAATACTTGAGATATGGCAAGTTACCTAAATTCTCTGTGCCTCACCGTTTTCATCTGCAAAATGATTTATAGCAAAATCTACTCATAAAATCATAAGGATTAAATGTATTAATTATGTAGAACATTTAAAATAATGCCTAGAACTGTTAATCTAAGTAGCAACTCTGTCAGAAAGGTATTGCTGTCCCAAGTTTACAAATTAAGGAAACTGAGGTTTAAGATGCAGGATGAAAAATTTGCTAAGGAAACACAGTTACTCACTGGCAGGATTTTAACCTAAACATATGACTCATTCACTCTCATTTAATGCAGTGGCCATTGAATACCAGTTCATATAGTAGTGTTGTAATCTAATCTATAACAAAATGAGACAGTTCAAATTTTTGTAATATTAACTATATGCTAATTAAAGACCTATTTTTTTCTAAAATTGTGTTCTTTCAACTATCTTCTGATATGAAGACATTTTTCCTTTTAGAAAATAAATTAAAAGTAGATGACAGTTTTTGGTTTTTATTTGTTTTGTCTTAATGTACTTAACTGGTAAATTTAAAGTTGGCACTGTATGTCAGTCTCTGTATTTTTATTTTATGATTCATTTCATGTATCATCAAAAAAAGTAAAATCTAAGACGTACTGATTAATTCTTCAAGTTTTTTTCACCATGCCAGATTTAGAGATATATCTCTAAATATTCTCAATGAATTTGTTCAAATTTTTCATGGCTGTGTACCTTGCATGAGAACTGAAATTTCAACTTTGGTCTGTTGTGCCTTATATATAACTTATACCCACATCACAGCATCAAACTATACAGTTCCACTACTTCAATAATATATGGCCTAAGATTAGTAAGCATCTTCATGAATATAAAACAATACAAATAAACTACCTACCTGAAATACTTCTATACAAGTAATATCTACACACCCATTTTATGATTGGTAGGGAGTTTAACAGATTTTCAACACTACTTAACAGAGGGTCATAATACTCCCAAAAGTTAAATATAATCTGATGATGAAAGATGTATTATAATTTAAGCCAGAGTTCCTAAGTATTTTTAAACCAAGTACCATTTTTAAATAAATATTAAACACCTTGACTATTTCAGAGTTTCTGGCATGGACACTCTATGTGAGTAAAGTATTAGGAGGGATGTGAGGATCTTATACTCCCCATTAGAATCACTTGTAAGAAAAAGACATGAATATGCAGGTTTTCCCCAAAGTAAAGAAACTATCTACAGATAGTTATACTCTAAAGTAAAGATATTGTCAATCCTTATGTTCTATAGTATGCATTAACAATATTTTATGTATGGGGCAACTGAGTGGCTCAGTTGGCTAAGCATCCAACTCTGGCTCAGGTCATGATCTCACACTTTGTGGGTTCAAGCCCCTCATTAGGCTCTGTGCTGACAGCTCAGAGCCTAGAGCCTGCTTTGGATTCTGTGTCACCCTCTCTCTCTCTGCCTCTTCACAGCTTGCTCTCTCTCTCTCTCTCAAAAATAAACACTAAAAATATTTTATGTATATTGAATAATATATAAATATATAATACTAATAAGGCACACTGCAAAAAACCTTCAATTAATCCTCATAAAATAGCACATACTATTTTATGATTACTCTACTTTGTAGATGAAGAAACTGAGGCACATTGAGTTTAAATTATCTTGCTCAAGCAGTAAAACTGGGAAATGAACCCAGGCAGTACCTGTTTTCTTAACCATTCATTAGCAAAAAACACTGCCTATAATTATAATACAGTATAGTTTTAACAAACATTCCTTAGAGTCTTTGCAGGTGAGAAAAAAATGAAATCCTTGATCACTTCATATACATTTCATATATGAATAAAATACACGTCTGTGCATAATGTTGTGATTCAAAATCTTTGCTTGCCCTGAACTTCTCTTCACCTGGAAATTCATCTCTTCTTCAGTAGTTTTAAAACCACACACTCCTCTATTGTATTTCAGTGTTTAAGACAGACTATATCAAACTAAAACTCCCCCAAATATTTTGGATCCTTATAGTGACTGAATTAGGCAATAAAGACGTTATCTCCATTTTCATAAGAAGTTTAAATAACTGTGAAGTTAAGGAGGCAACACCATAAACTTAAGACATTGCATGTTTAGCTGAATTTTATTTTTCTCTTTAACTTCCTTTCTTTTGGGAGATAGATGCTCTCTTAAATACCAGATGCACTAATAGGTGATTATAAATTATTTCACAATCATCTGGAGTTCTGGAGAAGGTTCCAGGAGTCACCAAAGAGAAGGCAGAAGCACTATGGGCCCCCAGGGCGGCAGCTACTTACCAACATTTCAGTTAGAGCTGGTTCAGCTCCAGCAGTGCATCCTGGCTACACAGGAGGGTAGGGTGCCCCACCCAGTAGCATTGTAACACGATTAATATTCTATGTACCATTGAGAATGCAGCAGGGCTTACACAAATAACTTGCAAGGTAGAAAAAAACAAAACAAAACAAAAACTATTACTCCCCGATCTTGGAGGGAAAGAAGTTTTCTCAATAATGAGAAATCTAAACTAAATAAGGTCTTTGGTAAAACCTGGTCTCTCTGGTAAGGTCTCAAGTCAATTTAACAACAGCATTTCTTTGAGGTCAGAGCCTGTTAGCCTTCTGAAAGGCTTTCTGTTGAACAGTCAGTCAGTGCTTTTCTCAGGGCTGTATTTAATCAACTGTGAAAGAAATGGGGGATTTAAAGGTCTTAAAGTTAAGGGCAAAAGAATCTAAACATCAGGTTAAGAAGAAACAAATACATTATTCAAACCCTGGGAGAGATGTTCCAGTCCTTCAAAGTCCTTGTGCTAGAAATAGGAAGAGATTACCTATAGAGTCATAACCCCATGTTCCATAATTTGGGTGAAAACACCCAGGGAAATTAAACCTGGAATATTAGCCTCTCTGAAATTTTGCCATTCATTAGATTACTCTTAATATTTTAAAATCCTTTTTTTTTTTTTTTTTTTGTCAAATACTAAGCCCAGTGTAGGTAAAATGGTGGAGAAATCAGAGGAGCATAACTCTCTGAGGAGAAATGGTTAGTTGTTTAAATCCATCCCAACCTTCCTCCCCATTTCCCTTCTATCCCACCCATTGGCATTTCATTTAACAACATATGAATGACTTCACATTAATATAGTCAGATGTCCCCAGGAAAATTACATATTTTTACTCCTGTTACTACTTACCAAAGGCTAAATGAAAGTTTTTATTTCCCTATGTGTCCCAGGGAGTACAGGTAAATTTAATTTCAGGACTGAAAATTATTTCTGGAATATTTTTAGTTTGGGGCAATGTTTTCCTTTAGCTTAGATGCATTCATTTTAATCATTCATTCCATTTACTTGCTTGGAAATCAATAAAAACATAAAATTATTTCTGCAATTCACTAAAGCAAAAATCCCATTTAATTGAATAAATAGGCATTAAAGAAAAGAGCTATTGTAGTCCTTAATGGAAAAAACATGTATGCTACATTTGTCTCTTGGTAAAAGTCTCTGAAGACTACAAAGTTTGAAGTTTGACTTCAAAAAATTATCCAACCCCAAGACAGAACAGACTGTTTCCTTTATGAATTAAAATATAAAGAAAGAAAATATGCTTTTGATTTCTGATAGCATCTTTCTTTAATTATCATTTGAGAATAATCAGTTATCTCTATTTTCCCCAGTCTTTCTTTAAAGACAGTGAAATTAAAAAGACACTGATGTTCTACTTTTCAAACAATGGGTCACTTCTGATTAAACTTCGATTGAGCATTAGACTTCCAGACTTAAAACAAATTGCCTCCTTTTGCTTTTCAATTTCCTACTGCCCTCAGGTCACTTGATGGTAATTAATTGATTATGAATCATCTGAAGGGAGATTCAAATTGGAAAGAGAGAGAGAGAGAGAGAAGAGAGAGGAAAAAAACCTGTTTTATCTTTTAATTTATGACCAAAATTTTATAAATGATTCCTTTCTTTCTCAAGTATGTGTATATATATATATTTTATATATATATAAAACTTTACATATATATATTCATCATTTAACACATTTTACATTTTACTTTTATATAGTATTTTTAAGAAATGCATAATGTTCAAATTTTATTTCACTTTAGATTATTATTTGCCTTTGGGGAAAAGTTTTAATCAAAGAATCATGTCATACTCTACAATTATTACTTTATTTCATTGTGATTTGATAGAAAAACCAAGTCTGAAGGGAAGCACTAATAATCACCAATCTTTTAATACAGGCACAATGGCGCACTAGGTTAAGTAGGAATTTTGGAACTGGGTTTGAATTCCATCTCTGCTGCTTAATATTATAACTTCAAACAGGCATTTTAGCTCTCTGACACCTTTTCTTATGCATACTATTGGAATCTTGATTTAATGTACACAGAATATTGTGTATTATTATTTTATTCTTAAAAATAACATCTATATTTAAAATACCTATATTAATAATACTTACATATTATTAGTCAGTATTACTAAATGAAATAATGCAATAAGCAAAACCCTTAAAATTTGCTTATATATGTGTAGCTTGCACATAGCTGCTTCAAAAATGTTCACATTTATTATTATATTATGATCATTTACTATATTAGTGTGTTATTAAATTTTGTATCCAGTGCTTAGTATGACTTCGGTACTTAATACATATTTTTTGAACTTAATAACTTTAAATATTTATTAGAATCATGCCTGATCAAAAATTCTACTCAAAAAAGTAAAAGGTAGACTTTTTATTACTCAAAAATGTCCAGAATATTTTAGAGAATTTTTATAGGATCATTTGGAGATTAAATATTCAAAATTACTACTACTAATTGATTGTAAGATCAGTAATCAAGAAGACAAGGGCTTAATATGTTCTGACTAAACTATCATAGCCCTCCTGTGGCCAGAACAAATGTCTTAAATATTTTCATCCTTTCTTTCCTCATCTATAACAATTAAACAAATGTTCATTGACCTATAAGTTATCAGTTATACATATACAAAGAAGAATAAAATGCAGTCATTGACATTGAGAAGCAAACAAACAAGAAAGTATACATGAAGGTATGTATAAATACGTGTGTGCATGCATGTTTGTGTATGGAGAGACAAAGAGGAGAAATAAAATTATGTAAGCACAAAACCTAGAGACAAGGATATACACACATATATGTGCATATAAGTAACATTAAACTTACATGTATATGTATGTATGCTATCTAAATACATTCATGTTTGCTTGTCTATTTATGAAGAAATGAGCTTTAATAAAAATAAAGTAAATGATTAAATGGAGCCATGCACAGGATGCCAATCCCAAACAGTGGATTGAAGTTTCGAGGAAAGAATCCTGGGAGAAGCACTTTCTAAATTTAACCTTGAAAGATAAAATATAGTCAGGAAGAAAGGTGTTAGCATATTTCAAACAAAGGGAAATCCTCAAATGCAAACAGAAGAACTCCTTGCCCCTTCACTGGATACTCTTCAGAGTTTGGTGTGAATTGGCTAAAATATTTGAGTTGTTCAGTGTGGCTAGGATGTGAAGTTATGGAAAATCATTGGGGATCTTAATGTAATGCCAAAGAATTTGGACTTTATTTTAAAGATAATCAAGAAGCAAGAGAGTTTGATTAGATTATTTCAATGGCATCTCAGTTCTAATATTCTGTAATTCATCACAGGTCTAGTACTTGAATAATCTTTTTCAAAACAGTTTGTTTTGAAAAGTTTAAACTTAAAAAGTTTAAAAAATATGACAGCTACTTATAGCCATATATATTTATTACTTTTATGAATTATATCTTGGTCACAGTATAGTTATAAAATGAAAAAATACGTATAATTTTTACACTTTTTATGAGTGTATGCTGGAAAAGATACTTTTTGAACAAAATGGTTACAACCATGAAAGAAGCCATATTTGATTTAAAAATTTTCAAAGTGTTTTATGATTACATTTCAATAATGCAAACTATGACCAACAGAACGTGAAGATAAAATCTTCACAGCAAGTCATCATGGATCACTTTCTACATAACAAAACTGTTTTCCTATGTTAGTCTGACTGAAGTAACAGAATTTGTTTTGTATGATTACATTCAATAATGTCCAAAACATGTAATCCAGTTCAACAATGATTATTTCAGTCTTTATCCATATAATTATACAACAGTCCAGAGGACTGTTTTCAGAACAACCCTCACTTTCTAATTCACTAAGAAAGAAAGCTGAAAAATATCTTCTTTCATTGGATGACCTTGTATGCTTTTCTGATTTTAAATTAAATTTGATTTTTCATGTATATTTAAGTCACTAACATAGTGAAATGAATAATAGTAAAAACTCAACAAGTATGCCTTTATTAACAACTTTTAGAAATTATTATTCAGCTCCCTGTCTTAAATTTAGAATTGGTACTTCAGGACTGGAAAAGGTATTAGGGCTTAGGTGAACTCTTCTTTCTATTCTGAAGAAATTGGCATAAAGAAGAGAGCTGATTAGAGTCAGTGCTTGCTCCAGTCTCCATGCTGCCATTTCGTATCACCAGGTGACTTTTCTAAAGTGCCAATCAAAACTACCAACATTCATAATGCAGTGATGACTAGGGCTTTGCAATAGAAAGAGCAAAAGGGGAATGAGGGACTTGTAAGTGAGTTTTCTCTCAGCTCTGCTGTGCAGCATCTAGATTTCTGTTCATCGCTGAGATCACACATTTTAGAGAAAAAAATTTTAAAGGCCGAAATAGCAGAAACATGAACTGTAGCAGTGTATTTATAGTAACAGTATTCCTTCACATGCAGTAACAAATACTGATGTATCTATGTGATTAAAATACATAGATAACAAAGAAAAGCATATGAATGCAGTCCATTTCTTTAATAAAGTTAATGTCATATCTACATACTTGAAATTTCTTCACTGAACATCTTTTCCATGTCCCTGTTACTGGAATTATTCTAACTTCTAAATAGAGGTCTTTAAAAATATGAAAATCCTTGAAAATCTCCCCCTCCACTTTTTTTTTACACATTTAACTGCTCCCAATGTTCCAAGCTACACATGATTTTTTTTTTCCTATTAGCTGTCTCTGATAGATTTCAACAATGAGGCCAAAGTCAGGGTTCAATGTCTATGTGGGTTAATAGGCTTGTTATTAAAAACATTTCCTTTCTGGATCTCCATTTTCATCCTAATTAGCAATCTTGAAAATATGCACTCCTAACCAAAAGGGAAACCCAAAACTCAATCATCACTACTAAAAACACTAAGTCACACTGGGCCTTGGTCAAAAGGGTTATCTTTTGTGTGTGTGTATGATGGTGATGTCAAAGGATAGTGATGAATATCGACATTTAATTTAATTTGCTTTGTTACTAATTCAGAAATAATAAAAATCAATATCAACAAAGTCTAACTTAAGCATAATGGCAAAGTAATAAAATTACTCTGCAAGTAATTTCTGGTTTGCATAGAACAGACATTCAGTAATTTGTGATAGAAAAATAAAAGATTATTATATTATTATTATTTCCATAAGTTCAATACATTATAAAACCTATAATATTATTACAGCAACTTCTGTTTAAGAGACTTATCTAAAAGACAAATTCACACCCCTCCACAAGTGCTATAAAAATGTTTAAAGGATTGTCTCATTTTGCATTCAAGGGGTATGCCAAAGTCTGTAGAAGCATGAAGGAGAAAGAAACACTGGGGAAAAAAAAAGAAAAGCAGAACAAAAATACTTCTTGTGTCTGCACTGTGGGCTCATTGTCTTGCTGTAAAATGTATTTCCCTTTCAATAAATAGAGCATTGGGCAAGGGACTCATTTGGCAGATGAACTTCTTGTAATAGATTATATATTCTGAAGTTTGAAAACATAAATATAGAAGTTGTAGGTTTAGGGGAGAATGGTACTAATATACCTTATATAAGAGGTCAAGGAGGAAAAAATAGTTTTAATAAAAAAAATAAATTTGCCATAGCCCACAATTTGAAGTTGCAAGGCATTGTCTTCCATCAAATGAAAAATAAAAGCGATGGCAATAACAAGAAAAAAATCTAATGTCTGTTGGGTGTGACATGTAGGAAAGTGGCTGCACATTCTGGAAGGAATGGGAAGTAAAAGACAGGATTCTCATCCAGGCTTTGCCATAACGTGGTGACCTTTCGGCAAAATCTTTAACATTATTGTACTTCAGTTTCCTATTAATGCAGGACATTTAGCTTCCTTTAAATCCTACATGTCTTAGATTTTAGATTCCCTACATTTTCCTTACATATAACCTGCTCTTCAGACTTAACAATTTTTCCTCAATCCCGGCTGCACATTATTATTACCCAGAGAAATATCTAAACTCACTGATGCCTGGGTCCCACCCAGAACAATTAAATTCAAAACACAAAGTTAACTTTAAAAGATATCTTTTAACAAAATCCCTTTTATTGGAAGTCAACCTCTTCTCTCTTTTGGAGGTGTGATTGCAAAGAAAGGCATAGTCCCAGGTCTTGAATAGATGCCAGTTTAGGTGCGCCTGGGTGGCCTAGTTGGTTAAGCATCTGACTCATTCTGCACAGACACTGCATAGGCTGCTTGGGATTCTCTCTCTCCCTCTCTGCCCCTCTCCCATTCACCCACTCTCTCTCAAAAAGAAATAGAAACATTAAAAAGATAGATGCCAGTTCATAACAAATTTGAACTACATGGTAACTGCTACCTGACTTTATAACATTAAAGACAATTTTTTTCTTAGGCTTGGAAGTAATAGATAATAAAAACTAGTAGGTAATATGTTGAACCCCTATCCTGCCTTTATTTCCATAGGCTCCATTATCTTTGCCAGCAAAATAAAAGTGAAGTATTATTTGGTATGTACATGTGAATCTATCAAGAAGCACACAAATGTAATTTTTTTCTCAAATTATGAGTGGAAAAGTTTCAACAACAGGAACACTTTAATTTCAATAGTAGAGAACAAAAGGATAATTATAAATTAAATACCTACTACTATAACCCATGGAAAATATCAAGAAAACACCTGAGAAAAACATAACAAAATTAAATCATGAATTTGGGACAACTGATGACTTCTCGCCTTTACTATTTTTGCTTTCCATTTTTTTTCCAACAGTGTGCATGCATTATTTTTTAAATAAAAATACCTGAAAAAAACCACACACATCTTAAGTTTCTTTGGAACTCTCATCTGAAAAACATCTGGCTTAAAGCCAGAATTTTCCTCCTGCTCATGAAAAAAAAAAAAACACCCAACTTCACAATACACCTGCTTCCTCTCCTCCCTGCAATTTCTTTTTATATTCATTGAGTGAGCGGCAATTCAATAGCTTTTGTGATCTTCTTCTCTTTTCTCTCCATTTGGTGTGGCATGAAAGACATTTCAAAAAACAACATAAACAACTCAATTGCTTGTTAAATTTTATGTTAAGGATATGCACTGACCCAGCAAAATCACCATAGACAACCAGACATGCTGCTGAAATTTAAGCATCCCTGCCCACCCACTTGTTTACAGAAAAAGGGAGTAGTGACCTGAAAATGCTTTGCTCTTCTCTGACACTTCGGCTAGAGAAACCAAACCAGGAGAAAGGATTAGAAGTGTGTGAGGTTTCCCCTATGCTATTCTATTTGTCTCAAGGAAAGCCAAATTTTAATAAGGATGAAGAACAAATTCAATACAGTCCATTCACATATATAAATGCAGATTTGGGATTCAAACACAGTCGGGGCCAGACCTGTGGTGATGCCATGTCTTGCTTTACCAGGAGAAAGCTGTAGTGAACATCCAGTGGTTTCAGAGGTAAGGTGCTTGGAAATGTCATTCCTCACATATGCTGAATATTTTAGCTGAATGTACACTGAAATAAAATATCTTTGTCCTGAATGCAAAAAAAAAAAAAAAAGATCCTCTTTTTTTTTTTTTTTGTTATTCCCTTTCCCTCTTAGTCTTTTACTAACATCCTCAGCTGCAAAGTTGTCCTCATGTAAGCAAAAAGACATTTTCTAGTGACACTACTCTTGTTCGGCCATCAGAAAAGGCCAACACTCCCTTTGTTCTCCAAACACTAGGAGTTCTCTTTCCAGTGGTTTCTAGTAAGCAAACCTCACCAAATTCTGAGTTACAGTACCTGCTTCTAACCAAGGTGCTGGGGCATGAAATATTTATTCATATTCTGTGGAGCTTTTTGTCAGGTTTAAATGCTTTGACACTTAAGAAATAGCTCAATGCCCTTTGGAACTGCAAGGCTTTTTGTGCTTTGTTTTGTTTTGCTTTTTTGGTTCTGTTTCTCTTCAGTCCTTACCCTCTGTCCCTTCAGGATACATAAAATATAGTGCCAATGTAAGGAACAGTTGATAAAACTTGCTGAGGGGATCAGATGGTAAAGCTCCAGGCTCGGAGAATGTGATCCTAGGTTTAAGCACTCTTCCTTGCCAGCCTTGTGAGGAAAAGATTTTCCTTTGGGCTCTCTCTCACCAAGAGATGTTGAGCTACAGGGCAACACTCTGTGAAGAGAACAATGCCTTTATTCACCCTGAGGAAATACGCCAGTGATTTGCTTCGTAATTCAATAATTTATTATAAAACATAGAGATAATATAAGCTGCAATCTATTGTTCCACAGCATGAAAAATAGAAGGCTATGTTGTAAAATCATAATTAAGTGTCGGTTAAAATACTTAGGTGAAAAATAGGCAGTATACATTTTAGGTGTTTTCAGGCTGAGGACCAAATGAAGGTTAGAGTAAGGAGCCTGGGGAAAGCAGAGATCAGACCTATGCTAAGAACAGAAAAGAAAGCAAATGAGCCAATCTTTTGCCTTCCCCACCAAATCAGAATCACGTTTTCTTTGACCAACCCAGTGACCATAACAAAGTTTTAGGACTGCATTAGACATACACACATAACATGATTTCCTCAAAAAAAAATTTATCTACTTCCTATTGATGCACTCAATTTCTCTTTAATGGGAAGAATACCTTTCCTACTCACAGCTATAAATAAAGGCTTAGAAAACAGATACAGATTTGAGCAAATGCATTAACTTAAAAATTGGTGCCACATTGGGTGAACTCAAGTCTCACTCTGGGTGAGCACGAGCCCTGCTTCGGATGAGCCCACTTCCTCTCTCTCTCTCTCTCTCTCTCTCTCTCTTTCTCTCTTGCCCCCTTGATCACTTGTGCCCTCTCTTTCTCAAAAAAAAAAAAAAAAGTAATAAATTGTTCTCACGGACTTTCTATAGAGCAGCACAAGTGAGTCATGTCAGATACCTGAGCAGAACTCAGAAGCAAGACATTAAAGGGTCTTCACTGAATGGAGAAGATGCAAATAGCAAAGGATCAGGTGGCATTGAAGTCATAAGTAGATAACTACATCACATCTCTGCTGATTCTGATTGAAGGGTAGAGACCAGATGGCATAAAAGGGAAGGAGTTTCTCTTAAATACAATACCTAGGAGAAGAAACAATTCCATGGGTTTAGGATCCTTTACTTAGCTCCTACTCAGTATACATAAGCAGAAACTGTGAGCCTGCCTAAGTCATGGATTTTCCAGAAAACTATATGTTTCATGCTGACCAATGTTGGCACCATATCCTTTTTTTTTTTTTTTTAGGAGAGAGAGAGCGAGAGACAGCGTGAGCAAGGAGGGTCAGAGAGAAAGGGAGTCACAGACTCCGAAACAGGCTCCAGGCTCTGAGCTGGCAGTTAGCACAGAGCCCGACGCTGGGCTCAAACCCACGAACCGCGAGATCATGACCTAAGCGAAAGTCAGACGCTTAACCGACTAAGCCACCCAGGCGCCCCATGGCACCATATCCTTTTAACACTACTTTAGGTCTACTTTCTTTCTCTCTCATCTGGACCATTGCGGTAGCTCTCTGATTGGTCTCAATGATTCTTGTCTATCTTCTATTTCACAACTAGAGTCACCTTTCTGAAACACAGATCTGATGAGGATGTTTCCATGCTTAAAGTTTTTTCATTTTCCCTCATCATATAAAGAATCAAACCCCAAATATCATGTAGGTAATGCTTTATCCAGGAATATACAACCTAAACTTAATTATAAAGAAATATCAGACAAACCTAAAATGATGAACATTTTACTTAAAACAGTAGGTGGAAGGAAAGGGAAACTGAATATTTCAAAAATTTCAATGACAGAAAAGATAAAAAAGAAATTACAGTAAGCTACCATCTCATATCCATTAGTATGGCTACTATCAAAAAAAGAAAAAGTAACAAGTGTTGGTGAGGATATAGAAAAAGTGAACAGTGGAGAAAGTGAACCCTTGTGGACTGTACAAATGTAAAATGTACATCTGTGGAAGACAATGTGGAGGTTTCCTAAAGTTAATAATAGAACCCTTATTATCCAACAATTGCAATTGTAGGTATATATCCAAGGGAACTGAAAGTGGGATCTTGAAGAGATACACTCATGTTTATAGCAACAATATTCACAATAGCAAAAACACAGAAACAACCCAAATGTCCGCAGATAGATGAAAAAGAAAAATTCAATATATACATCCAGTAAAATATTATTAAAGAGGTAGGAAATTATGATACATGCAACACCATGGATAAATGTTAAGGATATTATGCTAAGTGAAATAAGCCAAATGCAAAAACACAAGTACTGTATGATTCCACTTACATGAATTTTCCAGAGTAGTCAAAATCATAGAGACAGAAAGTAGAATGGTAGTTGTCAGGTGCAAGGGAAGAGAGAGAGGAATGTTCAATGGGTATAGAGTTTCAGTTTTAAGAAGTGAAAAAGTTAAGGAGATGGATGGTGGTGATAGCCAGTCACACAGCAATATGAATGCATTTAATATCATTGAACTGTATACTTAAAAATGGCTAAGATGGTAACTGTCAAGTTGTATTTATTTTTTCACCATAAAAACTTTTAAAAATTAAAAAAGTCAAAGAAACGCTATATAAATGTTCCAGATTAATGAGACTGAAAAGGAGAATAACAAAATGCAACACCTAATCTTAGACCAGTTTTTTACTGGAGAAAAATAAAGGCTATAAAGGACACTACTTGGGCAATTTAAATAAAAAAAGAACCACAACTAGAATGTGGAGATTGAGTAAATAAAGTTTTATTAATCAATTTTATTAGAAGTTTGTTAGTGTTAAATTACTAAAGTTGATATTGCATTGAGCTATGTAAGAATATCTGCTTTGCAGAAATGTGCAATGACATATTTATGCAAAAGGACATGATGTATATTACTCTGAAATATTTTAGATTATATATTTATGTATATAATGTATATACACATATAGATATCCACTTCAATCTATATCTATGTCTTAATGTTTACCTATTCCTCCACCTATCCAGAGGGAGAGGAAATAAATGATTGATACATGGGAAAAAGTGTTAATTATAGGTAATTCTGAGTAAAAGGTATGCAAGATCTTGTATTGTTATTCATATTATTCTATTCTTATTCTTGAAACTTTTCTGTAAGTTTGAAATCGTTTCCAAATAAAATGTTAAAAAAAAAAAAAAAAACCTGAGTCCTAGATTCTGCATACAGAATTTGGGGTCCTTCCCAGTTTAGCTGTACATAGCCTGTCTCCCCAGCCTCTTCCCAATTCCCTTAACACTGGACTGAACCTGACACCTTCTGAATCCAACAGTGGACTTTTGTTCAAGCCCTGTAACTCAGCTGTTCTTCTGCATAATAATTATCTACTGATCTTGTAAAGCCCAGAGCAATTATCCTGCCCAGTCTTCCCTGTCAGAATTAAATGTTCACTTTTGTCCCCTTTGGGATGTAGGTATAGATATATATGCTTATTAACTGTGTTTATAAGTTCAGAATATGGCACACTTGCCTATATTATCGTTCAAAGTTTCAAATCAGTTAACAATTAAGTTAATCATCGATCAATCATAATTAATTGTTAATCATTAATTAGTGCTAAGTGACTATGGTTTCATTAGGGTTCACATAGAAATGGATATAAATATATGCATATATTTTAAACCAGATAATGCTTCTCTGCTTTGACTTTTATTTTGCAAGCCACTCTCTTCTTGTCAATAATTGCTGTGTATAGATAAGAAGTCTTCCAAATCTGTTTTCTGAAGACATGCTTATAGACTTACAATTGAGAAAGTTCCTATATACATATTAATAAAATTCAGGTCAACATGAGTACCCATTAACATATATATAAGTACATATGTTCAAAGGAATGGAGAGTTTAATTTTGTTAAAGCAAAAATTATGATTCTGTAATTACTTTTGGTACCTACTCTACAATATAGCTATGACTATATATCTTCATTGAATGTCTGTTTTATAGCTAAAGATACTATAAAACCACAATGAAAGTCAATGATCTGACTTTTAGTTTTGGTGTTTGGTGTTTCTGGAAATACTCAATTTATATGTTAAAAAATTAAACCCTCTGTTTATCCATGGCCCAGCTACTATATAGTATATACTGAGCCATTTTATCAAATAACTTCAATTTTTACCTAGAATAATAAATTTCTCTATGGATGAAAGCATGATTCATTCACTGTGTTCAGTCTATTCAAGGTATTTTACCAGTAAAAAAAAAAAAAATGTCAGATGTTGACACTCTTCATATCAGTATTCTGCTGTGAACTTATAACACTCCCCAAATCACCAGATATTCTGTGCCCTTGCCACCTGCATTATATTCAGTTAGTCTTTCAAAATCAAATGGGACTTCTCATATTGTGTCTAACATCACAGAGCTAAAACAAAATGATAAATATTATTATTTTTTTGACTGTGTGATATAAGAAAGCATTAGAGGAAAGCATTCTTTTGTCCAGGTACAGAAGACTTAAGAAATAATTTCTGAATGTATATATTTTATATTTTAGACATGAAATAATATCCTATTAGTTATTTCAGTTTTTATTATTTTAAAACATTAATAAAAGGTTACATAAACTTTGTAAGAATACTAAAATGCACTTTAAAAGTAAACACCAGGTACCTAAGAAGTCAATAAAAAAATTATTAGGTGGCATTGTTAAGGTGTGAAATGAAAATGCTGTCTTTCATTTTAGCCATATGACTAAATTTGTCCTTCTTGAGAAGGGGAAAAAAACAACTCTTTGTTAGACACAGATTTTTCTGCATCATAATTAGAAATGCAGATGGGAAGTTTAAATTAGGCAGGCGATGGCTGACAGGAGGAAAGACATTTGCTTTTATAACTGTTGGGAGTGATTTCAAGTTCAAATCCTTTGAAATGAAACAAGGTCCATTTGTTGCAGAGTATAATACAATGGCACATGGTCTGGTTAGTTGGCTCGAGTTTGGTTAAGACTAAAACACATTTGTGGAACAAAAGGCAAATTAAGTACAGACACTGGTAAGGGATGCTCAGAAAAAAATGAATTCATTTTAAATTTCCAAAAGCTAGCATATTAAGGCTTTCCAAATCTTTCCAAGAGCTCATCTAATACTTCTCTGTGATAGTTTTTACCTTTAAAACAGGAAAAATCTGCTATGCAATGAAATGTATCTTGTTTTAGAATTTAAGATTATATATGTATGCTCATTTAAAACTAAATTTCTTGAGATTTGGGATATATATAATTAATTATTTTAGATTTCTCTAAACTTCTTTTCCCAGCCAAAAGTATATAACTGAGAATCTTATAAATAATTCTTCCAAATAATTAGAAATATTGGTGTGAATCTTTGAGATTATGTCTATTTTGATTTAAGTTTTCAAAGTTTTAAACTGCATATGGCATGCTTGGTATTCATTTTTATTGAAATCAAATATTAGGAACTAAAGAATATGGTTTCATCCTGCTCTCACACACTGATATGGATCTAAGGTTTACAACCATAAAACAATTAGATAATAGTGTTTAAATGCTACTTTCACATGACATTAAATGAAGACAACAGTCTTAAGTTGTTTCTATAATAACATTGATTTGTACACATAGTGATGAGTGGTATTTCTCAAATGAAGCCTAAACTACTAAAGAAACATTGGTAGTGGGCAAAATTATACATGTTACATCTCATTAACTGGAAAAAGAGTATATTCAAAGAATACATTCCCAGATTTTCTTTTGTGTATTGCATTGATAGTGTGTTCACAGAAATCTTCTCAACTCCTAATTTGCTCCTATGGTGACAAGATAAAGTGTACATGAATCAGATAAATCTAAAATACGAGCTTTACTAGAAATATGTCCATTTGAAATGTGCCCAAAGTGAAATGAGTTAATTATTCTCTGGTCTCTAATTCCTGCTTTGCTTCTGACAGAATCATTTCTCCTTTCTCAGTTACTCAATTAACTTCCTTCTCTTGTTCCTCCTTTCTTGCCTCCAACACTTCCTCTCTTGTGGTTCTGATACTTTATTTACTTCTACACCATCAGAGTAGTAGTTTTACTTACTACCCATAGGAGCTTCTGTTTTTACTTATCCTGTTTTCACTTACTCTGTTTTATCCATTTTCCTGAATAATTTACTAATACTAATTTTTTATAACTAATGTTTATAATTAATTTATAAATTTAAATTTTGTATTAACATTGTGTATTTAAGATCGATTCAGTTTGTAAACAGCCACCAAATTAATATCCTTTACTCCAGACACAGTTATCAACACTATTCTTAGTTCCTGCATATCTTTAAAATTTAAAAATAGTTAAATCTCTGTTTTTAGTTGCAACATCTGTTAATTGTATCTCAATTTCTCTCCATATAAGATTAATATATTTGTCCTCTATACCTTAATTTCCAAATATGCCACATTTGCTGCTTTTATATTGACAAGATTTCTATTATTTACATTCTATTATATTACTATAATAATTTATATATAGCTTTATTTTAAAAGTTGAAAACCAATAAACAATATGTATAATATCTTGATTATGTAACTATCATTTGCTGCTGAGGCAAGTAGGCTCAGAATTATATACATTTCTGACCAGTAAAACATATGACCCACTCAACCCATTCTACTCAGTAATGCTATTCATATAGATTTTCTTTTCTTACTTATAGATCAAAATCAAGAGACACGTAAGTCAACTTCATATTCTGGTCATGCTTTAGCTTCAGTTTGGATTTTGATACCTTCCCTCCTGAATTTCTGACTGTTGCATTTTCTTCTCTCCTTACTGAGTGAAGAAACCTTTCTGTCTTGAAATATTCCAAATATCTTTCAGCTTACTACTTGCGCTATCCATTGTTTGAAATCCATCCTATTCTTAAACTCCACTGATTTCATACTCAATTTTAAGTTGCAAGTTTCATACTTAAATTACAACTCTCAAATGAATTTTAGGTTTTCCTAGTATTTCTAGGGAACACTTGCCTTTATCTCTGTGTCTTTCCAGATGCTCTGTCCGTCTGCTTCTTATTAGACCATTTATTTTGTGGATAGCTTCACTCATATTTTTTCCATTCACTGTTCTTTTGAATTAGTCACCATTTGTTGTATTCCATACCATATATATTTTTTTCTTATTTTGTTGAATATCATTTAAAAATTTTTTTTCTGAGAATACATAAAGGACAGGTAAGCTCTGTACTGATTTTGTTCCCACAATTGACTGATTGATAGATTGGGTTTAGAATTCTAGGTTTAAAATAACTTTCTCTAAAAACCCTAGACAATTCTCCATTTTCTGATACTATCCTAACTTGCTGATGAGAAATCTGATGCCAGTCTTATTCTCATCCCTTTGTAGATATTATGCTTTTTCTTACTTTGTCATTTGTTTTTACTATTTGGAAGCTTTGGGGTTTCTTATGATAATAACACAACATTTTAAGAATAACGTATCATAATCAAGTTACTATAGAAGGGCCAGTCTTACATGCTTTAAGATAAGAGAGTTACTTACATTGTGAAATTTCAGATGTCCCTAAAAGTCTGCATGATCTTCTAGTACTGACCTAACATGTTACATATGCCCATAACTAAGTCATTTAGTTGGGATAAACACAGATATTTTCAAACACTCCTGTAAATAAACCAATTAAGCATAATAAGTTAATTCACCAGGCATGTGTTGAGTGACTTAGCTGATACACTAAGCACTGGAGAAATACATATTCTTAGAAACTAGCATATAATGGTCAATCAACATAAGATCTTAGAATGAGAGAGGCAGAAAAATAAGAAACCTGGAGGCAGAAGAGGAAGCTGGAAGGCTTGACCCAAGGTCAATGAATGATGTATAGGGAAGAAGCATAAGGTGGAAGTTAAGGGAATGCACTCCGAAATCAGACTGTCTGGCTTCATAAAAACTACTTAAGCTTTTTAAGGAATAAGTGAATTTATACATAGCAAAACATTTAACATAATGTCTAGTACATAGTAGCCATTCTTTAAATGTTATCCATTATTAGTATTATTGCCATTAATAATTGAGCTGCCTTGGCCAAGAGAGGAAACTCTGATCATTAACACTGTCATAGGAACAGCAGAATTAATGATTCCTAGGTGACGGGATTTTAAATAAGCACGCCATGCAATATATACAATTCTTTATAAATGTTTGTTATCATATAGTACCTATATGCCAGTTTAAATTCATTAGCAGTAATTTTTATAGCCCGGATTTCAGAAACACTTTTAGAGTAGTGCTAGTCTTGCTAATACATTATCACTGTCAATATCACACCATTAAGAATATAACAGATATTCCTCCAAGGCAGTAAGTAACACCCGCACTCAGGGCCTTCACAATGTTGAATAAAACGATCCAAACAATCAATTTAACCTCAAATGTGTTTCAACTTGTAAAACACTGAGTCATTAACCTTAACAATGTCAGTGTGCTCTTAGTACAAAACTCAACTAAATGAGTGTCCAGGGGAATATTTAAGAGTACAATTCATGTAGAGTAATGTACTAAAAGCATTACCAAAGCCTGTTAGAGGGAATAAACCTGGAGTGCACTGTGAAGGATTAAGTAACTTGAAATAGTGAGAAAGAAAGCTAGATGAATGGAAAAGGCTCTCAAGTGAAAACATATAAGTTTCTCAGAATGGCACATGGCTACAGCAATAGAAGTTGTGCTTAAACATCTGAAGACCTGTGCGGTTGGGGAAAACTTATATCCTCTGAGAAATATTATTTGTCCCATATCTGTCAATTAATTGGAGTATGACCTCTGTCTCAGTCTCCATGTCTAAGAAGGTCAAAATAATTTCTACTTGAGGAACACAGTTGAGGTAATCATAGGAGACAAGGAAAAGGTCTTGAAATATATAGAAAACTGAACAAATCAAGGAATTGTTATTATTAACATTAGAAAAATGAAATTACCTAAACCGTTTTTTACATTTTCATACACTGCTTCTTATTTAAAATTTTTAATGTGTCCCATTTTAAGCTTTTAGGGATCAAGCAGCATTAAAAAACTGGGGGTCTATATTTGGACTCACCTGTGGGGTTAGAGGAAAAAATCTTCACTGGTCACAATCCTGATAATGTTGTGTAATAGACAACAATCTTCTCACTCTGCTGTATGCCATTTCCCATGTCTATATTCTTACATGGTCACATAGGAGAGGGATAAATTTAAGTGCATCTCTTTTGCAAAGTTTTGAGAATGAAAGCTAATGAGGCCAAGAGAGTGAAATTAATGAGGCTTGATGGTTATCTCAGATAATAGCAATTTTGTTATGTCATTCATTACTTTGAATAATAGAAAATATGTAAAATATATGTACACATATAAGTGCACACACATATATTCAGACATATTTATATACACATGTACATATGTAGAGAGAACAGAGATAGCGCTCATGTTTTTAAAGAGTATGACCCTTCAGAGAAGATATTATAAAAGACTCTCAGTTATATGTTAATTGTAGCTAAAGTTTACTGGGTACTTATATGCCAGAAACTGTAGGAAACTCTTTCTCTATAAATGTAGATATTGATATTCATGTAATCCAGAATACATGGGGAGGAATTTGGGCTCCCATGGGGCTTTCAGTGATACCTAGAGACATTTTTGGTTGTCACAACTCCAGTGAGGGGGAACTATATGGGCATCTAGTAAACAGAGCCAGAGATATTGCCAAACATCCTTCAAAGCACAGGACAGCCCTCCACAACAAGGAATTATCCAGGACAATGTCATAGCATTGAGATTGAGAAACCTTGATATAATCCTCAATGTAATCATGATGCAGGTATTATTAGAACTCTCACTTTATAGATGAGGAGATTTTGGTTTAAAGAAACTAACTTGTAAGTTACAAGAAACAAGGATGTGCAATCAATAAGAGTCACACTCTTTCCTACAAACTCATTCTCACAAACAGATCTTAACAGCATCCCATACTTTAGCTAGAATTAGATATATTCTCATAATGTTGACCAGCTGTAAGACTTAATAATAGAACAGGTAAACCCAAACCTGTATGTCCATAATAGGTTTTTTCTCCCACAAATTAATGGAGTGAAAGATCCATGCAAGAGGGAAAATTATTGAATTGTTGATAAGCAAACACTCACTCTATTCAAAGTTCAGGTATGTCATACCCTTTACTTTCATAAAAATGGGAAACTTGCTTTGAAAAGTGCTAATGAGAGTTGAAAGTTACCTTCAAGAAGTTATGCATATTTCAAAAGAAATAAAAGTCATTATGTATTCTCTCTAAAGAGGATACAATCTCAAACTGTCAAAACCCTAAACTCTTCTACATATATTACATATAAATGCCATCTTGTAAAAACCTCTTTCCATTTTTTCTTCTAAATTAGCTTAGTGGGCCATGGTATTTACAGTATCTTGGTCTGGCCTGTGAATAATGTGACAGGTAATTTCTTCACTTCTTCTTGCCTGTAGTTAAGTTTGACTGAAGATATGGAAAACAACTTTTATGACTTAGGTGGTAAAAATAAATGTTCTGTAAGCCATACAGAGTGAGGTTTTGGACAGTTAGCATAAAATATTGCATAGTGAATTTATATCTGCCAATAAATAATTTAAAAAACGAGGGACATTTTATACCAATGTACGCTAAAATATTTTCTCAAAACAAATTGATAATGTTAGTAATAATCTCAACATACCTGTCATATTGCTGGAGAGCAGACTTCTCAACATCAAAAAACGTATTCTGCTTGGATGTATGTGCTCAAAAGATGAATCTCAACTAAATAACATTCATAACTGGGAAGCACTAATTTTAAGGATTAATTCATTATGGTAAAGAGAATGGCAACATTGAAAGAATGTCCTAGTAATAATAGTCTATTCCTATCCCTACAATGGAGAAGGACATGCCTTCTGCAAAAGCCTATGGTTGCAAACAACATGGAAATTCTCTCTAAGATAGTATAATTTAGCATCGTTTAGTTTATAATGATTATGATTAAATCTAAACTATTATAAGCAAACTACCATCTGGAACCATAGCAAATCAAGATTCTATTTTCTATGATGACCAATCGTGGGAAGCTTATTCAGACTTCCACTTTGCAATATTGTATAGTAATGTGATTAGATAATCATGCAGACCAATGAACCCAGCTAACTGGAACATAAACAAATGTACAGTGTGCCACTTGGAAATACTGAAGTACTTTATCAGGACCTCCTGACCCAAACTGCTAAAGTTATTTTAAAAGAACAGGAATGGAATTTAACAGGAGTGTTCTAAATCTGTACGAAAAGATATTTAAAGGGGGGATAGAAGGAATGGAAAAGTTAGATATTTTATGTAGTTTGCAAGTTCAAATGAACACTTGAGGAAAAGAAGAATAGCAACACAGTCAAGTAAGAACCCATAAATCAATTTCCTGAAAAACAAAAAAAGTCAACAATCCTCTGCAGTCCACATTAGCCTAACATATTATTTCTTGTCTTGGGTTTGGTTGTATCTCCTAAAGATATTGAAATCTTAAACCCCAATACCTTTGAAAGTGATCTTATTGGGAGATAGGGTCTTTGCAGATTATTATGCTAAGAGAAGGTTATTAGAGTGACTCCTAATCCAACATGACTAGGTCCATATTAAAAGGAGAAATCTTGGGGCACTTGGGTGGCTCAGTCAGTTATCCATGTGATTCTTAGTTTTGGCTCAGGTCACGATCTCACAGTCATGGGCTCAAGCCCCGCGTTAGACTCTGCATTGAACATGGAGTCTGCTTAGGATTCTCTCTACTATTCCTTTGCCCCTCCCCTGCTCACCCACTCTTTTGCTATCTGTAAATAAATATATAAATAATTTTAAAATTAAAAACAAATGAAGGGGAAATCTGGACACAAAGAGACAGATAGAATGCCATATGAATATTGGAATTATGAAGCTACAAGCTGAAGAGTGCCAAAGATTTCCAGCTAATCACCAAAAGCTAAGAGAGAGGAATGGGACACATTCCTTTTTATAGCCCTCAGTAGGAACCAGCTCTGCCTACTGACATCTCAATCTTGACTTCTAGGCTCTAGGAATATAAGAAAATAAATTGTTTTTGAACCAACCAGTTGGTAGGACATTGTTATGGATATCCCAAGAAATGAATAGACTGTTTACATAGGGATTAATGTAAGTCCGAGTACTGTTTCATGGTTATATATCCTAGGTACAAATGCAGTATACAAAGATGGTTAGGACAAAATTGCAGACTCAACGAGAACTTTTAATATTAGGAGAAAAAGAGAATACCATTAACTTCAAGGCATTACCCTGTTAGATGTCATGAGAATAATAAAAAACAATAGTTGTGTTGACGGTGAAGATTATGTTATTTATAAGGCTATTAATTGTTTGCTGGAACCAGGATCTAGGTGGCTCAGTCTAAGCATTCGACTCTGTTTTGGCTCAGGTCATGATCTCGCAGTTTCATGAGTTTGAATCCCATGTGGGGTTCTGCACTGACAGTTCAGAACCTGCTTAGGATTCTCTCTCTCTTCTCTCTCTCTCTCTCTCTCTCTGCCCCTCTCCTGCTCATGCTGTCTCTGTCTCTCTCAAAATAAATTAATAAAACCTAAAAAAAAAATGTTTGCTGGAAAATGTGGAAGGTTGCTAAGCCCGGGGAAAAGAAAGGGAAGAGGGGCATAACCAAAGCATTCTTTTCAGAAGTTAGCAGTTTGCAGGATGAAGTGGTGGCTGAAAAGGCTACCAAAATAGGGGACCAAAGTCCAGATATGAGGGAATAATGAACAGCTGGAGTTAGGCAGCAATTGCTAGAGATTCACTGATAGCAATGACATATATTGTAATAAAAAATAAATTAAACTAAGCAGTAGAATGACCAACAAAAATAGGGATTAGAAGAATTTATTGGGGTATGCAGAAGAAAATATTCAACAGTAATTTCAAGATTAAAGCATGGGTGAATAAGCTCATGGCTGTATTCTGGATAAGTGATGTTCTCAGATGTCTAGATTCTGAATTCTGAATTTTGAATTCTGAATTCTGAATTCAAAGGGCATTCATTATTGTACATAGATATCTTCATAAATGAACTCTACCAGTAGCCAATCCATGAATGATTTCAGAAATGGACTCTAAATACTACCATAGAAGGAGCCATCGTGATGCTACGTATCACTTTGACCTCCATAGGGGCACAGGGGTTTGCAGACGTGTAAGACCGGCCACTCTCTGCTGAAATTTCTCTTTCTGATTTGCAATCTGACAGGTACAGTCTCTGTTTTATTTTCCCCACATAGTACCCTTGAGATTTACATTATTTGTGGTGGATGTATTTGTATTTTAGGAAGTATTCAAGAATCTATGGCAGTGTTCAAAAATGTATAAATGTGTAATTAAATTCTAAGAAAATAATAATAATTAAAATTTGAAATAAATCTCTCTGTTTGCTGTGGCTGAGATACCTTATGTCTATAGAAATCACTTGGCACTGAGCCTTGGCTTCCTTTTATTGTCATTTATTTGTGTATGCTCATGCCTGGATGCTCTAAAGAGATTATAATTCCCTTGGGCACCATGGATTGTATCATAGCTGTATTTGTTCTTAATTCAGAGTATACTGTTCTGCACATAGTTTGTGCTCAATTAAACTTAATTGATGGTGATGATTAACATTTTTAAGGAAGAGAAGATTAAATTTCTTTCCTGTTACCATAATATATTTGTTTCTTTCCATTATTTCCTCTCTCTAGACTATTTTTTACAAACATAAAGAACTCTAACAAATGTTTTTAGATGAATTCTAGGCCTATGAGCCTGGTATTTGTTTTAGCAGCAGAATTAAATTTTCTGTTTAAAATAAGCTAAGTTCCAGTCTTTATTTTTAGAATAATGGTTCCTATTATATATGAAAACACAGATAGAATCCAATAATAAAACATAAAACAGAGATATGAATACATTTTCATGCAGAAATAGATACCTTCCACTTCCACACCAGCCCCTATTCACTCACCCACCCATGATGAAGCGTCATTTTTCTTATGGCATCTCTTGAAAAATGACATCAAGGAATGATAGAGTACATTGTGGTACAAGTCTATTTTTCTGTTGCTTTACAGGTTAATCATAGTGTAGTAGCAGCCCCAGCTATCTTGAAAGGGTGGCATGCCCACTCTACAGAGACATTAATCATGTCCTGGGCCTCTTAACAATCTGAGCTCCCCTCCCCACCTGTAAACACACATATCTACCTTTGTTCAGTAGTAAAAGCGAATATTTATAATTTTAAAATTATGACCTTGGAATCATTAAAAGTTGATTGATGTACACTGTTAATTCCAATTCTTTTCATTGTCCCTTTTGTCCTATCCTCTTAAGAACTGCTATGACCTTGTTGAAGGAATTCTATATACTGCTCCCTTGCAGTAGTTTTGAACAATATACTGGAACTTTCATAATGCAATCTCTGACACCTGTCAGGTTGGTTGTCACACATTTTCTATTTTCCAGCTTCAACACTTCAAATACTTTAAAGCGTCTTGAAGTTCAGCCTTCAGGTTACATGCCTTGATAAACTTGAACATAAACTCCTTTATGAATGTCATCCTGATACTAATTATTAAATTAATTACAAATTTATAATTTCTTAGGGTAGATCCTTCAGTTAATATCTTCCCCATATTATTTCTATTTTTATATCTGGAAAGATATTTAATTATCTTGATCTATGCTGACATTCATTTCCAAATACAGACTCCACATTGAATAACTTTACAAAATATTTTAATAAGTCAGTAAATTAATATCGAGTAAGTTAATATCAGAGAAAATCAATTAAAAGAACAGGATACCGACTTTACCTATCAGATTGGTAAATATTTCTTTTTCTTTTTAATGAACACTGTTGGCACGACTGAGATTAAAGAACCATCTAATGCTTTGCCATAAAGATTTTAAAATATACCACTATTCAGGAAGACTTTTTTTTCAACACGTTGAAGGGCTCAAAATATTCATACTTTGACTCAAACTTTATACCTAGGAATTTGTTTCAGAGGAATGAAAAGAGGAACAAATATCAAGTTTAAAAGTTTCTATAAAATATTACTCGAATAACAAAACTTATTATTACTCTAATAACGCAAACTTATCAAATGATAGGTGAATACTGACATCAAATATAATACAAGTATCCTATGAATTATGTTTTATAATGAAAACTATATTAATATTATCTTCAATAAATGAATACTGACCATATATACATAGCATGATTCAAATTTGATTATTGAAGTTAGAAAGGAAAGAGGGAAGGTAAGAAGGAAGGTTTATAAGCACATAGTAGCTATGATCTAAATATTAATATAAAATTGTATCTATCCATTCATTCATAAACTTATTTAATGAATTTAAAACAGCATTTCAGGCAAAGAGTAGAACTATTTTGCTTTCTAGTATAGTATTTTATTTATATTATACTACATAGCAGGGCTCTCTTTTTAAGATACCTTCAAGAAGACTGTGGCTACCAACAGAATATAGGAAAATTAAATTAATTCGGACTAAATCCTTAATCGATGTTCCCTCCTTTTTTTCTAGTTTTCTGACTTGTGTTTTATGTTGGAAATTACAATTTTCTCATTAAGATCTAAATACAGAAATTCTACTGTTCTTCTGTCAAAAAATATGCAAAGATGGTTCTTTGCTCAAAATATTTTGGTATGTATATACAAACCATTTGGGCTCATAAAACACACAATTTTATAAACTTTTCATACTAGTACATGATCCTCAGAAAGGAATAGATGACAGTGAAGATAGCACTTGAAGACTTCCCAGAGTTTGTTCAAAGTTCCATCATGCATTTCTTTGCTTACAAAGTTTACTAAAATGGGATGCCTTGGTGGCTCAGTTGGTTAAACTTTAGACTCTGGATTTTGGCTCAGGTCATGATATGACTTTGTGAGTTAGAGCCCCACACTGGGCCCTGAGCTGACAGTGCGGAACCTGCTTGGGGTTCTCTCTCTTTCTATCCTTCCCTCACTCATGCTCTCTCTCTCTCTCTCTCTCTCAAAAATAAATAATAAACTTTAAAAAATATATAAAGTAAAAGAAAGTTTACTAAAATGAACTCTTGCCTTATAACACACATCCCAGACACTGTGTCTGTTTAACTGAGTGTTTTTCATTTTGACAACTTCTCACTTCTTTTTTTTTGTAATTTTTTTTTTTTTTAATTTTTGAGACAGAGAGGCAGAGCATGAGTGGGAGGGGCAGAGAGACAGGGAGACACAGAATCCAAAACAGGCTCCAGGCTCTGAGCTGTCAGCCACCCAGGAGCCCCCTCACTTCTTTTTATACCTCATTAAATTGAAATTTTGGAACACATTTTCAATATCTTGTAAGTGATTTGTTGTATTGAGTACCTCATAGCTTCAAGGTGATAACCATTAGATAGCCACACATTTTAGAACCCATGTTACATCTATAACCAGCTGATACTACCAATGTATACTACCACTATAATGATTGGTTCAGGTCTCCAGTTTTCTTAACAACAAATATTAGATAACACACTGAAGGCAGTTGAGCAGGTTTATTCAAGAAGACTTACTCTCCTACACCAGGATTGTCTACAGTTTACCATACCTAATGTTCAACACCTAGAGTGTAGGCACTTTTGTTCTCAAGGTCTTTTGATCTTAAATTAACACAGACAGATGTGTCTACTCTGAGTTCAGGACTCCCTTTCTAGATTAAATTCTAGTTATCCTCAACTCTAGAATCTAAGAATTCCGTTCTCAAACAGCCTTATATCTGTTTCCAGTGACTGGCCAGGCTTCTTTTCCAGGCCTATAATCTTAAGCTTCTCTCTTCTTCAGAGAAGACTGTGCCTCCAGTATGCAAACCTAGGCCCAGAAAGTGGGTGAGAAGCTGCCATGTGAGTGCTGGCGACTATGCTTCAAAGTGTAGACTGGGTGTCCACACATCTACACAAGGCCCTTATGGTATAGGACAGAGTCAAGGGTGAGCAGAAAGACGGTAGGTCAAGGATCAAGGGTTAGAAGCTGAGAGCCAATTCTTCCTCTGTCACCACCTTGTGGCATAGGATTCTCATGAGTCTGAAAACATTAAATTCAACCCTGCCTTGGAGCATCTGGGTGGCTCAGTTGGTTAAGCATTTGACTTCGGCTCAGGTCATGATCTCATGGTTTGTGGGTTTGGGCCCCACGTCGGGCTCTGTGCTGACAGCCAGGTCAGAGCCTGGAGCCTGTTTCAGATTCTGTGTCTCCCTCTCTCTCTGACCCTCCCCTACTCATGCTGTGTGTGTCTCTCTCTCTCAGAAATAAATAAAACATTTTAAAAATTAAAAAAAAAATCAACCCTGCCTTCCCAATGATTTTAAACAGGTATTGGTCAGATCAGGAGGAAAAAGTATCTTTTATTTAGCATTTTTAGTTTGATTTATAACATTTAAATTATTTAAACTGTTTAGCCATACCACATAACAGCCCCCATTCATACCATTGCCCTGTACCCTGAAATGTTAGGGAAAACTGGGCTACAACTTCACCTCTGATCAAATTAAACACATCAAGTCACTTTATTATTTTTTTAAATGTCTTTATCTTATTTTGAGAGACAGAGACAGAGAGCAAGAAATGGAGGGGCAGAGAGAGAGGGAGACACAGAGTCAGAAGCAGGCTCCAGGTTCTGAGCTGTCAACAGAGAGTCCAATGAGGGGCTCGAACTCACAGACTATGAGATCATGACCTGAGCTGAAGTCAGATGCTTAACCAACTGAGCCACCCTAGGCACGCCTCAAGTCACTTTAAATAGACTAAATTTCAAAGTCACTAAAAAAATTGAAAATAGAATGGGAGCAAAAAAACATCCAGAAAAGGCAAAGGGTGAAAAAAAAGAAGAAAAGGAAATGAAGAGTATGCCCTTATGTGCAGGAAATGGTGAAAGAAGCCAGACTGGAGAGGGGGAGAAAAGACAATTGAGGAAAGAAATGTGAAAAAGAATAGAACATACAGCATAGCAGAGAAAAGCTATAGATAAAAGTATTGGGCTAGGAGCAGGAATAACTAAGTATGAACCTAATTTTTTGTTTATTTGAGTCACTGAATCTCTCTAAGCTTCTTTTTCTTTTTCTTTTTTTAATACAGAGGAATGAATTAAATTACTTGGGTTCAATGATCAGTGTAGCTCTAAAAGTCAATGAATCTATGAGTGTTTTCTATTCTGTTCTATTCTGCTTTGCTTTCTAGTCAGTCCATCAGAAAAACTCTAAGCCAGGCACATCTGTGGACTCACCACTCATGACCATCTTCTCAATAAAGGAGTCTCTGATCCTACTTTGACCACTTGGATTGTCCCAAATCACAACTTGTGGGAGTCTGCAAGCCAGTGACAGGCAATGGAGCTTCCATACCTAACCTGGACCTGTGGCTAATACAGAAAAGAAGTGCCCACATGTAACCACAGTATTTTGCCATGTCCTTATCTGATTGTATTATTTCCAACAACAGGCCTCAGCAATATTAATACAAAATTTCTTCTTAATTCAACCTTCATATATGTTAACTTAAGTGATAAATTAGAATTTGTCTCGAGGGGCAACTGGGTGGCTCAGTTGGTTAAGCATCTGACTTTCGCCCAGGTCATGATCTCGTGGTTTGTGAGTTCGAGCATGACAACTCAGAACCTTGAGACTGCTTTGGATTCTCTCTCTCCTTCTTTCTCTCTCTCTCTGTCCCTCCCCTGCTTATGCTCTCTCGCCTCGCAAAAGTAAATGAAATATTTTAAAATTTAAAAAATTTAAACTAAAAGAAGAAATTGTCTCTAACCATGGATTATACATATTTGCTCTGATGAGAATTATCAATGAATAAAAATAAAGTGACCAGATACCAATTTCAAGAACTAAAAATGACCTTGTGCATAAAGTTAGATTATTTTTTTCCCTTTTACCCACTTATCTGTACTACATAAACACAATACTATTTAGACTTAAAACATTCTTCACTAATAAAGAGAAAAATGGGTCTAAATAATTCCAATAGTAAAGTTATTGCAAGAGACTGTAGAAATCAAAATACTGATAAATATTTGTTCTCTTTCAGAATCTTCTCCATTCATTTAAAATCACAGGGACAAGCATCATGAAAGACGAAGACAACTGTAGCTCTCCTGAGACTAATATAAAAGCCAGAACTTTCATGAGGAAGCAATAGTGATCTTTAAAAGCCAAGTGGCTTTGGCTTCCATCCATTTCTTTTTAACATTTATGAGACTTCAAAGGCCACTGTTGTGTCTTTCTTTGTAGTTTCTATAGAAACATTTGCTTATTATAAAACAAACAAAACTATAAGCTTCTGTCTGAAACACTATAAACTGTGAAACAGATGTTACAAGTCTGCAATTCCAGATGCAAATAAAATTGTATGGAGTTGTGGAGGTTAGGGAATGGACAAGGAGATTCAATCACGGCCATTGTCATCATCCACAGCCTCATGAGCTCTAGATAGGCTGTTTCTTTCTGGAGTTTATAGTTAGAGCATATGGGTACCAAAATTGCTGTTAACATTTTAATTATCCATTTTAAAAAGTCATCTAAATTAATCTCCAAAATGGTTTCATATGTCATAATACTCTACTTGGAGAGATATGTCATTATCTTTGAAATTAGAAGAGACAAACTTATCTCGTCCCCATCTTCCAGAATGAACTTGGAAATAAAATTGTAAACTATTTTGTGATAAGACTATAATAAATTACCATAACAAAATCTTCATATCAGTTTTGTCATTATCCATAAGTTATGGGCTCATTTTAAATTCAGTTAAGAAATATTACCCACTTAAAGCTATTGGTTAACTTTAAGAATTGTCAAAGCTGAAATTTTAGAACCTTTGTATAGGAAAAGAGGAAAAATAAGAAACATTATGGTTTTTACACTGCATTATGGATACAGTACAAGGTGGAAACCATTATAGAACTAGGTCATTTAATGTAGAAAGCCTTGAGAAGCAGTTTAAGACAAGGGGAAAAAGCCCGGATACCTGGCCTTACAGTGCTAGTTTTAACTTTATTCTACCACTTAGTAGATACATGTGACGTTAGCCAAGTTCCTTGATCACTTTGTGCTTGGTTTCATATTTAATGAAAGTAGTAATACTAGTAACTTCCTCATAAATACTAGTTATAAGTATAAGAATTAATTTAAATGAACTAACATGTTTAAAAGACTTAAACAAAACAATGCCTACCACACATTTTATATGTGTTAAATATAATTTTCCTTGATACTACCCTACCTCTATCACTTCACTGTATAGTATATGCCATCTTAGCCAGTATGATTGGTCCCACTGATTGGCACATTAATTATTTAGAAGCTAGTTCAATTAAATCATCAGCAAAAAAATACATTTGTAAAGTATTATATGTTAATTTAGATCTTGTGAGTGCATGTTTATTGTCCAGTATTTCGATGAAAAACCAGGATATTTTCTCTAAACACTGACCTGTTGAATAAAACTCTATTGTTCCTTTCTTGTCTTAACATTATCAATATTTCAAGCTGCTTTTTATTTTAAGTGGAATTACTAGAGGTGTTTGTGAAGGAAACTGAATGCAAAATGCATCTACATTAACGCAATTTCCCCATATCTGTAAGAGTTGCTTGATCTACAACATATCATTTTTTTAATTTTTATTTTCTTTTTCTTTTTATTTTTTTAATATTTTTATTTATTTCTAGGAGAGAGAGAGAGAGAGACAGTGAGAGCAAAGGAGGGTCAGAGAGAGAGGGAGTCACAGACTGACACAGGCTCCAGGCTCCGAGCTGGCAGTTAGCACAGAGCCCGATGCGGGGCCCGAACCCACGAACTGCGAGATCATGACCCAAGCGAAAGTCAGACGCCCAACCAACTAAGCCACCCAGGTGCCCCAACATATCAATTTTTTAATAACAATTCACCTTTCAGGGTGTTATCAATATAGGTTTCTTAGAAGTAATTTTATTCATATTCATGATTCACAAGTTTATGTAGCAATGAAAATACCTTATTATTTATAACAAATGACAAGAGCATATATAGATCCGACAATACAGCTGATTCCAGGCAACCATACCACATACCCTGAGAAAATACACGTGTGAAAAAATTCAGAAAGGGTCTACTATGATGAGCTTCAGGGAGGCTTTGGGTATTGATCTTCATGTTTAAAGGAGTAGAAATTGTCAATGAATTCCACAAGTTGATTAAGTGGAAGTCAGTTAAGAGAACTTCTACTGCCCTTTCTTTACTTGATTATTTATATGTCTGAGTCCTAACCTAGACCTTGACAACTTTAAGAGAAAGAGAGCAGATTTTATTCATCTCTGAATTTATGACATAATGCTGGATCAGCAAATACTAATAACTGTTTGCTAAATAAATGTATGAGTTTGAATTAACAAATATCTGAATAAATCACATCGAAGTCACTCTATGTTCTTAACTTAAATGTGGCCGAACTATGACATGGTCGGTCATTAAACCCACCTGTCCACATTATTACAGAATTATTGAAAACTTCATTATAAAGCAACTTTCCTCATAGCAGGATGATCATAAGACAATCCTTGAAATAGCATTAGAGCAAAAACACAGTACATATACAACATATTTTTATCTAATGGTGATAGGCATTTGGAATAAATGTTCTTAGAATTCCAAGCAAGGACAACTGCTAGGGGAAATCGGTCCTCCTTGCAGCCATTTCTAAATATTAGGCAATTTGAAGTATGATCTCTTGAATTATCCATTTGAGTCTTAAGAATTTTTCATTCTTTCTTTTTTCAATATCTGTCTCATATTTCAATTTCTTGTGTTTACTCCTCAGGCTCCTGGAAACATATAGCAACTTTAATAGCACTCCCTCTGTGACAGACATTTCATATACTGCACAATCAAAGCTTTTCAAGTCTGCTCTATAACTGTTGATTTGTTGATTGGGGTTTAACCTTCTCTTCTAAAGGAAGGCTTCTCAGAAGTGGAATTCTTTGTAGAGTCACAGTTTATGAGAGTGTTATGTTCCCTTCTTCATGCTGTTTGTCAGGTGAATGGGATGGCAATACCCAAAGATGCCCAGAAAATACACATGCAGGTTTATATAGAATCACAGTTCAAAGTCTTGAAAAAAGAGCAATGTTGAACACGCTGTCAGATATAAAGCATAAAGTAGGCTAGTTTAACCAAGGCCATTTTCCCAAATCAGCATTTCTCTGTGTGTGGTCAGAGACCCTCAAAGATCCCTGAGATCAACACTATTTTCATAATAATAATGACATCACATGCCTTCACACTCTCACTTTCTCTCTACATTCATAAGTGTACAAGTTACAAAAAGCTCATCAATATGGTTTCAGATTCCACATTGTAACTAAGTTTTAGAACACTAATCCTTGTCAAATCCCAGGGTAGCATCAAAGAAAAATACCTGCCATTATGTGAAGAGACTATCAGACCAGATTTTCCTTATACATTTCAACCAAAACAACATATAACAACAGATTAAATATAGAAACACCTATGAGAATCCAGCTCTCCCATATTAAGCCACAATAAAGAGATTTGCAAAAACGTGAAATATTTCACTCTTCTACTTTATATTTTCCTATCTTGGGAAATATAATTCTCTTTCATAAAAATTAGTTATTTATATTAATTCATAACAAGTTTATTATTGATTTTTAAATAAATATACATTTTCTCAGTTTTAATTCCTAATGTGGTAAATATTTAAACACATTAGCCACATAAACAAGAGCTCTTTTCTTTGGGGTTTTCAATACTTTTAGAGAGTAAATGGGTTTTTAGAACAAAATGTTTAAGAACCTCTGCCCTAAATGAATCAAGACTGATCTGAATATAATAATACCATATGCTTTGATTGACACCAAAAGTACTTTTCCTAAAATAAATTATAAAGAGAAGTAATGAACTAGAAAGAACCCTAAAGCACCCATTTCCATCTCATTTCTAACTGGCATTTTGAAGTAGAAGTAGAAAGGTAAAATCTCATTTCTAAGTGATATTATGTAAGTTTTACAGCTATGAGACAGATTATATCAGATATTGCAAAACATCAGTACAACATACACATAGCTATGCACAACTATTTGGTCCCTTAAGTTGAGAGCTTTTTGAACTGTTATTATCCGTTAATATAACAGTGTCAGTGACTAAGCTCCAAACAGAAAATGTAATGAAAGAATTATCACTAATTAAGTAAAATAAATTAGTCTTCTACTTAGTAGAATAGAACATGAAGAACCAAGATGTAAACTATGAGTTATCTTGCTCCAGAATGTGTCCATGTGTACTGTAGTATTTTTATGTGTATTGATTCTGAACAAATTAATTATTTTTCTATTATAAAATTACCTTAGTGTTAAAGTTCACACATAGACATACACACACTCAGATACTTCTGCTGGTCTATATCTGTTTAAGAATCAAAATTGGTAATAAAGCCATCTAACTTAAAAAGAATAAGAGTTTCAAAACACCTGTGCTACTTGGCTTTTGGTTGCTGGGTTACTAAATGATACTGAAACAATTATGCAAAAAACTCAGCTATATAAAAGCTATAATACCTCTTTATCTCATTATCATTTAAATGTTAAATGCTCCATTATAGAGGTAAATTGGGTTTAAAATAGAATGTTTCAAGCAGAAGAGCAAAAAATATAAGGTTAAACAGAGTGAGGAACCAGAGCTTTGATTGTGGTAGAAAGCTTGCTGGGGCATGGACTGATCTTTTGATATACTAAGAAAGCCAGACCCTCTGACATGCCCTATGGAGAGTAAATATACTGATCTGGAACAAAAATTATGTGAAACAGCTGTTAAGTGACAGAAGAAATGTGGATCAGACCACCAGCCTGTCATAAATATTGCACTCTTAATCAGAAAGCATCTGTCTTTTCATTTCCTTTTCAGCAATCTCTGTATTGTATTTAATGTGTGCGGAATGCTTCTTCTAACAGGTGCAACAATGTTTACAAATTGAAAACCTTATTTAAATGAAACTTACAACTAAAGACATTTCATTTTAATTAACAGGGCAATACTTTATGAGAAGGAATAATTCTAGCACTTGGCAAATCCATACCTTGCTTTGCATTTGTGAAATTTAATTATTGAAAAATTAGACTAGACACCCCAAGAAAAACTAAAGATGAAATGTGCATCCAGCAATCTATGTAATCTATAAGCCCCCAAAGACACTGTAGGGGAAAGGTACTAGTGGGAATACGGAAACATGAAATATTGGGGAGTGATGTTATAAAATGTCACATTTAATCAAAAAATAATTTTAGAATAATATCCCACATGCCCATTAAAAGTGGTGTCTGTGGCACTACTTTGTTTTCCTATAGAATTTTTTTCCTATTGTCATTACTCATTTGTTGAAACTGATCATACTAGATCTATAATCAATCTGCTGGATTAAAAAATATGGCAGAAATGCTAAAGTTAGCATTATAATAACCCAAATAAAATTTAAAGATAATTTCTGCAAAAATAGGATTATAATTATAAAATTATCTCATTTAGAACACATACAATGTATAAAGTGAAAAGGATGGTAGAATTATCTACTTCGATGCTTTTACTAAAAACAAGTGCAGTGATAATTAACTCAGTTTCTACAGGGGCCAGGCAGGTAATGTAGGCAACATAAGTCTGGTGAAACATGTGGCCCTTTAGGTTGATTGTTTCATTTCCCAATTTGTGATAGCAACAGGCATTGAAGAAATATTCTTCTTAACTGCACTCTAGGACAAACAACATGGCAGACTCCTTAATAAAGAACATGGGAAGCTTGTGAGTAATGTACAACTTAGCCAATTGTTTTCATGGGAGAAACAATTTTTCAGTAAAGCTCAGGCAAACAAAATATATCTGTGAACTGGATTTTGCCCTTGGGCTTCCAATTTGCAACCTTCAGTGTAATAGTTGAGAACACAGGCTTACTGTTAAAAAGATCTAAAGTCAACTACTATCTTGGCTATTTATGAGTTTTATGACCTTGGATAAGCTACTTGATTTTAAGCTTCATTTCATCATCAGTAAAATAAGTGTTGGTAATAAAAACTGACTCATTAGGATATTATAAATACTAGGTAAGATGAGATAAAAATACTTAGCACATCAAGTACTCAATAAGTGGTAGATATTATTTTATATATTATATAATATGTAAATATATACACGTACATCATATTTTTTATATCTAATAGTAAATTCATGAAAAAGCTCTAATTTACTCACTTGATTTAATAATTGACATGAAACACATATCCTTTATATCATGGATAAAGCCTGTCAATGTCCATGATTCTTGTCAATGTATACATATTTTGATTATAGGTTAACACAGAAAGCAAATGTTATTATTTGTTCTTGTAAGAATTTGCCACACAAAATTATCTCAAGCATTTATACTTTGCAAGGGACAAACGATTAAAATTTTTTTTCCACACTAAAGCATTATAAACAAGGTCATTTGTTAAAAAGCATAGGGGATTCTCTTTTCATTGCTTTCTTAGAGACAAATATAATAAAAAATAATTTTGCTGATGGGAGTTAAGTATTTGGGGTATATCTGAAAAACTGATGAGGTTTTTCAAACTAAGCCTATTGTAAGAGATAGACTTTAGCCACTGGAGTTTCACTCTGATAACAGTGCCTTCTTAGAACTTCACTCTGACCTGTTTCCAAATCTGTCTACTGACACCTCAGATTGTCTAGCTTATCCTCATTAGATCCTATCTCTTCAGCCTTAAAAGTTTGTTTTCTTTAATAATTAACAATCTCCACCTTTCCATTAAATGTGTTCTTGTTTAAAAAGTTTGGAAATTCTTCCAGTAATATGTTGAACCTTCACTAAGACAATCATACCTGATATGATAGCTATGGTTGATGGAAATCTTATTACATGCTCAATATTAGCTAAGTCTATCACATGCAGTCTCATTTAATCCTTACCAGGGCTCTATGAAATAGATTTCTTAAGTATACCAAGTTTCCTCATCTGTAATGTAAAATAATTCTGAAAGAGGTTAACTCATTTGTCTAGTAAATATCAGAGTCAAGAGTTAAGTATAGACCCATTCCTAAGGTTATACTATTCTGTCTGTCTAAATTCTTTGCTTAAAATTCAACCAGGATGAATTAGATATATATGGAATAAAAGCTATCATTCAACATGTTAACATGACATGAGTTGGATGGGCTGAGATGGGAGGATAATGAAGAGATATTAAAAGGTAGCAGGTAAGAGGGCACCTGGGTGGCTCAGTCAATTGAGCATCTGACTTTGGTTCAGGTCGTGATCTTATTGTTCATGAGTTTGAGCTTGATACTGGGCTCTCTGCTGTCAGCACAGAGCCTACTTTGGATCCTCTGTCTCCCTCTCTCTGCCCCATCCCCTACTTGTTCTCTCCCCCTCTCTCCCCCTCTCCCTCTCTCTCTCTCTCTCTCTGTTTCTTTTATAAATAAATACACATTTAAAAAATATAAATGATAGCAAGCAGGAAAATTAAAAATGAGTTAATGCCTTAAAACGTTGACTACATTTAAGTGTATATAGTATAATTAATGAAAGATAAGATACCTCTACACATGTATCCTATTTTTACACCACAATAGCAGATGAAAATACAATTTAAAAAAAAGATAAATTATAATAACTTTTCCATTACTCAAGAATTCATCCCATTACAACAGAATTCACCCAGAGTTTCTCCCTTCATGAATTTAAGTTGTTAGTGACCATTGGTTGCTTACAGAGGAGCTAAGGGATGAGCATGGGAGTGTTACAGAGAAACATAAAGCTAAATATCACTGAAGCTAGCAGAAATTAAGATATCACGTATCTGAAGTTGGGCCTATAAAAATATAATTCAAACAGAACATTTCAGGAGCATCTATAGTTGAAGAACATGGCAGGCTTTACTCTATTTCCAAGCAACAATTTTGTTAATAATAATTACCCCCAGCAATAAAGGTTTCAAATAGCTCCCAATAAAACATGCACAACTTGTGAAATATTTCAACAGGTTTGGTTTTGCAGAGAACCAGTTTCCTGTGACATAATTATGAGAGTGATCAAAAGGCTTGAAGGCCAACAGATGGATGAACATAAACTTACTTAAGATAAATCAGGCCTCTGTAAAAATCTTGGGGAAAAAATCCTCCTATCCTCTCAAAAAAGTAGTATCTTTTTGGGTAGGCAAACTATTGACAAACTTTGGGCAGCTAATCCACAAGACTCACATTAATATACAGCACATGAAACACATTTTCCCTTGGGGAAGGAGAGGAGAAACTATTGCACATGTCATCTGTTTCTGTGAATACTGAAGATTACAATTATGTTTTGATGTTAATCCAACTACTGCAAATTTCTTGTTGCGAAGCACACTGAAAATGTGAGTGACAGTATAAATCTTTTTAAATTGAATTCAACACTATTGAAAAGAGCTGATGTTTCCAAATACTGTTACAAAGCCTCTGAACAACAAGAATAACTCTTTAAATGAAGCAGCTCCCTATAGTGACCTATTTGGTAAGAAAGACAAATAGCCAGGATAAAATCAAAGTCTGTGTATCTGCTATATATGATGTGTGTGTGTGTGTGTGTGTGTGTATTTTGCATTTTTAGGAACAATCACCTGTAATGCTGTGATGTCCTCATAGGCAAACTGCACTGTAGGAACTCCAAGATGGTTGATGAAATAATCAGCATCACCTTGAATCTGTACAGAACTGACGTTGGTTTCTCGGCACTTAGCTCTTCTGGAACAGTTGAAATAATGTTTCTGAAAAACATGATTTAAATTGTTAGCATATACTGTGCTTCTTGAGATATCCTAAAATTGGTGTGACACAAAATGTGGTCAATAGATTGGCTGCATCAATGTCATCCAGCAACCTGCTGGAAATACAAATGCTAAGGAACGGGAATAGGATCCTTTGAGGATGGAGCCCAGGAGCCTATGTTGTAACATTTGCCTATGGTTCTGATGCTCACAGAACAGTGACTACTGCCAGCTCAAATCAAACTCTACTTGCTGTTGGTGCTTCAAAAGCATCTTTATTATAAATTATTAAGAACTGTAATGACTCTTTAATTGGAAATATTTTAAAATGATGTTGAGTCCCTAAAATGTTTAGAGGATTTTTTTTTCAAAATTTCCAATAAATTTAAAGGAAAGCTTTGTAGGTTATAATTCCATTTGTCTTAGAATGTTTTTTGAAAACCACAGAAGGAATATTCTCCATTTATTCTTTTTTTAATAATGTTTATTTATTTTGAGACAGAGAGAGTATGTGACCAGGGAATGGGGCAAAGAAAGAGGGAGAAAGGGAGAATCCCAAACTGCTGGCAGCTCAGAGCCCAATGAGGGGCTTGAACCCACAAATCCTGAGTTCATGACCTGAGCCAAAACCAAGAGTTGGACGCTTAACCAGCGGATTCACCCAGGTGCTCCTCTATTTATTCTTAAAAGCATATTCTCTTAAGCCTCAAGTATGAAACTTTTATGGAAAAATACCAATCTTGTCAGCAGTAATCATGAAAGAAGTGAGACAATATCATGAGAACATCACATCTAACGTCAAGCAGAAAGTATGTATTTAATACATGTTTGTCATTGAATCAAGACATTGACTTCTTGCGGTGCCTGGGTGGCTCAGCTGATTTGGCATCTAACTCCTGCTCACAGTTCAATGGGTTCAATCCCCACACTGGGCTCCCTGCCTTCAGTGGGGAGCCTGCTTTGGATTCTCTGCCCCTCCTCTCTCTCTGCCCCTCCCCTGTTTGTGTTCTCTTCTCTCTCTCTCAAAATCAAATAAACATTAAAAAAGAAAAGAAAAGACATTCATTGACTCTTCAACCTTATCTCCCACCATATTTCACTGACATGATGTAATTTAAAAAATAATTGTACACACAGACACACAGACACACAGACACACACACACACAGACACACACACACACAGACACACACACACACACACACACACACATTATATGTATACCTGATAAAAAATTTGGAAATGTGTAGTTTAATATTTAGAACATGAATTGTTCAACTTTTGTTGACTACAGGGCTAGATTTTTTGAACATATATGTTTCAAAACCTATCCAAGTTTCTTTGAGGATCTAACAGAAAGACCTTTGTAACAAAGTTAAAATCATATACAATGGAAAGCCTGTGTGAGTGAGCATTTATAAACAAGGCAGGTTCCAGTTTAATGTTACTTATAAATATCTTGAGTAATGCAGAAAAACCTAAAAATTTTTATAGTGAACCCTACATTGTTTCTTTTGAAAACCCGATTTTCTGAAAAGGGTGCTTGTTCTCTTTCACTTCCTGATACACCCTTGAGGCAAAGATTCCTGAAAGTTTTAGATCAACTTGGGAGTTTTTAGGTAGAGTTTTCATATTCCCAAAGAAGAGCTATCCTTAAGTACTGGATTATAAAAAGCAAAAACAAAACAAAACAAAACAAAACAAAAGAAACAAAAAGCAAAAAACCTACTTTATATCATGTACAAATTCTAATTATTTTTCACAGATTCAGCTTTTGAGAACTGACACCTTTGAAGGTATTTGTTCAGTCAGACTAGATTTTTGTTCCTAATTGAATTTTGAATGCCTAGACAAGCACAACAGTTACCAGTTTCCCATCGTTGGTGTCTTGCACTCAGCCTGCTTCACTCGTTCAGTCACAGAATGGTGGCTAGATGCATTTATATTTGTGAAACCTAGACTTTTACACTCTTATGTTTTTAATAAGGATTTGATAGAATCTAGTCTTTTCCCAGATGCTTTAGCCAACAAAATTAAAAATAATTTTTACAGGAGTCTATTTTCCCTTTACTTACATGGTTTCCCTTATTTAGATGCCTTTTTGAGACTTACATCCTACTCAACATCAGTGGAAATCTACGTTTGGCTTTAATTTATTTTTGCATGTCCAATTCTTAATATGCACTCCAAATATCAGCCACACTGATATTTCCTTAGAAATCTGTGAAAAAAGTTTCCTCAGACTTATTTTTTTCTCAACAGAAGACTGTCTTGGATCAAAATCCAATAGTCCTAAATTCCATAATATGTGTCTCTGAAAGAATGAAGTTAAAAAATAAATGTGAAATGTAAATGTGTCAGAGTCCAGCTCCAACAGGTCCAGGGGTCCCTGAAATGGACGGTGTCAGCAAGAGAGGGATGAGGGAGCCCCGAGAATTTTTCTGGTCACCAGGCAGGCATCTCTGCACTGTCTGAGACTCAACTTTATTATATGATTAAGTGTTTGGGGGACAGCCCAGAAATGGTATTCTGATGATAAATTCTTTGGTCAGTAAAAATTCTCCAGAATATTGATATGCATAACCTTATTATTATAATTTTGATAAGGGTACTCATGCTCATCATATGAAGAAGGAAGATATATTTAGCATTCAAATACAAATAGGATAATGTTTTTAGCATAGTAAAGGCAAAAGTTAGTTCTTTTCAAGCAGGGGTGAATAGTCTGTTTATGGCTTAATGGGAAGTATTAAGAAAAACAGGTTTTCAGGAAACACACTTTTTGCTCCCATAACCACAAAAGAAAACATCTAAACATTAGTCACAGGGCTTATAGTTCCTATAACGTCATCCATCAGTCTGTACCAAAGTTATTATTTTATTAATGTAAACCAGAAGGCAATAGCTGACCTTTTTGTGTCATCGATTACTCAGTACTGATCACTATTTCCAGATTAGTAAGCATCAACGTTTTTCCAAGCTACAATAATTTCCTTCACAAGGTGCAATCATCATACCAGGACCAGAATAAGTCACTTCCAGATTCCAATCAACAAGGTGCTTTGGGGGTTGGTGCTCAAGCAGAAACAATTGAGTGGGGGTGGGTATCGGTCATCATCTGACAGCAAGAGACTGTGCAAACTTGCCGTAACCTCACAAGGAGTTTTCTCGACTAGTGAGTTCAGAATGGCTTCCATCATATATGAAATATTTGATATTATTTTTATGCAGTCATTATTTTTCCATAATAGCTTCCCTGTCACAAAAGTATGTTTCCCATATATCCAAGTTGCTAAAATGACACTAATTACCACCTCACCCCCCAGTCCAATCAATCCTTGCATTCTTTGTTTGCCCTACAAATTTCACAAAGCACAGGTCTTACATTGGCCTTTCACCAGGCAAGGACATTCTTTTTGAAGCCATTACAGATACTCTAGTCTCTCTGTTCTTGCCATGGCTAATCCCATTGCATAGCTCATATTTTTCACTGTATTCCATTTCTGTGATTCCTTCTAGCTACATCATTACTCATATGTTCTCTATTTTTCAGCCAACTAAAAAAGGGCAACATCCAGCCTTCAGGATTACATCCCTTAAAATACTTCCACATTCTTTTCCCTACTCTGGCTTGCTTTACTTCACCCTTTTACTAATAAATCTATCTTTTCCTGAAATGTTTGTATTACCACCTCTATAATTTATAAAAACTCCCTTTTTTAAATCAATTAAGATAGTAGCAGAATGAACATATTTAGAATTTTTCTAATGTTTATTCTTGAGAGAGCGAGTGGGGGGGATGTGGGGGGGAGGGGGACAGAAGATCTGAAGTGAGCTCTGTGCTGACAGCAGTGAGCCCAATGTGTTGCTCGAACTTATAAACTGTGAGATCATGACCTGAGCTGAAGTTGGATGCCTAACTCACTGAGACACCCAGGTGTCCCTATTTAGAATTGTTTTAAAATTATGTTTAGTAGGTTGAGATCTACTAACCCACACTGGTGGTGTTAAATATGTACTATGTGTGGAGGGAGGAACAGTAAAAGAACAGTAGCATTGTTTGACCCAGATGCCTGGAACCTATAGCTGGAAGTGATTGTTTATTTGAATCTCCCGTCAGGGTTAAGCACAAATGAAGGGTAAAAGCTTCAAGAAAGCCAATCCAAAATTGGAGAACCAGGGACAACACAGTTCCCTGAGGAGACTCCCTGGAGTCTGTTCCTGACCTACTAAGCCCACAATTTCCCTGGAAAGTTCTGGAGAGGACTTATCTCACCAGCTCATACTATTTCTCCTCTTTTTGTTTTTCTGTCTCTCTCTCACTGCCTCCGTCTGTATTGCCTATTCTCCGGTGATTTAACCAGTGATGAGGGAAGAAAGTGTTGTACCCTCCAGTCTCTGTTTATTTTGTTCTTTAGTGCTTTTGTTTGTAGCTATTTTCAGAGTGAAATAGGACAAAAAAGAACCCAGTTTTCAGACTGGATTTTTTCCCCAAGTCATTTCATCTAGGGATTTCCCTTAAGGAGACCATTCCTGGCACAGAAACCCTATACTCTAAATCTTTTTATTATTCATTACTTTAAATCTAGGCAAAATTCATAGACCTTCAGTGATCCTAAATCTGCATTCTATGCTAATGTGAGCTGTTTTCCCACACACAACGCTTTAGTGGATTGTGGTAGATCTGCACTGGGTAAAAGGTACTGATCTGCTCAACCCCTGTGACCACTAATATCTGAGGGGGACGTAGAAAGAAATGTTAATTTCCTTCACTTTACTAGAAGTTAGCTACCATGGGAGAGAGAAGGTTGGTAACAAATTTGTGCAGGTCAATTAATCTTTTAAATTTATTTACAAGGCTGAGTAAATTCAAATTAAGTATTTCATCCAAGGAGTTCAAACTGCTCCATACTTAATGTTTGATAACAAGCATTTTTATTACAGTTCATAAAATAAGCAAGTTCAGGCAATGACCATGGTTATGTCACATGTTTAATTTCCTACCACAAGTCTATTGAAGACCTGAAATGCAATCACCATCTCAATCCTAAAAGATGTGTGTTCTTTGCAAGTGTACTTTTATGCTGAAAGCTAAAACCTTATAGTAAATGATCACATAAGTAAAATATAAAGAAATTGACATTTATCTTAATTGTATAGTGATACCAAGGCACATTGACCAGATTCTAAAGTGTTTAAAAATCTGTTTAATAATTCAAACATTGTATTTCTCCCACAGTCTGCTTTCTCTACCCACATAAGTATTCACTTTGCATGTGTAGGAAATCAAAGGTGATTACTTATTCAAACAGCAAGAAAAGTGTAACATTCAAAATAAAAGTACCACATTCTATACATTGTAATAAAATTAAATCACTTTCTTTTCATTTCAGTATCATTTTGTAACTTTAGTTGTATAGAAACAATTTATTCCCCTAGTTTTCCTGAATTTCACAGTATAGTAATGTTCTAGTTGTGATGATGATGCTATGGTATTTTGAAAAATGATTTCTCAATATAGGTATTGGGATGGTTAATTTTATGTGCCAGTTTGATTGGGCCACTAGTTGCTCAGATCTTTGGTCAAACATTATTCTGGGTAAATCTGTGAAGGTGTTTTCCATAGATGAGATTTACATTTGAAATCAGTAGATTGTCAAAAGCAGATTGCTCTCCCTAATGTGGGTGGGCCTTAATTCACTCCATTTAAGGCTTGAATAGAACAAAAAAGAAGACCTTCCCCAGTAGACAGGAACTTGAGCTGGGACATAGGTGTGGAAGCTACAGGCTTCAGCAATGAAATGTAGAAAGGGTCCACAAGGCCACCTGGCTGTACACAGACAACCATTTCAAAATATCCATAGTCCCTAACCAATCAATGGGTCATTTATAACTAAGCACAGTTAACAAACAGGGAATATTCCATATTTAGCCATACCTCCTCACTTTCCCTCCTTAAAAGCAGCCCCCACCCACTGGCTCATGGCAGACAGCTTACCCTCTGCTGTCCTGCCCTCTGCTTCCTTCCCACTATTCAATAAATTTCTGTCTCCTTTGTTCTGCATCTGGTGAAGTTTTCTGTGAATTCTTTCTTTGATCTCCTTTGCCAAAGTTCCACCCCATTGTCATCCTACATTTGAAGACCTCCATGCAATCAAGAGATACTCAATCTAAGCACAAAAGGAAAAGGGTCTTTTCTTTTCTTTAGACTTAACTGAAACACATCAGATCTTCTTGGGGGTCAAGCCTGCTGGTTTTGGGTCTGGGACTCACCCCATCAGCTCTCTGGGTCTCTAGCTTGCCAACTGCAGATATTAGGACTTCTCAGTCTTCATAATCCTGTAAACCAATTCTGTAAAAACTCCCCTGGGCCAAAAGGTGAGGGGCTTGCAAATGAGGATACCAACCATTGTTTGATCTCAAACTCTATTCGGGTAAAAGGTCAGGGGTTGAGCAACCTACCTCCTCCTGGCTGCAGCAAGCCCCTGAGATGTAAATCTTTAGTGAACATTGTGATTAGAACGGTCAAACATGTTCTCCAAGAGACTGTTAAGCAACCCCCACCTCTAATTGCAAAATTCTCACTTCTGTATACCGGATTCACCCCTCTCCCTATATAAATCCTGAGCTATGGCTCAGTGGGGCGCTCTTCCAAGGACTCTTTGGGTGCCCAGGAAGGGCCGTCTGGCTGGACTAAAATAAAACTGAATAACCAACTCTTGTGTTTTGTGGGCTTTGTCCTCGGTGATTCTCTTTTGGAAAAGGTGGTCTAACAATTCCTTGTAATAATTCTTTTTTATATATTCTATTGGTTCTGTTTCTATGGAGAATGGTGACTAATGTAAATCAACTTTCCGTTTAAGAAATTTTCATCAGAACTAGTAAAAATTTAAACTTTAATAGTGGTGATGACATGGAGAACAACGAAAATGTACACAAAATTAAATGTCCTTATAACCTGCAGCCCCTTGACAAGCACTTGAGAAAAGCAGAGTGGGACACTCCTCTGGGAACTCCCAACTGTCTTACTGTTAATGCTTTGCTAGGGGAAAAACAACTTTAGCTTGATCATAGCAACCTTCCAGGATCCTGTGAGTCTTCGTTAGCATAGGAAAATCTTTTTGGAAACTTCCCATGTCTTTACTTCCCCCAACTCTCAATCCCAGTGCAGTTATTTCTGCACAGGGGTCCTGTCCTCTTGCTATAATAAAAACACCATTTTGCACTGAAAACATCTCAAGAATGCTTTCTTGGTCATTGGCTCTGAACCCCAACACTTCAAACCACATCAATGGGAAGTGCTGGGTTTTTGTTCCTTTGGTTAACTTGAGGTAGTTTCATAAAATTGTGTTACATTTTTTCTTTAGAGCTGATAAACATGATCCCATGCAATGTGAACATGTAAATAGTTAAGGAATCACAGAGAAATTATTGTCTTTTGAAACTAGATAGAACCGATAATATGAAAGCCCACAGAAAGCACCAGGGTTATTCTCCTGAGGTCCACAGAAAGAGTTTAGGTGATCTGTGAACTTGGTGGGCCAAGGCTGGGGTGGGGGTGAGGGGGGTGTTTCATCTTTATTTCACTCAATTCTTGTTTTTTTTTTTACTGTTTTATTTATTTCTAGGAGAGAGAGAGACAGCGTGAGCAGGGGAGGGTCAGAGAGAGAGGGAGTCACAGACTGAAACAGGCTCCAGGTTCCTAGCTGGCAGTCAGCACAGAGCCCGACGCGGGGCTTCAACCCACGAACCGCGAGATCATGACCTAAGCGAAATTCAGACGCTTAACTGACTAAGCCACCCAGGCGCCCCTATTTCATTCAATTCTAACTGAAATTTAACACTTCATTCAAATATGAAGTAGGCCCTAAATCCTATATATTTGCAGTACCTGTGACTTTGTAATCAAATGAAACCAGGCATTTTTATATCACACTTCATTTGTAAAAAACTCATTACTAATTTGAAAAGATGGCAATTCACAAAACATTTGCTTAAATTTTAGTGTTTAATGTGTTAATTTAAAAAAGCTTACATATTAGTAAAATGCAAATTTATGTCTTATAATGCTTAGACACCTGCAGTTTGACATAATTAGTTTCCTTTGTAATCCTGTATATTTTAATTTAAGCATTTTAAAACATTATTTCTGAGAATGGGTCTGTATAGGATTGATTGATCAGCCTATCAGAGTGGTCCACAATGTGGAGCTCTCCTAGCAAAACAGCTTCATTTAACAAATTAGAAAGTTGAGGCTCCAAATCAACAGATTAGAATTTGATTCCAGATCTTTTCATTCCACACTCTTTCCCCTCTATCATGCTGATATGCCTACCTTACAGACCACATCAATGCAGGGGACTGTCTGAATCTTAAATTTGTTCTTTCTGGGATTGTAGGGATCTTTTTTTTTTCAAGTCACATTATAATCACTGGATGTGGTTGTAACCAACTAGCTGTGTATCTGTGGCATTTCTTCAATGTTTATTTAGCTACTTGGTGTGTACATCAGTAATCCCTCATTTATTTTGGTTGCATTTTTATGCCAGTGCCTCAAGTTGCTATCTATACCCAGTTCCTCATAATGCATTGCAGATCTCCTTTAGTAACCTTTGAGAGGCAACAGGAAGTTATGCTTACTGACTCCTTAATATTTTAAACTCGAAACTTATTTCAGCTATCCTACGTGCCAGCATCTGATAACTTTCTTATATATATTTTTAAAAAAATAAATCAGTAAATATCTTGCAATGCATTTATTAAGGATTAAATTGAGTCCAAGGAGAAAAACCAGCTTTTTAACTTGATTTTTAAAAGGAAATTTTCAACCCGTAAAATGAGATTTTCAAAATCTCCAGTATCTCAAGCTTTCTGCGATGGTTCACCTACTTACTGAGTATTAACAAAGTATTTTCTGCTCTAAATGGTGCAGAATGGTATTCCTCTAGTATATGATGAGGGAGCATAAGGCAAGCTGACAGGTCACAACCCACCAGGTGGGATGTGTGTGATATGTCTGGGGCATTCGTGGCTGCCCATGAACAAAGGAAAGGGGGGAAACAAATGGTTAACTGATAGAGATCACAGTCCTGCAGGACCTGAGTCTCCATCTATTTAAAAATATCTTAGTAAATCACAAAAAAAGGTAATCTTATCAATAGCCTAATCTCCAGGAACCTAGAGACTCTGTGTCCTGGAACCACACCATCACCCCTCCCGAGTGATGCGGGAAGCAAAGCAGAAGGAAATGGCAGACAGAACTAAATTTCCTTATAATCCACAGCCCATTGACAAATACTTGAGGCTGGCAGAGTGAAATGTTTCTCCAGGAACTCCCTACTATCTTAATGCTAATGCTTTCTTAGGGGGAAAAACAACCTTCTCTTGACAATAGCAAGGCCTCCACTATTCTGTGAGTCTTCTTTAGCATAGGAAAATCTCACTGGAAACTTCCCCTGGACTTTACCTCCCCCATCTCCATAGTATATAACCAGTCTCTCCTCATGGTCCTGGGGCAGCAATTCCTGCCCATGGGTCCCATCTCCATGTTTCAATAAAATCACCTTTTTGCAACAAAGGTACCTTCAAGAATTCTTTCTTGGCCGTCGGCTCCGGACTCCACAAACCCCATTATCACCCCCCAAAAATCTCATCACTATACACAAGTAGAGTTGCCAAACTGAAAAGTTTAATTTTCATCTCTTATCTTCATTTTTAAAACTTTAATCCTGTTACCAAATATGAAAAATGTTACTTTATATTTGGAATACTTCAAATCATATTAAAATATACTTATGCAGTAATGAATGCTTTGGAGAGCACTCTGTAAAAGTGAAAAAAAAAGAAGAATGAAGACATTTGCCCATGTTTTTACTCTAGCTTCTAACTTAGGTCTCCTCTCCAAACCCCAAGTCTTCTCTATTTTGCCTTCCTCTTCCTTGGTTAATTAGTTAACTTAAGATTCCTGGCCAATGGGCACATGATAACAGAAGAACTATTTCTTTTTCTTTTTTAAAAAAAAATTCTCCACTTAACGTTTTGTGTAACAAAAAATAGGTATGCTAATTTAAAACCTTAAAAATATTTACATTTCTCTCAAACTGTTGGACTTAAATAAAAACCTCCAGTAAAATAATAAAATAAGAGCCACCCTATGGTATCATGTACCACAATATATTCCAGATGAATCGATCTTTTAAAAAATTTTTTTTAAATGTTTTGTTTTGAGAGAGAGAGAGAGAGAGAGAGAGAGAGAGTGGAGGAGGGGCAGAGAGAGAGGAAGACAAAGAATCTGAAGCAGGTTCCAGGCTCTGAGCTGTCAGCATAGAGCCTGATGTGAAACTTGAACCCACAGAGCACAGATCATGACCTGACCAGAAGTCAGATGTTTAAGCGACTGAGCCACCCAGGTACCCCATGATGAATCCATCTTTTAAGGGTAAAATCTAACTCATACCCATTAAAATCATACTACCTCATGCTCATACTCATTAAAATTGGAAGAAAAATTTCAATAACCCTAGGGTAAGAAAGATATTTTTGAGTAGGTCACATATTAAGATGACAAAAATCATTAATTACCCCAACAACATAAACATATGTATTTTCTGCATGACAAAAATTACCATAAACAAAGTTTGGAATATTGGTCTGATATGGAATAATGGGAGGCCTGGTCAATACCAGCAGCCTCATTTCCAACATGAGCCGGTAGTAGCAGAAGGAGTTACCGGTTTTCATTTCTCATGGCAGGAGCTGCAAACACTGCCATTTCCTTGCTGTGACTGCCATCCAGAGAGGCTGGTGCGCCTCCCGGAAGGGACATGTTTTTAAAGTCATCATTTTCTTAAACTGTAAGGTAATGTTAATTGAGTTGGTTAGTCAGCAGCCAACCAGCTCTTTCTGTACAAACCAAGGAAAAGCCCCTTTCTTACTTCCTTATTAAATGGGAGAGGAAGAGGATTATAAAACCAGGGGTAGAGGCAGATAGGGGAGAGAGCAACAATGTTACAATCCAGTTAGAAATCCCTAGAGGATAACAAAACTTTTATTTTGTATTATGTGGCTTATAGATGTTTATTTATTTATTTTGAGAGAGAGACAAAGAGAGAGGGAGTGCATGTGCACAGTCAGGGAGGGGTAGAGAGAGAGGGAGAGAATGCCAAACAGCCTCTGCATGTGGGGCTCAAATCTCATAACCCATGAGGTCATGACCTGAGCCAAAATCAAGAGTCAGACACTTAACTTACTGAGCCACCTAAGAACCCCAACCAAAAAATTTTTAAATCTGTATATGCAATAATAATACTTATTTTGCCCATACCACAGGATTGACTTATGATCTAATAAGGTGTTTGTTTCTTTTTTTAATGTTTTATTTATTTCTGAGAGAGAGAGAGAGGGAGAGAGAGGGAGAGAGAGAGAGAGAGAGAGAGAGAGACAGAGAGAGAGAGAGAGAGAGAGAGAGAGAATGTGAGCAGGAGAGGGTCAGAGAAAGAGGGAGATAGCTCCCAGTTTCAGAAATGTTAATGTTTTACACCTAGAATTATATCACCAACAACAATTTAATATAAGGTCCATTTGGAGCCATCAGAAATGTCTGTACCACTGGGGAGGAGACAGACAAAAGTAATTGCCACTTAATAGGGAAGAACAAGTTCTCTTTTAGGAGGATTGGGAATGGATACAATAACATGAGTCCCCTGCTGGGGTAGGAGTCAATAAAGTAGACAGCCCAAATAAACAGGAAGTTACTGGAAGAGAAGAGACAGCCTAAAAATGGTGAGGAAAGCTGAAAACAAAGTTTCATTCATTTTAAAATCTTGATTTCCTTGAGGACCATTCTTATTTACATGGTTTGCAGGTATTGTATTTTCTAGGCAAGTGTCAAGTTATTATCAAAATATGCTAAATATGGGCCACCTCACTTTCTACAAGGAGATATTTACATGAGGATTTAGCATTTAGAAACAAACACCTTGGGGTGCCTGGGTGGCTCAGTCAGTTAAGCATCCAACTTTGGCTCATGGTTCGTGGGTTCGAGCCCCACGTCAGGCTCTGTGCTGACAGACCTCATAAGGAAAAGCTTATTCCTGCCTTTACAAAAGAGATTTTAGATGAAAGCTCTGTGGATGATTGTAAAAAGCCTCTTCCTATGGACCTTGCATATCAAAGGCCATTGAGTCTGGCCCTGAGACTAACAGCCTAATTTAGAGTTAAGGGCAAATATCCACCCTCACCTATTTGTTTCTGCTTAGAGCATTTTCTGGCCTTGTATATGCTGATTGCTCCCTGTGAAGGAACCTATTGTGGAACTTCTACTTTTGTGATTATGAGAACAGAGGTGTTCCCTGAAAGACCTGTTTTTCTTGATACTTCCACCTTAAATAAACAAGCTGTTGACCCCTGCCCACAGAGAAGTAACTTAACACTTTTTATGCTAAAAACTTTGGTATGTTAAAGATGCCTCTCATCCCCTTAGGATAAGCCTCCAAATCCCCTACATCAGTCATTATTGTAAACGTTATGCATAAGTCTTCTATATATCTATGTCCTGGGAAATTTCTTATATATCAAAGAAGATTGTTATCAAAAACCATTGTCTAAGGCAAACGCCACTTCTGTGCCGTCCCCCAAACACTTAATGATAAAATAAAGTTGAGCCCCAGTCAGAGCAGAGATGCCTGCCTGGTGATCAGAAAGGATCTCGGGGGTTCTCTCACTCTCTCTCTCATTGACACCGTCCATCCTTCAGGGACCCCTGGACATGCCGGAGCCGGCCTCCAGCATGCCCCATATAAAGACACTCCAAAATGCCACTCTGGCACTTTCTCTGATAGGCTTACTGCTGGTTATTACAACAGCTAAACCTATTTCTTCATGAAATGCAAACTATATACAGAGTGACAAACCCAGGGCCCTTCCAAAAACTGTACTCTGATCATATCTAAATGAAACTGTGAGTATATCGGAAAGGTAAAGAGAAACCATCCAAACTGACCTTTGGCCAACGCACTGGATGAAAGCACACTCCCCCTGGGTACAATTCCTATAGGACCTTTAATGACCAAAAGGATCAAGATATAGATTTTATGTCTCAGTGAAGGATAACAACTCTGGCTTCACAATGCTGTTCCATGCTGAGGAATTGGCTGACATAACATAACTTCAGCTATTATTTCACCAGCCTTCTTGAGGTTTGTCTTAAATAGCTTCTCCTGGCCTCGCAGGCAATGCTATTTTAAATAATACAGTGTCAGCATTTCAGTGATGTATTCCAGCTGCAAGGCATTAAAAAAATTAACTGAAAAACCTAACTGGTTTTCAATTCAACATTAAATGTCTCAGGCTGCAAATATTTTTAATGAAATATTTAAACAAATGCTACTGTAGATGAAACAGTTTAGTCACTTCCCTTCAAAAAAAAAATCCAGACATTTCAAAAAAAGCAAACCTGGAAGCAAGGAAACAGCTGGAGTTACTTTGCATATATTTAGTATCATTCAGTAGATAGCAGGAGAAAGTTTACTGTCCTCCTTGTGACCAGGGCTACAGGGCAGTTGTAAATCAGGTGGGTTGCTCTCAGGTTTTTAGAAGTAATTCATTTAATTTTAGGAGGGCACAGGGAGAAAAGGCTGAAAAATGCAGACTTGGCAAACCAGGAGGGCAAAGGATGTGGATGGCATACCATTGCACATTACCATTTCAAGCAAGTTAAGTGCTGAGAGTGAGAAATCGGGCAGAGGAAATAACACCATCAGCAGTACTATGTCTAATGCTGACAGATGACAGCATCTTCGCATAACCTGAAAGCCTGGGGCCAAAATAACTGCTGGCCTAGGGATAGCTCTGCTACAGTGAGTTCATCAGAGCTTTGTAGCCACCATTCTACCCAAGGAGCACTGTGCATAGGATACCCGGGTACCACCCATGACTCACATCCCAATGCCAGTCCCCACAAATCAGATTTCTTCGTACCAGACCTAGGACCATTATTTTGGTCCTAGTGTACCCGTCAGTTGTACACTTACACCACTAGTTTTTTTAACTCAATTCTCTTTTGAATTTTTTCTGCCTCTCCTACATGTTTTTTGAGGTCAAATAATTTGTTTTGTCCACCTTTCTACTGACCTCATATTGATCAGCATAATAAAGTGGGTATGATAAGAGTTTGTAAAAATGAAATCAGTATAATTGTATCAATGTTTTTTTTTTGTTGTTGTTGTTTTTTGTTTTTTTTTCCCCAACGAGAACATATGGTAAGGGAGAGAAGAAAAGAGTTTTACAAATATCATCTGGCTTGACCTAGGTTTAGACCTGAAAATGACTGGATTCAGAATTCTAAAGATCTCAGGAAGCTTGAGGTTGACTTGCGGTAATTCCATGAGTCATAACTGTACTCAAAAGCTCTCTATTAATTCCCTGCGGGGCAAAATCTGCTTTCAAGAAAACCATGTATCCTATTAGATACCTGGAGGAAGTCAGTAAGTATATACTGACACAGAGCACATTGTGATAAGTAGGTGCTTGAGATAAATACTAAAGAACAATCAAAGCATGACCCACAAATAGACTGCAGATGAGATAGATGATTTTGCATTCTCCCTTGAAAAGCACTGATGTCTCTTTTCAGCAGTATGACTTTAGGCAGTTATTTAACTTCCTGAAACCTTGAATTTCTCTAATGTAAAAAAGAGACTATGCGTGCAATATGAGGAGGTTGAGAGAAGTAAATTAAATAATGCATGCAAAGCACTCAGCACCTAGTCCTCCATCAGAAGTACTTAGTACCTAACTGTTATTATTATGAATTACCTTTACTACTAAAGTAACCAACAGACCACACACACACACACCTATATTTTTGGCAATGTCTTTCTAGCAAATATGATTAAAACTATTTTCTCCTGCCTTCTAAGATATGGTATGCTCATATTTAGAAAGCTAAATCTTTTCATAATTATCTAATGTACTTTTTCCTAATAAACTTTGGTAAACTTTGGTTCTAAAGGATGCTCTTTTCACACTTTTTCTTTTTCTTCTTCTCAAATTAATCTCTTTGGATTTTATAAAAGAGTTCATGTGACAGAACTGTATTTTTCTTATTTAAATACTCTTACTTAATTCAATAAATGATAATATGTTTAAAATGTTGTACAAATATTAAATATTATAAAATGCATTCCCCTTTTGATTTCCCACAAAATAGAGGCTTTAAAAAATGGTATAAAGGGGTGCCTGGGTGGCTTAGTCGGTTAAGCGTTCGACTTTCGCTTAGGTCATGATCTCGCAGTTCGTGGGTTTGAGCCCTGCGTCGGGCTCTGTGCTGACTGCTAGCTCAGAGCCTGGAGCCTGTTTCAGTCTGTGACTCCCTCTTTCTCTAACCCTCCCCTGCTCACGCTGTCTCTCTCTCTCTCCTAAAAATAAATAAAACATTAAAAAAATTTAAAAAATGGTATAAAACTCTGTAAAAGATGATTATCTATACCTGAAAAATGATAGCATATCAGTTCATATTTTTTCATGCAGTATCTAGGAATTTTTTAATATATTATTTTATTTTTCTTAAATTTTTCCTTAATAAAATCATTTTCTAATCTGTGATGGGAAAACACAATAAAAAAATACTTAAAATAACATTATAATTAACAACAAAAAAGAAACCAAAGTAACAAAACAGACTAAAAATTATTCTAACATTTAAAAAAATACATAATGCCTACTTCATATTTAATAAATATATGCTTCATTTCTACTATGTGCCTGGTACTTTCATATATTTTATCTTTATAATAATATTTTAGGGAGTAAATAATTATACCTAAGCTGTTTGAAAGCCACTATTGCTAAGGAAATTTTAAACAAATCATCTGTGGTTATTTAGGTGGTGAGAAGGCCAAGATTTGGACCACACTTTCTGTTTCCAGGTCTAGTATTCTTGACTCTTTAACTGCAATGCTGGGATTATAAAGAAGTCAGCTTTCTCCTCACTACATCTGAAACTCAAAGCACTTAGAAATGGAAGCCACTCTGATATGAGACTTTTGTGTTGGATTTGACATTTTGCAAATAGATACAGAAAGGACACAAATGACATTTAACATGTCCCCTTGCCATCTGCCACACTGACATCTCACCTGGATATGAATAGTTACTTCAAACTCAACTCATCAGAGATTAAATTCCACACTATACTAAACAAAATAAACTAGTCACAAAAAGATAAGTAGTGTATTATTCTCATTATATGAGTGCTATTGACTGAAATGTATCTTCCCACAAATCCCTGTGTTGAAGCCCTAACCCCCAGGGTGACTGTATTTGGAGATGGGGACTGGAAGGAAGTGATAAAGGTTAAATGAGGTCATAAGGGTTAGATACCAATCAGATAGCTCTGGTGCCCTTAGGAGAAGAAGAGACACCAACGTCCTCTCTCTCTCTCCACCATGTGAGGACAGAGCAAGAAGGTCATTGTCTGAAAGACAGAAAAAGGGCTCTCACCAGGAACAAGCACCTTGATCCTGGACTTCCCAGCCTCCAAAACTGTAACAAGTAAATGTCTATTGTTTATGCCACTCAGCCTATGGTATTTTATTATAGCAGCCCAACCAGATTAATTCAAAGAAATATCTAAAGTAGTCAAATTCAGAGACACAGAAAGTAGAATGGTGGTTGCTAGGGAATAGGGGGAGGGAAACTGGGGAGTTGTTTAATGGGTATAAAGTTTCAGTTTTGCAAGATGAAAAAGTTCTAGAGAACTTTTATATTCACAACAATGTGAATATATCAACACTACTGAACTCTATGCTTAAAAATATATCCATTATCCTTTTTAACAAATAATTTTTTAAAAGTCAGGAGCAGGGAGCTGGGCTGGCTCAGTGGGTAGAGCATGGGACTCTTGATCTTGGGGTTGCAAGTTCAAGACCCACATTGGGTATAGAGATTACTTAAAAATAAAATCTTAAGAAAAAAGTTAACATAGGGGCATCCGGGTGGCTCAGTCAATTAAGCGTCCAACGTCAGCCAGGTCATAATCTCATGGTTCATAAGTTTGAGCCCCGAGTCAGGCTCTGCGCTGACAGCTCAGAGCCTGGAGCCTGCTTCAGATTCTGTGTCTCTCTCTTTCTGCCCTTCCCCTACTCACGCTCTATCTCTCTTTCAAAAAAAAAAAAAAGAAAGAATAAACATTAAAAAAATTTTTTTAATGTTAAGATAGTAAATGTTGTATTAGATATACTATACTACAACTGAACATTTTAAACTAAAAATAAAGAATAAATTAATCATTTCTCAGCTTCTTCCCCAGTACTTCTTTCCTCCAAAAATGGTTACAACATTCATCCAGTTGCTCACATAAAATCTTTAGAATCATTCTTTACTTTTCACCTTCTTTTGCTTCCCCTTACACATATAATCTAGTGCTTCTCAGGCTTTAACATGTAAAAGATAACCCAGAGGGTTTGTTAAAACACAGATTTCTGGGTCCCATTCTCAGACTTCTGATTCAGTATGTCTGGGGTGGATCTCAAGGAACAAGTACAGAGGTAATAAATATGAGGTAAGAGCTTAAAAGGAATTACTATTATTATAAACATTTTTTAAATACAGAAAAAGAATGTTAATTCTTAAAGCTCAGAGAAATGAGATGTTTTTCAGAAATAATAACTTTATTTCCCAGAGTCTAGAGACTTCTACCTAATTTTTTCTTTGTTATATGCTTGCCACTCAGTTAAATGATGCCAATTTTATATTGACCAAATGAAATAATTTCATTAAGAAGTCAAAGACAGCATTCTATCTGAAGTACAATTTCTATCATTTAGAATCAAAAATATATTTTTTTTCCTTTTTTAATACTATTGGTTCTGAAAGTTAGTTTTCTTAAAGTCTATTATCTTATTATTTCAGTACTTGATATAGAGTATTGACCTATATATTCTTTTATATTTTTGTAGCACTTCGAAGTAATTAGGATGTTACAGCCATCTGATAGATGAGGACAGGTAAGCAATTGCCAATGATCCTATAAATAATAAGTAACAGAGACTGTAGTAGAATTTGACTCCTGCTCCAGGTTTGTTGACTCCTGCTCCAGCTTCTTCATGGCTTGTCAAAAGATTTCTTGTCCCAGTTGTTGCTTCAAATATTCTCCCCTGGTTAAGTTTATTTTTTTGGTAAATACTTGTCAAGGAGGAAGCAGGGAGAAGAGCTGTTATCACTGCATACATTTATGCTGTACTATGCTGATCCCATTAATAAATGCCAAGATGGCTGGCAAACTTGAGCCTATGCCCTAAACTCTGCAGTCCGTAGCTCTCTGCCTTGGTCGCCTCAAGACCACTATCCTTAAAATTTTTTAATGTTTAGTTAGTTAGAGAGAGAGAGAGCGAGAGCAAGAACTTGAGTGGGGGAGAGCCAGAGAGACAGAGACAGAATCTGAAGCAAGATCCAGACTCCAAGCTGTGAGCTGTCAGCATAGAGCCCGATGCAGGGCTTGAACTCAAGAACCGTGAGGTCATGACATAAGCTGATGTTGGACACTTAATCGACTGAAACACCCAGGTGTCCCTAAGATGACTATCCTCAAAGATGACGGCTCACAAGTTAAAATAAATTTAAAAGGAGAATTAAGAGAAAAATATTTTTGGATAGTCAATTCAGTTCAAATCCCAAACATTCAAAAGCAGGTAAAATGTTTCATTAATTTGGGGTGCCTGGGTGGCTTAGTCGGTTAAGCGTCCGACTTTCGCTTGGGTCATGATCTCGCGGTTCGTGGGTTCAAGCCCCCCGTCGGGCTCTGTGCTGACTGCCAGCTCAGAGACTGGAGCCTGTTTCAGTCTGTGACTCCCTCTCTCTCTGACCCTCCCCTGCTCATGCTGTCTCTCTCTCTCTCTCTCTCCTAGAAATAAATAAAACATTTTTAAAAAATGTTTCATTAATTATCCTGCGATTCAGAAATGACAATGCTAGCATAATACCAATAAGGAAAGCAAGGAGTGCCCCTCCTTCAATTGATATTAGAAATGATTAGTTCTAATCTCTCGGGGTTGTCAACAATATGCATGCCAATAAGTTATCACAGATTTCTTCCTCTCTCTTAATGTGCAAGTGTATATATTTTTAATATTTTATAACCACTGCACAATCAATAACTGTTTGCTGAATACTACAAAGTGTCACATGTTCTAGAGAATACAACTATTAACAAAAAGCATACTTTATATTTTCAAAGATGTTGCCATATAGTTGGATAGGAAGTGCTTACCTGTATAAAGTGCTCAGATGATTTGTAGAAAATAATTGTGCTTTAAACGGTACAGTATATTGGTTTGAAAATTACTTTTGGAAGATCACGTAAATTTAGTAGAACTGAATAGAGTCTATTGATAAGAAATCTTTGGCAACAGCTAAAAGGTTAGCAAATAATGTAGTACTATGCACTGACTGCTATCTGAAAGGCAGGTAGAAGTTTTCAACAATAGGCACTGCTAGCTACAGGATTCTTTTTGGATAACTGAGCACTGTGGTGGATAGATACACTATTGACGTGATCCCTTTATCAACTGAGCTTGGGTTTCTGTTTCAAATACCCAGGGTCAAACAGGAATATATTACTTCCTTGCTCTGACATGGAACAATAGCATAAAGAAAGGCACACAACCTCCTACCTACCTTCCCCTCTCCCCTACCCTTTCTCCCCTTTCCTTCCCCGCCCCTGCCCCCCCCCTCCCCCCCAGCCAACAACAACAAAAAGTTTAGGACTCATGATAAAGTAAATAGACTCTTGGCCCACAGGAGCTAGAATTACAAAATATTTGAGAGCTCCTATTTTTAAAGTAACTAGCTTTATGCCAAATTGTTTTGCTCCTGAGGCTCTGAGAAAAATCCATGAAAGTCTTTCTTAGTCTTTCTTAGATGTACACCAAGTTTCAGGCTGTTTTCCAAAACTGAATGCAGCATAGTATGTTCTAATTAGACAAGGATAACAGATTTAGAATCAAGCAAGTAACAATTGATAACAGATAAATTTATACATTTAAGCTAATTTATTATTTATATAGTGATACTTGTTACTTAATTTCTTTTAGTATTTTCTCTTAAGTTAAATATGTAATATATGTAATCATTTTGGGGTTTTGCTTATTAAATAGCAATATTTTTTAAATGATTTCAAAGGTTGATAAGCCCTCAATAAATTATATTCTTCTGTATCACCAGTGAAAGAAATTGGCACTAGCCTTTTAAAAAGTCATTCAGCAGGATGTATTACATACTTGAAAAAGGTATTCTTTGATCTAGTGATATCATTTCTGAGAATCTATCCAATGTGACTGATCTAACAGAATAGGAAAACTATTTACATAAAAATATTTTCCATGCCATTGTTTAAATTATAATATATTATACTTTTGGATGAGTTATATAAGTAAGGAATATTAGAAACAACATAATTACTCAAACCATAAATGCCTAAATTAAATCTCATAGTCATTAAACATAATGATCATAAAAGTTAGTAGCATGAAATCTTTTGAAAGAATACTGCTAATCTTTAAAAATGTAAAACCTAAGAGCAAGATCCTCCCTACTAGCTTAAACTCTCTAAAAGCTTCCTACTGTACTCAAAATAAAACCCAAAACCTCACTCTGGCAAAGCCCAGAATGCAAAGCCCATCCTGTGATCTGGCCTCTGGTTACTTCCTCCCTTGTCTACTACCACACTCTTCCTCACCCACTAACATCCCCCACACTTAGGACTACTCCATCCCACTATTTGGAATACATGTGACCTACTCTTTGCTGGACAAGTTCCTTTGGGTTTGAGTTTAAATGTCCTCTTTTCCCAGAAGACTTGCTTAATTATCCAATATGAAGCAATCACTCCCTCGCATGTCCCTCTGCTTTAATTTTCTACATAGTACTCATTATCATCTGATAATTTCCTGTTCACTTCTTAATATGTGTGTCATCAGGCTACTCCACTAGAATACATACCCCATAAAAGCCAGATCTTACATTCTGTCACTGGTACATAGAAGATGTTTGATAAATATTTCTTTTTTTTAAAGTTTATTTATTTAGTTTTGAGAGAAAGAGAAAGTGTGAGCATGAGTGGAGGGGTGGGGGGCAGAGAGAGGGAAGACAGAGAATCCCAGGTAAACTCTGTACTGTCAGCAAGCCCAATGAGGTGCTTGAACTCATGAACCATGAGATTATGACCTGACCCAAAATCAAGAGTCAGATGCTTAACCGACAGAGCCATCCAGGCAGCACAGTAAATATTTCTTGAGTGAATGTGAGGAGGTTAAGAATATGTCAGTTCAAAATACGCTACTTTGATATAAGAACTGTTTTGACCTGAAGGCAATTGAGAGGAAGCAAACACAAGGAAAATTCTGCCCTCTTCCTCTCTACTAGGCAGGATGATGTCTCCCATCAGCCCAGAGACAGATGGCACCAGAGGAATCCATAGAACAAACTCTATAAAAGCTCACCTTCCATTATTTCCCCCCATATATTTACCTTCCTAGTTTGCTGCTCTTAAAAGCCTAAAACTTTTCCTTTGTCTTATCTCTTTCTACAAATGTATTGTTCTTTGTAAAGATGCTATAGAAACTTAAGTGCTAACCACCTCTTTCACTTATTCATCAGTTCATCAATATTCAGTTCTCTCAGGTAATGCACAAGTTAATAAATTCCATTTATTTTTCTTTTATTAATCTATCCTTTGTTCAGTCTAATTTGTAGGGCTCCAGCCTATAGAGGTAGAGGAAAAGTGTTTTTTATTATCCTCCCTCACAAATAAACCTATCCATTCTAATAAATCTTTCTTTAAACAGGAATATGCTTTAAAAGAAAAATTAGCCATATTTAAAGAGGATTTTGTATAAACCTCTAAATGATCACACAACGAGCCTAATTTTGAGGCTACAATACCCAGCTACCATTACTACTTGGGAATAGCTTCTGTGATTGAAACATCAAGGATACCCCAGGAAATGAATCACATTTTAAGGCTGTACTTTTCAAAGCAAATAAAATTTCACAATGCCAAACATTTACAAAAACCCCAAATACCATATAATTAAGAAATAAGCTATTCAGTTCAATGTATAAATACAAGAGCTATATACAGAAGACACAACAATTCAAGGACAGCTAGAGGGGTTTGGACTCAATAGGAATAATAAAATAACTCCTAAAACATTTGGGAAAGAGCTTTTTAGGGAACTTTAAGATATTCTTATCATTTTGACTTGCTCTTTTAGAACATTAAAACCCTAAATTATTCACCTACCAATCTTTTGGCTTAGAGCCCAAGATAATACAGGACCAATAGAAAATTCCAAGTCCTCAAATTCTCAGGTGATATAATTATTTGTTCCTTTTAGAAGCTTGAAACACCTCAACCAGTATTCGGTTGGTCAGGAAACATCTAGAATTTATAGACTGTTGTTAGCTTATAAGCATATTTAATTAGCATCTGCTACTTTAAAAAAACATACAATGATTTAGACATGAGACCCAAGACATTTTTGTTTACTCCCTAGGGCATTGACATGCTTACCAAATATAAACTGAGCTATCAGCAAAAATGGAAGATAATTATTCAGATATAAATAGGGATATTTAACAAGATGCCTATAACCTCTTTTTGTCTATTGAGTGTTTTGAAAGGCAAGAAAGTAAAGTAAAAGGAAAGCCTAAATCTTTAAAGGTAGATTTAATTTGGTGGTATTTGTTATAGGCCTTAAAATTTTTAAATATTGATAAGATATACAATAATACATTTATTACCAGTAGTATCTCTTAAAGAGCACCCACTTACAAGTAAGTGAGATTATATTGAACCTTATTCCTCACTGAATTAAGCAATTAGTTCTAGACATTTCTGACAAGGCCTAGGTACACACTTGAATCCCCACCTGTAAAAAATGTTACAAGTCATACTCATCATTGTATGTCTCTAAATCAATAAAGTGGTGTAAAAATGCAACATAAGCAAAGAGAAAATTTTAATATATTGTATAATGCATGTTTCATATCTTGTTATACTTTTATTAAATATTCGGCTGCTAGCATAGCACTATAAGGCTGTGCAGCAAAAGCACACATATTAATAGAACATTTCTTTAACAACTTGTAAAAAAGAAACATGAAGATTTTGACAAGCACATAATATGGTAAATCTCAGTAATATGAAAGTATAGCTGTATATTTCAACATAAACTGAATGTTCAACATTTTAAAATACCAGTAGTGGGAATAAAGTAATTTAATAGGCAGAATTGCCCCTAGTCATTGCAAACTACTGAAAATTTGCATGTAAAATTTAATACTCTATTTTCTTTTTCACTAGAGGCCTTTTCGAAGAGAGGAGAAAAGAGCAAATATGAAGAAATCATGTATTAGTGACTATATTGTTCTTTTAGAAACTTCAAATAAAGGACTAGCAACACTTTACTGCATTGCATTTCCAGTGAACTTCATATTTCAGCCTAACAAACATTTTCTTAACACTCTCATGCTTGATTTTTTCTTGTAGTTTTGGTTATAAACAGTGATTACTCCTAACATATATACGTTATATACATATTTTTACACGGTTTTATAAATTTACACAGTTTATATACAACATAGTTTTAGGCCAATAAATGATACAACATAAATCTCTAGTGTAATGATATTTGGCAATAAACATTTCATGTTTACCACAAAACCTAATTATTATACTAGAGGATACCTAGAACTTCCTCCCATATAAATATTGCCATATATAAATCAGTATAGCAGAGAATAATTCATACTTTAAGAGGGATGACACTTTCTAAGTTCAATGAGGCCTTAATTTAACTGTGAGGGAAGATTTAAAGACTAGAAATAGAGAAAAATGTGAAGCCAGAAGTTTAGTCACTAAATAGTTCTTTTGTATCTCCATTTGACCAAAACCAAAACTTCTGACCAGGAGACGGCAGAGATACTATATTTCTGTTGTTATTATTTCTTCTTAAGCCAAGACTTCCCCACTCTACATTACAGGGAAATTCTATGAAAGCCTATGTTGCTGGGGCATCACTGACCTCTGTTTTGAGTACAATTCACTTCTAAAGTGTCTGTCTGCCCCCTAGCTGAGGGGTCTCACCATTATTACTTTTAAGGGGCTTCCTGGTTCAGATCATTAAACCTGCAAGTATCACCTACAGCTAAGCGAAATTCACCACCACCTTGCCAAATGCACCATTAACTTGGTGGCAAGGACACACACACACACACACACACACACACACACACGCACACACACACACACAGTCTCAAAATTGATTCTGTATCAAAACTGTTTCTTCAGGTGCAATTCCTAATTTTTCCAAAGGAACATTTCACAGAAAAATCTACATTAGAGTGGCCTGTCATTCTTTAATATTATCTCTCCTCTATCTTAACATTGGCTAGCATTAAACTAATCTGCTGCCCTTGTTTAATCCAAAAAAGGTGACACCTATCAAATGTTTTAGAAATGTGTGAGCTTCCCTAGAATGGCATAGAGAGAGAGATTCTTTCCCCCAAAAAAGTTTATTTGCTGCCTTATAGGAAGTTCTCACTCCAGAGACAGTGAATTAATAGCTGCTGCACAACTGGAGATTCCTAATTCTTTGCCCCTCATTGTTTATTTCAAATGGAGACCTCGACGTTGTTGAGGTCAGAACAATTTATTCTGTCCAGGCAAATAAAGAACACTGCTAAGATCCTTTCTAAACTCTCCCCAATACAGGGCCTATAATCACATCTTTCCTGTAATAAGGAATTAAAGTATCAATCAATAGCCTAAAAAATGTCTTCATCAGTTTGAACAAAAAATGCCTTAGCTACATTCCTTGTCTTGTACAGGATCTATAAGCAATAAATGTATATAATATTTGCCTTCATATTTGGTAATACCTAATGAAGCTAATATTTTGTCTTAGAATTCATGTCCTGCCCAGTATCTTAAGGTAGAGAAATGACACTCCTCTTTCTTTTCTATTTCTGAAGTGTCCAATGCAGTTAAACCAGTTAACTTAGGCTAAAGTTACACTAAAAGTTCTATTATGTTTTCCAGAGTTTCCCAAATATTTTAAAATATCAGATTGATAAAATGTTTTCTGACCACTCTACCCAAAATGTTAACAGTTTTCTGTTGACCTCCTCTTCAACAAAAGCTCACAATATAATGGAAGCAAAAAGAGATTTAGAATTTAAAACCATATAGGTGATATTACATTTAAATAATAATATCAAAATAAAGTGAAATTTAATGGGAAAATATCCAAAGATATATAATGCAGAAAATGTTTTTAGCACTCTAAAATGTTTTATTATAAACTTGGTAGTTTCATTATTATTGCTATGATTAACATTTAAATGAAAAAATGGATTTGTTCTTAAAAACTTTTTAAAAATTGCTAAAAAAAAAAGGTCTTATTTCCATGGTTCAGAGTATGGCTCAGTTTCTAAAATGCAATATGAACAAGAAACCAGGCCCATTTTTAGGCCTTGCTCAAAATAAAATAGTAGTTTCCAGAATTCCTACTCTATCAAAGTGAGAAACTGGTCTTACAGAAACAATTTAGAGCAAGTAGTCTGACTGGATATTTTGCAATCTCAAATGCGAAAGTACCTTAGGTCTAGGCTAATGGTTTGCAGCTAATTTTTAGACTTCCATGTATTTTTTTAGTAACAAGGACTCTCTATTGAAAGCAGAAGAAAAGTGTTTCAGAATCTCTAGAGGGAAAGAGAATTAACAGTATGGGTAGACTTAAAAAATGCCCACCCCCTTATACCTTAAAATTAACCCCCCCTAAAGCTGGCATGTGTCTTCCAATGGAAAATCACTGCTCTAGACCCCCAAACTGTGGAAAATATGACAAGAAGCAGGGTGCTGTGACTAACAGGAAAGTTAGTTACTCCCAGAATGTATACCTTTAACTATTGCTGATGAATCCAACTGGAATAATAAGCCCCATTTGCGGGGAAGAGTGAAGACAAAGAGTAATCAAAACAGCAATCTGTACTCCTATGGAAGAGGGAGGTTAGGAAGTGCTGGGATATATTTAGATGAAATAGAGAGCTGCAGTAATCATTTGTCAAAGACTTAATAAAAATCAAATGTGTTCAACCATAAAACTTTCAAATTAGACATATTAGCTGTGTAAAATAAATATTATCTAGAATGGAAGTAAAAGATAGTTATATTCCATCAAAAAGAAAGCTATCCTCTAATTTTTGCCAAGTAATTACATAGAAGCTAATATAATTATTTACCTCAGAAAACCCCAAACTGTAAAATGAAATTTTCATTACAAACAACGTAACTAAAACTTCAATAGCTACTGGAAACATGATGAAAATGCCCTGATCTCATTTACCATAAGATATGTATATAATGTTAGTTTCCAATGAAAGAACACTGCATATTTAATTTGGCAAAAGGGCTTAAAAATTTGTGTGTGTGTGTTTATTTATCTTTGAGAGAGAGACAGAGACAGAATGTAAGTGGGGGAGGGGCAGAAAGATAGGAAGTCACAGACTCTGAAGCAGGCTATAGTCTCTGAGTGGTCAGCACTCAGAGCCCAACATGGGCTTGAACCTACAGAGTTTAACACAGGGCTCAAACCCAAGAGCCGTGAGATCCTGACCTGAGCTAAATTTGGACGCTTAACGAACTGAGCCACCCAGGTGCCCCAAGGAAAAAGGGTTTAAAGTGCACATTTTGTTAGATCATTTGGGGGTGTTCTTCAATGACTTTTCTAGTTAAAACTGAAATCGATATTTTTGTCAAAGAAAAATATGATTCAGAATTTCAAATAGAATTACAACTTTCCAAAGCTCTGTATCAATAACTCATTGTATTCAGCTATGTTTCCTAGAGCAATTATGGTGCCTCTGAAGATATGCTATGATTGATAGGATAATAGTAATGAATAAAAGTTCTTTAAATTATATTCCAATTATTTAAGGTTTCAAAAATGTTAAAGAACCAGTTAGTTTTCCCATATTATTAAAAAACTTGAGTAATAACTTATTTAGCACCTCCCATTTTTCAAGTTTCTCTCATGTTTATTATCTCCTTGAGTGTTATAATTCCCAAACTATTAAATCTTAAAGACTGAAGTTCTTTGGAGACTGTCTCTCTATTACTTATACGTAACCTATTCAATGATGATATGAACAGATTATTAGCTCTAATTATGGACATTAGTTTACAATAAGAAAAATGAAGAATTGAATATTATGTGTCTTACGCCTAGTGATAGATTCATGATTACAACTTCATATTCTCTGCTTCTTTCTGAAAATCTATATTGACCCTGACGATATTGGAATTCATACTATGATGGCAAATTAGAAAAATTGCCATAGTGAGCACAACTAAATTTCATAAGTACAAATGTGTACAAATTAGATTCTTAGAACTAGCATAAACCTCCCATTTACAACAATAAACATAATTTTAAGAATAGACTCTACATTCAGAGTAGTACACAAATCAAATATGAATAAGTTGCAGGGTCAGTTAAAGGAATATAACACAATAGTTAGATGTGTAAACAGAATTCCCCATCCGACTTTACTTAAGTTTCCTATTTTGGCTTTTCAAATCTTAAAAGAAGTGGTGGCATGAGTATCATTAAAGAGTAATGGAAATGGGCTTAGGAATCACATCATAGAACTACATGAAAAAAGGAAAAGACAAGATGCATGGGAAAATTATTTCCCCCAAAATAATCTCCCCAAATGTCATGTACAGAATATCAAAAAGCCATTTCAGCTGTTGTTATAAATAAAATATAGTTTTAAAAAATGATACATCAATTCAGAAGGAGATCTTGATTTTGCTAGATTACAAAACAATCCAGATAGCTAGCAAACTTTGGGAACACAATACAGGCTTTTGTTTTCTGGGCTGTGCTGGGAGTAACAAACATTAGAGGCATTAGAATCACCCTGTGAGCATTTAATTCTGTTAATTAACATCTATGAGTCACCCATGTGCCTTTTAAAACTCTAGTAAAATACCATCCCCTCAGTAAGCACTAATCACACCTTTCTCTGCACATTTATTCTTCAGTTAGTCTTCTCATCACATTGTATCAAATTCTATGTCATAATGGAGTTTGGGCCTTAAAGGTCATAAACAGGATGATTTTTGTGACTCATCAGTGTCTAGCACTGTGCACTTTCATCAGTCGGTACTTAAAACAATCACTCACCCTACCATTCAAATACTCCAATGACATCTGTGAAACCTCCCCTTATCCATCTTGCCAGAAGCAATTCTCATTAGATCTTAGTGCCTTAGAACTTCATCTACCAGCTGCCACTTCACTGTTGCCCCATTCACTTAAACTCTAGATGCTGTATTATCATTACTACAGTTGTGTCTTATCTGCTTTACCAGAGCATCAGCTACTTGAGGGTAGAAGCCTGTATTATTTCTATTCATATCCTTAACAGCTGCCCTTGTCTAGTAAGTACTATCACTCATTCATCTTTTTGCTCAGTTGAAATAAACACAAAAAAACTCAGCCTCCTCTTTCTTCCATATTTCATATCACAATTATCAGGAAAGCCTGCCAACTCTACTTTCAAAATGTATCTCACCAGCCCAGAAGTACCTCCCTAGTTCAAATAAACAGTTTTTCCTGTTCCTACCACAATGGTCTCCTATCTGGCCTCTTGTTGCCACTCCTTCCAGAATGTGCTTTTTTTCCTGAGTAAGAGTGATTTTTAAAAACATTGTGTCAAACCATGCCAATGAACAGTTTAAAACCCTACAATGACTTCTCATCCCACTTAGAATAAAACCCAAATTCTGCTATGGCTTCCAAGGCCCTACATGATCTGTGCACTATGCTCTCTGACCTTATCATTTACCACTTCAGATACTTAGACACTCTGCTGCAGGCTCCCTGACCTCCTTGATCTTCCCCAACCTGCTCCTGCTTCAGCATCTTTGCTCTTTGTTTTCTCTTCCCCAAAACATAGACACAGGAACCATCTGTTCACTTCATTCAGATTTCTGCTCAAATGACTCTTCCCTAAAAAAGGCCTGGTGTGGCTATACCAATATCATGCTCCTTCCTCTCTATTCCCCTGGACTACTTTATTCTTGTTTTCATAGCACCTATGTAATGTAACTGACACTACATTAACACATTTCTTTGTTGTCTGAAACCAAAGTAATTTTCTATTCTTCTGTTAAATTTTCTATTCTTCTCATTACAGAGAACAGGCATATGTTCCTATCCCTGTGTTAAATAATTCTGGAATCAAACACTTCCCTGCTCCTGTGCTACATAATTCCATGATGAACTGCATGTTTTTCTTTTGAGAGTATGCAAAATAACTTACCTGTTTACTTGGGGAAATGCCTGCTCATTGAAGATATGAGTGAATTTTAAACAGTTTAGTTATCAAGTTTTGGTTTAAGATCCTCACTTCATTGTGCCCTCTAGTTCAAAGTAATTCAGTCAAAAATTCTACACAATGTGAATTAGTATCCCATTTTGCAAGACCTACCTTAAAATCATCCAGTCTGGTCCTATTACCCTATAAATATCCCAATCCATTTCCCATTCTGAAGCCTATCATGACTCTGTCAAGATTGTGCTCAACCTTAGTGTAGACATCGAATGAACTTAGTTTTGCCTGACTAAAAGTTTTTTTTTGTTGTTGTTGTTGTTTTTTGTTTTTTTCTGGTGCTATTTTAAGAGTTACTAGTTGACAACGCTGGAGGTTCACCAAGATCCTATCAAGACCTATTCACTAATATGACTCAAGGTTCTAGACTCAGAAGAGAGCAGTTCCTTGAGGCCCCTTAAAGTTCCCATTTGGGGATCTCTTTAACTGCAACCATGAAATGGGTCCCATTTTGGGTCTGAGTTCCAAATGTTTCATTGATCTTCCAAATTCTGTTGGATTCCTAGAATGCAGAACATTTATGAATCTTTATCTACTCCAATTAGAAAACGGTTATCCTTAGTACAAATAACAAACCACAAATTTTTCTGCATCCTGTTGTCACTATCCGTTGTGAATCTATATAACCCAGATACTATTTTGTCCTTGGACTATGAAGTCAGCAGTCAATATGGTTTAATTGTCTCCTTTAAGGCTAATACCTAGATTGTCTTGTTCACCAAATTAGCTCTGGTACCCAGAAAAGGGCCTATTATGTAAAAGGTGACCAATGAATATCTGTTAATGAAATTAAGATATTTTCAGATATAAAATATTAGAAAATTGATTTTTTTAAAAAATGCATAAGATAGACATTGAATTTCTCAAGCCAAAATTTCTGACAAGAGATTTGAAAAATATGAATGGAGACAAATGGAAGAAAATGGATTCATTTTAATCTACCCACATACTGCTATATCTATAAATTTCAATGTTAAAGTTTAAGGCTTCAGTTAATGGTTGTTTGGGAGGCAAGCTGGAACCAGCCTTTGCCCTATCCTGTGAAGCTTGCATTTTGTGTGTCAGAGGGAATTATCAACCTACCAATTATATTAAACAAATATAATCAATGAACATCTAATCTGAATATTCTCTCTGTATAAATTAACACAGTATTACCTCTATAGAAATTCCCCTGGATTACTGTCACAGACATTACTTTTCTTATGTTCCATTTCCCAAGATAATTTAATAAAACATGATGGCAACAATAACATTCTGCAGTTCCATAAGCAAATGGATATCTGAAAACTCCAATTCATGGCTCGAAGTTTCAGAGAGATCATCCTTTCCAGTTTAAATTTGTCAAAAAAATTTTTTTCTATACATTCACATATCCAAAAGACATCAATCTACCAAATGGAGCCCACCAAGCAGACCAATCAGATATTTCCTATTTCAAATATTTAACTTTCTCACTAGTATTTTCCCTCCAATTCTATATATCCTGAACATATCTCTTCAAATTTGTTTAGACATCTGTAAACAGGAACCTAACCTTTCATGGTCTCTCCTAACCTCATCATTGATGCTGTCTTTTTTTTTTTTCTTTTCTTTTTCAAATATGGCAAGATCAGCTAGTAAGATGCTGATCACAGCATCTAAACTTCCTCTTTGGGAAGCTAACAGCACAAGATTTTCTAAGGCATGTTTCTTTTACTGGTTCTTTATATAGTAAGTTAGTTCTAATTCAAATTTTTGATGTAGTATGGCATTTTGAAAGCTGCTATTTTATGATCAATAATTAATATTACCATTTTTATACTTGAACACTGAGGCATGGCTGTAAAGTCACTATAACAATTAATTCACTTTCTAATTGTCCTATACTTATTGTGGACAGAGATGAAAATATGTCCTTCCTAAAGCCAAGCCATCCTGTCCCTCCTAACACACAAAATAAACAAAACAAAATAAAATCTCTAATAGTATAAGGTGTAGTGATAAAATAAATTTACAGATTCATAAGCTGGCTTCTTTATATTGCCAAAAGTATTACTGATTCATTTTAATATATAAAATATAGTTTGAGAAGCAGCAATGTTCAAAGAAAGTATTACTTGGCCACTGATCTTTATATCCTTAAATAAGATACATATTCTCTTGGAGTCTTGGTTTCTACATCTGTAAAATTATAGTAGTAGTGTCTATTTTTGCAATATTTTTACAAAGATACCAATGCAAATCCCCTAACCTAGTGTCTGGATTATCAGAATAGCCCAATAAAGAAAATGTATTCTTATGTTTAACAAAATAAAATGAGTAAAAAGCAACATTTATTTTGAAAATCTGCTACACTGAGGTCCCTCAGGATACCCTTAAAAAGTGTTTGTCTTTCAAGTCTATTCATTCAATATTTTAAATAGTACGTTTTTACCCTATATTTACTATAAGCAAATACCACATTCCCAGCTCTCTACAAAAATTAGGCTGGTCAAAATCTTTCCACATATTACCCTATTTAATCCTCAGAACCATCTTAAGTAAAATTAGTATTGCTTTGTTTTTAGAAGTGAGAAAATTGAGACTCATATAAGTTAGGTAACTTGCTATGGTCAAAGAGCTGCTAAGTGGCAGTTACCCAGTTGAAATCTATGTTTGTCTACCCTTTCAATTCTAACATATTTTCCCCCAAATATTATTCTATTAATCAAATGGAATAGGAAGTAACTAATATATATTGATAGCCTATTATTTGCCAGATACCTGGCTTTTGATTTTTATTTTAAGCATTCTCAAGAGCACCCTGTCATTCTCAGATTTTCATGAAAATTGAAACTGAGGTTCATGAGGGTCAATAATGAATACATGACCAGTAAGTGGAAGAGCCAAAATTCAAACTCAGATCTGCCTGGTTTCAAAGCCTCTGTACAGATGGTGTGAACAGTGGAAAAAGTTGGGGCTTTGGAATCAGACTGATCTGGGACACAACATCAGGTTTGCCATCTGTCAGCTCTATTAAACCTCGATGGGCCCAATTTGTGCTCCTAAAAATGAACATACCAGTGCATTTCTCATGACTTTGTTGAAAGAATGAAATGAGATATATATACACATTGCTTAAGATCTAGTACAGTTAATAGTAACTGTTATACCATCTGCCTCAAGAAGAGGTAAAGCCATAAGGATTAAGATGAATAAAACATGATTCCCAGATTTACAGTTTGAAAAACAGGTGGTTCCATTTTCTAAAAAATTAAAATATATACTCCTATAATACACAAATATGTCATTTCCCTCCTATCCACATCCTTTTTTCACCTCTGAAGGGGAATGTTTACATATCAGGTGACATTCCATTATCTCCCACAACACCTAGTGTATGTATACCCACTGGAAATGGACTGGCCAATCACTTTCTTCATTCTAGAAATTTGAGATTGAAACATTGAAAATGTGGCTAGTCATATTTACAGGCACAGGGCATGTGAAGCCTTAGAAGCTAGGGGCTTGTAGCCTTTTGTGGCATGTATTCTCCATTAAAGAAATCCAGAAAGGCAACTCTCCTTGGAAGTAGCAGGAGAAAAAAACAGAAATGCAGAGGTAAGCTGAGATGAGACAACATGAAGCAACAGAGAGGCAGAGAATTGATAAGCTGTCACGTTTCTGATGTCAGGCTGTATTTCCTAAAACCAAGGCAGGCTGTATTTCCTAAAACCAAATTCCTTGAGATGTTCTGTATTCTTTTCAACAATTATGTATGCATATTCAAGGTTTCTGTTTTTATAAGCAAAGAAACCCTCAACTGAATATATTTTAGGGGAACTCTATGGAATAGCAGCCACTGTGGTTATCTTTCTAACATCTGATTTATTATACTTCATTATGTAGCAGTCATGTGATTGGCTGGGACTGCTCACGGTTCTAGGTGTGGGTTCTGACTGGGCTCACAACTTGACATGTGACAGGTTAGGAAAATGGTGTGCTGAAGTCAGCCAGCTTGCTTTTACTAGGAGGGTTTTTCACCCTAAGGGCTTCTGAGAAATGTCTTTTGCTCTATGGAAATAGCTCTCTGAAGAGCTGCTTTCTTTCTTTTTGAACAATGTGAATGAAGAAATAAAGCCTAGAACTACTGAAACTATTGTGTAACTTTCAAAGAAGCCAATTTGGGAACACAGCTGACTCTCAGAGAACCATAGAGTCAAAAAATCCTAAAGAAACACAGCCAAATCAGCTTTTACAGGGTCTATAGTCCTAACTACTTCTGAGCCAATATATCTCCTTTATTGTTTAAACAGCCAGTTGAACTGAGTTTTTTGTTAGTTACAAATGAAAGCATCCTGTCCGATATGGGAAAGAAGGAAGGGAATAGGGAGACAAAAGGCAATGAAGTCATTTGGGGGCATGTTGAATTTGATGATCTTGTGGAATATCCAGGTGGTGATATGCAGCATGCAATTGGAACTACATCTTTGGAACATCAAAAGAAGAAAGACATCAAAGCTGTGATATAAATTGGGAGGGTCACCAGCATAAGGGGGGGGGGGGACCTAATCCCTGGGTATAGCTGAAGTCATACAGAGAGGACACATGTAGAACTGACTGTAAGCTTTTCTTCTTTTAGTCACCAGTATCATTTTGCTCAAATAAAACCTACTTAAATATAATTTTTTATAGGGTTTGCTTGCACTTGAAATGTTTCAGAAACATCTAAAAATTAAACCCTACCCAATAACAGGAAATACACAGTTGTTTGCATTGCTTTTCAGGATGATATATTGACATTTCAATGCTAAAGATTTCTTTTTTCATAGGGGATAGGATATAAATTGAAGGAGTTGAGCAGAAGAAATGAGCACTAGATTTTCTATTACCATATGCCAGAAGTATGATTTACAGATATAACTTTTACCTGGCATTTATTTGTTCTAATTCACTCAATTCTGAATTCTAAGCTAATTATCTTTTTTAAAAAAAAATTTAATGTTTTATTTATTTCTGAGAGAGAGAGAGAGCAGGAGAGGGTCAGAGAGAGAGGGAGACACAGAATCTGAAACAGGCTCCAGCCTCTGAGCTGGCAGTCAGCACAGAGCCCAACATGGGGCTCAAAACCACAAACCATGAGATCATGGCCTGAGCCAAAGTCAGATGCCCAACCAACTGAGCCACCCAGGTGCCCCTTTCTTTTTCTTTTAAGTAGCCTCCATATCCAGCAGAGGTCTTGAGCTCACAACCCTGAGATGAAGAGTTGAATGCTCTACCATCAGAACTAGTCAGGCTCCCTTAAGCTAAATAAATAGTATATGTGAACTTATTAATTCCACTTAGAAATATTATATATATAAACTTAAATGAAAAAATATATTTATATATATCTTAAAGCAATAAAAAGGACTATAGATTCAGTGTTTCCACAGGGCTTATTTTGGAAGAAAGGCTGATTTCTGCTTGTTTCTTATAATCCTCAGATATGTATCATAAAAACATATTTGACCGAAAGAACTGGGTGTTTTCTTTACTGCTAGTGATTGTTGTATCAGAAGCAAGGATGAAGTGCTATAAACACTGGAGAAGAAATTTTAAAAAATAGTAGAAGAGAAAATGGAGACTGGATTAAAAATAAAAAGTGAGAAGAAAACAATTTACAAAAAATATAATTACTTTCTCATAACAAGAATTTCTGGCAATGTATTTATGATGAAAACAAAACCAAGGGCATTTTGAACAGAGAAAATCAATATAATCAATGTTAAAATAACCTGCTTTGTGAAGAACTTAACTTTGATATAAAACTGACATTAAGTCTTCTACTTAAATATGCTCATACTAGGCATCTTGCCATCAACTTCAATGGAACTTTGAAGGTGAATCCCCCAAGAGGAAATTCTAAAAATTCTTTTAAAATTTCCCCAATAAATATACCTTGACTTTGGGATTGTTGTGTTCTTGCCTGTCCTATAAACTCTACTTGGGGTGCTAGTTACATGGTCTAGGACCTTGGGAAAATAATTAAATCTCAGGGCCTCAGTTTCCTCATTTCTAGAAAGAGGGAATTATATCAATAATTCTATCCAAGGAGGCCTCATCCCTTGAAAATCAGAACCTATAGAAATAAATGAATGTGTGCTGTTCCTTGAAATATTTATAACAGAATATTAAAAGACAATTTTATTTTTGAAAAAATACTGATACTTTCAAATTACGAATTACAGAAACTTTAGCTCAGCAAAATCATTTTAAAAACATACCATCTTTTGACATTTGTGACTAAAAGGCAATTTTATTTTTGAAAAAATATTGATGCTTTCAGTTTACAAATTACAGAGACTTTAGCTCAGCAAAATCATCTTGAAAGTATACCATCTTTTGACATTAATGACCACCAGATGAAGAAGGTATGTGTGGGAGGAATATGATTCTAAGGGCAAAGCCCTATCAGAATCTCTCCCTGGTTGGGTTCTAGAGCCCACCTCTACTCTGACATTTTACTGTTTATACTTGTCTCTCTCCTCTGCCTCTGGATGCAGTTTGATGCAGTTTGCTTGTGCACAATGGCCTCCCTACAATCACATCCACTTCTGAAGTCTTACAATGAGACCACTGCATCTCTTGTATGTTCTTCTGCATCTCAACACTCTTCTTTCTTTCTTTCTTTCTTTCTTTCTTTCTTTCTTTCTTTCTTTCTTTCTTTCTTTTTCTTTCTTCTTTTTTTAATATAGGGTTATTTACTTTTATTCATCATTTATTTATTTATTTTTAGTTTGAGAGAGAGGCTCCATAAGCAGGCTCCATATTCACTGCAGAGCCTGATGGGGTGCTAGACCCATTACCCTGGGATCATGACCTGAGCCGAACCCAAGACTTGGCTGCTCAACTAACTGAGTCACGCAAGTGCTCCTCCACACTCTCCTTTCTGAAGGACTTGCCTGGAATCTTTTTTCACAATTGTTCCCCATATTCTCACCAACAAAAACTGCCTTGTTATGAAAATATATATGCACTTTTTCAACCTATATACCCACCCCTGTGCAGAGAACACATCCTAACTCTTGAGAATCAATCAGATTCCTTTTGAAAAAAGTGCTTTAAGGTTTATTTATTTTTTAAGAGAAAGACAGAACACAAGTGGGGGAGGGGCAGAAAGAGAGGGAGACACAGAGTGTGAAGCAGGCTTCAGGCTCTGAGCTGTCAGTCCTGAGCCTGAGGTGGGGCTCAAACTCATGAACTTTGAGACCAAGTCCTCAGCCAAAGTCTGATGCTTAACCAACTGAGCCACCCAGGCATCCCAAGAAATCAACCAGACTCTAAACCAGTGGGTTCCCCTAAGGGACACCATGAGAGTTTTATAAGTACTTCTAGAATACAGAACCCCTAAAGCACAAAGATTTGTCTATAGAATAATTTATAACATGGTTAGTACTATTTTTCAAATGTGTGTATAAAGCGTATGTAATATAATACAAATGTATATATACTGCATGTAGGAAGTTACAGAAATGTGATATTTTACATGCAGAATATGATGAAAGGTTATTGAGATTTATATTATCTAGATTTGTTTCTAAAATATTATTGAATTCAGTATATACCATGTACTATAGCAGGTAGATATTAAAATACCCCATCTAACTCAGTGGCTTGGAACTACTCGACAAAATCACTGATTAAACTATGATTTGTGTGCTATCCTAGATCATTTTTTTATTGGTGGGGTTAGACTTTTATTTATTTTTAAAATTTTTTTTTAACATTTATTTATTTTTGAGAGACAGAGAATGAGCTGGGGAGCGGCAGAGAGAGGGAGACACAGAATCTGAAGCAGGATACAGGTTCTGAGCTGTTAGCACAGAGCCTAATGTAGGGCTGGAACCCATGAACTGTGAGATCATGATCTGAGCCGAAGTCAGACCGGTCAACTGACAGAGCCACCCAGGTGCCCCCACGGAATTAGACTTTTAGATGGAGGTGGAAGGGGATTAGAGACCAGCTAATCCAATATTCTTGCTCTATTATTTTATTTCTCAAGTATACCTTGGTTAGTTGAGTAACTAATACTATTTTATTATAAGAAAATGTTGCTATTTAGCATTCAAGAAGGTATTACCCCTCTACCATTAACCTAGATTACAACCAGGTAATTATCCATCTATATCTACAACATTGAGGTTGGTGGCCTCATCAGCTATCTAGATAGGAAACTAAGGCAAACTAAAAACAGATCTATGTAGTGTGCCAGTGAATGTTAACAGCAAAGTTTAATCATGATTCCACTTGGCTTCAGCAAACACTGAGCCCAACACAGAGTTCCTCTCACCCAGGTTAGTGGTATGTAAGTCCTTTTTTCTTCTTGCAGCAGATACCTTGGGATCCTCCCTATCTGGCCACTCCCATGACAAGCCCTCAGACTCTTATTTTAAGGCTTTCACTGCTAATCATTTCAAAGAAAAGAAAACAGCCCAAGGGAAGTGTAAAATCTGGGGGAAAAAAGAGTCAGAAATCTTTCGAAATGCTGCTCTTATGACATTAAGTCTGGAAAGTGTCTCTCTATTTGCTATGATAATACAAAAGCCAAGTTGCTCTTGGATAAATGCTTTAGTTTCTGAAAGTGGATTCACCCAAACACTACTTAAGAAAGTAATATGTATGTTTCCTTAAAATAAGTTTCCTCACTTCTACAGGTGGCCTCCCAAAGTCAATTAAGATAAAACAATAGTAATATTTCTGTTTTCCTTTGTTTTTAGGTCTTCTCTTCTTTTCTTTAACTTTGGATACCACTGACTGGAGTCTATTTCATTAGACCTCTGCCTAGCCAAGGAATGATCCCCCTCTTTGGCTAGTTCCTCATCAAATCTTCCATTTTGATACATTATATATCTTATGCACTCATTTGCCCAGTTAGATAATCTGAAATAACATTAAATAAATAGACACACTTGGGTCTATAGATGTATTTAAAGAAAAAATAACAAATTTCATGTCATTTTAATTATAGTTCTAATTTTAGAAAAGCCTAAATGATTTAATCTGTACCAATTTGTCAACTACTTTTGGGATGCCTAAATTGCTTAAAGGACAGGAAGGAGTAATGACTGTTAATTCCACCTTTTCATTACTTAGTTGTAAAATAAGGGTCACTTCTAGCCATTTTCTAATTTTTTAAATGTTTATTTTTGAGAGAGAGAGAGACAGAGTGTGCGCAGGGGAGAGGAGAGATAGAGGCAGGCACAGAATCCAAAGAAGGCTCCAGACTCTGAGCTGTCAGCACAGAGCCCAATGTGAGGCTCTAACTCATGAGCCATGAGATCATGACCAGAGCTGAAGACGGACACTTAACTGACTAAGCCACCAGATGCCCCTATCCTCTTCTAAACATATATCTAACTATAATATAAAGCATGGCTGCACCAATTGCAAAAGAATAAGTGTGTGTGTGTGTGTGTGTGTATGTGTGTGTGTGTGTGTACTTTTTTGATAAACTGAGACTTACTAAAAATTGCAGGAATCACTTTTATGACTTTTCCCTGTACTAACACGAGCTGCTGTTGCAAAAATATCCGTTAAGTAGTTCCAAGATTAGCATTTGACAAGTGTCCTCATTTTTAAAAAGGCTGATATTTTACATTTTAAAGATACTAACTGTGAATATTATTCTTTTTAAAGGCTCTAGGCACTCTTGTTCTCTATCACACAGACTTGATAAATATTAAAATCTACTAGGATTTTTGCAATACTTTCCCCATTTCCCAGCTGAACCTGGATCTTTGATATCTCTATAGAGAAAGACTAATGTTAAAATGTAAATTTTTAGAAAAGTAATGATGATTAATAATGACCAAGTTATCATCATAAGAGTAGCTGAAAATAATATTTTTAAAAACACCATATTATAAGTAGGAACTTTTATGGATTACATATTTTCAATTAGGTATTCTATATTTAAGTGCGATTGGAAAACTTATCACACATCTTGAGGAATGCTCATTAACACAGTGAAGGCCCAGAGAAGTCCATCAATGGAAAAAAACAAAACAAAACTCACTTAACTTTGACTTATTTGGCTTTTTTCAAATGCATTTGTTCAATAATTCCCTTTTTTATAAACATTGAAGAATAATGTTTGAGTAACACTAGATTTGATGAAGTCTAACAAACTTTTTGGTTTTTAATGTTTTGATTATTACATGTGTACTTACTTATTAATGAGTTATGACTGTGAGTCAATTCACATTCAAATTGATGTGTCTACAGCAGGCTAGATTCAGAGAATAGAGTCTAGTGAATTGGTAGGTGGGTGGAGAAATTGGAGATGGTATAGAGAAAGAGAGGAAAGGAGTAATAAAATCTTGGGTTCCACCCAGGCTAATTTTGAGTTTTGGCCTGCTTACTTTTATTAAAATCACCAGATGAGTTTCCTTTTTAAGTAATGAAATTATATCATCTAGAACCAGGAATGTTAAAAAACTGTAATAGATTGGATAATTTATCAAAAACAACCAGAATAAATTCTAAAAGGAATTGGAAGTTCAGTGAATATGTATGTTATGTATATATTTTCCCTATCACTATCTATTTATCCATATGTCTATCATTTATTATCTTAAATAGTTTTTAAATTAAAAAATAGAAAAAATATTCAGTTACATGTTCTCTTTTCTGTTAATCAGCATGTACTGGATTTGATCATGTCATTTTATGGCCACTTTCTACTTAAAGCATATTTCTATGATAAGAAATAGTATATTTCCGTCATTACCCATTTACATAGCTATCTCCCTTTGTAAGGAGTAAACTCTTGGAGAAACAAAAACTTTCTTATTGATATCTTCAGGGCCTTTCAGCACAACAGATGCTAAAAAGTTTTTTTTCTTAACTTTTATTTATTTTTGAGAGACAGAGCATGAGCAGGGAAGGGGCAGAGAGAGAGGGAGATACAGAATCCAAAACAGGCTCCAGGCTCTGAGCTGTCAGCACAGGGTCCCATATAGGGCTGGAACCCACAAACCGTGAGATCATGACCTGAGCCGAATTTGGACTCTTAGCTGTCTGAGCTATCTAGGTGTCCCTAAAAAGTTTTGAGTAGAGGGAAAAAACTAATGAGTGTAACCACAGAAGAAACAAAAATTATATGAGTGTTGATAGCACATTAAGTAGAAATGGCAATAGGATGTGTCACTGATGTTAAAGAACTAAGTGGTACGAACTATAATAGAGAAGAAAAATCACGTACTATTTAGTTGTAAATTTCAGTGTGAAGTCCTATGGGTCACAGGTTTATATTTATTTATTCTTTACCTCATCTCAAGGAAAAAATGTATATTGTACAAAAATGTAATATGATAAGCAAAAACAACAACAACAACAGCTATACACACCAAAAATCAAACACACAAACACTACAACTAGTAAGTAAAAGCCTAGGAAAATTAGATTTTAGAAAATTAAAGTGAAGCCATAATCATTATCCAAATTGTATGCTAGAAGATAGTCTTTAATTACATTTATATATCCCTAATAACCAGAACAAGAAAGAAACAAGGTCAATTCCACTTCAAATTATCCATTGAAGATATACTATAGCTGATCTTAGAACTGAGATCTGAAAGGAAATTTGCAGATAGGTAAAACAAAGCCATTTCAGGATGCACCATTCATACCACTACAAGACATAAAATCAGTTTCTAGGGGTAGAGTTTTATAACATGCCATGAAATTGGGTGACAGCATCATGCCACACAAGTTTAATAAACCAGAGATACTAAAAGAATGCAGCTTAAATAATTTACACTTTTTTTAGGTCTTAATCTTGGGTAAAGAGGTTCAGAATATTAGATTATCTAGAGTGAGGTTCCTCAGCAATGGTACTCATGACATTTTAGGCACAATAGTTTCTTGTTGGGAGGGCTGCAATGTACAATGCAGAAGGTTTAGCAGTATCCCTTGCCTCTCGTCTACTAGATGGTAATAATACTCCCTACCACTCCAGCTGTAACAACCAAAAAAATTGCCAAATCACCCCCACTTGAGAAACACTAATACTGATTCACACACTGGGCTAGAAACACAGATCCCTTTAAAAACTTAAAGCTATGGATTCTTTAACCAGGAATGGGCCTGTAGGTACAATGACAAAAATGTACATGTAACTGTCAAGTCTCCGGGGCCCTCTGCTGTACTTAAGTTAAGCACCTCTCATTTAAAGGAATGAATTACATGCTTTTCAGCCAAAGTTTTATGAATGTTTATTTCTTGCAACTTATATACAATTGGGTGGTTTTAAGGGATATGTGGAGAAATTTTAAAGGATTGCTCCTAAAAATAACTGAAATTAGGTTGAAAACACTGCTTTACCAAAGTTGTCCAAAAATGATTTTTACAATCAAGATCAAAATACTTGGATTACTGCTTTTGTTCTGAAGAAAATAAGCTATAGTTTAAATATTTTAAATACTAAAGTAAGAAATTATGTTCTAACTGTGTACAGAGAAGATAACATCAGAAGTGAAATCAGACATAACAAAAATTATTTACTGAAAGCTACTGTACCTAAATGTGTTGTTTTGACATGACAAGCAAACTTGTACTGTTTTATTTGAAGGACTGTCCCATCTTTGAGATTTAAGTGTGTTGATCTGCCTCGTGGTTCTAGTGAAGAGCACAATGCCTCAAGCAATGCCATTTCAGAATATGCCATCTTCTTGCTCCAATGCTTATTTAAGATATAGTATATGATCTCATGAGCCCTAATGAGTCAGCCAAGGCAGTTGAGGAAATGTTTTCTCCAACTGTCTATGCTAAACCTATAGTTGCTAACATCTGTAACTGTCACTACATAGGGGCTATTCAACAAACGTTTCTGAGTATTTACTACATGCCAGCCATGGTTAAAACAATCAAAACCACTGCTGTCAATGAGGTTAAGTTATAGTGAGGAATAGTACTTATACATATAAATAAAAAAATAATTTCAAATATTAATAGTGCTTTAAAAGAAAGTAAAGCAAAGACATTGATATGTATTATCTCCAAATTCTTGAGGTTATAGTTTAAAACATTTAGTTAATTAATGAATAGTTTTATTATTAAAGTTTAATGCATTCTCGATAATACATTCTAAAGGGAAATATAAAAAGAAATACTGACCTAGTGTTACAATGTAGGAGAATGTTTATTATTTTTATTACTAATACTTTCCTGAGAATTTTCCTATTTAACAAAAATGTACTGCCAACATTTCCCTTGGTGGCCATTTCCTAGGGTGGCTGTAACAACACACAACAAATTATGTGGCTTATAACAACAGAAAATTATGTCAGATTCTAGAGGCAAGAAGTCCTAAGAATTCTCTCAAAGGTTCTAGACTAGGATCCTTCCATGCCTCTTAGCTTCTGATGGACGCCTGGATCCTTGGCATTCCTTAGCTTGTAGATACGTCACTTCAGCTTCCCTCATCTTTATATTACCTGCTCCCAGCATGTTACTGTGCCCAAATTCCCTCTCTTTACAAAGACATCAGTCATTGATTAGGACACACCCAAAAGTGCTATGACTTCATCTTAACTCGGTTACATCTGCAAAGACCTTGATTCCAAATCAGGTCACATTTACTGGTGCTAAAAATTAAGGCTTGAACATATTGTTCTGGGGAACACAATTTAACCCACTACATTTCTATAGATGCTTAAACATTTAGTACCCAAACCAGGCTCACTTACAGAATAAAAAAAAGTAGAATTATAACTAATCAAATTATGTATCTTTTGAACAACAAAATCCACTTATTTTGAGAATTCAAAAATATTCTAGGGATTACTGACTACAGAATTTTTTTCAAAGAAACAGTGACATTTCATTTTTGACTTCAGTTAAAATAGCATTACTATTTCATTAGATTATTAAAAATCATATTAACTTTCAAAGGCAGTTCAGAAAAATATAAAAAATGGAAAAATTCATAACCCCTGAGATAAGAATACTATTAAATATTGTATCCTACTTCCATGCATCTATTTGTATCAGCTTTTAATGTAAATATTATGACCTTTGCTTGTCATTCCAGCTCTGATAGTAGACCCCTTTTTAAAGTAGGCGTTTCTTTTTCTGGACAGCTTTAAATGACAGAGGGTTTTTCACTCTTCTCAGCAATCAACAAACACTCTCCTCTAATGTCCCCCATTGGTCTTTGTTCTGGCCTCTTAAACTACAATAATATACCTACTCCCTTGGCCATATATGAAGGCAGTCATCTCATCTACCTTGATTCTTTCCCTTCTCTAAGCTTAATTATTTCAATTATATTTCATATAATGCAACTTCAAATGCTATCTTTCTCACCTTTTTCTGGCATATGGCCCTGTTAAATTACACTCTTCAGAACTCATGTGTGTTCTCCAGGAATGGTGTGACAAACAGAATGAAAAGTGAAGTGACTACCACTCCCATTCTTTTCTCTAAAGTTTATTAATACATTTTAAGGTAAATTTGGGCTTTTAATTGTCATATAATACCACTGATCCATATTTAGGTTGGTGCCAAATAAAACTACTGGTGCTTTTCCACATGTGCTATTATTAATAGGACTTCTCCAATTATTTATTATGTGAACTAGGATCTGTAAGGATTATTAAAATCCACAGATAATTCTCCAAATACATCTTATCTGTTAATCTAAACTCTTTCCATAACTAATTCTATACAGGAGAATTGTCTTCTAGACTATTATAAAAAAAAAAAGTATAAAAACAGATTGATTTGGAATTTGATTTTTTAAATTCATAAAATGATCATAAGTAAAGATTCAGAGATAATAGAAAAACTGTAAGTGTATTGTGGATAATCTTACTGATAATAACCCAAAGCATTACATTTTAATATTTTATATTTCTAGTATTTTAAAGTTTATACACTAGCTTTCCTTTTAAAGAACTCCAGTAATATAATTCATCCTTCATTTTTGGCTAATAGAAAATTAGTGGATTCAATTTTATTTGGCTTGCTAACCACTTTGATATTTTCTTTTTATCTACTTAGATTTTATCATCATGGTTGACATACAAATCTGGTCATGTGCATTTTCATAGATACCTTTGTATCATACCTATTTACAAATTCAGTGAATGCTATTGAGTGCCTAATATACATCAGGTCTGTCTCTATCTTTTAATCTGACGTATTTCTACTTTATTTGTATATATGTATGCACATTTGTTTGACTACAGTATATAATAGTCTAGAAGACAAAGAAAATCCAAAGGATTAAGGGCTCAATTCCCTCTTATGATCTGCTTTAAGGGTCTTCTAATGAAGGTCATGGGGTCTTTTTGGTTGACTATTTAGGAAAAGGCATGGAATTCATGAACTCAGTTCTCAGTTCTGCCATTGTTTAATTTTGGATAGTAACTAATTTTCTATATTAGTGGTATAGCATCACTGGAATGATTTTCAAATTTAAGTTTAGAGGAAATAACATAAATAGAAAAGTAGTAATTAAAGGTGCTTATATGAAGCATTGAAATGTACCCACATTTTAATTTTAATTTCAAAATTTGTATGTGTAATATTATCTGAAGTAACTCAGGAAAAATTTAAAAGAAAAGAAAGAAGAAAAAGGGGAGCCTGGGTGGCTCAGTTGGTTAAGTGTCCAACTTCAGCTCAGGTCATGAACTTTCGGTTCTTGAGTTTGAGCCCCACATTGGGCTCTGTGCTGACAGCTTAGAGCCTGGAGCTTCAGATTCTGTGTTTTCCTCTCTCTCTCTGCCTCTCCACCACTCACATTGTCTGTCTGTCTGTCTCTCTCTCTCTCTCTCAAAAATAAACATTAAGGTGCACCTGGGTGGCTCAGTTGGTTGAGCGTCTGATTTTGGCTCAGGTCATGATCTCACAGTCTGTGGGTTCAAGCCTCGCCTCGGGCTCTATGCTGACAGCTCAGAGTCTAGAGCCTGCTTCGGATTCTGTGTTTCCCTCATTCTCTTCCCTTTCCCTGCTTGCTGTTTACCTCTGTCTCTCAAAATAAAGACATAAAAAAAAACTAAAAATAAATATACATTAAAAATTAAAAAAAAGAAAGAAGAAAACATTATTTTGTATCTTCTCTTTTTAACCTTGTTACACACTAGGACTGATTAGAGATAACTAATGCATGAAATTATAAAAAATAATAATTTATTTAACATCACAGTTGGGTGTCATCCTTTTGCATACTGTAGAAGCCATTGTAGTCCATCTGTCCACTTACTGATAAATTGTATTAATGGATATAAGCCATTATACATCTTATGAAGACTCTGGATTGAGAGAGTGGAAACTTTAGGAGAAATATTAAAAGTATGAGGTTGTTTTGGATACAGTGTCACAATATATGTATATATATTTGCTAAGAATTTGTATTTTATGTATATGTAAACATTTTGCGAATTGTAATACATATATGTATAGTATGTGTATAGTGTCACTATATAAATATATATATATTTGCCAAGCATTTGTATCATTATATATATTTGTTTTATATGTGTGTGTGTGTGTGTGTGTGTGTATATATATATATATATATATATATGCCAAACATTTTTATTATATCCAAAAGTGACACACACAAGGAAGGAAGACTGGAAGACTAGCATTTGTCTTACAGAGACTAACTTATAGAGAGGGTAAGAAATTAGTTAAAACAACTTAGAGTTAACACCAGTGATAATAACAAGCAGATTTCCAGAATGGAGAAGGAGGCTGGTAAAAAAAGAAAATAATTGAGTTTTCTTGTTATGGTATTTTAAAATATGAAAATTGAATACAATTTCATAATACAGGGAGAGATAAAGTGATCATAACTTATGGCCATCCAGAGTTCAGGCTTAGTGTATTTTCAAAATATGAAGATAATCTTCAAGGTCTTTTTCTTTCCCCGAACCAGTATATTCAAAAAAATAATTGGGGAATAAATTGTCCAAATAATAATTTTATTTCATTATTTGAGAGTTTTAGGTTCGTAACTACAATTTTAGGAAGAGTGTTTATTTGATCATCCAATCCCAGCCTTTTAAATTAGAAGTTCTCAATAAAGAGTGCATATTTGAATGAAGCAGGCTGGTACCGTGCAGCAGTTTGCATAGCTTATCACACACTTATCTCACATACATTACACAAAAGCTTAAGGTCAGCTCCTCTGTATTCCTAAACTAGTACCTTCTCCTTGCCTACGTAACCACGGAAACAGCCTTGGTCCCAGCCTTTAGAGATGTTGGTCAACAGCTAAACAAAAGATAAACTATAGGGATATATGGTTGCCCTAGAGACCTGTTTGCTTAGTGCTTTTTTACCCTCAACTCTTAATTCATGTTAGTGACAACAATGTTCCAAGTCACTTCAGCAAATACCAGATATTCTACCTTGTTTTACAACAGCTTTCTAACAATCAAAAGAGCAAATGTATAGCATGCTCAATTTAGCCAAATTAATAAGTGCCCTGTAATTATGAAGGGCTCTGTAATAAACATTTGTCCCTTTAGGCTACACTTCACCTAACTGATTGCTTTATTTAAAATAATTTTGAAATGGCAGATGATCCTTAGAGCTTTTCCTCCTCCCATGATTTTTGATAAGATGGATATTTCTTGCTTTTGTATTGATGGCACAGGCATTGACTGAGGCTCAGTTATCAGAAGGTCCCACCTCCTGTGACTTGAGGGAGAGAGCAAAAATGCAGGGACAGTTGGGAAAGTATTCATGGCAGCAATGAGAAGCTGTTGGTAGAGAGGTCTAGGAGTACAAGAACCAGTGACAGAAGAGAGGCTATTTGCTTCGGGTGGATTTGATCAAGCCTGTTTATCTGATGCCCATTTCCTCTGATTTATGCCCACTTCAGAAATGGGTCCCCCAGCCTTCTAACAGTTCTTTGGGTAGTTATATATAGCCCTGTACGTTTACTTTTTCTTAAATCAGCCAGAATTTTCTTCTGTCGTTTGCAACCAAGAACATGTATAACAGAACACTTTCCCTTTCAGTTTCACAAATAATACTGAGCCAATTTAAATAAAAAATTGTCGGGATCAAGAACCAAAGGATTCTTCAGCAAAACACCAACCTCTGAATTGTCTATTTTGGATGCATTCCAAAGGCAGGATGATAGCCTCTCAATGGTTGTGGGGAAAAGGCAAGAAGAGAGGGATTCATCAAGACTATCTGTTGAGATCCCCACAGAAACAAGTTTCTGTTTGATACTAGCTATTCCTGCTGTGAGAAAGCTTTTTAACTTTGATTTATAGTCTCTTTTTTTATGTGACAAGTTGTTGGCAACGCTACTTTTGCTTACTGCAAACCCACAAAGAGAAAAAGTAAACTTACATGACCTGAAGAAGAGAAAATAGGTCAAATACTATAATAAAGACTGAATCCCTTGATAGCTTTGCAACAGTTAGGCAAAGAAGCCCATGCTTTTAAACAGAGACACCTCTGTAGACCTAAACAGGATATAAGCTACTGGATCAGAACCTCTTGGAGGTAAGCTTTAGACATTAACATACATACATATATACATACATATATATTATATAAAAATATACATATAATGAATTATATAGCTCCACAGGTAATTCAGATACTTATCCTTAGTATAGAACCAAACGTTACTTTATAGAGACCAAATATTCAGGAAAAATCTGCTTAGAAAATGTCAACATTCCAACTGCTATCTATCAACTGAATAGAACTAATACTTATCATTTTTTTCACTCCTTTCAGTACTACTTCGACCTTTCATTTTTATCTGATTTTCCTTCTTTCATTTATCTGTAATCTTGCCTCTCAGTAATAGCCAGAGACTCTGCTTTTGTGATCATTTTTCTGTTCATTTTCTCCTTTATCAAAAGTGGTTTCACACAGATAACATACCCCTAACTGCCTATAACTGAAATCCACCCTGAACCAGGCTCCATTCATCACTCTTCACCTGTACTTTGAACACATTTCCACCAGAAGTAGGGATTCCCACAGAAATAACTGGTTTAAGGAGCAAAATCAAAATTTGGTAGTCTCATGAGACTTGCCAGAATACCACCTCAGTGTTTAATGCTGAAATATCCATAGATAATGCCCCCTGAATTGCCTTTTGTACTCACACAGAAGAGAAAAAAGATGGAAAATATGATGAAAACCTTATATTTTTAGAGTGATGTTAACCATTTTCCCGTTCATTGTTACAGTTAACAGTTTATGAATATTAATAAATCTGTACATTTTCCAACATTAGTGATAATGTACAGTCATTTTCTGAGCAATAGAACTTACAATTTAAATCCTCAGGTAATGAATTCATAGCTGTACAATCAGAAAAGCATGGGAAGCAAATAACTACAACTGTTTATTAAGAAATTAGTTGAATTCCAACAGTGCCATAGAAAGATTCAGTTAATATATTGCAGTTACCACATTAACCTCAACCATGACCTCATACACCCCAAAGTTGCATACTTAATTTCTGAAAAAGAATGACATTGGAGTCACTTGCAAATTCTCATAATCAATATATTTACAGAGGCAGCAGGATCTGTTCAATGAAATCCATCTGAATTGTCCTGTGAATCATTCATTGCTCTCATCTTGCTCTTATGACTAGCGTTGTCCCCTGCATTTATGGTATTGGTCCTCTCACCCTTTAGAATGCCACCATTCTATATGTACCATCTGCATATGTACCTTTTATAGGTTTCTCTGCTAACCATGACAGGTTGCATAAACTTTGGAAAAACCCTGATAAAACTTCATGTATTTCTGTAGCTTGTTGACCACTAATGTCCACCCCTCCAAAGCCCTGGGGATCCATGATGCCACTCTCTGCTATTTTAGTATGGCATTGACATGTTTAAATGGTCACTGTGAATCAGATTTTCCTTGTTGGAAAGAGCATTAGTAATGAAAGATGGCTGTTTTCACATATATTCATCAAACATTTTTTCCCCACCATGGCTAAAAGAAGTTGGATTGCTCCATGGCATTGTCCATTGTGAACACAATTAAACTATCCTTTATCCAAATATGCACATTATTTCCATATGCTAATCTCTAGGCCAGAACTTTTGGCAATAATGAAAATGTTCTTTTAACTGTCCGGTAGGGTAGTAGGGTCACAAAATGGGATTAAGCACTTAAAAAGTATCTCTTACAACTGAAACATTGAAGTCTTCATTTTACTTAATTTTCATTAATTTAAATTTCAATTTAAGAATCCACATGTGACTAGCAGCTATACTGTTGAACAGTTCATGCCTAGTTTGTGTTTTCTTTTAGGGCTTTTACCTTGTTCTTTTTATTTCTAAGATCGTGTCTGGCACATATAATAAACAGATTTCATGAGTAACCTTTACTGAATTAGTGAGTGAATTGTGTACTTTGAGATTAGCTTCCAACTTCCAGAAAAACTGAAATAATAAGCACACAGAAACTAGGACAAAGCATTGAGCTCAGAAGAGTGTTCAATAAGTAACAGCTACATGTATATTTTAGAGTAGCCTCTTGTAAAGTTTCTCCTGAATATGTTCTTTCTGCAATGCAAACAGGGAAGTCTGAACAATAGATGAACTCTGCAAACCAGACAATAGTACTTCAGCTTTGAATTTGAAAGAATTTGAGTTCATGGGCTGCTGATCCATGAAAACAAAGGCAAATTGTTTGCTACTGCTGGGCAACCTTTCAGGTCTCACCCAAGAAAACCTTTCCAAGTAGAAGAAACACAAAGAGGCAGGTGTTATATTTTTTTCACAGAAGTGACAACAGATACTATCTCATTGGAAAGACTACTGTTTCTCTAAAGAAAATTGTACAGTACTTCAGCCCCTACTCAAGAGCATTTTTCATCACATGGACACCGACATCAATTCTTGCTTTGTCTTCTGTCTTTCATGTGATAAAAATAATTGCAGAAAAGCAGATTTGTTATCTGAAGCTTTCATTTCTTTCTTTCCTTAAAGTACTAAAAACAATTGGCTCCTACTTTAGATTTCATGGGACTGAGTTTTCCTCATAAAATCTTAAATAAAAGAGATGAAAGAGCTTTGGAGAAGTTAACAGTGCTACATCAATGCAATGTATTAATAATTTAAATTATCTAAAAGTTCAGTTATTCTTTTATAAATTGTTGATATCATTGACCCTGTTATAGCTTCCATAGACTTGATCTAGAATCATTAACATTTAATAAAGGGCATAATTGCTCACAAAAATTTCCCAAAAGTTAAAGGAAACTATTTCTAAAGCCAATTAGTAGATAGGAACCCACTGACTGATTCTTAATCCAGACAAAATTGAACATATCCTGGGTTAAAATATGATTGGAACAAGAATCAGCTCCTTGCAAAGGTTCCTGACATTTGTAATTTCCTACTGTATTTGAATTAACTTGACACAGAAGCAGAAACTCAGTCCCTGAGGTAGAATTAGCCACATTGATGGCTGTGGCAGAATCTGTGGGAGCTGAAACTAGTCACTAAAAGTCTATTGATGTGTCAGTTTCTACATGATTAAACTGAGGGACCATGATGAGCAATGGCCACTGTATTAGTTTGCAAAGGCTGCCATAACCAAACTACAGACTGGGTGGCTTAAACAACAGAAATGTATTTTCTCACAGTTCTGGAGACTAGGAGAATAAGATCAAGGTGTCAGCAAGTTTGGTTACTTCTGAGGCCTTTCTCCTGGTCTTATAGATGGCTACTGTCTTGTTGCTTCTTTACATGGTCTTTCTCCTGTGCATAGACATCTCTCTTGTCTCTTTGTGTGTCCAAATTTCCTCTTAAAAGAACACCAGTCTGATTGGCTTAGGGCCTACAGTAATGGCTTCATTTTTTTTTTTACTCTGTTTTTTGCTGATCTGAACATTTATTTATTTAATTAATTAATTTATTTATTTCACAAATAGTTTATTGTCAAGTTGGTTTCCATATAACACCCAGTGCTCATCCCCACAAGTGCCCTCCTCCATGCCCATCTCCTCCCTCCCCTCCCACACCCATCAGTCCTCAGTTTGTTCTCAGCATTCAAGAGTCATGGTCTGCCTCTCTCCCTCTTCCCCACTATTTCCCCCCTTCTTCTCCCCCTTGTTCCTCAGTTAAGTTCCTCCTAATCCTCCTATACTGCAAACATATGATATTTGTCCTTCTCTGCCTGACTTATTTCGCTCAGCATAACACCCTCAAGGTTCATCCATGTTGCTACACATGGCCAGATTTCATTCTTTCTCATTGCCATGTAGTATTCCATAGTATAGATAAACCACATCTTCTTGATCCATTCGTCTGTTGACGGACACTTAGGCTCTTTCCATGTTTTGGCTATTGTGGAGAGTGCTGCTATGAACATTGGGGTACATGTGCTCCTATGCATCAGCACTCCTGTATCCCTTGGGTAAATTCCTAGCAGTGCTATTGTTGGGTCATAGGGGAGTTCTATTTTTAAATTTTTGAGGAACCTCCACACTGTTTTCCAGAGGGGCTGCACCAGTTTACATTCCCACCAATAGTGTAGTAGGGTGCCCATTTCTCCACATCCTCGCCAGCATCTAGAGTCTTCTGATTTGCTGATTTTAGCCACTTTGACTGAGGTGAGGTGGTATCTCAGTGTGGTTTTGATTTGTATTTCCCTGATGAGGAGGGATGCTGAGCATCGTTTCCTGTGTCTGTTGGCCATTCTCCAAATAATAATGGCTTCATTTTAATGCAATCACTTATTGAAAAGTGTTATTTTAAAATACAGTCATATTCTGAGGTTCTAGCGCTAGAACATATGAATGGGGGGAGCACAATTCAGCTCATAAAAGCCCATCTTAGTTTATCCTATGATGTTAATGAGACTAGATTCTGATTAGTTTCTCTGACCCACCTCGGCTTGCACTGTCTCTTGTTCTCAAAAATAAATAAATAAACTTTAGGGGCGCCTGGGTAGCTTAGTCGGTTAAGCGTCCGACTTTCTCTTGGGTCATTCATGATCTCGCGGTTCGTGGGTTCAAGCCCCGTGTTGGGCTCTGTGCTGACTGCCAGCTCAGACCCTGGAGCCTGTTTCAGTCTGTGACTCCCTCTCTCTCTCTGACCGTCCCCTACTCACACTGTCTCTCTCCCTCTCTCTCTTAGAAATAAATAAAACATTAAAAAAAAAACAAAAAACAAAAATAAATAAATAAACTTTAAAAAATAAGTATAAGGAACTTTAAAACTGCAAACCCAAACTCATAAATAACCAAAAACGTCTGTAAGGCCAAAATGTTTATGCATAGTGACTATATCTTAACACACACCTGTGAAGTAGCCCAAGAAATTGTCCTTAACAAGTCTCTATATATTCTTTACAAACAGTGCTGGATTTTTAAATTTCATTAATTCTTTCTTATAACTTTCATACCCCTGGAAGTGTTCTGCTTTTTTTACCCCCTCCCTCTCTTAAGTTAGTGAAGTGTGACTGAGATGAATAAAGATCTGTTAAGGAAAAGTCAGTAGAAGAGTTTACATTTTTCAATCCATATTCAAGTATGATTTTTCACAGCAAAAGTATGTGCTCCCAAAAGCTGATAACATATTTTATCTTTAAAATTATTAGATCAAACATTTAGAGAATGAAAGTTGATAGTTTCTACATGTTGTACAATATTATCTAAAATGAACATAAATTGCATGAACCTTCAAGTTTTCATCCATTATACAATGACCTTCGGAAATTACTTCTGCAGCAATAAAACTAAACATTCAAGGATGATGCATGTGCAGTGCATTAAGTTAGGAGTGTTTACATGGCATGCGCTACAGAAGATAAATTGACAAATTTCCCAAAGTACCACACCATACCTACTTGTCCCATTTCACCTGAGTGCAAAGCAATAAAATATCTGTTTTAGAGGAAACTTTAAGTGCTATATCTTATAATTTTTTTGTGTGTGCCCTGAGGTAAAAGAAGAAGGTTATGATAGCAGTTGACAGAATCTTTGGGTCAAAAGAGAGCCTGGTAGTAAATAACCCCAAATCCTGCTGTGGCCTGTTTAAGACTTTTCAGTTTCCAAGTCCTCTGACTGGTCTTGGTGTGATTCCAATCACCAGAACCCAGAAGGAAGAGGCAGTAGCTTTACACTTTACACTTTAAAAAGTTCTATGAGGCACATCTCTGGGAGTTAAATCTTTAACAGATAGGACAATCTGTTATCTTACATAGATATTTTTCATATGTTGTTTATTCTGCACCTCAAAATTTGCTTTACCTCTTTGCATTTACTCCTTCTTAGAGAAAAAGGTGCTCATCCTGTTTGCCAAGGTGGACTTCTCCCCTGAGGCCCCAGAATACACTTTCCATTGTTTCTTCCAGGTCCCTACTACATTCACTATCTGATCTCTTTCTTGGAGTTTTAGTTTTTCTGTCTTGTGAATACAAATCCTCAGCCTATACAAATTTTAGGGCTACTTTCTACTTAAATCAAACCAAAACACAACAAAAAATGATTCAATAACATCATCCCTAGACTCTGTCATTCCCACAAGTGATGTCTGTTCTCTTTATTTTGCCCTGAAACAAACCATAGTGCTTTATTTTCCTTTTTTCCTCCTTTTTTTCTTTTACAAATCATAGTGTTTTAAAACAACAATTTATTACCAATCATGGTTTTGCTGGTTGATTGAGTTTTACTGGGCAATGTTCATTAGGGTCTCTTATGCAGTTTTAGTCAGTGAGAGTTGGGGCTGGAGTCATGAGAAGCCTTCACACACATTTCTGGTCCAGAATCTCTTCACACATTCTTCTCCTGGCTATCTAGGGTTTCCTTCACTTCCTTTCCTGCAGCAGGTCTTGTAAAAATCCTAAACTTTGGTTGCTGTCACATCCTTTCACTGTATCATCCACATACAAGTAGCTGATAGTTACTGAGAGTTTCTAATTAGTTATGCACTATGGCAAGTACTTTTTGAAATGATCTCAAGTAAAATCTATAAATTAGATACAGTTCCTATTTATAATCTCTTTTTCAAACATGAACAATTGGGGTGCCTGGATGGCTCAGTTGGTTTAATGTCCAACTTTGCTCAGGTCATGATCTCACGGTTTGTGGGTTTGAGCCTCGTTGTCTGGTTCTGTGCTCACAGCATGGAGCCTGGAATTCGTTTTAGATTCTGTGTCTCCATCTTCTCTGCCCCTCCCCAGCTCACACTCTGTCTCTTTCTCAAAAATAAATAAACATTAAAAGAAATTTAGATATGAACAATCAGAACCTTAGAGATTTTGAGTTTCTTGTCCATGGTTGCATAAATAGCTATTTAGTAGACTGGCTAAGGAATTTAAGGCCACTCTATACTCTCCCATTTATTCTTTAATTCCTTACAGTGCACTTTTGTTTTACCTAAATTTCCTCTCTTCAGTATCACCATTGCTTTGCTGTTTATCTAGAACAAATGGTTATTAGCCCTTCTTTGATCACCTGTGAGCTTTTGATTATGGTGACTATTCTGTCTTCTTGGAATACTTACCTCTTGGTCTCAATACCATTTGATTTGGGATCTTCTTTTATATCTGTAATGATTCATTTTTCTTAATCTTATTAAAGTTCACAGTTCCATTAGCCATTTCTCTACTCATTTGACTCCTAACATTTTATATTTAGCATTCACCTTTCTTCTAAACTCAAATTTCATGTTTCAAACTCTCCACTAGTTATTTCTATCCAAATGCTCTGCCATTATTTAAACTCAACATGTACCTAAATTATTCTTTTTATTCTCAAGCTTGCTATTGACCTTTTCCCCATATGACTTATTTTTGATGAAGGTCTCTATCACCCTCTAAGTCACTAGCTCAAAATGTTGGTGGAGTGAATACTTATTATTTTTCTTCTTTTGGGAAACCCATCTTCCCTGTCTCTCAGTCCAAAGGATTCAAAAGGGGTTGATCCAAACCCCAGCTCCTGTGGTGGGCATATGACTTAAACTGAGCCATTGAGAATCATACTCTGCTATCTGACTGCAACATATATAAAGATAGTCCCTTTTGATGAAGGCTTTCTAGCTTCTCGGATAATGTGATTCTAGAGGCCAGAATTCATGTTCACCACCACAAATTTGGAACCTGCCAAATATGGAATCTGGCCTGAAGATGAAGCCAATATGAGAAAGTAGATCTGAGAAACTGTTAAGCACAGAATTTCTTGATTCAAATATATAAACCAATAAATTCTCATTTTTGTTTAAACAAGTTTGAGTTGCTTACTGTCACTTGTAATCTACAGACTCTTGACTGATGCCACTGCCATTATATTTGACTCTTGCTCTATTATGCAATTCCTGTTAATGCTATCCCTATAAAATTCTATTCTGTGTTTTTATCACAGCTACCACTCTAACTCAAACCTTCATCATCTGTCATCTAGAGTAAATAATAGTCACCCACTTGGTGTAGAACTCCACTGTTTCAACTAATCTTATTCATTGCTGCCAGGATGATCTTTTTAAATTACAGTTTTGATTCTGTCAAACTTCTTAGCTTGTTATTCAAGGCCATTCACAGTCTATCTGTAGAGACTTCTCTCTTAATACCCTGTATCACATAACAGAATGCAGTGCTTAAGAGCAGAGTATGGAACCAGATACCCATGTTTAAATCCTGGATCTGCCATCTCTTAACTATATAAATTGATCGAGTTTCTTAACTTCTTAACTTCTTTATACATCAATTTCTCCATCTATACAATGGTGATAATAGTGTCTACCTTATAGTGTTTTGAAAACTAAATATTAATGAAGCATTTGAAACATAATAATTATTAATTCAAAAAAGTAAAATGTGCAAATGCTCAAAGAGAGGGATTTTATGCTTTTTTTCTTTTTTCTTTTTTCTCTTCTTTTTCTTCTTCTTCTTCTTCTTCTTTTTTTTTTTTTTTTGTATACCTTGTGGCTAACACATTCTGATTCATATGAGGAACCAATTAAAAGTTTACTGAATGAAAGGCGCCAAAGTGGCTCAATAGGTTAATTGTCTTGACTTCAGCTTAGGTCTAGATCTTGCCCTGTGTCAGGTTCTGTGCTGACACCTCAGAGCCTGGAGCTTGCTTCAGATTCTGTCTCCCTCTCCCAACGCCCCTTCCCCAATCCTGCTCTGTCTTTCTCTCTCTCTCAAGAATAAATAAACATGAAAAACATTTTTAAAAAGTTTACTGAATGAATGAATGAATGGAAGGAATGAAAGCAGTCTCTGCTCTCTTCAAACAATGTTTTCTGTTCTTCAAGAAGGTCCAACTCCATGTTTATATTCTGTGCCTTGGTGTCCATTGTCGACTTAGAAAATTCTTTCTCTCCGGAGTATACATATATCTGTATGTATGTATATATATATACAGAATACTATCTATTCTTCCATACCTTATTCAAATGCTGTCTTCTTGAGTAATTGATCTAAATTCCTCTTGCCAGATATAAATGCAACTCCTCCTTTAAAAAAAATTTTGATTTATCTAGGCTTCTCTAATGGTACATATTTTTTCTCTGCTTTGAATTAGAGTTATTTATGTATGTGCATTACCTTCTTTCTAAAGAATGATGATTATAGGAAATGGAAGAAGGATTATTTTTGTAGTGTCCCATAATACCTACCACAGGGTCTTGCATGTTGTTGAATTCAATATTTATTTTTGTGTTACTATATATGACTATAATGTATATGTATACAAGTGACTAATTGCTAGTAGGAATAAACAGGAATATGTCAATATTGAACCTTTAATTGAACTGAGAAAGAAATGTTACACTTTACTTAAACAAACAGGCTAAAGACTTTAGATTTAACTAAACCAGATCAGAACCCACACATAATAGAAGCTGAAAATTTAGCTTTATCTGCGTGCTTGTACTGAAGAAAATAATAGCCTGAATAAATACTGAAGAAAAGACATAGCCAACTTACCATGAGTATAAGAAAATCAAATCAAGCATCATGATTTGAAGAAATGACTAACGTCATAATCAAAATGTACCTGATATATGAGTGGCAGTTTGGACAGTAAATGATGAAATGAGTAAAGTTAAATAATTACTGGGCTCTGCCTAATCATCTGGAAACAGCCCAACAAGAATCCTCTTAGAATGCACACTTAAGTCTCCTATCTCAGGATCTCAATCATGCACTTGTATAAATATACAAATCTGAGCCTGTAATCCTAACTCTCAAGTTAGATGAAAAAAAAAAAAAAAAGCAGGTAGATTTAAAGAAGAAATAAAGTGAATTTAACTCATAGAAACAGAGAGTAGAATGGTGATTGTCAGGGGTTGAGGTGTGAGGTAAAAAGGGAGATAATGATAAAAGGGTACAAACTTTTAGTTATAAATTGAATAAGAGATGAGGAACTAATATTTTAATTGGTGACTATATGTCTGTATGACAGACTATATGTCTGTATAACTGAAATTTGCTAAAAAAGAGAAAAAAGGTATGTGAGGTGATGTATGTGTTAATTATCTCAATGGTGGGAATATTTTCACAATGTATATGTGTCTCATTGTGCACTTTAAATGTCTTTCAATTTACTTGTCAATTAGACCTCAATAAAGCTGGAAAAAAGTTACAAATGGAAATAAGAACAGAGTTTAGAAACAAATTTAAATCCATAGATTTAGCATTTTGCACTCGATTTTGGGAGAAGAGTAGTGAACAGACCGTAATGATTATATTTTTATTTGCTTAATTTTTAGGATGATTAAAGCATTAAGAGACTCTTATGGTAGAATTGTTAAGGAATTTCATTTTTTAAGTTTGTAATTAAAATTTAAATGTTTGGTGAAATCTCATTAGCTACATGCACATTTTACTAGTTGTAGTAGTAGCATATTAATAATTAGAACATGTTAAAATAAATTGGAAATTAGGCAAAGTATAAACATTACTAAATATTCCTGTCTTTGTACTAAGGCCTTTTGAATATTAATAAATCTATCACAAACTGAAGTATGAATTGTTCACTAATGAATCACAGCTAAAATACATAATGCTAAGCTGAATTAACCCTATAGTGAAATATGAAAAAATATAACTATTCCGAGTAGTCCCTCTATTTGAAAGAGTTTATTGGAAATTAGCAACAAGGGACCTAAAATTCCTAGGGGATGAATTTAAGTTGTATAATCACTGAAAAGAAAGTTGGTAAGTAAATGGAATATTAATAAACCCATAGAAAGCCTCTAAGATATACTTTGCTACGACTGCATTAGTTTGCTAGGGTTGCCAAACTAATGACTTTTTTTTAAACTTAATTACTTCTTTAAAGATCAAATCTCCACATACAGTCACATTCTGAGGTACTGTGGGTGAGAACTTTAACATACGAATTTTGTAGGAGGAACCAATTCAGTCCATAAAAAAATGACTCAAAGATTTTATTTTACTGGTGGAAAACTGTTTTTAAAATAATGCTCTGAAAATATAAACTATTGGGAAAGACGATTTCTTACAATATTGTAAAAGAAATGGAAAAGAATTGAGCCCAGAAACAAAGGGTCAATAATTTATGACAAAGGAGGCAGGAATATATAATTGGGAAAAGACAGTCTGTTCTACATAAATGGTGTTGGGAAAACCAACAGCTACGTACTAAAGAATGAAATTGAACTACTGTCTTATACCATACACAAAGATGAATTCAAAATAAAATAAAGACCTAAATGTAAGACCTGAAACCATAAAACCCTAAAAGAAAATATAGGCAGTAATCTCTTGAACATTAGCCTTAGCAATACTTTTCTGGCTATGTCTCCCCAGGAAAGAGATACAAAAGCAAAAATTAAAACAAAACAAAACAAAACTTAAAAAGCAGACTGCATCAAAGTAAAACGCTTTTGCACAGTGAAGGAAACCACCAACAAAATGAAGAGGCAACCTCCGAAATGAGAGATTTATTTGCATTTGCAATATATTTTGCAATGGATATATTTGCAAAGGATATATCCAATAAGGGGTTAATATCTAAAATATATAAAGATCTTAGACAACTCAACATAAAAAGAAAACAAAAAATCTGATTAAAAGTGAATACACATTTTTCCAAAGAATGCATACAGATGGCCAACAGACACATGAAAAGATACTCAACATCACTAATCGGTAGGGAAATTCAAATCAAAACCACAATAAGATATCCTCTCATACCAGTCAGAATATCTAGTATCAGAAAACAAAACAAAACCAAAAAGCAATAAATAACAAGTGTTGATGAGAGTGTGGAGAAAAAGGAACCCCTCTGCACTGTTAGTGGGAATGTAAACTGGTGAAGCCACTCTAGAAAGCAGTATAGACCTTTCTTGAAAAAACTAAAAATAGAGGTAACATATACTCAGAGTTCCACTTTTGGTTATTTACCAGAAGAAAACAAAAGCACTAATTATAAAAGATATATGCACAGCTATGTTTACTGCAGAATTATTTGCAAGAGCCAAGATATAGAAGAAACGTAGGTGTCCATCCATAGATGGGTGGATAAGGATATGGCCTATACACACAATGGAATGTTAACCATAAAAAAGCTTGCTCTCTTATTACCTGTGATGACACAGATGGATCTAGAAGGTATCATATTAAGTGAAATAAGTCAGAGGAAAAACAAATACCATACTATTCACTTATATATAAAATCTTAGAACTAAAACAATAACAGATAAAGAATAAAAACAAAAGAGAAAAAGACTCATAAATATGGAGAACAAACTAGTGGTTGCCAGAGTGGAAGTGGAAGGATGGGAAAAAGGGGTGTGAAAGATTAAGAGCACACACTCCAGTTTTAAAAACCAATAAGGGTAAAAAATAAAAAAAGAACAAGGCATGAGAATGAAATGTACAGCATAGGAAACATAGTCAATAATATTGTAACAACTTTGTATGGGGACCGATGAAAACAACACATCATGGTCACATTTCATAATATCAATTAATGTCATAATTGTCAAACCGTTATGTTGTACACCTGAAACTAATATTATATATTAATTATACTTCAATAAAAAAGATTGAATTAAATTTAAAAAGAAAGCCCAACACTTAAGTGTATCTGTTCACCACAGTCATGTAAAGGTGGGAAAGTAAAATGATATATAAATACCCAAATAAGATAAAGGCTGAACTTCATATACACACTGTACTATAAGTACACTCCAAGATTGTTCCATATATCACCCAGTAAAACAGAATTATTAGTAAAATAATAATCTGCACCAGTCATGGGCAAATTGTAAATATAAAAATGTACTTTCAATAATCTTTTACTTTCTATTTATAAAGACTTCTTAAGCAAGAGACTAAGACTATCATATTTGATCATCTGTTTTCCTACCAAAACTTTCTCAGGGAGCCTAGGTGGCATCTGACTTTGGCTCTGGTCATGATCTCATAGTTCCTGAGCTCAAGTCCTGCTTCTGGGGGAGCTCCAGCACTGCTCCAGGCTATGCACTCCCTCTCCCACTCTCTCTCTGTACCTCCTGGGATTCTTTCTCTCCCTCTTTCTCTGCCCTTTGCTCACTCATGCACACACACACACTCTCTCTCTCTCTCTCTATCTCTCAAACAAACAAACAAACAAACAAACAAACAAACTTTCTCATTTAAAATCATATATCACTTTTAGGGATACAAACTGGCAACTTATCTCTGGAAGGACTTGGTCATATGTATAAAAATTAGTTTTGATTTGATTGACTGATTTTCTTATTATTGTGGTAAAGTTCACATAACATAAAATACACACTTGAACTATTTTAAAATTATATTTCTGTAGCATTCACACATTTACAATGTTGCACTACTTAGTTCCAGAACATTTTCATCACCTCTAGGATTTTTTTAAATGTAAAAACTTCCTTGTTATACCATACACCTATAGAGAGAGAAAGCAAAATAGCAGGGTTTCTTAGAGTCCTTATATGTGAGATTCATAAGAGAGGCACCAAAAATGTCTTAACATGAAAAGATAAAATGGATAAAGAACAGTATTGTGTTACTATTTCACTATACTTCAATACAGAAGTAGAGCTCATGTCAGTGACTGAGAATCATTTAAGAAATAGAACACAAGCTTTTGTAAGGGAATTAGTGAAAGCCCCTATAAACAGAATATGGTTAAGTTCATAAGTAAGAGTTTCATCATTGGTATTCTCAAATTCAACAGTGAAAAGTGAAGAGAAATTAAAATTTCTGAGGCCTGCTATGTTCTAATTATTTGTGACAGGTTTCCCTGATACCTTGCCTAGTCAAATCTGCATAATAAACATGTAATATACATATTATAAAAAGACTTTTATAGATGAAGAAATAGACTTTCATGACACTTAGTGATTTGTCAAAGGTGCTAGTCAATAATGATGGAGCTGGAAGTCAAACTTAAGTCTCTCATTACAAGTCCAAGATTCTTTTCACTCCACCACACATGAAATAAAGTACTGATCTGAGACTAAGTTTATTTTCAGATGAAAAAGGCATACATCCATACTACATCCTATTCCAAAGCCATGAGGAGGAGTTGATATAGACTGGATCTAGGCAATTTTCCAAGACAAATATTGTAAAAGTAAAACCCATTAAATCACATTAAACATTCTTCTTCCACTTTATCAAGTATTCTGTTAGGAGTGATGCTTGCCTTTCTTTTCTATGATGTTCATGGCATAGGGGAAAACCTTTTGAAAACTTATATTTATATATTGATACCTTTGTTTCTTTATTATTATTATTTTTTTAAGTAGGCTTCACATCCAGTGTGGAGCCCAGCACAGAGCTTGAGCTCACAACTCTGAGATCAAGAGTCAGAAGCTTAAAGAATTGAGTTATCTAGATACCCCAGTATCTTTATTCCTAAGAGATATGCTTCTTATAACTATTCCTAAGAAATGTTTCTTATAACTATATCTCAGTCTTTTTTCCTTTATGACAGTGTATATTTAGTACCTTCACTTAACATGACACTAAAAGTTATTTTTAAGATTCTTAATATGTTTTCGGGGGCCTGGGTGGCTTAGTCGGTTAAGCGTCCGACTTTCGCTTAGGTCATGATCTCGCGGTTCGTGGGTTCGAGCCCCGCGTCGGGCTCTGTGCTGACTGCCAGCTCGGAGCCTGGAGCCTGTTTCAGAGTCTGTGACTCCCTCTCTCTCTGACCCTCCCCTGCTCATGCGGTCTCTCTCTCTCCTAGAAATAAATAAAAACAAAAACAAAAACAAAACAAACAAAAAAAAGATTCTTAATATGTTTTCACATACAATATAGTAAAGTTCTATAGTTGTTGTGACATAAATTCAAGTAGATTTTTAGAATTACTATTATTTTTTAAATTTTTAATGTTTTATTTATTTATGAGAGAGAGACACACAGCGTGAGCAGGGCAGGGTCAGAGAGAGAGGGAGATACAGAATCTGAAACAGGCTCCAGGCTCTGAGCTGGCTGTCAGCACAGAGCCAGACGCGGGGCTTGAACCCACAAACCGTGATATCATGACCTGAGCCGAAGTCGGATGCTTAACCTACGGAGCCACCCAGGTGCCCTGAATTTTAGAATTATTTTAACTTACCTCTATAGAGTGCAAAAATATATTAGACAAACTGATTAACAGTTCATCCAGACAAATCTATTAGTAGTTAATTGAGAATGAATTAGGAAAGTATTCTCTAACTCTGGTATTTCTTAGAGAATAACCCCCAATAATTCTAAGGAGATGTAAAAATACATTTAAATTAACCTGAGACATATTTTTCTCTACATATAATCAATTAAGATATACTACATTACTGAAGATTATATGTTAGAAGATTACATTTTAAAGGGTGCTCCAAATATCAACCTGTCATATATAGCAAAATCACATATACAAGTGACAGGCTAGGATAGTTTAGGTAGAAAGTCATGCTTCTCAAACAATGAAATAGATGCACTTATAAAATGCAGATAAGGTCTCATTTCATGAAAAGACAAATTTCTAGTTTGAAGTAGGATAGAGTAAAAGAGGTTACCAAGAAAAGTGAAGAAGGCAAGATACTATATTTCCTAACTACTATGTTATTGAAAAGTCCTAAATCTTATTTCCAGTGGGATAAGGAAGCTCTGATGTTCAGATTCCTGATTTCAGAACTAAAATTTTGACACTAGGGACATGCTAAATTAGTCATTAAAAATGGACGTTGAAATTATGTATATTCATTTATCTCAGAGAAGAAATATAATTTTTAAAATGAAGGTTTGAAGGTGATACTTTCAGTATACATTCTCTTCTATTCCAATTAAGAGCAAGTAGAAAAAATTATCAGTTCACTATAAGATCCACAGAATATTCAAACAAGTCAAAGAGAATTGAATGTAAAGCATCCTAAGTTTCTCAGATCACAGCTTTACTTTGTTTTACCTAAAAAAATCAAGTCCTGAAGTTGTGGATAAACCTCAAAATTATAAAGTAAACAAGAAAGAAAGTAAATGAAAAAAAATGGAAGCTAGCAATCTTGCATTTATTAATATTTGAAAGCCAATCCATCAATTTTGCTGTATTTTATAGAATTCATATATAGCTGTTTTCACATATATCATAATGTTCCAGGGAACACATTTTATTTCCTCAAAGCACAACTCTCATGAAATTTAGATGTGAAGAAAAAGTGGGTTAATTTTCTTTCTTTTTCTTTTTCTAATAGCATCTAATTTCAAACACAGACTAACTTGATATAAATGATAAAATATTTATGTAAAAAAACAAGTGAACGTTTTAGCTCCTTGATATCCATAATGTAGATGTTCTTCTGATGATCTAAAATAATGTTATAGTATATACTACTGGAGAATATACTTAAGAGTTGCTAATCATTAGTGACTAGAAATAGAAGAGTTTATGAACATTATTTAGACTAAGAGAAAAATAAGAAAACAGGGATAGTTCTACTAGAGGTTATGTTTATGAGCTACTATTTTAAATCAGAAATGTTCTTAAAAACCACTCAGCCTAGTTTCTCATTTTAAAGGTGATGACATTGAATGTCTAAAAAATTACACTTAGATATATGTAGCCAGTTATAGCAATAATCAGAAATTGATTTCAAATTACTGAATACCCATTCTATCTTCTCCCTTCTAGAATAAAGAATTCCAGAAATCAGAGATCCTTTTTAGGATTCTGACATAAAGTCAGGGAAACAAAGTCATGGTAAAACTGTTTTTCTTTAATCTCCACTCTATCATGCTTTTAGCCAGTGTTTGTCACTATAATTCTAGCAGACTTGAAATAGAAAGGAGTATATAAATTTTCGTGTTCTTAATACTTCCAAGTCCCTAGCATCTAGCAAATGATTTGTACATGATATGTCAAAAATTTAAAAAGAATTAAATAATGATGTTTGTAAGAGATGTAAATTGTGGAGACTAAAACAGATTGCCAGCTTATGATAAAATTTTCTATTCAAGCAGCAATCTCAAATAAATGCAAGAAAGGTCAATTGTTTGAAAAGTATGTCCCTTCTACCACTTTATAAATATCATATGCACACTAATATCATGTGCACACATTAATTGAATGCTTTCTGTGTGAGAGGCACTAAATGTGGCTTATACTCAGACTGTCTGATTCTAGGATCTATGGTTGTAATGCTTATTTATATTACAAATGCATTTTAAAATATAAGATTATACTTTTTAGTTAAAATAGTATATTGAGCACCATCTTTATAATATAACAAATAGCTATTTCCACAAAATCCATTTAAAGGGAAAAAAGAAAACACTGCTAGACTTGGGAATTTAGAATAAACATTTAAATAAACTATCCATTAGCAGTCATTTTCTCTAACCATATAATTTAATGGCCATTGTCTATCCTGAAACTATTTCACAACCGTCTATAATTTGTAAACAAATAAACAAGCCTCCAAAGATGATATGAAATGGAATTTTATACAAATGTCTGACAATCAATATGAGTGAAGAAAAGATTGTGAAAGATTTTTAACCCTTAATAAGCATCAAACTATTAGAAATTTTGTAGAAAGTAAATTCTGCAAATGCACAAAATTCCTAAGGATAAAAATTATATTAGGAAGAGTTTCAGTCATCTGTCTGCCAGATATTTATTGTGTGCCTGCTTTGTGCTAAGAAGTATTCAATATATTAATTATGAATAGGATTCTGAAAACAAACCATCTGGCTTGCCCCCTATTTATATGGGCTATGTGATCTTGAGCTGATTACTTAAATTTTCAGCTTTAAATTTCTCATCTATAAAACAAAGTTATAATAATATTTTCCTTAAGGAGTTGAGGGGAGGATTGATTTACGTAAATCATAAAAAGTACTCAGCTGTGTATTTAGCACATGCTAAGTGTTCAGTAAGTATTGTTAGATATCCACCTAAAGACTTTGTGGAGTGGGAAATTCAGAGATGAAATTGGTATGTATCCAATTTGAAAGTAAATTAAGTTAATTTTAAAATGAAGATAATAACTTCATGTACATGATGATGTAGAAAAATATATGGAAAAGAAAATATCAAAAATAGAAAAGATATGTTTGTTGTGACTTTTTGATATAAGAAAATGATATAAATTAAAAAGTATAATAAATCACAAGTATTTATGTACTTCAAATGTATTTATTAAGTATTATAAGTATTATAACTTATAATACAGGTCTTAAAGTTTCCAGAACCTTAATCAGCTGTAAATTCAAAAGACTAATCTGTAGACTCAGACAAAGCATGGTTTCTGGTGTGATCTAGTTTCCTGTCATTTATTTATTTTGGCATTTAAGCTTGGTTTTATTTTATCTATTATTTATTTGCACCATCTCGTATTAATGACTATGACATAAACTTCTAAGGGTGGAAATTGGTGTCAAATATGTTTTGTCCCATTACAACAGATGTCACTTAAATAAAGGGAGGAATGAATTAGGTTAAATCACTTATAGAGAGAAGTTGATGAGTCATAAGTTAAACATATAATTGGGAGATGTAATATCTATTACATCCAATATCATATAATATCAATAACTACATCAATTATAATATCAATTACATGTAATATCAATTCAATACCCCGAATGACAAATTAGGGTGACTAAAAGTAACTAACATAAAGCCGTTTTCTGCAAAAATATGGCAGGCTAACACATTTCTGTCTCTTATCTCTCCCTGAGACACAACTAAAATGAATAAGAATGAAAACTATTAAGGATTTTAAAAGACACAGAGAAAACAGAAAGGAGACTCTGACAGAAGATGTAATAAGTAGGAAAATGAGTAGTCAATAATATAACTGGGGAAACAAAATGACACAAAGTGGGTTTTGAGAGGATACATGCAAAGAGACTCAACTAACCAAACAGAAAACAGAAAAACACTCAGGAGGAGAATTCTGGTGCAGCACAAGCTGAGACTTGAGGCCCGCTTTGGAAAATGGGAATATGCTGAAAGTCTGTACATGGAAAGTCTCTGCTCATGCTACTGTTAGTCTCCTTTCATACTGAAAATGTCAACATTTAGGCTCCATCTTTCAGTCAGAAGGCTAGATGTTCTCTAGTGGAATGGAGCACATGTAATGGCTTGGCACTCATAGATACCAGGCACAGTACAGGATGGGGTGAGTTTCTGTCTTAAGTTCTAATGATAAAAATTTCCAGACATATGAGGAAAAATTGATTCATAATAAAGAAAGATTGACATAAACAGAGAAAAAAGGGAACTGCAGAAAACATCAGTACTGTATGGATCAGAAGACATTATCAAAGAAGCTAAACAATATCTTTAGACAAATCAAAGAATAACAACTAAAAAGATACTATCTCTGATTTAAAAGAGTGAAGAGAGACACAGAGAGAGAAACAGAGGAGACTACACTATGAAAATAAAAAATCAGAAGAAATTGACATAAAAAATTTCAAAAGAAATTCTTAAAGATAAAGAGAGGTTATCTCCCAGAAATTAGATTTTTAAAATAAATGACATAGAGATGGTAAATATGAACAAAATAGAATGACAATGAGAGAAACATCCCAGGTCTCTCAGAGGCAACCAGGAAGGGTTTCAGATAAAAAGATTAAAAGAAATAGAAAAAAAAGAAATAGAAAAAAACATAAAAATTTACACACAAATTCATCAGAAATGAAGGACATGCCTAAAAGGGCATAGCAGTTGTCTCATCCAGTATGTGCAGAAGTCATCCTCATGAAGCAATACTTAATTTAAGATCAGGGATGGGGCACCTGGGTAGCTTCATCATTTAAGTGTCTGACTCTTGATTTCAGCTCATGATCCCAGGGTTTGGGATCAAGCCCCACATCAGGCTCCATGCTCAGCATAGTGCTTAAGATTCATTCTCTCTCCCTCTACCCCTCCTCCCCATTCACTCTTTCAAACAAAACAAACAAAAATCCACCAGCGCAAACATGCTACAAGATATCAAAAGCAAATAATCACATTTAATATAAAAACAATCAAAATGACCCTGTATTCTAAGCAGCATCACTAAAATCCAAAGGATAATGAAAAACGTCTTCAAAATTTTGACTGAATATAATTTTCAGGCTAAATTGTGTACAAAATCTATTAATTACAGGTAAGAGAAAAAAATGTTTAGACATTCGAGAATTCATTAAATTTATCATATAAACCTCATTTCTTTCTAAGCTACTCTTAGGCGGGTTCCAGCAAGATACAGAAATAAACTAAGATTTAAAAAGATATGATATTGTTTGTACAGAGGATCTATTACAGAAGAACAGCAAGAAAAAATCTCAAGATGAGACTGTGCAGCAGGCTCAGTCAGCAATTGTTCCAGATTGAAGTAGGATGACAGAAGACTTCAGGAGATAAAATACTGCAAATCTTGACAAAATAAAGACTTATTTGGAAAAATAAGCTGTACATTTCCGGCAATAATATTTGTGGCACATGAAAAGCCTCCTGCCATGGAAAAGGCAGACCAACAGAAAGGAATCTATTACACTTAATGACCTCAAAACTTCTGAGGTGAGAAGAAATCATAGATGTATGTATGAAGGTCTGTGATAACCTGACAAGAACCAGTAGATGATAGATCCGTGGTACTTAAGGAGGGATTCTAGTCATTAAAGATTGTCATGTGGGTATGATTGAATGGGGTTAAGTCCCACCTCCCTGCTCTCAGTAATATCAATTCAGAACATCCTTCCTATGTGTTTTTTCTATGGTGAAAAAGTATTCTTGGAGTTGGAATATACTAAATCTATACTGTATTCTGAGTCAATGCTGGTACCTAGAAATAAAGAAACTGACCTTCCATTCACCTCTGGCCTGTAAGTGATCACAGAGCTGTTGGAATTCAGTCCCACTAGGAAGTAGAGTCACAGAAGGAGTTTATAATTTCCTTGATCTTCTAAAGCTACCAGCTTATTTTAAAAGCTTACAATGTATTAAATGCCTAAAAATGAAAAGGCAAAGTTAGTCTACCATTCTAATGCTAGAAATCAGCTGATAGATGCAGAAAGACATATACATAAGGATGTTTATTGCCAAAAGTAATAGAATTAATATGGTTTAAATACTCTAAAATATGTATATGTTACTAATTACAGAATATAAATTAATAACATGGGGAAATATTTACTATGTTAAATTAAAAAATCAGGTTATTAAGCACTGTATAGTATGTAAAGACTTATGAAAAATAATATATAAAAATACATATTTGGGCTAAACAGGATACTATCCAAAGTAATGGAATTATAATTTTTATTTTTTGTGAGTTTCTATGCAGTTTTAAGTTTGTCTATAAGAAATATATACTACTTTTGACAAAACTTTTTAAAAGTATTTTATGTTATGTAAAAAAAGATAGGGGAAGAAATAATAACCAAAAATCCATCTAGCTAATCCTACTTAATTTAAAAATTTCCATCTGAGCTTCCTAGCTCTTAGGAAAATGAGGAAAACTCAACAGATTGTACAATTTTCACTCTGTGTGTGTATCTATTTATCTATTTATTATTTATCTGCATCACCAATAGTTTGCAATTTTTGACAATAATTTGTCATGGAGCTTCCAATAAAAGATGCAAAGCAACATAATTACAATATCTGTACTAGTAGATTGAAAAACAATTACATTTGATATAGTGGTGACTATTACATATATAGGTCATTGGGAAAAGACACAGATATAATGTTTTCTAAGGGAAATGCTGCAGAGACCAAAGTTAAGTGTCTTGTGTTCTCTCTTGGTTAAGGTATGCAGGTTTCATGGGCATAATGTTTAAATTGATCTTTTTAATAATAAATAAAAAATAAAAATAAAATAAAATAAAATAAAATAAATGCTATAGAGGGCAGAATTAAATGGTTAAGCTGTTTTGGTTACTTGTGAGCTGGTATAATATGAGGATTGAGCTTGATGATCTTTAGCAGTAAATGGTCAACATGTCTCAAAGATAAATGTTTCACCTAGTATGTTTCTCTAAGGGTGGATTATGTTCTGAAAACATTAGATAATCTCTGTTTTGTTAGATTTTTGAATACTTTAGTCTTGTTTTTAAGGGAAATTGAATCCAAATAAAACAAATGTGAGCTGCTAGAAAGAACAGCTCTTCTTTTTAAATTTTTCAATAAAATGAAAATAGCTTCATTGTGTTTTCTAATATAATTAATATCTTTACCTCTAAAACTGAAAAAAATAGAGGAAAGCCTGAAATAGGAAGTAAATCATCCTTAATCCCATGGACCTATTATTATCATTTAAGTCCACACAATATTTAGTTACTGACATTTAAAAATGTAAATACACATAAATATTCATATGAATATAAACATATGCAAAATTTATATGTGTATAAGTTATATGTGTTAACATATGCACATTAAAAAGGAAAACAATGTTATAAAATGATTTCTTTATTTTAAAAATGTATCATGATTTTCCATCAAAACAATATTATGTCTACAACATATTTAGTGGTTAGAAGAGCAAGAATATGTTTTGGGTTTTTTTGTTTGTTTTTAGTCTTTATTTTTGAGAGAGAGAGAACGTAGTTGGGGGAGAGCAGAAGGAGAAGGAGACACAGAATCTGATGCAGGCTCTCGGCTCCAAGCTGTTAGCACAGAGCCTAATGCGGGGCTTGAACCCACTAACCGTGAGATCTTGACCTGAGCTGAAGTCAGGTATTTAACCGACTGAGACACCCAGGTGCCCCCAAGAATATGTTTTCAATCAAAGAAAGATTCACATGTTCAAGATACTAGTCATGTAGATGAAAACTTGATGTTTAATTATGAAAATAAAGAAGATTAGATGGTCTTCTTACCATACCATAATTTCATTTAAAGGCTTTATGTAAAAGTAGTACAAGAAGACTTAATACAGCAATATACTTATAGGCATACATATCTACTCAGATATTTATGTATGATGAACATATATAATTTACAACTGTGTATGAATATGTATATATATTCATATATGTGATTTTACAATTCACATGTATATTTAAATTTGTGTGGCCATTCTTTGAATGCTTGAAATTATTATAGAAACACAGGCAGTACACAGGCTTCCCTCAAAATATTGCTTCCCTTCCAAAGGAACTGGTATGTTGGCACAACTATAAAACATCCACAATCATTGTTCATTATGTGGGTATCATTTTTCCCTTTGAATGGCATTTACCATCTACCTGATCAGCATTTTATACTCCATATGTCTTAATGTCTTCTTTTCTTTCTAAGACACTTTAAGGACAATGATAAAAAGTGAGAATGCAGATGAAAAGTATCCTGTTTCTCAAAGCTGCAAATTCAACTTCAAGGGCTTCATTTTAGCACATTTCAGAGCCGCCTGATTGACTATTCCATACACTAAAGAATGAGTGGCAATTGAGGCAAATCATGCTGAACTAAAAGGAGTTGTGGAAGCAAAAACTTTTGATGTAGAGTTCAACTGTAGGAGATAAATAGTATTATTCTACACTAAGAGGCAGCATTTTCTCATCTCAAAACTCAAATGAAAATTTTACTCTGGAAATTCTTTTAAAAAATTTGTAGCATACCGTCTACATTAAACAATTATGTTAAGTCTGATACTTGTACTTCTGTAACTATTACATAGCTTTATCAGAGGTCCAAATATAACCTTGTATGATGAACCTATTCTAAGTAATGGGTAACACTGCTGAGGTCAGAAAACACCAAAGACATCATTTCTGAGTTTTTTGGTAGAATATTCATTTGCAAATTATTTTGATTATGTTGTTCAGTCAGGATAATTTCTAACCATTTTCAATATGAAATGTAATAATCAAATAACTAAAAATATGCATTTGGAGCACATTTTTATTTTTTACTAGTTTAATGCTTATTATTTTTGAGAGAGAGAGAGAGAGAGAGAGCACGTAAGTGGAGGAGGGGCAAAGAGAGAAGGAGAGAGAATCCCAAGCAGGCTCCACACTGTCAGCACAGAGCCTGACACGTGGCTCCATCCCACGAATCCATGAGATCATGTCCTGAGCTGAAGTCAAGAGTCAGACACTTAACCTATTGAGCCACCCAGGTGACCCTGGAATGAGTTTTAAACATCAGACAGTGAAAAACGGTTTACAAAGCTTAGCCCTAAAGTTAGAATCTCATAAAGGAAAAAGAAAGCTCAACTGCCTAAAAATTTAAAACTTATGTACTTCAAATGAAGAAAAAAAGTAGCATACAAACAAGACAGAAGTTTAATAAGCTTTATATATAAACATATAAGACAAACACACTAAAAGCAAAATAGGGAAACAAAGTTTGCCAAAGATGAAATACAAACAAGATAAAAGGAAAATGAAAGCAACTTCAAATTAACTAATGATCAAAGAGGGGCATGTAGAATGAGATTCTGCATACTATCAATTGATCAAATAGGATACTACTGAATTTGATCAAAGTTTGTGGAAACACACACTCTCATATTTTGTTGGTAAAATTATAAACTATTATGTCTTTCAGGAAGACAGTATATATCAAAAGTCTTAAGTAGTTACATACTCTTTACTAGCCACTCTTCTTATAAGAATTTTACTCTGGCGTGTAGATGACATATATAATGATTTACACATGAGAATGTTTATAAAAATGAAAATTAGAAACAAGTAAAATCTATAAAAATAGAAAATTGCTTAAATAATACATTATATACCTATAGGCAAGGATCCAGTTCAATTATTAAAAATGATCATAATGAATTGTATTAGTGAAAGTTTAAATATTTAAAACTAAAAAGATATATTTTAGGGTAATATATAATATAGAAAGATATAAATATAAATACAATCTTAATAATATATAGTCATCTTAATAAATAATCTAAAAGTTTATATGGTAATATTTTAATAGCAGTTTGGTTGGTAGAATTATTTTCTTCCCTACACTTGAGTTCCTAATGCATATTTTTAACAGGTATTTCTTATGTAAAGTAACTAAACTAACAGATAAAGCCTTTTCTTTCTTCTTGAGTAGTACATGGTGGCAGATTAGCAAAAGATATTTTTTATTGGCTCCTGGACATTATCTATGACATGTTTTTTTTTAATTGCCATAGAACTTATGGTTTGGTCATGACTTAATGAAGCACATCCAAAATCATATTTGGATTAGCCAGAGTCTGTAATTAACATGATTATTTCTGACATGTTCTGATAAGCAAGAGGCAATTTCTAAATCTATAAAATCACAAAGTCATAATTGAAATTTATAACAATCCAATTCGATACTTATTGAGCATGTATTACATATGAGGTACTGTGTTGTCTATTATGGGGCTGAATGAAGAAAAAGACATGGTCCCTAGACTCAAGCATTTATAGACTGGTAGACTGTGATCAATGCCATATAAGAGTTTCCAATAAAATGAGTTTAGAGAAAGGAGAGATAATTTTCTGAAATAACCTTTAAGAACCATAAAGCTAAATTATTTTCAGTAATGTATACTTACTAAGGCAAGAGATAACACAGTCATTTTAGGAACTCTGCAACGAAATGGGTATGTATTAAAGGATTTTGTGTTTACTTTCAATTATTCAGAAAATTAAATTACCAGAACACTTCATACTCCAAAATTCCAGCTAATTAAGGTTTTATTTCTAAAGGCATAGGGAAATATTTTCTCCATCATTAGGCTTAATTTTATTATTCTTAATTTCATCTCATTTTCTAGAGCAAGATGAGTTAATGATGTCCTTTATGGTTACTTCTATTACAATTTAGACTAAAATGTTTTCCAAAAGTTTGATTTTGTCATTTTCTTTCTATATTAAAAATAAAATTGTCAGTGTCACAAAATGGGATTGTCAATAATTTCCTTCAATATTCCTTTGTCCAAACATATCACCCATATCAGAGAAGAAAATTTTGTGTCCCACTTTTTGGCAAGTCCATATAATAAAACTGAAATAATGTAACTATAGGGTGACTCAATCATCTTTCCAAGTAAAACTCACTTTTATTTAGAGAGAGAGAGAGTGTGTGTGTGTGTGTGTGAGAGAGAGAGAGAGAGAAGGAGAGAGAGAATTAGATCTGTGAGATACTTCCGTAAATAGGTACGTTTTCTCACTGAAAACAGAAAAGTAAATTTGTAATACGAAAAAGAATATAATAGCTAAAACACTGATAGGAAAAACAAAACAAAACATTATTCTGACAGAGTATACTGATTTTTTTTCAATTATTATTAGTAATTTTGAAATAAAAATTTGCATCATTTAGATATAGGTTTGTTTCAAGTGTGCATCTCTTGCATTGTAACCTTATGAAAGTTAAGAGCCAAAGACATGCAATTGGTAACATTTCTTATTGTATGAGTGTACTAATAGCAAGATATTTCCAACAAGTCTGAAATCTTAGAAGCAGTAGGACTTTTAGAATTACCAACTTCTTATGCAATGCAGAAATATCTCCTATCACTATTTTCTTGGATGATATTAAATACTTTGAAAAAATTTGGATCAGGATATGAAGTTTAACTTAACAGTTTCAGAGTGGTTAAAGAAATTAATGGGAAGAATTTTGTTATTCACTAAGAAAAATTCTGAGTTCCATATAAATTATCCTTTTTCAGGTATCCTTCTCATTATGTAAGAGATAATATTTGTTCTATTTCCAGTTTAACAATACTCTTACTTTGAGAAGGCAATATAAATGAAAAGACTATGGAATAGCTTTGCTCCAATCATCTTCCTAGACCATTACATGCTTATTATAGAGAGATTATTTTTCCTCTTTAATGAACCATAAGGTAGAATTGTTTCCTCTGTGTCCTTTCGACTGTTTTCTAGCAGGTAGATGATGGTAGTGTACATAATCACTAGTATTTCAGACAGAAATTGGTGTGGAGCACTAGCAGGTAGCAGTTTCTTTAGACACTCCTAAATCCTGGTTGGAGAAGACCATACTTAATCGAATGTATTGTCAAGACAGAATTCCTACATTTAAGAATGGGCTTCTATTTCAGAAATTTCAAAATAATGCCTACAATTTTGTGTTAACTTTTTTGTTACTATTTATGCTCTTATAAATTGATACCTTCAGAAAAAACAAACAAACAAACAAAAAACTCATCACATTCTAAAGCAGGAGTCAGCAAACTACAGCCAGCAAGCCAAATAGACTACCACCTATTTTTGTAAATAAAGTTTATTTTGAACACAGCCATACCCATTCTTTTATTATTGTTACAGCTGTTTTCTTGGCAATATATACTAGAGTGACAGAGGCCTCACAAAGCCTAAAATATTTACTATGTGACCCTTTAGAGAAAGTTTTCTGGTTCCTGCTCCATAGTCAGACTACTATTTTTAAAATCTATGTAGGAAACTTGCATAAAACTTTTTGGTTTTTTCTCACTCAAGATGTATAAATATATGAAACAGTAATATATGTTTGTTTGTATATGTATGTATATGACTTTTTAAGAACCAACTACTGGGATGCCTGGGTGGCTCAGTCGGTTAAGCGACCGACTTTGGCTCAGGTCATGATCTCACAGTTTGTGGGATCAAGCCCCGTGTTGGGCTCTGTGCTGACAGCTAGCTAAGAGTCTATATCTCCCTCTCTCTCTGACCCTCGCCTGCTCATGCTGTCTCTCTCTCTGAGAAATAAATAAAACATAAAAAAAAAAGAAACTGGCTACCTAAGCTAAAATGAGTACAGTTTATCAAACTGTGGTATATAATAAGTAGTTAACAAAATAACAAGTGTTAAATTGTTGATTACTAAAGACTCTCTAAAAAGCAATAGGAAATTATAAACATAATTTTGCTTCAAAGATATTTGAAACATCTCTTTTTATATGCCTGAGGAAGGAAAAGGATGGTGAGTTGTAGCTGACTCTAAATATTATTTCACAGAACTGGGTCTTCTATTGTTTCTCTATATAAAGGGATGGTATATTCAAAGGATATAGCATGTCTTATATATTTCTCCATAGAAATTATTAGTGGGAGAAAAAAAAACATGTAAAATTGAGAAGAAAGGCCAGTTTCTCAAATGAGTCACCAATATTATGTGGTGACATTAGTCACTGAAAAGCATATCACAAAAAAGTAATAGGTTGCAATAACAATAGGAGAGTCAAAAATAATAAGTGAGAAAGAATATTTCTCTTTTTAGTCTTTTCAAAGTTTCCACTGAATGGAATTCGACCTGGTGAATATTAATTCTTTTTTTCCTTTTATAAGGAAGAAAACTAATTTCATATTGGAGGGAGAAATTTTTACTAACCAAGCACAATACTCTCTTATTCTATTCACAAAAAAAATAAAATAAAATAAAATTTTGAATTAAAGAATTTTTTAGCCTCCTTTCTGGAATTTCCATTTTTATTAAAATGAAATCAACCGATTTCCTCCATTTTGAAGCAGAAACTGCAACTTATTTACCTGGTAGATGGTAAATATTCAATGAATATATTCAGATATAAGCTTACTCTTTTACTTTTTAAAATTTTTTTAATGTTTTATTTATTTCTGAGCATATGCACACGCCAGAGAGAGACAGCATGAACAGGGGAGGGTCAGAGAGAGAGGGAGATGCAGAATCTGAAACAGGCTCCAGGCTCTGAGCTAGCTGTGAGCACAGAGCCCGATGTGGGGCCTGAACCCATGAACCATGAGATCATGACCTGAGCTGAAGTCAGATGCTTAACCGACTGAGCCACCTAGGTGCCCCTAAGCTTACTCTTTTGAAGAAACATTTTCAGAGACAAATTTAACTCTTTTTCTTTTGAATGTATTGGTATTTAATAACTTTGTCATTTCAACATTACAAATGGTATTCTATTGAACTGAGTTGCAAATTCACTTGCCTGTCTAATATTTCTTCCTTTGGTAATAAAATAATTGATCCCAGGGAGTGGTTCTTCCTCCAAAAAGTGTTTAACCTTACCTACGTAGGAAAGTAGAAATACAATGTTTTTGAAGTCAATGGCAATCATTAACTGAGAAATTAGGCCTCAAGTTCTCTAAACTTCCTCATTATTTATTTTTTTATTTTTTTAAATTTTTTTTTTATTTTTGAGAGAGAGCCATAGTGTGAGCGGGGGAGGGTCAGAGAGGGAGACAGAATCTGAAGCAGGCTCCAGGCTCTGAGCTGTCAGCACAGAGCCTGATGAGGGGCTCGAACCCACAAACTGAGACCATCACATGAGCTGAAGTCCGCCACTTAGCCAACTGAGCCACCCAGGCTCCCCATAAACTTCCTCATTAAATGGGAGTTGGAATGGATGAAAACTCAAGTATCTTCCAATTGTAATGGAGGTCATACAGAGCTTTGCAAGTAAACCAAGTAGTAAATTAGTTTGGAGGTAAAATAACATCACACTTATAAGATAAAAATGGTTTTTGGAAAATAGTATATTAGCAATAAGAAGTATGTAACTTTTGAAGTTGAATTCTTTTAAAATAAGGATGAATTCAATAGTATATATGTAAGGGGGTATTTAAAAGATATTTTAAAAATAGGGGCGCCTGGGTGGCCCAGTTGGTTAAGTGACTGACTTCGGCTCAGGTCATGATCTCATGGTTTGTGGGTTCGAGCCCTGTGTTAGGGTCTATGCCGACAGCTAGCTCAGAGCCTGGAGTCTGCTTCAGATTCTGTGTCTCCCTCCTCTCTGACCCTCCCCTGCTCAGCTGTCTCTCTCTCTCTCTCTCTCTCTCTCATAAATAAATAAAAACATTAAAACAAAAATTTAAAAAAATATATATTTTAAAAATAATTTAGATTAAGGAAGACTGATGAAATAATTAATGTGTGAAATGCATTTAATCAATTAGATTTGTTAGCCCACAAGCAACAAAAATACACTGGTTAATTTCAGTAAAAATCAATTGATTGGAAAACTCTCCAGAGCTTCCAGAGTAAATGGAAAGGGAAAAGAGAAAGAACTGTGGCATTCCTGGCATGCCGGGCAATAGCAGCTATGAAATGTTCTCAGATCTTGGAAGGATGGTCAAAATGCTGCTGCTGAAAAAGAATTCAATTATTTTCAAAAAGATCTGTTTATTTTTATGCTTAATTGTACTTTCAAAGTAAGTACAAGTAATTGTCTGTATGTCAAATAATCATTCTGAAGGCTATAAGGTATAGCCATCCCATACCAACATACTGAAAATATTCTCTACCAAGAACCTTAACTGTGAAGTCCTGGTTTGAATCCCTAAATACAAGGTGATACTTTACCCACCTATTCAGCTAGGATGTAACAAGGACTGCCTACCTCCTTGTTTGGTGGGGGAGCAGAGGTCTTCATTGTCCATCATCACACTGTCTTCAGTTCATCCACCGTCATATTACAGGTGTATTATAGTTACTGTGTTGTTTATGATAGCACTCTTCATATAAACAATTATTTATGTTTCATGTGGAAAAAAAAGATCCAACTAAAACAATGAAAGGAATTTATCACTTTCTTAACTAAAAGTCTGAAAATAGGCAAGAATTGATCCAGTAATTAAACATTATCATCCAGGATCTAATTCCCTTCTCTCTGATTTCTCTGTCACTCTCTGCCCATACTTTCATACTTCACACTAATAACTCATTGCTTCTTTATTATGATAGTAAAATGACTGTAACAGTGTCATTATACGTTATTAAGGGAAAGAAAAGTGCTCTTTCCCAGTGGGCTCCAAAGGAAAGAGAAAAAGCTCCTATTTCCTCAAAGGCAATCCATTCCTTACTGCCTCATTGGATCTGTTTGTATAAATGTGTCCATCCATGAAATGACTACTGTGGGCATAGAAATAGGTTGCAATGACTGGGTGAAATCAACCAGGGCCCACCTCTAGAGGTGAGGGTCAGGGCAAGCCCACACACAGCATCCAGCTAAGAATGGAAGGGAATGCCAGACTAGCCAAAACTAGTTGTTACATCCCTAAAAGACAGGGAGTGGATAAAAGGCAAAAACGTTAATTATCTATGAAATAATTTAGAGACTATTACATTGTCTTATGATAGTTTCAGAAAGAACAATGGTCTATTTATAAAATAAATGTTCTATTTGATGTTGGAAAGGAATAGGAGACTGGTTTATTTAGTCTACCTTCATATTATTTTTCTTCAATGAATTTCCATACCCAGATTACTTCTAATAACCCATAGAATGCATAGCCATCTCTATTATTAGAAAATAACTGTGAGAATTACCTTATTTCACACCAGTCACAATGGTAATGACTTTTGGTCCCTGATGACATGACATCTGCTGGATTCAGATCAGTGATCCAGAAATGAAAAGTTCTATCCCACACTGCTCAGCTTTTTAAATTCCATAGACCAACAGCTAATTTAGGGCTTTTTCTTTTAAATTAGAATCACTTAGTAACTTCTGCCTTTCTTGTTCACCTCTGATTTTTTCCCCCTGTCTAATTTTCTGGAATATGGAAACAGTCTCCATATCTATAGATGTCTATGACCAATATATGCCAGTTTAATTATTTTCACTTAATCAGTCTATGTGAACAAATATAAAATATGTGACTTAGTTTCCATTTTTCTTCTTTAGCTATAACCTAGTCTTCCTTCAGATAAGAGGAGTAATTTTTTTTGTCATAGCTCAACCTAAGTGACTTATCAAAATATTCCCTTAATATATTTTTCTAAATACTTGTGTAATATCTTTTTATGCCAATCTTAATTTTATTAGAATTTTTAAAGTCAAAGAGATATTTTTTACAAAATCAAATTACTTTAATAAAAATAATATTCATCTTTCCTCAATGATAATATAAATATAAAAATTGTAATTTTTCAGGGTACATGGGTGGCTCAGTCAGTTAAGCATCTGATTCTTGATTTCAGCTCAGGTTATGATCTCATGATTCATGGAATTGAGCCCCACATAGGCTCACTGTCAGTACAGAGCCTGCTTGGGATTCTCTCTCTCCCTCTCTCTCTGCCCCTCCTCCAATTGTACTCTGTCTCTCAAAATAAATAAATGAACTTAAAAAAGTTTTTTGTAAGTTATTATTTTCATCTAGATGCTAGGATGAGTATCTTGGTCTTTTAATCTCCATCCACTACAGCCTTGGGGAAATACACAATGAGTTCCTTTAATCACTTTATTCCTAGGCTAAGAGCCATTGTTACCAGCAATTAGGATGATCCTTCATTATACATCCTGCTTAGAGCCAACTGCAGTGTTTTCTATGTGATTGAGTCTCCCAGCTCTCACTATTAAAGTAAGATGTTCTGGCAGGGAGTTTGGTCTAGGTACAAAAAAGTTGTCACAGAACTTGTTTTACTGTATTCATTTCCAATATCTTATCAGTAGAAATATATAACTTGGTGGAAAAGACATGGAGAGTGTGGCTTTAAACACAGTCAGAAAGGTAAATATTTAACCTTACCATGGGCCCACTTTCTCTGGACTAAGATCTGTTTGAAAATAAAATCAGAATGTGTATGTGAGAGGGAGAAGGAGAAATTCACTCATTAACTTGCTGGTTCTATGAGAAGTTTTTTAGATTCAAATTCAAGGATAATATTTTTTGAATTATCTACATACAGATGAATGCTTATGTGTATATATGTGTATGTACATACACACACACATATCAGTCAAATGAAATATCTAGTACAGAAACTACTTAATAATATTCAGCATATTCCACAACGATTGGCCAAATAATTCACAGCCAGTTAGACTTCATATTGTCTACATATTATAGATTACAGCCAGATTCAACACTACTGTGAAGAAAGGTCTTGCACTCCAGACTAATTCACACTTGTTCTCTAATTCATAGTATGTCTGCCTGCAATCTTTGTTCAATTTCATTCGAAAGAGTAACAAAAGATATCATTAATTATGCCGAAGGTTTAAAGAAACATCTTTGGTGTAGAATTAAACAAAAGTTGAAGTGTTTCAGTGAAGAGTAATGTTTTTCTGACAAGTGGATATCTCAGCTACTCATGCTATTAAACATTAACCTCTTTCCATTTCAATAACGTCAGTTTTATCATGTCGCTTTTCTTTTTGGCATTTCCATTTCAGTAGTGTTTGCTTTGGTTTGACCTATTAACACTTTTACTTAAGTTGGTGCCAATGCTTTTCAGACTACAGAGGTATTTGACAGACTATTTTGATAAAGGGTAAAGGAAATAATGCCAAAACATGTATTTTTAATAATTCTAGGAATGCCAGCCACTCTATACCTTTCTAAGAAACTATTCACCATATCTGGATTAGACATATTTTCTGCTGCATACATACAACTCCCAAGTGAACTTTTCAATTAAATGCATCTTTAGATTAGGTGGTTTATAGATAATATTAAAATTTAAGATGCTGTGTAACTAATTCTGCAAATTAGTAATGAGGTGCGGTGTAGATTCCAGAAGAGGCTTAATCTTTATGGACTTCATAGGCTATAATGCATGTCAGAGAAGGTAGCTGCCAGAAATTCTCTTGATATAAAGGCTCTACAAATACACTGAGGACTAATGATCAAATCTGGGACTGAGGAACTTGGACAGACAAAATCTGTTTTTAATTCTCTAGATAGTAGCTCAGATGGGCCAAAAACAAGGGGAAAAAAAGAAAATTACCTTTAATTTATTTGTAAAACAACTATTTGAGGACTTACTATATACCAGGCACTGTTTTCAGTCCCAGGAAAACATCAGTAAACAAAACAGACAACCATTCCTCCATATCCTCATGTGCCTTACATTTTACAGGGAAAAGACTGATCAATCACACAATCAGTAAGTACGTTATATAGAATGCTGTAAGTGCCATGATAGTATAAGGCAAGGGACTCAGTAGTGCTTTGGAAGGGCTTGGGGTGGCAAATTTAAATTAGGTAGACAGGGTAATTCTCACTGTGAAAGAACATGACTGTAGCAGTGAGTAAAGGGAGAGTACTAAGAGATGGGAATAGTTAGGTCAGAGGTCAGATCTTATAAGGCTTTTTTAAGTCACTATAAGGACTTTGGCTTTGACCCAGAATGAAATGAGAAGCAGATTACAGCATGGTCTAAGTTAGATTTTTAAGGAATAACTGTGGCTGATATTTTGAGAGTAGATTGGGGGCTGGAGGTAGAGATAGAAGCAAGGTGAGCGTTAGGAGGCTACAGAAATCATCTTAGATGGGACAAAAATGGAGACAGGGAAGGCAGTGAGATGTGCCCAGATTCTGGTTATATGTTGATGGTAGAAAAACAACAGGATTTCCTAATGGAGTGGTTGGACTGTGTGAGATTAGGAGAGGAATAAAGAATGACTGGGAGAAAGTTAAGATGCCACAAGTCAGACAGGAGACCCACTGTGACTACTCACATGTAAAAAGAGTCTGCTGTAGTAACTTGTTCTATGACATATTCTTCCTTCCTTCCTTCCTTCCTTCCTTCCTTCCTTCCTTCCTTCCTTTCTTTCTTTCTATGACATATTCTTCCCTCCTTCCTTCCTTCCTTCCTTCCTTCCTTCCTTCTTTCCTTCCTTCCTTCCTTCCTTCCTTCCTTCCTTCCTTCCTTCCTTCCTTCCTTCCTTCCTTCCTTCCTTCCTTCCTTTCCTTTCTTTCTTTCTAAATAGTTTGTCAAGTTGGTTTCCATATAACACCCAGTGCTCATATTATTTCTAAACCAGCCCCCAAGTCAACTTTTGCCACATCTAGGAGTTTTCATTCTAAGAATCACAGAGAGTTAATAAGGTCTCTTGGGAAACTATCTAATAATGATAGCCTCAGAGACTGGGGGTATAACTCCACGCAGAGTCTCAAGACCGCCAAAGCTAGAGATCAGAAGGATAAGCATGAACTTTGAAAGTCATTCCAAATGTATCATTCAGGAAGCCGGTAATGGTGAAGGAATAAAGAGCAGTGCCATTTGGGTAGCAGAAGTCCTCCAAGTCACTGATGTGTGAGTCTGCATAAAGAGGAATAGAAAGCAAGAGAGTGTATGCTGGGGTGTAGGCTCCATGAGGCCGGAGAACCTTCTCCTTAGTCTCTGTCTTCCAAGAAGAAAGACACCTGGGAAGCCTAAAGTTCTGGCACTCCATTCTGAGGTGCAGGGTAAAGCTAATATGCCATTACCTTTTGATTTTACCACAGTCTGATCTGATGTGGTCTTGTTATACAAAAACACATTTACATGCTTTGCAATTTTTAAAAGTGCTTTTGACATGTTAAATTATTTAAACAAGAACTAGGCAGAGATGGCTTTAATGCCTTAGTACTGCAGAACCAATCTAAAACCTAAGCCTGTATGGCCTCAAGGTTAAGAAATCAAAATGTAAAGACAACCAATCATGAACTCACTTTCTCAAAGAATGCCGACCACTTAAGCTACAGCCAATCAATGAGTTTCCTTGCTTTGCTTCCATTTCTTCTCTATAAAAGTCTTGCCCCTAACTCTCACTGATGGACTATTTTTATTATTTTTATTATTTTCAAATTTTTATTTAAATTTAGTGCAATATTGGTTTTGGGAGTAGAATTTAGGAATTCACCACTTATAATACCCAGAGCTCCTCCCAACACCGGTGGTGGAGCATTTTTAACTACTTCAGTGTGGCACTGCCCAATTCAAATCAACTTTTGCTCAAATAAACTCTGAAGCTTTTTACTATGTCTCAGTTTACTTTTTCACAAATGCAATCTCTTTTTATTCCCACAATAACTTTATTGAAGTAGGTTAGACAGTATTATTATTAACCCTGTTTCACATAATAAACCATACTGAAGTGGAAGACATTAAGTAATTGACCAACTATTACCAATAAACCATCAAGGTGGAATAATTCTTTCTACACATACTTAAGATATCGATATTATGATTTCTACATTGCTGTTGTCTTCCTATTCTTAGGTAAAACAGAAAGTCAGGAATCATTAAAGCGATGGGTAGCTGTATTTCAACTTACTAGTCTACATAGGCAAAGAGCATCACTGATCAGAGTAGCAGTTAGCAGCTGCTATCTAACCAGAGCCACATAATCAAGTTTTCTACCTCCTCTTTCCACATGACAAAGAGCAAAGAGAAGAATTAATTATTTATGCTGCTGGTTAAGGCTAGCAATTTAAACAATGTAATTTGCTTTTCACAATTCAGTTGTTAGCTGTAGTTCTTATCAATCCTTGGCCTCATTAACTTTGTTTCTAATCAACACCAAACACATACACACACACAATCACACACACGAACACACACACACACACACAGAACCTGTGAAAATCGTCTGTATTTCTGTGTATTTTTGTGTTTATTGGATGTATTATAACATACCAGTATTAAAATATCTTAAGAATAACTTTGACATTCTCAAAACTTAATTTACTTAAAGAAGTAAATTGACTTATGTTCTTATTTTTCTTAGAATAAATAGCAACAGTAATTGAGAATATAGGATCCTTAAATTAGAGTACACACTAGCAGTACAGTGGCATTTCACTGTGATGACAGCAGTTATATAATATGATTAAAATATACCTTGTAAACATGGTTTATGTTACTTGTATGGTTTTGCAAATAATTATGTCTTTTAGGAGACATTTTTGTGATTTGAAAGTATTGACTATTATAATGCTATTCAAATAAACTGAACTGTTTTTTTTTTTTCTGAGTTTTCCTGACAGATAAACTTTTAAAATAATAGGAAACATTTTACTCTTTGTGCACTTGTATATACTTTTCAAGGCTAAAGGACATTTATCTGTATTGTATTCTCCTTTTAATTTCACTCATGCCAAATAAAGCACTTGGCTGGGAAGCAGTCCTTCTGCTAAACGATCTTGCTCCTCAATACATCTGTTTGACTAAAGGACCCTGTTAGCCATAGTTTTGCTCTCCTTCCAGGACTAGCTGCTCCAAAGTGTGAAAGAAGCCTGGCTGTAATTTACATGTCTGCCAGTCTAATCTCATTACCAGCAACCCTTTGCTGTAAAACTAAATAAATTGTACCTCTTCTATCTGAAAGTTCAAGCTTGTAGACTTATTTTGAGGACACAATGAAATAATTAATAATATATAAGGATGTACTCAGTTCAGGAGCTGGTACATCCATAATACTAAGTTTCCTTTCTATTCTTCCCAGCAAAAGAAGTCTGCACCAATTTCAGTAGTCAATGCCGGGACTTCCAATCACCCAAACGCACACTCTGAAGGCTGGTATCCCATTGATCTTATTATAGAACCCCTATGTTTAAAGTGAGGTACATTAGCAACCTCATCTAGAAAGACCAAATGCATTCCTTTGAGATGATTTTAAAGTGAACAGATGAGTGAGTTGAGGTCAAGCGTAGTTATAAAATAAGAAATAAAAGTGAGGGAAAAAAAATTGAAATGATAGGGTAGGGGACACATTAGGCACTTAATCCTTCAATTTCCTTAAAAGGAAGATAAAGAGATAGAAATATGAGAAAAGGATTAAAGAAGAAGCCTAGAAAGAGGAGGTGTACAGGGACTAAAGGAAAGTAAGAGGAAAGTGAAAGGAAAATGCCAAAAAGGCAGATCTAAGCTTCAAAAAATTTTGATTTATGCCTGGCATGTGAGTTACTATGTGAATGCTATCTGAAGAATGACTATCTTTTTTTCAGTATTTCTCCAAATATTGCCAACATATATCTTCAATAAGATAAAAGGCAATTAGGATAGTGTGATTGAGAATACATAATATGCATAGTGCAACAACTTGATCTATAAGTATTTTGCTCAACTAGCATGATTTCTTAGGAAGGCTTATTTCCCAAGTACTTATTTTGTATATCTATAAAATTCTTATTTCTTGGTCAAGTATGTTTATTTTAAGGAACAATGCCTGAATGTAGTGGACTCATCCAAATTGTGTGTCCATGTTCAAAAGATGTTATTGGAATGAGCAGATAGAAGTTTACATATAATTCAATTCCCTTCACCTAATAAAATGCTTAAGGAAATTAGAAAAGGTTGGAAGATAACAAAGTACCAAGTGGCAATCTCAAAACATTATAATAAATGATTATGGTTACCTCACAAAATTCCTTAAGATTAACTTCAGAATGTCATCCAGATAAATGATGAGTTCTACCTAAAATTACTATTAATTTTTTAGGTTAAAAGAAATCAGTAGTTTCTTCTTTTTCTTAAGCTTATTTTATTTTATTTTTGTATTTTGAGAAAGATAGAGAGAAAGAATGAGCAAGGGGGGGCAGAAAAAGAGGGAGAGAAAGAACCTCAAGCAGGCTTTGCACTGTCAGTGCAGAGCCCAACACAGGGCTCAAAGTCATCAACTGTGAAACCATGACCTGAGCCAAAATCAAGAATCGAACACTTAATTGGCTGAGCCACCCAGGTGCCCCAGAAATCGGTAATTTTAAATAAAACTAATAGGTTACTGAACATGTCGACACAAATAAATTACTTTTAATAACGTAGTGTGTCTATAAGAACCTTTTTCAATACGATGAAAAGATCATTTGAGAAATTTCTAAACATGCCACATAATAGTTGAGACAGTGCTCTGAAAGATTATCTGAAAGGGAGCTGAAAGATGTATTATACTGAATGTATTTCTATACTGAATGTTCCTTGAGATGCTGACAGATTAAAAGACCATACCGTAGGCCATGGCCTTCCTTGCCAACTGCACAGATTTTCCAAGTTATTTAAAAAGCTTTTGGCTAAATAAACTCTATGTCTTTAGTCTATGGATACTATTTGAAGCTAACAATTTTCATGATTTTATCTTCTGAGATACATTTGATGACTGGAAATTTAATACTGAACAACAGCCTCTTGAAGACTTTAGATTTAAGGAGCCTCCTGTGCAAACTGAAGATTTCACTGCATATAAAATTACTGTAATTTTAACAGACTTAGAATCTAATGATTATTTTAACATTCACACTGAGATTTTCTAGATGTTGGCTAATATATATCTCTTAGATAAGTATATTTTAGTTTCCGTAATTCTTTCTTACTGAAAAGTGGGTAACTTTTTCTTTTCTAATAGTATTTTATGCTTAACCTGAGCAATATGAGAAATTTCGCATCACTAAGCATGAGATGGAACCTTCTGTGGATGATTTTTTTTTTTGGACTTACACTGAATACATGCATATTAAAGTTTATGTGGAATGGCATTCTAATCTTCAAGGTGGATACTATTCTGATCTCTTTCACCAGAGATTGGTTCTAGAACTTTGTATGAATGAAATCATACTCTGGCTACTATGACAAATCATTACTTTTCATGTTACACGTGCCAACCAATTGCTCCTTTTTTTAAAAAAAAAATTAATGTTTATTCATTTTTGAAAGACAGAGCATGAGTGGGAGAGGGGCAGAGAGACAGAGAGGCACAGAATCCAAAGCAGGTTCCAGGCACTAAGCTATTAGCACAGAGACTGACATGAGGCTTGAACTCACAAACCATGAGATCATGACCTGAGCTGAAGTCAGAGGCTTAACTGACTGAGCCACCCACGTGCTCCAAAATTGTTCTTTATTTCTAAGTAGCATTCCCTTTTATGAGTAAACTACAATTGGTTTACCTGCTCTTCTACTGATAGACATTTAGATTGTTTCCAGTTGGGACTATTATAAATAAAGCTCTCATGAACATGCTGATGCATATCTTTGTATAGTTGCATTTTTATTTCTCTTGGATAAATACCTGGATTTGGGATTACTGGGTAATATGTTGATAAATGTTTATCTTTATAAGAAATTGCCAAATCATTTTTTCAAATGGTTGTACCATTTTACACTATTACCAGTGCAGTATGAGAATTCAAGTTACTCAAAAAATTTGTCACTATATGGTGTTGGCAGTTTTTAAATTTAGCCATTTTAGTAGATATATCTAAAGATTTAAAAACATATATATGTTACATTTGCCCATGAAATACTGATTTTATTTACCTTTTGGGTCCCTATATTTGCCTTTCGGGTGCTCTATTCCTTCCTGTAGGTCATTTCCTTTCACCATGAAGAATCATTTTAACATTTATGTGTGGGAAGGAGTTAAGGGTTAACTCAGCAGGCCTGGATTACTCAAACCCAGCACATTTCACTCCTGAGAGATGAGCTCTGAGCCCTTGGAATATTCTGCCTGAGTCTTTTGTATGCTTGAGGTCCTAGGTCATAAACTATCCAGTAGTTTATGCTAACAGTGTGATTTATTGTCAACTCCATGCTGAGGTCTGATTCCTGATGTGACTCCAGTGATATCTTTATGTTCATATGCCAGTGGTCCAAACCATGAGTAATATCTCTCTCTGTTTTATAGCCTAAATGCCACTTTTCTGTTGTTTTGTTTTGTTTTGGCTTCTCAAACAGCAGTGAAGAATCTTCACTCCCAGTCCTATGGCTGGTTTTCAAAGCTTCTGAAATTTCTTTTTACCTGGCTGCCCTGCTCTATACTTCAACAGCTACTACTGCCTTTCACATGCCGATGACTTGAGTACCTGGGATGGGTTTCTTTCAGTTTACCCACCCTGCCTCCTCACATCCAATAATCCCTGTTTGTACTCAGTAAAATTTTGAGTGTTTCAGAGTCATTTTGCTCATATATCCTTTTTCCTTCCCTCCAGCCACTGGCAGCATCTTCACAGTGAAGATCTGGAACACTTCAGAGGGATTTCTCTCAGCAAACCTAACCTAGGTTTCAGCAGCTTGTCTTGATTGGCAAATATGTGTTATGTTCTGAGGGTTATTCTCACAGCTGTTTTTCCCTGCCTCCAGCCTTTGATGTCCTACCTTTTGTGCTCAGTGCAGGTCTACGGGGACAGAATTCTAAATTCTGTCATTATGTCATCCTGCAGGGATTGTTAAAACTTAACTAGTTCTGTTGATTTTTCCTCACCCATGTCTTTCCTAGATCCCTCCTCATCTTGTCATTCTGCCATGACTGAAGCAGCTCTTTTCTTCAACGAACAACTTACCAGTTTCTGGATTTCAGTTTATTGGACTTAATTTGCAGCCTCAGACCTCTAAAAGGTTTTTATCTAAGATTTGTAAAAAACTATGACTTTTGTAATCTTTCTCACTTGTTCTCATTGTTAGGGTAGAAGCAAGGGTCTCCTGCAACTTTTTATATCCCAATTGGAAGCATAAATCCCATATGCAAACTTTATTTATTTATTTATTTATTTAAATTTTTTATAGTTTATTTATTTTTGAGAGAGAGAGAGACAGAGCAAGAGTGAGGGAGTGGCAGAGAGAGAGGCACAGAATCCAAAACAGGCTCCAGGCTCTGAGCTGTCAGCACCGAGTCTGATGTGGGACTCAAACCCATGAACCATGAGATCTGACCTGAGACAAAGTCGGATGCTTAACCAACTGAGCAACCTAGGCGTCCCTATGTAAGCTTTACTGAACAAAAATAGAATGTGTAAGAAAACAAATATCCTCTTATTTACTCATTCATGAAATATTATTGAGTGGTCTTTATGTACCAGGTACTGGAAATATAGCAATGAACAAAACCATCCAAATTTTCTCCTCTCAAGGACTTTATAGTCTACTGGAAAAGTGATAATGAACAAAATTAAGATATATAAAGTGTTCATGATAAGTGCTAAAGAGAAAAAAAAGTAAAGTTCTAAAGGAGATATAAAATGTCAGGACGGTGTTTCATGTTTCAAATATTGGAGCCAGGAATTTCTCACTCAGGTGATTTTGAGTAAAGATTTGAAGAAAAGATAATGCATCGAATCTATGACCCCTTTCAATCAGAAAATGGGACACTTGATAGTTATATTTGTCACTGTCCTAGGAATTGCTCTATGATGTACACTGTTGTTCCCACAATCTTCCAACAACACAGTCCCCACCACATACAATCAACCATATACAAATATAAATTAAATAGTAACATAGATACTATCATGCTTGAATATTTTAAATCATAAGAAAAAGAATGTTAAAACAACATTGTGAAAAAGTACATATAAGAAGAGGCACTCCAGGGACATCTGAATGGCTCATTCGGTTAAACATCTGACTTAGGCTCAGGTCACGATCTCATGCTTAGTGAGTTTGAGCCCCACATTGGGCTCTGTGCTGACAGCTCAGAGCCTGGAGCCTGCTTCAGAATCTGTGTCTCCCTCTGTCTCTGCTCTCTCCTGCTCATGCTCAAAAAAATATTATTTTTCTCTCTCTCAAAAATAAATAAACATTAAAAACTTAAAAAGAAAAAGAAGAGGCACTCCAACATATGAGTGTGATATTTATAAACTAATATTTTTGACCCAGAAATTTGATATTTTGGAATTTATTCTAAGAAAAGTGTAAAACCTTACAGAATGGCTACTGCATCACTAAAGCCTGGAAAGTTAATGATTACTTTACAACTTCCTGAGACCTAGCTGCCACCAAGTACACACACCTGTGTGAAATTAGTCAGAAGAAGATAATTCAGCGTCTGCTGCTTCTGATATGATCAGATAGTCACAGAGGTATGTGTTGGCACAGCATGCATGGTAAAAAGAGGTGTAATCCTGGTTTGGTGCTTCAAGGTACAGGTTGTGGGTTACAACATTTTCTCTGTATTATGGCTGAGGTAGTGTGGTCCTAAAGCCAATAGTATGAGCTCACTAGATCTTAATAGAAGTGCTGGGTTCTGATTCAGTAATATGGGAAGTAGCTTCGTGAATCCTAAGCTTTCTTGTCATGCAGAGATAGAAATGCCCTCGGAAGTTCTCTATTATCACGCTATTCTGTAAGTCATGCCTGGAAAACCTAGGGATGGCTCCTATAGTGTTGGAAGCCATTTCGGAACTCACTAGTTGAGAAAGCTCCTTGTGATGTTAAGGCAAGTTTGCAAGGCTCTTGCCATCAGATGACAACTGATATCCACCCCTACTCAATTGTTTCTGCTTGAGCATGGACCTCAAGGCACCTTGTTGATTGGTATTTGGAGTGACATATAGTGGCTTTGATATGCTGATTGCACCTTGTGAAGGAACCTATTGTAAGAACTTCTTCTTTTGTGCTTATGGGAGCAACCATTTTTGTTTCCTGGAAATCCTGTTTTTCTTAATACTTCCCCTAAGGCAAACAGGCTATTGACCCCTGCTCACAAAGAACTAACTTTGCCTTTGCTATGCTAAAAACATTGTCTTGTATTTGAATGCTAAAGATACCTTCCTTCCCCATAGGATAAGCATCTAAATCACCTACCTCAATCACTATTGATAAAGGTACACAGGAGTCTTCTACAAATCTATGTTCTGGGAAATTCTTACATATCAAAGAAACTTGTCATCAGAAATCATTGTCTAAGGCAAATGCCACTTTTGTGCCATCCCCCAAACACTTAATTATAAAATAAAGTTGAAAGTCATTCAAAGCAGAAACGCCTGCCTGGTGACCAGAAGGATTCTGAGGGCTCTCTCATCCCTCCGTCACCGACACCATCCATCCTTCAGGACCCCTGGACCTGCTGGAGTGGGACTCTGGCACTATAGCCCTTCCAAAGACTTATTAACAGTTAATTCTATAGCAAAAACCTATTTCTGCTTAAAGAAATGGCTTCTGTTTCATGCAACTGTCTAGTGACTGATGAAGGAACTAATTGGAAAGAGGCAAGAGGCATGTACAACCATGTATATAGTAGCAATGTAAATTTTAAAAAAGCAGCAGTATATAAATATTTATATTTTTTGCCCAGTATATAAATATTCTTAAAAAAGGGATTGGTTAACAAATGTTAATGTAGTTATGAAATAAAATACATTCATTAATTGAATTTATTATTTTTTAAATATTTTTTATTTATTTCTGAGAGAGAGAGAGAGACAGACAGCGTGAACAGGGGAGGGTCAGAGAGAGAGAGAGACACAGAATCTGAAATAGGCTCCAGGCTCTGAGCTAACTGTCAGCACAGAGCGCAACGCGGGGCTCAAACCCAGGAACTGTGAGATCATGACCTGCGCTGAAGTAAGATGCTTAACTACCTGATCCACCCAGGCACCTCTGAATTTATTATTTTGAAAAAAAATCCAAACCTACATAAAAGTTTATAAGTATATGACAGTAAATTCCCCTATACCTATGTTTACTTGATTCACTTATATACCAAAGATATTATAATATATATGTTTTAATGTAAACTATTTATAATACATTGAGAGGAAAAACTGCAGATATAGTTTTCTTTTCGTAACAATATATCTGCATACATTACACAAAGGTTTTGTCTGAGCAAAATTATAGATTATTGTTTTTACTTTTGCTCATGTTATGTTAATAAATTTTCAACAAAGAGCACAATAAACTAATAAAAAGAGCTAAGTTAATTCTCAGAGAATCCTTTGTAATGTATGTAGTTCTTTATCAAGTTCCTATTTCTAGGATAAAGTGAAAATGCCAATAACCTTTGTTAATCTTCATCAAAGATCTTGAGTTTGTCACTTCATTTTGGGATCCTGCAAGATCTTATTATTTTCTTAACCTATAATTATCCACTGAATATTAGTGAAACTTGCTTAACATTTTGGATGATGCATCATACACAACTAGAAAGTATGTCATTTTAGTTCAAAGATGATTGAGTTTCATGTAAAACATAATTTATAAACTAGTATCTTTATTCAATTTCTGAAATTTTAAACTAATAATTCTGGATTACTTTACTTAGAAAAGCGTACTGTGGTAAAGGGTACCAGTTTTGATGCTGTGAATATAAACTAGCTTTTCTTTATAATCCTCTCTAGGTTCATGTCTATTTCAGTTTTACATCTGGGCTACTGACACCTTTAACTCTTGTATCTGCTATTGACTGTCACACATAAGTTGGGGCTACTTCAGAGTGAAATGGTTATCATAGATGAATGTGTCTATTCTCCATGCTTATGCAGTTACATTGCCTTAGAAGACAGTTGTAGCATCAACACTGGACTTAAAATTGTCATGGTCTCTTATATTCACCAACTGTTAATATATATAGTTTATAGATTTAGAGCCAGAATTTGTAAAGGCTCAATATAGATAAATAAGGAATAAACGTGAAAGTTAACAACCCAGAAATGAAACGCAGGCTGTCATGTACATTTCACCACTAAACAAACAAATACACATAAATAAATAAAGGATGGATTCACAAGTGAATTCTTATGTAAATAAAGGCTAGCTGGAGCAACCACTCATAAAAATGTTCAACCCCCCTTCACGACACCTGTACAATGTTTGAGCACCTTTAGATAAGTCATCCTATTTGAGAATTCTTCCATAGGCTGAATTGAAATGATTTCTCTACTCCTTGGAGACATACAGAAAATTGTTATCATGGCCCTCAGGAGAATTGTTGTGTCAGAGTTAAAATAGCTTAATTTCTTCTGCTGTTCAATTTATCACCCTAGTCTTAAAATTATAATTTTCCTACTAAAAAATATAGTTAACAGTAGTAACTGTTGAGAGATTAGCGTCAAATTATAGGATGCTTAAGGCCATGAATTTGCAGGTGAAATTCCAGATCAAAGGGAAGGAATAATCAGTGCCTTCAGGTCTTATCAGCACTGTATATTGAGGTGTGTTTCTGAAAAAGTGTATAAGAGTTGTAAATCTTGCCCTGTGAAGAAATCCGTTTTCAAGTGAAGGGATTGAATACTTATTTAAGCTTCTGTAAAAACTCCAATTTTAGGTGCATATGGGGTTTGTTTAAAGCAACATTTCCCTGACCATTTTCACAAGATGACTGTAGGTAAAAGGTTCTAGAGCAAAACAAGTCTGGGAAAGACAGCATGTTCTATTTACCTATGGATCTTTGCCATGCGTTAGATACATACTGAAGGTTCTACTTAGTATACCTTTCACAGAACACACTGGGCAATGTGAGTTTAACGTAAGATTCATTATCATGTTTATTTGTTCAAGCATTCAGTTGTTACTGTATTAATTTCCTTTTGTCTCAGAGAACTCCTTTTTTGATCAAAGCATTTATTTCCTTTGCTATTTTTACCACCAGCCTACTTAGATTTTTGATTTTAGAATTTTTCTTTTTAATCATTTAAATTATATATGTTTAAATATATAAAAATTAATTAATATACATATATGTTGTAAAATTTTTATCTATATAAGATACTTAATATATCCATCACCTCACATACTGAACATAGATAATTGTGTGTGTGTGCGTGTATGTGCACGCGTGCATGCTTAGAATGCTTAAGATATACTCAAAGAAACCTCTTAAGTATATAATATTGTATTATTCACTATTGTCACCATGCTGGACATTTTGCATTTGGGTATCCAATTTTCCCAACAGCATTTATAAAAGAGAATGTCCTTTCCCCATTGTATGTTCCTTGTAGTCTGTCAAAAATTAGTTGACCGTAGATGCTCGGGTTTATGTCTGTACTCTATTCTGTTCCATTGGCCTTTGTGCTTGTTTTTATGCCAGTACCATGCTATTTTGATTAGTATAGTTTGTAATATAGCTTGAAATCAGGTAGTGTGATACTCCAGAGTTTTCTTCTTTGTCAGGATGACTTTGGCTCTTTGAGGTCTTTAGTGAATCCATACAAATTTTAGGATAGTTTTTTTATACTTCTATGAAAAAATGCCATTGACATTTATTTTAATGTTTATTTATTTTTTTTTGAGAGAGTGAGAGAGGCAGAAAGAGAAAGGAATAGAGAGGGAGAAAGAATCCCTCTATTAGCACAGAGTCTGACATAGAGCTCAATCTGACCACCCATGAGATTATGACCTGAGCAGAAATCATGAGTCAGATGATTAGTTAAATGAGTCATTTAACTTACTGAGCCACCCAGGAGGGCCACCATTGGAATTTTGATCAATTTCAAGGTGATCAATTTCAAGATTGCATTGAACCTGTAGACTACTTTGGGTAGCATGGCCATTTAATAATAACAATCCTTCTAACCATAAGAACATGATTTTTTTTCCATTTATTTGTGTCCTCTTCTATCTTTTTCATCAAATTCTTATAATTTTTAGTGTACCGGTTTTTTACTCCTTTTATTAAATTTATTCCTAAGTATTTTATTGTGTTCAGTGCTATTATAAATGGCATTGCATTTTAAATTTCTCCATCAGATAATTCATTGTTAGTATACAGCAACAAATTATGTCATTAAAATCCTAAGTGGGCCATTTAAATACAAAATATCAACACAAATACAAAATCGCTTGGTTAACATGCTCCTTAAAAATAGAAATAACAGGAGTACCTGTTTGGCTCAGTCATTTAAGCAACCAATTCTTGATATCAACTCAGGCCATCGTCTCATGGTTTCTGAGTTCAAGCCCAGAATTGGACTCCATGCAGACAGTACAGACTCTGCTTGGGATTCTCTCTCTCTGTCCCTCTCCTGCTTGCATGCTCTCTCTTTCAAAATAAATAAATAAACTTAAAAAAATAGAAATAAAACCAAAGGAGTCATAATTTATACCACTTACTTTGGGTAAGCACATGCCAATAGAAACTAAAATGATCCCAGTATATATATATATATATATATATATATATATGTTCCTGGTACATACATAGAGGTGAAACAGTTTTATGTAACCTCTTGAGTAAATGGTCATTCTTTTGAATTTTGTAGAGGTCTGGTGTCTAATATACTAATCAAAAAGTCAGACTAGGGTGGCTGGGTGACTCTGTCAGTTAAGCATCCAACTCTTGATTTTTGGCTCAGGTCCAGATCCCGGGGTTTGTGAGTTCGAGTCCTGCATCAGGCTCTACACTGACAGCAAGGAGCCTGCGATTCGATCTCTCTCCCTTCCTCTCTGCCCCTTGTTGCAATACAGAGGATAGAAGAGATAAAGAAAGGCAAGAGCAGTGCATGCTGAACCAAGCACACACTGAACATAGTAGCTGCTCAGTCAAGGAGAAAAACAAGACATGCTGGAAACAGCATACCCTGAAAATAGCAGAAGTGTTTTCCTTCCCAGATGATGTGTATGTGTAGGCAGTCATGTACCTAGGGTCATAGTATGTCTCACATGATTTATTATCTTATTTTTCTGCTTTTAATTTCCATATACTATTGTTCACTCCCCAATAAATATAAGAGAACTACACAAGTCAGGGATTTACCCAACCATCTTCTGCTTAAAGGAATTTTTCTTGGTGTAGTCTCTCTGGGGCTTTAATTGTTCCAAACCATTTTGAGTAACCCTTTCCTCTTGCATTGCACTGAGCTGCATGACAGCCCCTCCCTTGCTTGTGTGCTCACTTTCTCTCTCTCTCTCTCAAAAATAAATAAATGAACATTTAAAAAAGTCACACATTAGAAGTGTCTACATGGCTCAGTCAGGTAAACATCTGTCTCTTGATATACATGCAGGTCATGAGCTTAAGATTTGTGGGCTTGAGCCTCATCTGCTTGATATTCTTTTTCTCTCTTTGTCTCTCTCTGTTCCTCCCAGGTTCTTTCTCTCTCTTTCTCAAAATAAATAAATAAAAATTTTAAAAAGTCACAGACTAAAACTAACTCAGCTAAAGCGATTTTAAGAATGTGACATTATTTTGATTGTATGAATGAGTTCACACTCAATTTATTAATGTTAATATCTCTAATTATTTGCACTGTTCTTTGGCTATGTCAACCAAATATTTATATCAGCTGCCTTCTGAAATTCAGGGTTTTAGACAGAATCTGACTGAGACTTCCCTTGACATCTAGATTTAAATAAAAAGGGATTTACAAATTGCCAGCATATACTGAACAGAAAACCTTGTAAAACAGTAATAAACTGGAGGGATTGTTTGGTTTTAACACAAAGAAAAGTATTGTAAACCTAGGAGATAGATTAACCTGCCAATAGAATCACAATTTTAAATGTGAGACTTTATTGAAGTGGTAAATTAGTGTAAGATAGGATTTAAATCAGTTTATTAGTCTTTATGGTCACTTCAGTGGGCTACTGTTAGTAGAAGCAGCAGCAAGGAAGATAAATTAAGTAGAATTAAGTAGAATCCACTGAAAAGACTTGTAATTTATAGTGAGCCAAAAAGCACAGAGAATTTCTCCACTTAAAACTAAACAAAAGATAAACACTAACTAAGATAAAAACAAATAGACAAACAAAAACTATGTCATGTATCATGAAAGACAAGTCAGTAGAGAATATTTCACAATCAATTTTACTTTCATATTTTATGGCAAGTAGAACAGAAATTAAACTTTGTTTCAGTACTCTGTATTCAAATAATCAATGAGAGAGGGAAAAATACAAGACGACTATTTTAATTTGACCACCATACTTTCTGTACTCTACCACTCTGGATTTTGGTCAGTATTATGGACTAAAGTATCTCTTCCCCAAACTCAGAGGTTGAACCCCAGCTAACAAATGTGACCACATTTGGAGGTAGGACATTCAAGGCCATAAAGTGAAATGAGAGCAAAAGGATGGAGCCGTAATCCATTAGGACTGGGTCCTTATAAGAAGTAGAAAAGACTCCAAGACTGAGTGTGCATAGGGGAAGACCATGTGAAGACACAGTGAGAAGATGGCTCTTTGCAAGCCAAGGAGAGACGCCCCAGGAGAAATTTGCCCTGCCTGAATCTAAGCCTGCCCTAGTCTCCAGACTGTAAGAAAATACATTTCTGGTCTTTCAGGAACCCGTGGTATTCTGTTAGGGCTGCCACAGTATACTAGGACTAGTTATTTTAGTTCCACAGTGTATAAAAATAAAATCAAGAGAAAAAAATTTTACATTTATTTTTATTTATTTTGAGAGAGAGATAGAGAGCAAGTGGGAAGGGGCAGAGAGAGAGAGAGAGAATTATAGGCAGGCTCGGTGTTGTCAGCACAAAGCCAGATGTGGGGCTCAAATTCACAAACTATAGAGATAATGACCTAAGCTGAAATCAAGAGGCAGATGTTTAGTAGACTGAGACACCTAGGTACATGCAAGAGAAAAAAGTTTAATAACTCTATTGTTTGAAATTCAGACTTCTGGAAACTCAAGCATTTGAGCCAATTACTATCTGGGGCTAAAATGTCTCCTATGTCTTGCTTTGACCCCTCAGAGAATAGTGGCATGGTCAGGCAGAATGGAAACCAGCACTGTGGCACTCAGTCACAACTGTACAAGTACCACAGCAGACACAGCTGTAGCAGTCCAGTACCCCTCCACACAAGAGAAAAAGATCAGAAGCATAACAAAGTTACGCTTGATTTGAGCAAGGAGATGGAAATGGACATCAGTTGTGTGATTTGAAAAGCACTGGTAGTTCGATAAAAGAGCCGTTCGTTTACATGATTGAAGTATTGGGCTTTGACAAGGTAGACTGTTAAATTTCTTCCAGATTCTGAGTATATTCAATCTTTCTGCCACTGTTATATAATGTATGATTCTGAATTAAACTGATTTCATGGCCTCTTTCCTGTGAATTCCAGTATAGCACCTAATACACTCACCCTTATATTTTACCTAATTATGCATGCCTTAGGTTTGTGGTAAAGTCATAAGCTCCTGGGCAACAGAGACATTTCATCTACTAATTTTGTTCCCTACAACACCTGCAACGATGTCATATACAGTCAGATTCTTTTTTTTTTTTATTTTTTTAATATTTTATTTATTTCTAAGAGAGAGAGAGAGAAAGCATGGGCAGGGGAGGGTCAGAGAGAGAGGGAGTCACAGACTGAAACAGGCTCCAGGCTCTGAGCTGGCAGTCAGCACAGAGCCCGACGCGGGGCTAGAGCCCACGAACCCTGAGATCATGACCTAAGCAAAAGTCAGACGCTTAACCAACTAAGTCACCCAGGCGCACCACAGTCGGATTCTTTATAAAAATATTTATCATATTTTAGAGCTCTGAAACAGGCTGGGGCTATTCATAATCAAGTAATACTGCAGTCCGGTTCTGGGCTCAATGTTCTAATGAATGCAGTTGAATTGAGATATATGTACCATATTTTCTGGTGGGAAGTTCTTGGTATGAAAAAATAAAACATGAAAATTAAAAAAAAACTCTATAAAACTGAAAAATATCTTTGCTACTTTTTTCACAGCCTGGAAATATAACAACAGCATTGTGTACCATGTGGACAGTTTTACAATATTGATGCAACAGTTTGGTGTTGATCAGGTTTGCCAGTGTCTCGCAGGTGTTTCAAAAGTGACATTTAGGAAGAATATTGCTAGATTGACTACTTTCATATGTACGAATGCTTCAGGCTTCCCCAAAGTAACCTCTTAGAAAGTTCTTCACTATTTACTTGAGTCTTACAGAGTACTGACTAATATATGGATGATCAAATTCTGTTTTTCTAAAGGCAAAATCAATACCTTCTGTGAACTTTGAAAAATGATTTCAAAAAATAAAGGTGCAACAGCAATATATATATATATACTATAAATTTAAAATTATTACTTAGGGAATAATCTTCTTTATCTTTAATTTCACAACTTACTTTGCATGAAGGGAGTTATGTTTCATTAATTAAGAGGACATTGGCCTGTATATCCTTTATTGAACACTTAAGGAGTCAATCAGAATTATTTTCAAAAAAGATTTTTCTAAAAAAATAGATCTTAAATGATCTTTTATTCCCTTTTTATTCCCTACTCATTTAGGGAGCATTGGGATTCCACTCATCTCTACAGAATATTATATAATCCACAGTAGAATGAAAAGTATCTATCTATTATCTATCTATCTATCTATCTATCTATCTATCTATCATCATCTATCTATCTCACTCTAAAGCTTGTGAATGAAAGAGTATATAACAAAGACTTATAATGCTCCTTAAACGTCAATACCAAATCAAGTTTGCCATGCTTTGTATCAGATACTGGAATAATAAATGTTGTTTAGAAGATTTGCATAAGATTAATAATTAAGGTATGTTGCTACCAGGAAGAGATTGAAATGTCAAAGAAGAGACTTGGAAGAAGAATTCACAACAAAAGAATTCATAACAAAAGACTTAGTTCCTTTAAAATGATTTACTGGAGCATTGTCTAGGTGGTCTGGGTGACTCAGTTGGTTAATAAGCACCTGACTTCGGCTGAGGTCATGATCTCATGGTTCCTGGGGTCAAGCCTTGCATAGGGCTTTCTGATGTCAGCAGAGCCTTCTCTGAAATCTCTGTCCCCCTCTCTTTTAGCCCCTCCCCAGCTTTTCTTTCTCAAAAATAAACAAACATTAAAGAAATAAATAAAATGTTTTACATTTTGCAATTCTTTTTACAAAATCCTTTGTTTTATGTAATAAACTTACTTTTTTGATGTCTATAATGCATATATTAACATTACCACCATAAGTTTAAAAAAGTTATAACACTGTATTTTTGCATAGTAAAATGTAAATAAGCAAAATATCAATATGAAGTTAACATTTTTGCAAAGGATATAGAAAGGTGTTTTATAATTTGAAAATGTATAGTCATTTCTGAAATGGGGATTTAAAAATATTAATATTTAATTTTTAGTTTTTTAAGTTGAGATTTTTTAATTCTAAAACTTATAAGCTATTTTAGGTGAACTAATTATTATGTTTTGGTAAAAATATTGGTAGCACAAAGGAAGTAGAAATGCTGGTTCAAAATGCTAACAAAAGTAACACAATAAAATCAGCCACAGAAGGCCTTAGTTTTTGCCTCTTATTTACCATTCAATGGGTACCTCACTGGTAGATTATTACAATTTTCAGAAGACAAATTAGTTTATTAGTTATCAGTGTTATAATTTAGAAAAAATGTTTTTTGAGGGGCACCTGGGTGGCTCAGTCGATTAAGTGTCCGACTTTGGCTTAGGTCATGAGCTCTGCGTTGGGCTCTGGGCTGACAGCTAGCTTAGAGCTTGTAGCCTGCTTCAGATTCTGTATCTCCCTCTCTCTCTCTCTGACCCTCCTCTGCTCATGCTGTCTCTCTCTCTCACAAATAAGAAAAGAAAAAGAAAAACTGTTTTTTGAGATTTTTTTTCAAGTGATAATGAAAATTTCCAGATAAATACCAAAGAGAGAGGGCAGTACAATTAAATCTCATGTTCCTATTACCTAGCTTCGGTAACCATCAGCTTTTCATTATTCTTTAGTTAATTTTTTTAAGGTTACTCTTCAAGAAGTCTAAAAAAACCCATATAGTCACTGGTAGTAGATTCAGATTCACCAAACCATTCTGAATCCTAAAAAAAATTTCATCGTCTTCACTCAGTATGATTTAGTTCAAATTTAGTAGACTAATTTCAGGGAAATGGCTTCTTAATGTCAGTTCTCTTTATTTCAAAATCAAAGTTAGAATACCAAGCTGGAGGTAGAGCTACAAATGTACATTGCATTCATCCCAGACATAATTGACTTGTTTTCCTTGTCATAGATGTTGTGAAACTACTGACACATGTAACAACATGAGAATATTTTAAAAATCATTATTGGGGCACCTGGGTGACTCAGTTTGTTGAGAGTTTGACTTTGACGCAAGTCATGATCTCACGGTTTATAGGTTTGAGCCCCCCCCATGGACTTTGTATTGACAGAAGCCTGCTCTGGATTCTCTGTCTATCTCTCTTTCTCTCTGACTCTCCCCTGCTTGTGCTCACTCTCTCTGTCTCTCTCTCAAAATTAAACTTTAACCTTTTTATATTATCATGCTAAGTAAAAGAAGTCACACACAAAGGACTATATACTGAAGGATTCCCATTGTTAATGCTATTCTGAAAGAAAAAAACATTTGGGCAAAAATCAGATCAGTCTTTGCCAGGAACTAGGGAAGAGAGGAGACTGAATGCAAAGGGCTATGATGGGAAAAAGTTTTTGAGATGGAAATACTGTGTTTCTTGACTGTCATGATGTTTACCTGCTTGTACACACTTGTCAAAATTCATTAACCTGATACTTAAGAAGGGAGAATGTTAGTTACTGTATGTAAATTATTTTAATTCATCAAATAAATCTAACTTAAACAAAAATAATAGCATAGCAACATCTAATGGACCAAGGAAAATGAAACTATCATCTTCCTTGATTGGGGTAACACATTATTAGTGAAATTTGAACTGGTTTTGATTTAGGGTAATTACTTCACATTATTTTTTACCAAGCTTATAATCCATTAAAACATCCTATATTTGATGAGTCTTTTTAAATAAATGCAGTACTGTATATTAAACTTTAAATATTCCATCTGATACATTTATTTCTACCACACTGACTTAGGAAGTTCTTTTTTTATTCTACACGTTACTATACAAGACTACCCGAAATTCTGTAAATCTTTATGTCATTCACAATTTAGTCAACAAGCTTTATTTAAAAAATATTGTTCTTGGTAGAAAAATCACTTTTAATTTGTTTTCGCTTGGTTTATATCAGATTATATAAAACATGTGCTTGCATATGGTAACAGAATCTAAGTAAAATGATGAAATACAGAGGTCCTGAAGATTGGTAAAATATCTTAGTCTTTGTAAGTAAAGTTACTTATGTTCTGCTGTTATAATCAGTTAATCAGTTCCTTTTTTTTGAAACATTTTAAATCTTTCTTTTTTAAATGCCACTGGTATTAAATTAAATTATATAAATTACTGTGAGGTTCTGTTTCCTTCAGTTCTCTTCACCTTTTTAAGTGTGTGGACATATTTTAAAGAAAAATATCTGGCATTGAATTATTGTGTGCAAAATATATCTTAAATTACCATATATATTTGCTTTGTGTTAATAAAACTCAGTATAGATAGTTAAGTAATTCTTATTTTTAAAACTTGCATATGCTTTTTTTTTTTTTTTGAACCTCTGATAATTCTACATTTCTAAATTGTCCTCTTGAACACACACATATAGTCTCTTTCGACTTAAAGGAATTTTTCTTGAATAAATTAGAATTTATATACAAATTTTTGGGTTAGTATAGAAATATTTTCAACTATAGAACAAAAAGTGTCCTCCCCCAAACAGATAAAAAGATACATCTTCCATATCACAATTTGTTACTGAGAAACCATGCTGTACTTTTAGATAATTGGGTTTAAATGCTAATATTTTATAGTTCTCTCTTATAAAATGGTGCAAAAACATTTTAAATAGCATTTTATTCTTAGGAATTTCTACAGATAAATATTTCTCTAGATTTTATAGTCCTTAACAGTTTTTAATTTCTATTTGCTTATGAATTTCAATGATTACATATCTTCCAAGTTTCTCAAAATATAAATATTGTAACACATGAGAAGGAAAAGGCAAATTTGAAACTAACCTGCCCCAGTTGCCAGATACTTGAGCTAATAATGTCTTCCTTGATATCTCACTTGTACAGAAATATCTTAACTTTCCAAGAGAGGCATTTGCAGCTGATTTTCTTTTGAGTTTCTGAGGCAAGTAGTCATAGAATGCAAAGCAGTACAAAGTGCATGAGGAATTCACTTACAGAACTGGATATAATTTAGGGCATGCACACTGAGGTTTGGCTGATCGCAAATGTGCAGATTTATCCATTTCATCTTTCATAATGTCCTCTTTATTATACTACATATGGAAATGTCAATGAAAACTATTAAACTAGAAAATACTTTATGAAAGTCATAAAATGTTGGTTTGCATTACATTTCAATCAAGCATTATGGTTAACCTAAAGCACTGTTCATTATGTCTCTTTTTTTTCTAGTTCAGTTTCTATGACACATGCTGGAAACTGTGAGCATCGAAATGGTCGTTTCTACTATACAGTAGTAACCCTTGGGGTGGGAGGAAACCATCTCCTAGTGGTGGCATGATTACTTTAATTCTGAAAAATACCATGGATCATTTTATCTGTAGTATAAGTCATAAAAAGAATGAAAAAATAAAAGCATGAACTCAATTAATAAACAGAAAAGGTGTTCTGACAAAATATTTGAAACAGATCAGAAGTAACAAAATTAAAAAAAAATAAATAACTCTAGTGAGTTATTTCTATTATCACAAACTACATGACTCCTTTCAAATTATTTTATAGAAAAATGCATGCTATCCTTTCCTATAGTATTTTCCAAATAATATTATATAAATATCTTGAATTAGTTATGGCTATATTCTAGGAACTAGACATAGATCCTGCTTTTAGGCAGAGTACAATATTATTGAAAAGATACGTCAGGTCCCAAATTTGCTCGAAACATGAATGAGGTGGGAAAGGTCTAAAAGTAACCAATCTACCACAAAATGTCAAGATCAATAGAATTGGGAACTTGGAAGCTAAATTTCAATTTTTAAGAAATAAATTTATATTTGTACATATGTTCTCTATAACTCTAAAATTTTATCTACAACAACCACCATAGCAAATGCAGAATTGCAGAACATAAGAAATTGGTTAAAAGAATATTGATAAAAAATTAGTAATAGATAATTCCTGAAAACATAGATGGTTTGGGGGCTCCTGGATAGTTCATTTGGTTAAGTGTCTGACTACTGATTTCAGCTCAGGTCATGATCTCTTGGTTCATGAGATCAGCCCAATGTAGGGGGCTTGCTGCTGATTGTGCAGAGCCTGCTTAAGATTCTCTCTCTCTCTCTCTCTCTCTCTGTCTCTGTCTGTCTCTCACTCAAAATAAATAACTAAACACACACACACAAAATAGATGGTTTTATGCATATTAAAAAGTAAAAACATCAAGACATGTTAAATTATAGAGAAACAGGCAATTTTGTAGAATCATTTGATTAAAAAGTAGTTTGTCTTACCTCTCCCACCAGTTGCTGAAGAGATGGTGACACTACAGAATATAAACTTGAGTTACCCCTAATGGGACTATGGAGACTAACATAAGCCACGACATTTCTCTGCAGAACCTTCTTGAACTCCTGAAACAAATAAACAAACAAAACATCTTTAACATAAATGAAAGTAACAGAGTTTGTCAGTTATGTATTGAATAAGAAACACTTTCTACTTAAAATCACTATAGTACACAACTGTTTAAAAAAAATCTATTCTATTAGAGCATACAAAGGTCATAAAAGGATTTTAAATAAAGGGCTAAGGAGTTACAAATCATATATGACAAAATATTTTTAACTATGTTCCTGAAAAAAGTCCAATTTTAAAAGAAAATGTCCTTAAATAGTTAACATAATGTGAGGTTTAACTTTAGAATACAGTATGGAAAGTTTGCTCTAGCCACAGAACTTGATTTTATAGTTATTGAATGAGAGAACAGACATGGGTAAACTACTGCAGTGATTAATCAGACTAGGCCTTTCCTTTGAGACAATGAGCTAATTGTTACATGAAGTGGATATTTATTCTGAGCAAAATGGGGCACAATACACCTTTGTCCCTGCACATATCATCTGAAATAAAACCTGATACATTTTATGCATATGAGTAGCATATAATGATTTCAGGAAAAAGTTTTTCTACCTCTCTGCTGAACTCGTCCCCAAAACTGAATACCACTAAGCCTATTAATAAGGTGCCACTAAGAAGGTCTTCTATTATTTTCTTCCTTTCTTATAAAAATATTTAATGACCAATCATCATGGTAACAATTCTAGAGAAACAACCTAAAAACTATTCAACTTCATGTCTTAGGAACTTGCTATCTTCCTCCAACACTATAAAATGGAAGACTATAAGGGCATGTCTACCTAGGAAATCAATAATTTTAAATTATTCCTATTTTAAGTTGAAAATTCAGCTATACCTCTATAAGAGAGGTGAAAAGATGTTTCATTTAAAATATATATATATATAGGGGCGCCTGGGTGGCTTAGTCGGTTAAGCATCCGACTTTTGCGTAGGTCATGATCTCGCAGTTCGTGGGTTCAAGCCCCATGTCAGGCTCTGTGCTGACTGTCAGCTCAGAGCCTGGAGCCTGTTTCAGTCTGTGACTCCCTCTCTGACCCTCCCCTGCTCATGCTGTCTCTCTCTCTCTAGAAATAAATAAAAATATTTTTAAAAATGTATATGTATATATATATATATATATATATAGAGAGAGAGAGAGAGAGAAGATATATATAGAGAGAGAGAGAGACTAGGGGGAGAGAGAGAGAGAGAGAGAGAGAGAGAGAGAGAGAGAGAGAAGCCCAACACAGGGCTCAAATTTATGAACCAAGAGATCATGCATGACCTAAACCGAAAGCAAGGGTTGGATGCTTAACCAACTGAGCTACTCAGGCACCCCTAAAATTAGTAAATATTTTAAATGAATGAGAATGATGAACTTAAGCTTAAATACTCTGCTTTACAAATAATATTGTTTTAAAAAAATGTCCCTTAAAAAATGTTGCATAAATGCTGTGGAAAAACAGCTTCTATTTACATACTGCCACATAGATACTGTATACATGTTAGTCCATTTAACAATGGTGAGAACTTCACGTTAGTATATTCCTTGGAAGATCAAGTCTTGGAGAAATTAATCTTGCCTAAGAACATGTGTGTTATGGTAGAAACAATTTGAAGCCTGGCTTTTGACTGTAAGATCCACAGTAGCCTGTGATAAATGAAGAATCTTGAATAGAAAAAAATGGTACTTTTCATTTAGTAAATGGTATTATTATATTGAAAAATGGTACTATTTATTTAGTAAGATCTATGATAATTTTCCTCAAGGATCAAGATTAGTATTGAGTCGGGGTGCCTGCGTGGCTCAGTTGGTTAAGAGTCCGACTTTGGCTCAGGTCATGATCTCATGGTTCCTGGTTTCGAGCCCCGCGTCGGGCTCTGTGCTGACAGCTCAGAGCCTGGAGCCTGTTTCAGATTCTGTGTCCCTCTCTCGCTCTGCTCATTCTCTGTCTCTCTCACTCTCTCAAGGATAAATAAACATTAAAAAATTTAAAAAAAAGATTAGTATTGAGTCAATTCAATAATAACTGTATCAGTATAAATTCCAGTTTTAAGTTTACTGACCAATATCACCTTTTTAATTACAGCTGTGCATTTCAAGGGGCTCTTGTGCAAGCAAAATTAAACAGGGCAATATGACATGTCAACAGGTGCCTTCCTTACTCAGCTTTACTAGGAAATCAATTTAGAGCTGACTTTAGTTGAAAAGACAAAGTTTCATTTTCAGGAGTACTTTGGTAAAAGTAGACAGAATGGAAAAACTAATAGTTTTCTAAATTCCTTCTCAGTCAGGTAGTTATGAAATGGCTTTGTGAACAATATTGTAATAATCTTCTGAGATACAGTAATTTTATATAGTGTACTCTATGAGCCAATAATCAAATCTGTATGTTATTCACCATTTTCCTATTCACCATTTTCTTTACTCATATATCTTTGCCTACCTAGTCATGGAAGAAGTAAGAAAGTGACTGAATGAATAATTAGTTGTCAAACATGCATATACACATAAATATGTTAGAACAGAGGGTTGTACTCTTTTTAAACATTAAGAGCCTCTTTTGACATAAAATGCTTTTTCCTATGAAGGTTTTTTAGTTGTATCTGATGATAGAGAAAATAAAAAACTACCAAAAGATAAAGTGTTTTCAGTAAAGCTTACAAATAAATTTATATTTTATTAAGCATAAAAGTCTACTTAATTTGAAAATATAATTGATCACATACATGTAAGGCCATACTATTGATTCAACTTACTGGCAATGATGCTTGATGCTCAAATAAATTCAAAGATTTCTTGCAATAAACTTCCCCATGCATAGGGGCTCAGGATATATAAGTTTAGAACTACTGTAGTTGGACAAACCCACTTTGAGAAAGTAGCTTAGGAATATACATGTTAATTTAGGATTAACATAAATCAATTTTGAAAGTTACTAAATAGATATGGAGAAGGCTGTGTGATATGGTGGAATAAATTTTTGGAGTTTGAAAAGAATCTTGAAGATACTTTTTAAAAAATGCACCTTACTGTTGCAAGAAAACTAAAAATTTTGTTTTCTTTATGATAAAAAATTTTAAAAACTAAAATTAGCCCAATTCACAAATATATTTCCCAAATTGCATCTTAACTTGTTTATGTCTTTGAAGTAAGTAATTTGGAATAGAAGTTTGAGAAGTTGGTTTAGCAATTACATTTGCCAGCTTACTAAATATTATTCAATTTAAAAAGGTTCTTTCAACAATGGACTTTGTTCATTTCAATTAGTTCTTTGGAATATGGAATAAACATTCACACAACTAATTTGAGTATAGAAAAGCATTCTAATTTGCAATGTGAATATCTTGATAAATTTTACACTAAAAGTTTTCTACTTTAAAGACTCCTTATTCTTCAAATTAAAAAAGATGCTTGCTATTTTCTTTTGTGTATCTTTTGATATTTTCTTTATAGTCAATAGACATTTTATCTTTGTTGTGAGTACTTAAATAAAAGAGTGAAATAGTAGTAAAACTTCCCGTTAGATATTTAGGATTTTTTTTCCTCCAAAGCTGAGGCAGTAACAAACTAGAATATCAAATTGTTTTATTTTCTTAGATAAAATTGTATAGATTTTTCCTACATTTTTCATTAAATTTCTGTTTTGAAAAAGTCATAAAGTAAGTAGAATATCTAAGCATTTTACAATATCTTCATTGTTTTTAATATGGCATCAATCCAATTTATGGTTGTTATATCCCACTGAAAATATGGTGCATCTGGGGCACCTGAGTGGCTCAGTTGCTTAAGTATCTGACTTCAGCTCAGGTCATGATCTTGTGGTTCATGGGCTTGAGCCCCTCATTGGGCTCTGTGCTGACAGCTCAGAGCCAGGAGCCTGGTTTGGATTCTTTGTCTCCTTCTCTCTGCCCGTCTCCTGCTCAGTGCTCTGTGTCTCTCTCTCTGTGTCTCAGAAATAAACATTAAAAAATAATACAGTTCATCTGTGAAACAGAGATATATCAAAAGCTTTGAAATTTAAATATTCCAGTGGTGTTCTAACTATGATCCGTTGCATTCTAGATTTCATTTGGATAAAGGTTTCCTAAGGTAGTTTAGATATGTAGATGGGTTAATAGGTAGATTTGCAGAAAAGAAGAGACACAGAGATAGAGGTATGAGAATAGGAGGATTGAGGGGCACCTCGGTGGCTCAGTCAGTTAAGCATCTGACCTCAGCTCAGGTCGTTATCTCATGGTCCATGAGTTTGAGCCCCATGTGGGACTCTGTGCTGACAGCTCAGAACCTGGAGCTGCTTCAAATTCTGTGTCTCTTTCTCTCTCTCTGCCCCTCCCCCACTTGCTCTCTCTCTCTCTCTCTCTCTCTCTCTTTCAAAAATAGATAATTAAACAAAAAGAATAGGAGGATTGAGTAGAGGGAGGAAGGAAGAAAGGGAAGAAGAAAGGAAACCAATATTTTGAGACAAATCTACATATTGTAGAGGTATGGTATAATGCTAGAGTAGTAGACATTTAACATAAGAGATCATTTCCTAATTCCAGATAATTGCTAAGAAGTTAAAAAAAAAAGTAATTGTATGCATCACCTGATCTTTTCTTGTCCAGTAACTGTCAACCTGTCTAAAGAGAAACACAGTAACCAGGTAAACACAATTGTGGGTCTATCAGAGTCTTTAGGTCTAGTAGCAACAAGAGTAAGGTAGTTGCAGGTCATACATAATTCACTGTAATCTAATCCTCCTTCATTCTTACAGGTGATCTCAACAAATTAGCAGCTGGGACAACTTGGTTGAGAGGCACATTCTTATCCCTGGCTTCAACAACTTTATTTTGTCAACTTGAGTCAAAAAGTGAGAGCGAGTGCACGAGAGCCAGAAGAGCATGTAATCCATGTACATTTACCTCTCCCCATTCATATGAGCCAATATTGCCAAAAGCTGTTCCTCCCCATGAACAGAAAACAATTGTGCGGTCTGGTCTCCACCCTCTCTTAACTCTTAACATCAAGGCTCGGATAAAAGCTGTGATTATTGCAGTGCTGCTGGCCCATTCTTGTCCATAGTAACTGTATGCAGTGTGATGGTGGCTGCCAACTACGATATACCGATCTGGAAATAGAAGGAAACAAGAGCCATTAACACAAAATATAAACCCTAACAATAAATTTAATGACATTTACATAATCCTATTGCACAACTGAGCAACAATTATGTAAAACTGTTCTAATAATTAAGACTAACATTTTTCACCCACTGTCTTGATTCACACATCTGTGTATATCAAAGCAGAGGCAGCTGCTGAACTCAATTATGATTCCAAAGCTTAGATCCATATTACTGTCCTTTACAACATGTATATTAATTAATGAACTATACAAATATGCCAGAGGGAACCTTTATCTAACATTTTTCCAGAATCATAGTGGGAAGTGGCCTGTAAACAATGTGTGTGTGTTCAGTAAATATTAATGAACTATTAATACATATGAGGGAGCACTTATCAGTAGCTGTAAATATTAAATAATGTGGTAGTCATATATGGATTTTGAAATAAATGTAGTTATTAGGAAATTAATTACAGCTTCCAACTTATAGTTTTAGCTCCTCTTCTTTCTCTAAAAAAAGAATACAACATCAAAAGTTGTCTAGCTACTGAAAAGTTTTCTTTTTCCTTCCTCTCCTCTCCTCTCCTCTCCTCCCCTCCCCTCCCCTCCCCTCCCCTCCTCTCCTCTCCTCGAAACTGGGATCATGACCTAAGTTGAAATCAAGAGTCAGGCACTCAGTCAACTGAGCTACCCAGGCATCCCTTAAAAGTTTTTTCACATATTTCATATAGTAATACAAAATCCATTAGATACAACAAAAAAAATCTGCACGACCCATGGACAGGACTGTTCAATGTACATTAGTGACTATTAGTGATTATTGTTACTAACAAGGTAGAATAAAAGCATATCTCTAGAGTTTCCTCTAATTTTGTTACCGAAACTGAAATGTTTTGTTACCAAAACTGTAACTGAATGTTATTGGTATAGAACTAAATTTATTTCACTAAATAGTCCTATACATCCATGTAAAAGCTTCCTTTACTGAGTGTCATATTATTCAGAAATGTCCCATACCAGACTTTGAAGCCAGCCTCTTGGGTTTGCATCTAGTCTATTAAATTTGCTAGATGTATGACCTTGGGAAGCTCGTATAAGCTCTTTATGCCTTAATTTCTTCAAGTATAAAATGAAAATACATATGGTACATACATTATTCAGTTGCTTTGAGTTTTAAATGAGTCACCATTTGTAAGGCATTTTTAATAGTACCTGTCACATGAGGACTACCTATGTGTGGAACAAAGGAATTACTCCTTTACTTTGTGGCATCAAAATGCTATTTGATGGGAAATCACTATGTGATGCTATTTTAGTTGTCTATACTGATTTTTGAACCAGAAATAACTTTGATCTGTTAATGTTTTATCAAAATTTAATTAATGGTATATAAGAATGGCTGTAAAGGTTGAAACCCAGGGAATTTATTCACTCATCTCCTAGATATGTGTGAAAGTTCTGCTTGGGATTATCTGCATTCTAGATAAACCATATATAAAAGCCTTCATACTAATTGACAATTGTTTCTAATTTTCAGAGTCATTAAATAAGAAAATCATGTGAATGAGCAACCAATATTTTTGTGTAGGATTCAAGCAAACAAAATTTGAGAAGTTTTACATATTATACACTGAAGAATACTACTGGCAAATTGATTTGAAGAGATTGATTTTTTTCTATATTGAATTTCAATTAGGAAAGCTATTTTACCCTAAAGCTAGTATAGTTTTGTACAATTTGGTTTTTCCATAAAAACTAGCAAATGAACCAATGATGATAAATATTTCTGGTGCTTCCAATAGAGATTCTGATGATGAAAATATGTTGAAATGGTTGAAATGCAACAGTAACAATTTCCAAATCCATTTATATATTCTATTGAAAGACATTAAAATCAGAGGTTGTTCACCATTGTTACTGTAAGGAATTCAGAGAAAATGTGTACCTTCCATAAATTTTGTAAGAGTTGGCTGGCAAGAAACTTGAGAATATGAACTTGATTTCAAAAATTTCTGGGTTATCAATTATGGGGTCAATTTGGCTAAAGTCATGGAGAAAAGTAATTCTCCAAGGATAACTTGAGTAAATATCCCAACCATATTAACAAAAGTGGCACAGGTGTGTTACATAGACCGCTATATTCTAGCCTGTATACTAAGCACATCAGATAATAGTATGTGGGTCAAACTCACAATGTATTTGGAAGTGTTGCTATAGTAATCTCTTAATTAATATATGTGCCAATTAGTTTTACTTTCTTAGCCTGCATAACATCATCTGAAGATGTCATAAGCATCCCAAAAGCAAGGTGGAAAATAATTGAAAATTAACCAGGTGATTGTTTTCATAAGCATCTTCAAAATCTAAAGCCATGTAAACATTAGCAGAACTGTCAGTGGACCAAGGGTCAGAGACAGAACATAGTTTTACACTGAAAGACTAGATTCTGGAATTAAAAACTTTTATTTTTGGGGGTGCCTGGGTGGCTCAGTCAGTTAAGTGTCCGACTTCGGCTCAGGTCATGATCTCATGGTTTATGGGTTCGTGCCCTGCATCAGGCTCTGTGCTAACAGCTCAGAACATGGAGCCTGCTTCAGACTCTGCATCTCCCTCTCTCGTTGACCCTCCCCTATTCATGCTATCTCTCTCTCTCTCAAAAATAAATAAAACATTAAAAAAAACTTTCATTTTTTTAAAAAGACACCATTAAAACTAAAATATTTTCTTTCTAAAGAAGCCTTTTTTTGATAAAAGTAAAAACTCTCGTGGTGTTATAGAGAAGAACAATAAAAAAACAAAATAACATCCCAAACTATTGGTTTTTATAGATTTTCTTCATGAGACACATGCCAATTGAATGAATCTAAACTCTGTTTTCTCATTTTGGGTTTTTTTTTTCCCCCTTACACTCCTTACTTTGATTTATTTTTTAAGAGAATAAGAAAGAGAATGAAGACCTACTTCATGGTTTCATATTGACTCACTCTTAGAGTGACCTGTGTGAACTAGTTACATCTAAAGTAGGTCATTTAATTATGCTATTACATTGTTATAGAGTATTTTCTTGTAATGGTTCATATAAAGCATAGATTATAAATACTTAGTCCTACTTACCTGGAGATATCAAGCCCTTTAAATATCCAACAACATTAGTAACTGTTTTGAATTTTGTAACCGTCTGAATTTGTATGCTGACAATTCTCTCATCTGAAAAAAAAATTAAGATATTGTTCTCCTACATTCTGTTATTTTTTCTTAAAATGTTCAAAGTGATTTATCTCATATCATCAACAAAAGAATTACAAACCACTAGATTTTTCTAGAAAACAAAAGTTACACTTTTCGACAAGTATCTAGTCCATATTTTGTGTAGACTCTATTTTAGGTACTAGTTATACAATGATGACTAAGTTTCAATTGCTGGCCTCACAGAACTTCAGAGCTATAAATAAGCAATTCTAAACTTCACATTCAGAGCTATAGTGAGGTTATACATGAGAGCACACAGAAGACTTCAGGGAGAAGTGGAAAACTCATATTTAAAAGAAATATGTATTGGATAAAGATATTTCCAAAAAAAAGTAAGTACTTTTATAGCTTCAAGAAAAGAAAATGTAGAAGGTAACCTTTACTGTATGACTCACTATTCTGTTATCCCACTAAAACCTGTAAAGCATTACAGAAATTAAAAGAATAAAGATTTCTAAGGCTGTACATATTTCCACATATTTCAGGCTTCATGTTCACCTATGTTTGTTGGTTTCTTCCCTCTATTCTAAGTCACACACTACTGCTTTGCCTTTTGTGAGTTCTTGTATCTATGCTTGATATTCAAACATTTTGATGACAAGGCAAAGACAACTTGGTAGATACTTTAGTCACAGTCCTAAAGCTGTCTTTGAAGGGCTTTAGGGGTAACATATATTCATCCTGTGTCTGGTGGATCCCAGGAAGTCTGGGGGTAAGGCGGTTTCTAGGAGAGATTCCAGGGTAGCCAGGATGTTATGTTGTGGTGGGGGGAGACAATCAGAAAGTGGCTAATGCAAAGTAGCAGTGCTATACTGACAGGCCTTCTGATACCGCTTTTCTATGCTGGATGAAAATTGTTACAATAAATAAGTTTCTTCTTTCCTTGAATGTATTCTTTCTAACAACTTAAATGGAAAATCAGTATACTGGATTTGTTAAAATTATAAATAAAACAAAAGTAAAGATGCCCTGAGAGAATGCCTGAGCATCTCCTATATGAGAAAAGGAAATATGCTTAGAGGTATTGTGGTTTTAATTTAGTTGCTATGCATTTTTGTTTGTTTTAAATTAATATAATTTGTTTCCTACAACAGTTGCAGATTTACAGAAAACCTGATCAGAAAGTGCAAAGTTCCCAAATATTCAATGTCTTTCCGCTGACTCTATTATTAACATCTTTGATTAGTGTGATACATTCATTATCATTGATGGGCAATATTAATACATAATTATTAACTAAAATTCATAGCTTATATTAGGGTTCACCCTTTGTGTTATACATACTATTGGTATTGACAAATGCATAAGGACATGTATCCAACATTATAGTATCATATAGAATAGTTTGATTGCTCTAACAATCTCCTGTGCTCTACCTTTTCATCCTTCCTCTTCTTCTTATTGAAACTTTGGCAACCATTGATCTTTTAAATTTCTCCATACTGTGGCTTTTTCCAGAACATCATACAGTCAGACTCATGTTTGTTTTTAATGTTTAATTCTGTGTCCTACATTTGTTCCAAATAGTCCAATTAAGTAAACTTGATTATTACTTTTTAAATGTTTATTTATCTCCAGAAAGAGAGAGAGAGAGAGAGAGAGAGAGAGAGAGAGAAAGCAGGGCAGAGGGAACAGAGAGAGAGGGAGAGAGAGAATCCCAAGTAGGCTCCATGCTGTCAGCATAGAGCCCAACACAGGGCTCAATCTCATGAACCATGAAACCATGATTTGAAATCAAGAGTCAGATGGTTAGCTGACTGAGCCATCCATGTGTGCCCAGACAAGTTAACTTTAGATAAGAGAGTCATTACTTTTTGTTTTTAAAAAATCTTTCCAGTCTATTTCTTTAGCAAATTCTTACTACACACATCACCAGAAGCAAGAGAAACAAAAGCAACAATGAACTATTGGGACTTTATCAAGATAAGAATTTCTGCAAAGCACAGGAAACAATCAACAAAACTAAAAGGCAACCTATGGAATGGAAGAAAATATTTGAAAATAACACATCTAATAAAAGTTTTGTATCCAAAACCTATAAAGTACTTACCAAACTCAATAGCCAAAAACCAAATAGCCCATTTAAGAAATGGGCAGAAGGCATGAATAGACACTTTCCCAAAGAAAACATCCAGATGGCTAACAGACACATGAAAAGCTATTTAACATCATTCATCATCAGGGAAATACAAATCAAAACTGCAATTAGATATCACTTCAGCCCTGTCAGAATGGCTAAAATTAACAACTTAAGAAACAACAGATGTTGGTGAGGATGTGGAGAAATGGGAATCCTCTTGCACTGTTGGTAGGAATGCAAACTAGTACAGTAATTCTAGAAAACAGTGTGGAAGTTCCTCAAAAATTAAAAATAGAATTCCACTATGACCCAGCAATTGCACTGGTAGGAATTTATCCAAAGGATACAAGAGTGCTGACTCGAAGGGGCACATACACCCCAATGTTTATAACAGCACTATCAACAATTGCCAAATTTGGGGAAGAGCCCTAATAGCCATCAACTGATGAATGGATTAAGAAGAATGGATTAAGAAAACTCCACAATAGAATACTAGTCAGCCATGAAAAAGAATGAACTCTTACCATTTGCAAAAAGAGTACATAGAACTGGAGGGTATATTATGCTAAGCAAAATAAGTTAGTCAGAGAAAGACAGATATCACATGATTTCACTCATATATGGAATTTGAGAAACTTAACAGATGATCATAGGGGAAGCGAAGGAAAAATAAGATAAAAACAGAAAGGAAGGAAAACCATAAGAGATTCTTAAATACAGAGAACAAACTGAGAGTTGATGGGGGTGGAAGGGTAGGGGGTGAGCATTAAGGAAGGCACTAGTTGGGATAAGCACTAGGTGTTATATGTAAGTGATGAATCACTGGATTCTACTTTTGAAGCCAAGACTGCAATGTATGTTAACTAACTTAAGAATTAAATACATGCACATACATATAAAAATAAATTAAAAAAAAAGATGTTTGCTATACGTTCCTCAAAAATTCTCTTTCAGATGAAAAAAGATCACTTCTGTTCCTACTTCGCTAAGAAATTTTATCATAAGCAGATGTTAAATCATCTTTTGAGATAATTGTAAGTCTTTTCACTTTACAATGTTAAAAAATGCATATATTTTATGGAATTAGCTCTACGTACAGTATGTCTTCTGTAATTGATTACTAATATTTTTAGCATATTTCCATATATTTATAAGTGATCAGTTGACAATTTTACTTACCATTTGTCATCATCTGATTTTGATATCTGGATTATACAACCTCACAAAAATGTTTAGAGATACTTGCTTCTTTTCCTAGATTTTCTAAGAGTTTATAATGTAGCAGGGGGAGTTTCCATTTTACAAAGAAGTGTTAGGATTCATACATATTCTGTGTGTGGGATGGGGAAGGAGGGTACATTCTCAATGTATATTCTCATTTCACTTATTATTTTCAAGTAAATAATAATGGTTGTAAATACATTGCGATTTTTTAACATTTTTATTTCTTCTATTTTTGTTCCTTCTATTCCTTTGCTTCCAAAAAAAATACTGCGATGTACGGTATTTTTTCCTTTTTTTGGTCATTAACTCACTTCTGTTTCTTATTTTTCACTTATAGGGTTTGCTAGAAATAGCTAATTCATTAGTATTTTTGAAGAACCAGTTTTGGGATTTATAGATCCTCATTATATATTTCTTCCGCTTCAATATTAAGTTCTATGCTTATTATTACCTTTGTTCAATTCTTCCTGGATGCCTTTAAGGCTACAGGTTTTCTATATAGATGTTGTACATTAATTTTTATATAGAGTCTTATTATCTTACATTCTAAATTATTTAAGAATTAATATTCAAATACAGAGTGTGTATTACAGTTGTAATACTGATATCTAGCTTAAATGTAGACAGAAAACAAGGACTATATGCTACTGGTATTTTGATATTATGTGAGAATTGTTTTGTGACCCTACAAGGTATTGCATCTGGTAAATAGAGAATATACATTTTAATAAAATGTTCAATATAAAAATATACCTTCCTTGTTAATGAGTGCAGCATTTTCTATACATGTCCAATAGATCAAACTGGAAAACTGTGTAGCTATAACTTTATGCATTGTTCTTTATATTTTCTGTTAATTATTGAGACATCTTAAAGTTTCTTATATGATTTGTATTTATTAATTACCCTGGTAATACTATCAAATTTTTTCTTTGTGTGTTTTTAGTCCAGTTAGTTTCATGCATTCGTGCATTTGGAGTTGCTATATCTTTTAGATTTCTATATAGAATACATAGAACAATTATTTTTTACATCTTCTTTATCCCAAATTTTTCTTCCAAAGTCTTCCTTCCCACTTTACCTCTGATATTAATATAATTACTCCATCTTTCTTTTGCTTAGTATTTGTCCAATGCATATTTTCCCAGCATTGCATTTGCTTTTGCCAGGCATCCCAGGGGCATCTCTGGCTCAGGGACAATCTGCATGCAAATTTCTTGGCTTGGAGTTTCTGTACTACAATAGTAGTGGAAATTCTAAGCTCGAGTTTTTGATTTCTAAAAACAGATTTTTTTTTTCATCCAGAGCTCAGATAGAAGAAAGCTTTCCTCCACCAGTATGTGAATTCCTTTCTAGTCTTCCTACTAGCATCCCATGGTCCTGCTTTTATGTAGGGATGCTAGTTACAACTCCCTGCTCCCTATAGGCATATAACTATGTCTTCTATTTGCATGTGAATGCTATATTCCCACTGTAACTTATCTGAATCTATAACTTCCCAATACCAGGCAACCATAGGGTAAATTCTTTTGTTTATTTCTCTGATTTTTCATTCCATCTTTATATTTGCTTCTGGATATTTGACTTTCTTTCTTTTTAATGTTTATTTATTTATTTTGAGAGAGAGAGAAACACACAGAGAGACAGAGACAGAGAGAGAAAGAGAGAGAAAATCCCAAGCAGGCTCCACACTGTCAGCACACAGCCCAACACCAGCCTCAAACTCATTAACTGTGAGATCATGACCTGAGCTGAAACCAAGAGTTGGAGGCTTAACCAACTCAGCCACTCCAGCGTCCCTTGACTTTCTTTTTTGAATAGCTACTTTTCCAAATACTGTTTCTTCTGTTTCATACAGAGCTCTAGATATTTCTATGGAAGCATTTCAAATATTTTATCCTGCCTTCTGCACATCCTGAAGTCTAAGATTCCTATTTAGAAGAAACGCAGCAGTCTGAGAAAGTAAAGACATTCTTTTGCCTTGAGAAGAATGCTGTATTTACATTGGATCCTTCTCTCCAAGAGAAAGGCCTTCTTTTGTGTCACTGAGCATGGGCCAGACCGAAATAATGATATATAATACAGCAAAAATCACCTTTTAATCTATTTATTTGCATCTCTATACATGATACTGATCCTAATACATACTGTTTTATAATATTCCATATCCATGCCTGACAACAAATATGCAGAGAGTCTGTTTCTCTTCACTGGAAGCAGCACCATGATCCCATTTTCAATTTTAACAATGAATGTCAGCAAAGCTTTGGATAAACTCTTATGATGCATCTACTGCTATTGACATTACTAATTTAAACAACTCATTGGTAAGGCAATATTACTCTGTATAACAATAACAATAGCAACCATGTATTTTGGAATTCATTCTATAAGAATAATTCAACTCTTTCCAGTATAATCTCTAATAGCAATGACAGAAAACAGCATAAATATCCCAAATGATTTAAATGACATTTCCCTAAATGACTTAGAAAATTATGACAAAATATGGGCCTGTTAAAATGTAAAAATAATATGTAGAATCATGGATATGCTATAAACAATGTCTTCTGCTCTGGGAGCCACATGGGTCTCGCTGGATAACAGTCACAGTGAGGACATGGCAGTGTTTGCACAGCACCTGCCATGAGAAATGAAAACTTGTATCTCTTTCTGCTACTACTGGCTCATGTTGGAAATGAGCCTGCTGGTATTGACCAGGCCTCACAATATTCCAAATCAGATCAATATTCCCCACACAGATTCCTCATAAGGAAAAACATATTCTTGCCTTTTCAAAAGAGATTTTAGATGGAAGTACTATGATGATTGTCAAAGGCTCTTCCTATGGGCCTTGCAGATCCAAGACTTAGATAATAAAGGGGGTTAAGGACACAAGACTTACAAATGAGCCTGGCCCTGAGACAAAGAGCCCAATTTAGAGTTAAGGACAGATATCCACCCCACCCCCCCAAATTGTTTCTCCTTGGAGCACAGGCTCCCCCGCCCAAGGCATCTTGTGATCAGTATTCAGAGTGACTTATTCTGGCCTTGAATATGCTGACTGCACCCTGTGAAGGAACATATCGAGGAACTTCTTCTTTTGTGATTATGGAAACAAACATTGTGTTTCTTGAAAGACCTGCTATTCTTAATACTTCTCCTTAAACAAACAAGCTATTGACTCCTGCTCACAAAGAACTAACTTCACCTTTTTATGCTAAATACATTGTCTTGTATGCTAAAGATACCTTCCTTCCCAATAGGATAAGCATCTAAATCACCTACCTCAATCACTATTGATAAAGGTTATGCAGGAGTCTTCTATGAATCTATGTTCTGCGAAATTCTTACATATCAAAGAACTTTGTCATCAGAAATCATTGTCTAAGGCAAGTGCCACTTCTGTGCCATCCCCCAAACACTTATATATAAAATAAAGTTGAGCCCCAGTCAGAGCAGAGATGCCTGCCTGGTGACCAGAAAGAATCTCATCCCTCCCTCGCCGACACCATCTGTCCTTCAGGGACACCTGGACCCTGCTGGAGCCATCCTCCAGCACTGCCCATTTCTTCACTGGATTACTTGTTTCTCGGGTGTTGAGTTAAGTTAGTTCTTCATAGATTTTGGATAATAACACTTTATCAGCTATGTCATTTTCAAATATCTTCTTCCATTCCATAGGTTGCCTTTTAGTTTTATTGTTTCATTTGCTGTGCGGAAGCTTCTTATCTTGATGAAGTCCCAATAGTTCATTTTTGCTTTTTTTCCCTTGTCTCTGGTGATGTGTGTAATAAGAAGTTGCTAGAGCTGAGATCAGAGTTTTCTTTCTGCCTATGTTCTCTAGTATTTTAATGATTTTTTTGTCTCATATTAGGTTTTTCATACATTTTGAATTTATTTTTGTGTATGGTCCTCCATCCCCTCACTTTCAATCTTCAGGCATCTTTAGGTCTAAAATGAGACCCTTTGTAGGCAGCATATAGATGGATATTGTGTTTTTATCCACTCTAATCCCTAATATCTTTTGATTGGAAAATTAGTGCATTTACATTCATAGTGATTATTGAAAGACTTGAATTTAGTGCCTCTGTGTTATTTGTAGAGCTCATGTTTCTCAAGATGTTCTCTGGTCCTTTCTAGTTTTTGTTGCTTTTGGTCATTTTTTTTTTCCTCCACTCAAAGAGTTCCCCTTAAAGTTTCTTGCAGGACTGGTTTAATGGTCACGAAGTCCTTTAGACTTTTTTTTTTTGATTTTTTAAATTTTTAAATTTAATTTAATTTCATTGTTTTTGGTCTGGGAAACTCTATCTTTCCTTCTATTCTGAATTTCTGAATGACAGCCCTGATGGATAAAGAATTTTTGGCTACATAATTTTCCCATTCAGCACATTGAATATATTCTGTCACTCCTTTCTCACCTCCCAAGTTTCTGTTGACATGTCTGTTGCATATCTGATCTGTCTTCCCTTGTAGGTTAAGGACTTTTTTTCTCCCTTGCTACATTCAAGATTCTTTACTTGTCTGTGTATTTTGTGAATTTGGCTATGATATGCCTTAGTAATGGTTAGCTTTTGTTGAATTTAATGGGAGTTCTCTGTACTTCATGGAGTTTAGTATATGTTTCCTTCCCAAGATTAGGGAAGTTTTCAGCTATAATTTGTTCAAATAAAGCTTCTGCTTCTTTTTCTCTCTCCTCATCTTCTGGGATTCCTTTGATAAAATGTTATTACATTTTAGTAAGTTGTTGAGTTCCTTAATTCTACCTTTGTGAACCATTATCTTTCTTTCCCTCTTCTTTTCAGCTTCATTATTTTCCATGATTTTATCTTCTATATCATTGATTCACTCCTCTTCTTTGTTCATCGTCATTCTTATGGCATCCATTGGAATTGAATTTCGTTATCGCATTTTTAATTTCAATCTGACTAGATTTTAGTTCTTTTATCTCTGCTCTAAGGGATTCCCTAGTGTCTTCTATGCTTTTTTCAAGCCGAGCTAGTATACTTAAAATCATTATTTTTAACTTCTTGTCAGATATCTTACTTAAATCCATATTGTTAAATCCCTAGCCATGAAATGGGGTGAAATTTTTGGGGTAAAATTCTCTCTTGTTATTTTGTCCAGAAGGCTGGGGATGAGGAGGTGGAGGAGGAGGGGAAGAAGGAGAAGGAGAAGGAGAAGGAGAAGGAGAAGGAGAAGGAGAAGGAGAAGAAGAAGAAGGAGAAGAAGAAGAAGAAGAAGAAGAAGAAGAAGAAGAAGAAGAAGAAGAAGAAGAAGAAGAAGGAGAAGAACGAGGAGGAGGAGGAGGAGGAGGAGGAGGAGGAGGAAGAGGAGAAGGAGGAAAGAAGGAGGAAGAAGAAGAAGAACAACAACAACAAACAACAACAACAACAAACAAACAAACAAAAAAACAAAAAACCCAGATCCTGGGTGTGTTTTGATCTACTTGTTAAAAGAATCTTCCAAAAGGTGGTTACTCTTCTACTTGTAGACTAGCAGGTTTTTGTTTTTTTTTTTCTCTCAGATCTCTGATTGATTTCTTGGGTGCTCAGAATGATTTGATAACCATCTAGCCGAGTTTAGAAACAAGACATGTTTAGGGTCCCTCTACTCCTCCACCATGTTAATGCCTTCCCATGATAGAGGAACTAATTAAATAAAATCACAAAGAAGCATTCCACAAATCTAGAATGTAGGGCACATTCAGGACAACAGATTTGATTCCACAAATCCTGCTGTCAAGAGCAGAAAAAAAGGATCATGCTAGATTAGATGGGATACAATTTATAGGCCTGGATTGCATCTTGGTTTGGATAAACACATTATAAAAGATGGGATTATTGGTAAAATTTAATATTGTCTTGTTTACAATCATGAAAAAGTGAAGCTCCTTAGATAAATATTTTTCAAAATATTATGTATGGTATGATCTACTTTTGGTAAAAATCCAAAATAAACAAAGAAGAAAACAAAACCTCTAAATGCATGTATATAAATCTAGAAGGATTTATATGAAGTATCGATAGTGATAACTACTGGGTGATAGAAGTGTGTTCTGAACTGAACTGTTTCTCTTCAAAATTCATATGTTGAAGTCCTAATCCCCCAGTTTAGCTGTATTTGGAGATATGGTCTGTAAGAAGACAATTAGTTAAAGGAGGTCTTAAGGGTGGGAATTTAATCTGATAGGGCTAATGTCCTTATGGAAAGAGAACGCAAACACCACAGGCTTCTCATTCTTTATGTGTGCACAGAGAAAAGTTCATGTGAGGACACAGAGAGAAGACAGCTGCCTGCAAGCCAGGAAGAGACTCTTATCAGAAACCAAATTTTCTGGCACCATAAGCTTGGAGTTCCCAGTCTTGAGAACTGTGAGAAAAATAAATGTCTGTTGTTTAAACTCCAGAGTCTGTGGTACCTTGTTATGGAAGCCCAGAATGACTAATATAGAACGTGCTGATTTGCTTTCCTATTTTTGCTCATCTCTCTTTTCTAACTCATAGCAAACATTAACTGCTTTTGTAATAATAGAAATTAAAATAATTTATTTATTTTAATGTTTACTTATTTGAGAGAGAAAAATAGAGAAAGAGAGTGAGACAGAGCATGAGCAGGGGAGGGGCAGAGAGAGAAGGAGACACAGAATCTGAAACAGACTGCAGGCTCTGAGCTGTCAGCACAGAGCCCAACATTGGCCTCAAAGCCACGAACCACAAGATCATGACCTGAGCTGAAGTCAGACACTCAACCAACTGAACCACCTAGGTGCTCCAGAAATTAAATTTAAAGAGAAAAGTAAAATATGTTTTAGTAGTGTAAAATTTTGGTTCTGAAAAATGTGAAATTCACACACAAACACTGAATGAAAACTGTTTTCTTGGTCCCTTTTATCACATACTTGTCAGCTTAATATCTATCCCTGAGTCTCTCTCTCTCTCTGCCTCTCTCTCTCTCTCTCTTTCTTTCTTTCTCTCTCTCTCTCTCTCACACACACAGACACACAGACACACTCATCCATTTGTGCATGTATTCTTATGAACTTGCATAATTTAGAAAAAAATATTTTAGGTTTAAAATTATTTTTTAATTTGTAAAATTATCTATATATGAAGATGTTTTAAATACTTTGTACCCCAGAAAACATAACTTTTCATCTTTGTATCCCTTACACAACTGAAAATTGATTAATAGATTTTCCATATCTTTCTACCAAACCATTCTACAAATCACATTATCAAATTAGTTATCAGATGAATCGTCTGCAACACCAACTGTACTGTATATTTTCCACATTTCCATCCAAATCTATTTTTACCCTTCACCTAGATCTGTACCTAAAGAAGGTAACCTCTATAGAGAACATATACCTAGCTCCTGTATTCTTTGCTTCAGGTTGGGCGTAGCCAATAGAAAACATCAACAAATGGTCAGCAGGTTGGTTATGAGAAAGATTAGAGTATTTATATTCCATCACCCTCCCTGGCTAGTCACTTGCTGACAGAGACTGAATTCATTCCTGCACTGAAAGCCTCAGCTCCTGTCATCCTGCCTCTCCTACCTCTTGAGAACCTGCCATTTCCTGTTCTAGTCTCCTTTCTTGTGCCTTTAGGTTTACAAGTACTAACAATTACTAGCCTTTGGGTAGTTCATCATCCTTTCTCTATTTCCCTTTACCTATCCACACTTGTACATAGCCCTTTGGCTAAACTACTTTGAAGTACACATTTTTAGTATGTTTTTAATTATTTCCTGATAGAAAACTGATTTATATGTTGACCAATTTAGGTATATTCACTGAATCATCCATACGTGTTTCCAGGGAATGAATTAGTGGAAAGGAGAAGGAGAATTCCTTTTATAGTAATAAGGTAGGTTAGGATATTAAGACCAACTTTCCCATTGAAAATAACTTACAATGCTGAATAAAATACAAAATGAATCTTGTTAACAGTATCAACAGACTAGAAAGTAAGGAATTACTAAGTCAAAAGTTAAGATATGGTGAGAACCCAGATAAGTAAAACAATAAAGCTATTTTCAACCTAAAGGAATTTACTGAACCTGGAGAATCTGTTAATCTTGATGGCCTTAAGAGATGTAAAAGTTAGAAGAAAAAGCGCTGGGCCTGTCCAAGTTGGAGAGAAAATAGTTCCAAAAAGAGATTATTTTTCCACAAAGTAGGATTCCTAAATGACTGCATTCCTCACTCCCATGCAAGAGATAGCAAAGAAAGTTACTTGTGATGGACCAAAAGAGGAAAAGGAATCTTTAAAAGGCTATAATTCTAGGGTAACTCTAAAAGAATACGAAAAGTATTTATAATTTCTAAAATAGTAAAGGGAAAAATATAAGAACAAAAAGAATCTAAATCTAAAGAGAAATAAAACAAAAGAAAAACAATCATGTAGTACTAATAAGAAACCTAAATTAAGATAAAACTATATAAGCATAAATACATTAATATTCACATTAAATGCAATGAACTAGATATTTCAGCTTAAAGATAATCAAGTTATATTTAAAATACAAATAGTTGTGGAGTTTCTGTCTGGCTCATTTGGTAGACCTTGATCTCAGGGTCATGAGACTGAGCCCCATTCTGGGAGTAGAGTTTCCTAAAAAAAAAAATCAAATTAATAATTGTTAAGAAGAGATGGGAAAAGAGAAATATATAGAAAGATGGATAGTAAAAAAAAGATATACCAAAAAGACACTAACTAAAAGAAATAAAAAAAGCTAGTGAGGATAAATTAATATCAAGCCAAATCAAATTTATGACAAGCATTATAAATATAAAGATCACTTCATCTGATAAGTGTTTCAACTAACCAGCAAGAGATGATGTATTTGAACCTATAAACATCTAAGAAATGACCTTAAAATATATGAAACAAAAAATTGACAGAACTACCAGATAAAAATAGGTAAGTCTATATACACAAAAGTGGGAGATTTTAACACTAATAATAAGATGTAGAATATCTGAACGGTCTGATTGTGGTACCTGGTTTAAGTGGACAGATGTAAAATTCTACACCAGACAACTACACAGTACGCACTCTTTCCAAGTACTCATAGAACACTGGGCACGAAAGGATACCTCAAAGAACCGTATATAAATAAAGTAAAAGCAACACATTCTAATGAAAATTAAGGTTGTTTATACTCTAGCTCAGAAGAATATCATATCACAATGCCAAGCAGCATACAAGTGTTGAAAGCATGGCAGAGAGAGAGTCATGAGATGATACTGCTACTTCCAATTCTAGAACTATGCCATCTGCATGGAGCTGTAGAGGTTACTGAGACTTTACAATTCAGAGACTCCAACGTCAAGACATGTTTGGATAACTGAATACATGAAGGAAATAGCAGGATATAGAACCAGAAAGGCACTGTGGAATCAGCCCATTGTAAAAAGAAGATCAGCAAAATATAAAGATAAGATATGCTCTAATGGAATTTATCATGTATTTAAACTGCCAAGTTTAGGTGAAGTTTCTGTAATTTGAAAGAAGTGACAGGCACTTGAGAAATTATGTGATGAGAATAAAGGAAATGATAAAAATTGCTGAGAAACATTGTGAATTGAGAAATACTTGCTACAATAATTGTGCCTAAGAGTATACTTCTCAGGTTGTCTTTAGGTCTTTTAACAAACAAACAAACAAACTCTAGACTGAATCTAGGCTGAATCATTTCCAAAAATTAAAACTGTCAAGACAGGAAGCTGGGAAACATGAGAAGTTCTGGGTGAATGACAGATCTGTCACCCTTAGTAAATGAAGCCTGCACTCCCTAGGAAAGAGAGAATTGACTGTACTTTCTGTGGACTTTGGACAATAGGTTTCCCACCTATGTTCACTCTGTTTAAGACAGAGTAGTTTAAGATGAGTAGTCCTTCAAAGTCATTTCTGAAGCTTTTTTTTCCTTTTGTCTGAGGACTTCACTCTGACAGCTCATGAAGGCTGATCTTTAGTTCTACGGATTACTCTGTTATCGGCTTCCAGTTCAGACTCCTTGGTTCACTGTGCAACTGGCTGCTTGAAGAGCCATAAAATTGAGGTGTCACCATTGCACAGTTTAGTGACTCCTAACATTTGTCATGACACTGATTGTAAAAGTATTGTAGCTTACTGAATTTTTGGAATACAAGTGGCCTCTACATCTATATGCATCCCATATAGAAATTGTCAAGACAAATTAAAATTTTCCCATGTTCTTTTGGATATGTTCCTCCAGATTCATGGCTGGAAACTATTAAGCCTACTCTTCCCTAACACAAGTTTTCAATTCTCTTATTATTATTATTTATTTAGGTCTACTGAGAATTTCTCTTTCGCAAGTCCCAAAAAGGGCCATATCTTATCATTTCCATACTGCTCCATTATCTACTTGATATATCTACCAAAAAACTCTTTAACCAAAATAACATAATGTACTCCTGGATCTTCTCACATGTAGAACTTTAGGGACTACTCTGAACAGGTTGATTAATCTCATTTGTAACTAAAAATAATACTGAATGCTACTGCACTAATTTTTCTGGCTAATAAATATTTCCTAAAAACCTAATATTTACTATTTGCCAGTAAATTTTAGTATAACCTCAATTTTTGGATATGCTCAGTATATCTTTTTAAATCTTTGCTCAGAAAATGATAATAATTAATACTTTTAAGTAGCTATTAACAAATTAGAAATATAAATCTTCAAAATACATTTGAAATGTATAAAAAATTTAACTGACATTATCACTATATTATTCTAATTAAAATAATTTTAATCAAAGAATATATAAAATTCTGAACAGGGAAATGGTAAATATAGATATATAGGTATCTTCATTTGAAGAGAACATGTAAATTTACTCATGTAAAAATGTGTTATCGCTGATGACATTACTTTTTATGCAACATTGAAATAGTAATTTTTTATTCATCAAATGTGATTCATCAAACATATTATAATGTTTCTTTAACTTAGTTCACTTAAATTTAAATTAAAGTAATGGATTTTAAACTTCCTCCTCTCCTTTTTCCACTTTATTCATGGTTTTTAACCATAAATTTAGACCAATAACCATAAATTAAATTTCCATATTTTGGTTGATTCTCAGGGAGAAAGACTGATAACATATTAGATAGATCAATGGGTAAAGCTTACTAAAAGTAAGACCATGGCAAATAAAATACAGTCAATATGCAATCATCTAAGCAAGCCATTTGTGTGTATATCTGCGCACACACACACACACACACACACACACACACACACACACACACACAAGACCTATTTTCCCGATTCTTTTTCTATTCCTCAAGCAATTCTCATTCTCTCAGGACTTTCCATAAATCACTGTGCTTTCCACTTTACTTTGCTGAACCTATTTCATGAATGCAGATCTTTAACCTTCATTTAGTTCAAGTTTTATGGTCTGTTTCAGTTAGGTAGCTTTTTGTTGCAAGGAACTAAAAACCCAGCATAGACTGACTGGGAAAAAAAATGGTAGAGGGCATGTATTGACTCATACATATGGCCAGTTCAGCAGACTTGGCTTCAGACAAAGCTTTAGGGTTCAAATTCTATGAAGACAGTTTCCTCTCTCTCTCTCTCTCTCTCTCTCTCTCTCCTCCCATTATTCATTTGTACCTCCCTTGTATTGGCTCCATTTTCAGGTAGGCTATACTCCCAAAGTCTCAAGAATGTTACCAAAGATCCTTGGGCTATATTATTTTTTGCTCAGCTTTGGTGTTAAAGTGAGTCATTGCTCAAATAAATTCCAAAAATTGAGTCTTGGCCCTATATGACCAATATCATCCTTAATCAACCATCATAATATGGTTGATGTGATATGCCAATAGATTTGAACTAATCAGGATCTGTTTCTAGAGCTTGGGATGTGTTCAAACCTACTCAATCTATATTCCTGGGAAATGCTGGAAACAGTTCAAAAAAGCAGAGGGCCGAAATGGATTCTAAGAAAGCAAATATGATAAGCAAATTCCACTAGATTGTTGTCTGAACTATAGAGAATTGGTATATATAAAGGAATAAAGGATTAAGTGGACAAGATGAGTAATCAGTTGATTTGTATACATATTTTTATTGTGCTCCTGCCTAACTTCTTGGTGAAGATTTTCCTACACTAAGGCTCAAGACTAAGAAGATTCAACAGTAAGATATAATTATAATATGCTTTAAATTAATTTGTAATCTATAAACTGTCAGTATTGTTCTTACTGCTCCAAAATAGAGCACTTTCTTCTGAAACTTTTCATGTTACATTCTTTCATATATCATAATAATATTTAATGTGTTTATGAGAAAACTTATATGTCAATTATCTTGGCTGTATCATGAGTATTATTATCCAAAACATTGGGGGTAAAGGGTTGTTATCCTACATTTAGGACTAATTTAAATTTAAGAACTCATGCTCCACCACTATTTGGGAAATCTTAGTGTAAACCCTATCTTTAAAAAGATAATGTAGGGGTGCCTGGGTGGCTCAATCAGTTAAGTGTCTGACTTCAGCTCAGGTCATGATCTCACAGTTCATGGGTTCAAGCCCCGCGTTGGGCTCTGTGCTGACAGCCAGCCCAGAGCCTGGAGACTGTTTCAGATTCTGTGTCTCCCTCTCTCTCTGATCCTCCCCTGTTCATACTGTCTCTCTCTTTCTCTCTCAGAAATAAATAAAAAAAATTTAAAAAAAAATAAAATAGAAAATATATTATAAAAATTAAATTAAAAAATAAAAAAATAATGTAAGTACCTATTATAACATGAAATATCTTCTTGATTTACATACATCTCCATCTGAATTTTTCTAAAAACAATAATAGCTACTATATCCATGAGGAAAACTTGATACGGCATAATTCCTTAGAAAGCAGGCCTATCTTGTTGCATTTTATTTTTTCTTTTAAGAGAGAGGAAATGTGAGCAGTGGAGGGGCAGAGAGAGGGACAGAGGATCTGAGGCAGGCCCCACACTGACCGCAGTGAGCCAGATATGCAGGGCTTACTAAACTCAAGAAAGTGACCTTTTGCATAGTGTGCCATTATTACACAGATATTTAACATATTATGGAGGAAACATAGAATTCTTTGATAAGAAAGACACTTGCTAACGTAACATTTTACACTTTGCAAAAATACTGCAGTGCACATCATAACTTGCTTCTCAGACCAACTTGAGATACTAAAAGGTTAGTTATCCTTCTGTAGATACAGCAATGGCAGCTTCCAGGGAACCAGCATGTCGATCGTCAGCTCACTAAGGGCAGGATGGTGACTGGAACACATTAGGGGCTCTGAATATCAAATTAATTACTTGATTGAATCTGGGCTTAAATCTGGTCTTTTACAAGTTTGGTGCTTTCCTTACGACTAAAGTATTATTATAGCCTTCTTTACATATTTTAACAAATAGACCCCATGATCAATTTGCAGGACTCAGAAGAAAAGACCAGAAGAGCAAAACAAAACAGAAAGCTCCTCTAAGGCATCTGTATTCCTGCTTTAAGGAAACAGCCGTATCATTGTTTTCTAGATTTCCTACTTGCTCAATCAATAATCAGTTTGGGAGGCACTCAATCGATAGGACTTTGAAAAAGTGTATGCATTTGTCTAACAGAGGGCAATCCTGAATGCATTCAGAATTTTGGGAAGTTTTTTGTTTTGTTGTTTTTTTGTTTTTTAGGCGTCTTCAAAATACTTTTATTTTTTTTTTAATGTTTTTGTTGTCAAGAGAAAAGCAGATGAGATAAAACATGGGTAGGTGAGCCGGCAGGTCTGGACACAAAAACGGAGTCCCTGAGTTGAATTTTCCGAAAACTAGATACAAATTTAACAATATGTAAAGAGCGTCTCTTCTTTAGAACGCCAATGCTGAGGCTGGAGGCAGAAATAAGATGCAGCCGGTGGCTTGCACCCTCCCCGCTCCCGCTCAGGTAGCTTAACTACTTCAGTTTTATCCGATCTGCTACAACAAGGCCTGACAAACTGCGCCTCAGCACAAGAAGCATCTCTCAGGCGATGATGCGTAAAGACACAGGGATTTTTTTAGTCAATCGCAGGAATTAGGCTTTAATGCTTTCTACTAAAAGACTTCAGACCCCAGATAGCTGACTGCTATCCACTGAATCTTGGCAGGCAAAGAGACTGCTGGAGCTGAAGTGAGGAAGCCACGTTAAGCAGATTTCCATGAATGTACGAAATGCTTTATTTGCAAAGCTGCTTTTCTTTGTTGCAGTTTAAAATGCTTTTTTCTTTTCCTTTTTAAAAAAATCTCTAGGTTTGATCAATTCTCCATCTTTAACAAAATTACTTTCCAAAAATGTCCCTTAAAGAACCACAGAAGAGAGGGACGCCTGGGTGGCTTAGTCGGTTAAGCATCCGACTTTCACTTAGGTCATGATCTCGCGGTTCGTGGGTTCGAGCCCCGCGTCGGGCTCTGTGCTGACTGCCAGCTCAGAGCCTGGAGCCTGTTTCAGTCTGTGACTCCCTCTCTCTCTGACCCTCCCCTGCTCACGCTGTCTCTCTCTCTCTCTCTCTCTCTCTCCTAGAAATCAAAAAATATATATATTAAAAAAAAAAAAGAACCACTGAAGAGAAATAAATGCTCATCTCACCAAAGTAAGGTTTCTTTTTTTTAAAGAATAATTGTTAATGTGTCAATTTAAGAGATTAAAAATGATCACAGTCCTTACAAAGACTACAAAATACACACAAAGACATTAAATACTTTACCATTGTTTGGCAGTTCTAGAGGGCTACAGATACCGTTTTTGGTTCTGCTGTTTGGTGAAGAGATCAGTTTCGCAACAAGAGATGCTGAAATGGGCTGTACCAGCAGGGTCGTGAGGTTTGGTCGGTTTTGCCTAAAGCTTCCATCTAGATTCAGAAGAGAAGAGAACAGAATCCTTAGCAAACAGAAATTAAAAACACACGAAGAGAAGTTTTTGTCATAAGTATTCAAAATCTGAACCATATGTTTATTTTAGTTCTTTTGTTTATTCCTTAGTTATACTCCACTTATTAAAACTTATGTGAGGCACATCAGTCCAAATACTATTATGTATCCTAGTTAATGCTGGCAGAATATTCACCTGCATTTACCTCCATTCTCCCATAAGACCAGGTCACTGGAGACTATACAAAAAGACTGAAAATCTGCCAGTCCACCAATAAAACAACTCACCAAAAACAACCTATGTCAAAACCCATCAGTCAATAAGCCCATCCATATAGAGAACTTCAAATCAACTCAACTGTGCCATCGTTAAGTAGGTGCAGTCAGCTAAGGACGATCTTAGAATGGCACATAGCAGGTGAGCTCATGAGGATAAGAGTAAGGAGATCAGGATGCTCAAGGATGGAGGTTACCAGGAAGACAAAAATAATGCAAGAGCCAGATGTGTGCTTCTGTACTAGGAGGATATTTACAACAGAGATTAGAGAGTATGTGAGGATCGGGGTGCCTGGGTGGCTCAGTCGGTTTAGCCTCCGACTTCGGCTCAGGTCATGATCTCACGGTTGTGGGTGCGAGCCCCACATCAGGCTCTGCACAGGCATCTTGGAGCCTGGAGCCTGCCCCAGGTTCTGTGTCTCCCTCTCTCTCTAACTCTCTCCTGCTCACGCTGTCTTTCTCTCTCAGAAATAAATAAAAACATTTTTAATTTTTTTTTTTTAAAAAGAGAGTATGTGAAGATCTTCTAGGTACACAGAATGATAAGAAATCTAAAAATTAGACAATCTTTAGCTTCAAAGGGATCAAAAGTTGTTCAAGAAGGAAATGCAACCATCATACAATGTGAATAATATTTACAAAGTCATAATAATATAAATAATGACTATTTAACACAAAAAATTGGATATTCCTTCAGAAAGAAAAGCAAAGGGAAAAAGTCATGGGTGAGGACTCATGGAGCAAACTGCATCTTTATTTTCCATAGTGGCAATAGATAAAACTGAAAAATGAATTAAACTCTTAAACATGCTTCTGAGACACAGAGAGGCAAATATAAAATGCAGGAAACAACTAAAAATACTGAAAGGAATTAAGTGTTTGCCTTTGGAAGAGAGGTGGGACATAAAAAACATAGAGAAGGAGGGGAGAAGATGAAGTTTTTGTAAACTAACCTTAGAATTATTTTAATATAGTCATCTATAACTTTGAATAAAAAACAAAAATTAAATAAAAATAAGGAGAGGAAACCATGGTAACACAAGTAAAAGCAAAATACACAAGTACTCAGAGTAAAGAGAATGGAGGGAATAAATTAAACTGTGCTTAAGAATTAAAAAATACATATTCAGTTTATATATTGATATGGACTCAGAGAGGAAATACACAATGGAATGACTCTATCAAGTCGCCAGAATGTCTGTGAACACAGCGCTTTATTTTTCAGAAGTTTTATTAGGGAAAATGATTGCCAAAGGTTTTCTCAGAATTTAATTTGATAGGACTGTAGGGGGTGCGGACTCAACCACACTAGTATCCAGGCTGCAGGAGGCAGATTATAAATGAGAAAATATGTTACAGAAGTGCTCCCTTAATTTATCATCTGGAAAACCACAAGGCTAAAAAAAAAATGATATTTAGCTTAGGTCTATGGCAGCCATAGCAGCCATAGCTTTGAAGGGAAAAAATAATAAAGATTTAAGCTTCGAATCAGTTTTGTTATGTAAACACAGTGCTGGTTGTAACCCCTTTTGTATGGGTATATGACAGCGCATTTCGATCACAATGTAGTACATCGCTTCCTAGCCATTTTCATGTCGGAGTACCAAGACTGGCTGTATAATCTGCAGGGCCCAGAACAAGATGACAATGTGGGACTTCTTGTTCAGAAAGCATGAAGAATTTCAAGATGGCAACAGCAGAGCATTAAAACAAGTGTGGACCCTTCCGAGTAGGGGCCTATGCAAAGGTGCAGGTTGCATGCCCATGATCCAGACCCTGCAGGACTCACCAGAAGATGCTAGCAGTCATTCATCCTACTGATGAAATCCAAAAGGAATTTTCAGTCTCCAAGGAAGCTGCCCTCAGCCTCAAGTGACCAGCTCTAGTCTCTATTGTTCCAGGCTGCACCTGGGGCCACAGTGGTTAATATCTCAACGTATAGATGGTGTCCCTCAGCACACCAGGCAGGAAGCTCTGATATAGCCAGCTTACTCTGTTTCTTCAGCATATATTTTCTCCCTCAGCCCTTACCTTCTGGATTTCTAGTGTACATAGGACAATAAAATGATATTTCTGAGAAACGTGAAATGTTATTTTGATGTTATCATGGATGTTAGGTGCTGACACATTACCAACACAAAATGAAACTTCTTTTTATTTATTTATTTATGTATTTATGTATTTATGTATTTATTTATTTTTATTTTTGAGACAGAGAGACAGAGTATGAGCAGGGAAGGTGCAGAGAGAGAGGGAGACACAGAGTCTGAAGCAGCCTTCAGGCTCTGAGCTGTCAGCACAGAGCTTGATGTGGGCTCGAACTCATGAACCACGAGATCACGACCTGAACTGAAGTTGGATGCTTAACCAACTGAGCCACCCAGGCACCCCAAAATGAAACTTCTTAAAATGCTGCATAATCTCCCCAGATCAAATAGTGAACTCTTTAGTTTGCCATTCAAGGCTCTTCACAATCTCAGACTTTATATTTTAAACACTGTTTCCCATCATTCCTCTCCATACATCTTATGCTAACACATAAGCTGTCTTTGACATATTCTGAGATGTATGATCTCCAGGTTTTGGCTTAAGCCATTCCTTCTATGTCATTTGCTCTTCCCATGCATCACATAGGTCTGAAGTATACATTTCATTTAAAACCAAACTCAAAAGTCATCCTTTTATAAGAAGGTTTCTCTGTCATCCTCAACTCTATGTGATACTTTATGCACCTTTTTTTTGTAGTGCTTGTCATTTCTAATTAACATTATCATTACATACTTATAAGCATTTCATACTTATCACTTTTTAACTTTGTTTCTCCTCTTTAAACTCTAAAATCCTGAAAGACAAAAAACAAGTATTCCATATCATTGAGTGACATGCAATGCCTAGCACAATGCCAGGAACACAACATGATCAGCATTTCTTTGAAAAATGGTTTCAACACCACTATCTTATTGGTTTTCTGAATGCCTAGTGGAACAATGGTACAACCAAAGAATAAATTACATTATATTCTATTAATACTATGTTTGCTATACATTTGTGTTTTTTTCCCCAGCTAACTACTCTCCCACAGCAGACATATCACATAGACTTTCCAAACCTATCTATCCTCATCAATTCACTGGTTAACCTTGCTGTAAAATTAGCTTTCGTGTGAAAAAAGACTATCTTTATAAATAAAATAATCTGAGATGTATTTATCTGTTAATGAAAAATCAACAACTGCATTACTTTTTTCTTTATAATGCTCTATCAGGCATATATGAAACAATATATTTAAAAGTTAAATATGAGTGCACCCTAAACCCTAATTGATTTGTACTCAAATCTTTGATTTGTTTCTTGCATGACTAATAGACTTGCATTAGTTTTGAAATATCTGAAGTGGTTCATTAATTTTTCACCTTCAGCTTAATGGAAATTTGACAAACAGTTCACTTATGAGAGCAGACAGTATAAACAGGACTTTACAGTATACTAAGATTAAATAATAGACAAATGTTATTTTCTAACTCATTTATTGAAGAAGAGCTGAGAGACTTTTATTGTGTGACATTATTAAGAGGCTTTGAATAAAAATAAATATATGTACCATTTTTGATCATTTACATTTTAAAACACATTGATGAACTATAAGAATCCACTAGGTGGGTGTTGAAAATCAGGCAGAATGTGTGCCTTGATGCAAAGGGCACCGAACTTAAAAGATGTTTGCATTACCTCTTAGCATTCCTACTATTCAATTAAAGCATGGATATCTTGCCCTGTTCATTGTTTATGCTCAATGAAGAATGACACTAACTTATATTTTACTAGATCTCTGGTTCTCTCTTCACTTTATGTACTCTGCAATCTATATAAAGATCCAAGTCAAACCGTGCCATTAATAGCCCAATCTCTGACACATTGGCACCCGAATATAGCAGAAAGAGGAAACTGGATGAAGTCAGAGTCCCAAGTCCGACTTCATCACTGACTCTCCCTGTGAAGTGTAATATATAAGCAATTTCAGTATACTCATATTGTCATCCCCTCTACTATACCTGAACAACCAAGATGACACCGAAGGGCATTCATTATGCTGACTTACTGAAAGAGAAAGAGCATATGAGCTCAGAGGTCAAGAGCCTGGCCCATAGTAGGTGAAACGTAGAAGAAATGAGGTTGGAAATAAGTGAAAAGGTTTTCTGATTGTACATATTTAGTAGATTTTGGATTATGCTTTTTTCAAGTTGTTGATGTCCACTTCAATCATATTTGGTTACGTGAATAAAGAAATCTGAACACTGTTACCACCTGCACATTTTTTATGTGGCAAGATGGAATTCTTTTAAACTCAGTTGAAAAAGTGCAGGTTGAAAAACAGCAAGTACTGATTCCTCAAAGAGTATTAAAAAACGAAACCTTCAGAAACTAGACACCTTAGACACTGGGATCCTCAGATTAATTCACCAAGAAGTGAAGTGAGGTTAAAAAGTGAGGTTAAAAAACAAACAAACAAACAACAACAAAAAAAAAACAAAAAACAAAGAAAAAACACCCAAATGCTAGTAAATAAAGCAAGAAGAGCTTTGTGTGGATTGGTGATGATTATGTGCTGCCATCAGAGAGGATAGTACATCAGAGAGGAAGTTGAGGGAAGTAACTCAGCTCTCAGCACCTGTGTGTGTAAACATAAGATCCAAGCTACATGATATAAAATAGTGGAGATCCTATAGACTCTTTTTATTCAATGTGTGTAGTCCTTGGACAAGCAGCATGGACATGATCTAGGAAGTTATTAGAAACACAAAGTCTTGGGGCACCTGGGTGGCTCAGTCAGTTGAGCATCCAACTTCGGATCAGGTCGTGATCTGGTGATTCGTGAGTCTGAACCCAGCATCCAGCTCTGCTAACAGCTCTGACTAGATCCTGCTTTGGATTCTGTGTCTTCTTCTCCCTCTGCTGCTCCCCGGCTTTCTCTCTCTCTATGTCTCTATTTATTGTTTAAATAAACATTAAATAATTTTTTTTTTAAATTCAGACTCTTAAACTCCACCTCAGACCTTCTGAATCTATATCTGAAGTCTTGGAGATCCCCAGGTGATTCATATGCACATTAGTCAAGAACTGTCCTAAATCATTATATATTTTTCCACAGCACAACTTACATAATTTTCATAGCAAAGAAGACATAAAAAAACAGGATGAAGATAAAAAATAACGGGGTGTGTTTGCTCACCTTTCCCAAAATTAAAGATGAAAGAACCTTCAATTCTATCAATAAACCCCAACCCAACAGTTTTCTCAGAGTCTCTTTTAAAATGGGAAACGAGGCTTCTTGTACGCTGTCCCTAAATAGTGAGTGTAAATTGGATCCAGAGCCCTTCTTTTTGTTTATGTCCTTTCCCCAAAGATAAATTCAGTGATTCAAGATCAAAATTACATTTACAACAGTTTTCAGCCATGAATAAATATTACAATAGCTAACTGACGTGACTTCTTTTTTTCCCCTTGGTTTTCAACAATTCCAATTCATTATAGTTGAAGACTCACAAACCTAAAATGTAAATACTGCCTACTTGCCAGCGAACCAAGCAATCAGAGAGCTTGAAAAGCAGAGACTTAAAAAAACATAACAAAAGCGTTTTGTGCTGTACTTTTAGAGAAAGACCCAAACAGCAAAGGAGCACATTGATATCAGTGATGTTATCCCAGAATATTTTATTTGACTTTCTCCAGAGAACTGCCACTTTGACAGAAATCAGACCATTAAATAACTGGCGCAAATGTTTTTTCATTTTTATTTTAGCTCACTAAATTTACAGTTATTTCCCTGAAATGACCAGTGCACTAAATTGGCTAGTCATTTTGTTGCCCTTGTAAATACAGCTGATCTTTTATTATTTCAGTATCTCATAACCTGCTGGTTATGAATATCGCCATCTTCCCTCAAGCTAGTGAAATTCAGTACTGTGTTCTTTAGGTTATTATTTAAAAAAGAAATATTTAACACTTAAAAATTCTTTGTGCTATGCAGTCTTCTTGGGCCTCCTTTGTTCTCCTGGTGTCTCTGTGTATACATACATACATACACCCACACTCACATATACACATGGATATATTTTTACCATATAGGGTTTTGTATTGATAATCATTTTCATAGCTAAAATGAAGTATTGTTTCTTCAATTTACATCATATTTCCTCCCTGCCCTCAAACTAATATAAATTGTAGGTCTCAAAGCTGGCTGTTTACCCAAATCTTAAATGTCCTTGCACGTGCCCCCACATATATCCTCATTTATATATTTAGTATACACTGTTCTGTTCTAATTTCCTTTTTATTTTCTGCTCACTGACCAGAGTTTAAGCTTCTCAGGGGCTAATTCACTGTTATATTCCCATGGCTTAGCCCGCTGCACAGTAAAAGCAGCATCATTTGGATGAATGATCAGACCGATGTGCAAGTGAATAATTTTTTTTTGTCTGATCATAAACCTAAAACTCATGACTCATGATATAAAAGTTGCAGTCACAAAACCCTAAAACTGTAGACACAGATGGTCTCATCTCCTCATTTCATTGGTCCTCTCCTAAGCTAAAGCATCTTGCCATATTCCCTAGTAATTATCACAGTATTTTAACACTTAGCTAATGTGTTGTAAAAAGTCATAAAGGGGATAGAAAGTAACATGCCCATTTATAAAACAAAGCATCTCTATAATCTGCTATTAAAAGAGCATAGAGAATATGTATAGTTTTATTTTTAAAATAGTATACAAGAAAAATCTGTTAATATTTTTAATATTTATATTAATATTTGCTAATTTAATTTGAGCTCTCTCTTTCCAGTAAGTTTATCCAAAGTTATTGATTATGAATATGACACAGGCTCAGCACGAGCTGACAGCTCCTTCATGACTTTTCCCACCACTAAAGATATTTTTCTTTACTGGTTAGATATATAAACTCTAGATCTATATTGGTAAAGTGAAATTATTTGGGGCAAAGGGCATTAAAATATAAATTATCATTATTCTCTCCCCTCAAACAAATATGCTTGGATCTTCCATATATTTGTGGATGCCATAGACATTCAAATAAAGAAGAGTTTTTTATTATTGTCTTAAAAAGTCTTGATTAATGTGCAGTTAAATGAGGTGCTATGCTTCATTTGGGCTGGTATACAGGACACAAGCACACTATTTAATTAAATTGTTAGCTGAAATCTGGTAGGTTATAATTGCATTTACTATTATTTAGAGAATTATGAGAAAATATTTTTATAAATACCTTACATGTTTTGTTTTCTTTTAAATGGCTTTCCAACACATTGCCACATTACTTCAAAGTCCATTCCTATGCTTCAAGTAGATGGTGGTCATCATTACCAGCATGCGCTTTAAAGCATTTTTGTAGTCTGCTCCTTTCTACTCAAGAAACAGGACTTCCTTTGGCATAGGGTTTTATGTCACTGAGTTTCAGTTGGTAAGTTTGTTATTTTAAGTGAATATTCAGATGTACAATGGCAGTGGCAACATTCAGATATTGACAAATATTTTCTTAATTCTATTTCAGAGGAATGACTGATGATATGAGAACTGATTTCCTTTCCTTGAAAGTCTAAATATTTCTGGGGCACCTGGGTGGGTCAGTCAGTTAAACGTCCAACTTCGGCTCAGGTCATGATTTCACGGTTCATGGGTTCGAGCCCCGCGTCAGGCTCTGTGCTGACAGCTAGCTCAGAGCCTGGAGCCTGCTTCAGATTCTGTGTCTCACTCTCTCTATGATCCTCCTCTGCTCACACTGTCTCTCTTTCTCTCTCTCTCAGAAATAAATAAAACGTTAGAAAAAAAAAGTCTAAATATTTCTATTTTTTTGTATTCACCATTTGTCTACTCAGACTATTCATTCCCTAAAGCATTCCAAGAACATGACAATTTGGAAATAAACCATAAACTATATCATAAGAAAAACAAACTAAGAGACAGATAAAATATCTAGTTTGTTCTTTACTTCAAGGAGAGTAGTCTAGATTCATAACTGGAATAATTGGCCATCTGCACATTACATGTAATATAAGGAAAGCAATCCTCTTCAGAGGCATTCCCCCGAGAAGCTTCCCATCTCAAACTTGAAGGGTATGAACATCGGAATGATTTGCAAAGTTTCTAGTTTGAGAAACAGTGTAGTGTGCATTTTTCAAAAGAGAGCAAATAAACTATGAGGATGTATTTGTTGGTTGTTGTGAAAGTACACAACCATTAATTTACAATAAAATCCTTCATACCAGATTGTAACAGGAACACATTATTTTATGTGGCTAATTAGATGAACAGGCAGAAAACCAATGTTTTATTTCTGGATTGACTTATTTTTTGGATGTTTTTGATAATAAAAGTAGAAAATAATTAACCCTTGCTCTCCTGATATAGATATTAGATTAAAGGAGCTATCAAATATGCAGTGCTTCCCAGATCTTCTAAGATTCTTGTGTATTTTCTATTTCTGAAAATAGAAACACTGATACAAGAAAGGGACCCTGGCTCAGTCCAGAGACCAACATCTGGTTCTTACTCTTCCTCTAAAGGCGAAGTGACTCTGGGAACATTTTTCACCTCTTTTACAGCCTTAAACTCATTATGTATATAATGTCTAAGGACTTCAATTTCTAAAGTTTTGATTTTAAACTTGTCTATGGGAATGTAAATAAATTAACAGTTTCCTCTCCAAAATGGGTTTCAAAATGTCATATGCTGCTTTATAATCCTGACAGTAATTTAATATAAATATTTCTCATCTTAGTGTTGAAATAGGCTCTTTACATTTAGATGGTTACATCTAAATTTGAGGTGAATATCTCATTATCATTGCAGAAAAGTCCCTCAGATGTGGAAAGGGTAATATGAAAGATGTCCATAAATTTTGCAACATGGCTTATCATTTTTCTTACACTACAATTAAAATTATTTTTACTAATAATCATACATAGAGTTATGATTTGAAAATTATCACTCCAATATTTTGCTGTAATGGTGTATACTGGGAGAAGACACACCCGGAAGGAAAAAGAAAAAGTAGAGATTTTAAACATATGCCATGGAAAAAAAAATTCCCTTCTTTTAATAAACCACAGATTGATCATCAAGAATTATCTCTACAGAGTGGCACCTGTGTGGCTCAGTTGATTAAGTGACTGACTTGATTTCAACTCAGGTCATGATCTCACAGTTCATGGGATCGAGCCCCGTATCGAGCCCCGTGCCAAGACTCACATCAAATCCACATCGAGCCCGCTTGAGTTGCCTCTACACAAAATTCCAGTCAAAAATATTCTATTAATAATTCTCTTTCCTAATTTAGATGTGTGAAAATTTTCTGACTAAAAAGCCCTATAATTTGGCAAATGTAATTTAGCAATTTGTTTTGTATGTACATTTCCTGCAAGTATTTTATGAAATGAGACCCAAATTAACATTAAAAAAAAAAACCCACTGATATAATGCTTTGCCTATTTTCTTACTAAGGTAATATATTTAGTGTACTGAAAGGTTATTTCACCAAAATTAAGTCTTCTTTGAAGTCACAGAAAAGGCTGTAATGACACAATGGGAGACATGGCTATGCTTAGTATAGTTAATAAGCTAGGGTGTACTGTGAGGACAGGACCAGTGTCTTTGTTAGTGCTTATACGTAAGACTTCAAATAGCACTGGGCACAGTCATCTTTTGAAAGCTTTTTTATGATAATGGAGCTTGAACAAAATTCAGAATTATTCACTTTGGCCTAAATTTTCTTTCTAGCTTCTTCATGTAATAATCTTAAAGTCCAAAGATGTAACATTACACCCTGCACTACACATCATGAACCTTTTTGGTCATTCTTAGTCGACATTATGAATGTTTCTTAGAAGAGGTCGAAAATGAGTGGGATGTTAAGTGGCCACAAGTTGTTCTAAGCAAGAATACATCCCCATTGGCAATTCTATATCATTGCATTTTTGTGGCAGTTGGATTGGGATTGGAACAGAGAGCCCAACAGATATGAGAAGGGACAGACGATCCAAAATGTCCAGTTTTGTGACTGGAACTATTCAGGGAATAGAAGGATTTCAGAGAGGTCAGGAAACGCATGGTCTTTAACAGGGTATGTGAAATGAACTAGCAAGGCAAAAAGGCTTCAGCAGGAAGCCTTGGAGAGGATATGTATTCCCGAAATAAGGGAGAGACTGATACTTGAAAAAGACAGTGATGAGTTCGGTGGAAGCGAAAAATAAACTGCTAATGGGTGAGTGGAAGAGCAGGGTCCCATGACCAGTCAGTGGTCAGCATGTCAGAGTTTGGTCCATGAAGTGAGTTTTCTTGACTCATTACAGGAAAATAAGAGTTACTTTCAAAGTAGCGGCTAGAGCACTAACAACAATTACTAGAACTGTTCTCTTTAGCTGCAGCTGGTGTCAAATGATCCCGGCTTTGACATGATTTTTAATACAACATGTAAGTTTCAAACTGTAAAGAAAATATGTATGAGAGTGATACTTCTAGGCAAAAGAATCAACATGATTAAATGGGCTGTAATAGGAAAGAAAAGGTGTGAAAAGGGAATAGCAAGCAGCCAATATTAACTGGAGATTACCATATATGTTGTAGATTAGGGCTAGGATTATAGAATCTTTGTTGAGATAGGCCTTGTAGATGATGGATGTAGAAGTGTGGAGAATATTAGGTAAGCCCTAGGGACTTTGATAGGATTTTGAGCAGGGAATTAGTACCATGAAAGTGGGTTTTAGAAATATTGATCTTAAAGTGATATAAAGAAAAGGGAAAAGGGGAAATACAATAACACCAAAAATAGATCCCAGTCTTCAAGACACTTGTATTTAGCATCATTGCATTTTCACACTTTATATATGATGATACAATTTTTTAACCTAGATATTGTTAATTCTATTTTACAAAAATGACTCTGAAGCTCAGAAACTATGAAATGCTTAAACTCACGTAGCTGATAAGCAACAGAAGTGGGCTCAGTGTCTGCCTCTTTTAGACCCTGAAGTTAAGGGTCTGGTGTCAAAAGTGTTAGAAGCTATAACAGTTTCTCAACAAGAAGTAATACCTGCATAAACCAGGATGTCTCTAGTAGCAGAAAGTAAAGAGCCATGTAAAAAGAGTGAAAAAGTAGAATTGTCAACACTTAGCAACCCACTGAACAGAACAGTGGCAATGAGGTGGTACAGAAAGCAATTAAGGTTTCAATCCTGGGTGTGTGGGAGAATGAAAGTTCTATTAGTGACACAGACAGAGTCAGGAGGAAAAGTGTCCTGGAGGCAAAGAAAAGTCGGAATATTTTAAATAATTATATATAGCAGTTGGCTTCATTGGGCAATCACTACTTTATAAATAATAGTCTATAAAATAAATAAATAAATAAATAAATAAATAAATAAATAAATAAATAAAGTAAAAAGTCCTTCTCACCAGTTCACATTACAGTTCGCCCCACTGGTTGTTTTTGAAACACTTTGCAAATGCCTGCATAGTGACATCCTTTAAACTACTCTCTCCTAGGCCATAAAGTGAGGACAAAGGCTGCCAAATACATAGCTGAGGCTTCAGGATTAATGAGAGCGCCCATAAAGTGCTTTGAGCTCCACAGAAGAATAGTTACAACATAAATGAGCCACATTATTCCAGTGACAAATACTATCCATATACTGCCCAATAACCCTTCCCCAATGTGATTTCTTGTTGTTCTTTCTGATAGTGCATATTGTCCTGCTAGTACTTCTTTTCATTCTTTTGAGGTTCTCATGGAAAAAAATAAACACCTGAGATTCATGCCCAATTTGTGGAGTATACTGAGATACACAAATCAAACAGATAATAGGATACTCTATGGTTACTTTCCTAGTACCTTTGGTATAAAATGAACAAAAAGAGTAATGCACTTACAAGGTTGTTTCAAAGAAAATATAAATCATCTGAAAGCAAGATGGCTATTTTTAGAATGTTATATTCAAGTCAAATTCATTTTTCAAAACAAAAAAGACATCAGCTACTTTCTGCATACATTCAAGATTTGTTGGAACTACTTGAAATTTCAAAATTATTTCATGTTTCAATAAAATATCAATGACATGCTAGATTTATAAGGTTACATATTATATCTATACAACGTAGGTTGAAGCAATGTTGATATTAAAATTTAATAGTTCTTCATAAGCTATAAGAACTTCTAAAAATTGGGGCGCCTGGGTGGCTTAGTCGGTTAAGCGTTCGACTTTCGCTTGGGTCATGATCTCGCGGTTCGTGGGTTCGAGCCCCGCGTCGGGCTCTGTGCTGACTGCCAGCTCAGAGCCTGGAGCCTGTTTCAGTCTGTGACTCCCTCTCTCTCCGACCCTCCCCTGCTCAAGCTGTCTCTCTCTCTCTCTCTCATAGAAATAAATAAAAAAAAAAAAAAGAACTTCTAAAAATTTAACTGTCACACTAATACCATATCATAGTATTAAGATTCAACACTCTAAATTTCTGCTTTAGTTATTGACAAAGGAATGCATAGACTGTTTTTAATGTTTATTTGTTTTTGAAAGAGACAGAGAGACAGACAGAGAGAGACAGAGAGAGACAGAGCATGAGCAGGGGATGGGGAGAGAGAGAGGGAGACACAGAGAATCCCAAGTAGCTCCAGACTCTGAGCTGTCAGCACAGAGCCCATCGTGGGGCTAGAACTCACAAGCTGTGAGATCATGACCTAAGCCAAATTTGATCATCCAACCAACTGAGCTACCAGGCACCCCAAAATGCATAGACTTTTTAAATATAGCTATGACAAATTTTCATGAATCCCACTTCTATGCTAATCTTATATGTTTAGCAATGTACATAATCCTGACATGGGAAAGCCTCAGGAGGGAAATGATATGCGTAGAGAAAAAAAATTATGGTTATTCTTTGAGTCAACCTCTGAATAACAAAGATAAAAATAAAATATAAGTACGATGATAACATATGTGAGACTCATCATATTAATTTTGGCTAGAAGACAAACTAGAATTCCATACAATTTAGTTAATAATGTGAATAGAAATTAGAACAAAAAATACAAAAGATTCTCTTTAATATTGAGATTGAAATGTCTAAGTTCTATGCTTAATAATTTCAATTAGAGTATACTTCAAAATAAAATCATAAAAGACTTTTAAAAAGTCTTAATTGCTTTTAGGTTCCAAATTAACATGCATATAAATGTTACCACACACACACACACACATATGTTTATACACACATCTGTACACATACATGTAACTCAAAGAATAAGTAACATAAGTTATTCTAAAATTTGCAGATTAATTACTAGAAAATAGTGTAATTTAGATTGCTGGTTCTCAAGTTGTGATTCAAAGACCAAAGAATATAAAATAAGAATACTAAAAATAAAAATATCATAAAATAATAATCTTTATATCTCTTTTGTGGGTGGAAGGGGCTTTTTTTAAAAATTTTTTTTTAATGTTTTATTTATTTCTAAGAGAGAGAGAGACAGCATCAGGGGAGGGTCAGACTGAAACAGTCTCCAGGCTCTGAGCCGGCAGTCAGCACAGAGCCCGACGCGGGGCTCGAACCCACGAACCGTGAGATCATGACCTAAGCGAAAGTCGGACACTTAACCGACTAAGACACCCAGGCGCCCCTTTTTAGTTTTTTTTAATGTTTATTTATTTTTGAGAGAGAGAGATAGAGGAAGACAGAGAATTAGAGGGGGAGGGGCAGAGAGAGAGAAGGAGATGCAGAATCTGAAGCAGACTCCAGGCTCTGAACCATCAGCACAGAGCCCAGCTCAGGCCTCAAACCCAGGAGCTGTAAGATCATGACCTGAGCTGAAGTTAGACATTTAACCAACTGAGCCACCCAGGCATCCTGGGATTTTAATTTTTTAATTATCTAAATGGCATACATTAATGCAATCTTACTACAAAAACAGGAACATTACAAATAAAGCTAAAGGCCATTTTGGTCATGCCTCACTTTTAGCCCCCATACCACCACCCTATATATCTTAAACTTTATATTCCTTTCATATATACAAAATTTAAAATTTTTTATGTTTTTATTTATTTTTGAGAGAGAGAAGAGAACATGAACAGGGGAGGGTCAGAGAGAGAGGGAGATACAGAATCTAAAGCAGGCTCCAGGCTCTGAGCTAGCTTTCAGCACAGAGCCCCACACAGGGCTCGAACCGAGGAACCGTAAGATCATGACCTGAGCCGAAGTCGGATGCTTAACTGACTGAGCCACCCAGGTGCCCTTCATATATACAAAATTTAAAACCAATTGTATATTATTATCATTTCACTGGCTTTTAATTGAAAAACTGTAATATATGTAAGTATGGTATTTCTTTTCACTCAACAAAGATGTCTTAAAGAGTTTTATCATGTAAGTTTGCAGAGATCTATTTTATCAGTTTCTGGATACTGCACAATATTTGTTAATTCTGATATTCTGTAATTTATCTGGTCAATTATAAATTTTGCTACTGCAGTCACACCTTCATGAATATTCTTGTTCATATATCCACTTGTACATGTGTGAGGGTTTCTATGAGGTTGTTATGGAGAAATAGATCCTGGGTGAGAGAATATGGGAATTTTTACTTTTATTGCTTCCTGGTAGATTTCCCTCCCAAGTGTCTTCACTTACTTTCACTACTATTAGCACTATGGGATAGGGCCCATACTTCCCATTGTCTCCAAACCTTCTATGCAAGAGAAACCACATATGTGAAGGTAAGAAGGAATAAAGTGCATATGGGAAAGCAAAAGGGGTCAAGCATGACTGAAATGATGTAAAAGAAGGTCACAGAGTCATGAAAAAGATCTTGCCTTTATTTTCAGAGAAATTTAATCATTAGGCCTCTCTGTTCCTCCCAGAATATAGGTAATACTTTTATCCATACTTGTATGGCCTAGATGTCATCTTAACTACCTCCAGCCCTATTGCCCTCTCTCTCCATCCCTCTCCAGAGGGAACAAATATCATGAATTTGATTTAGCTAAGCCCTTTCAATCCATACTCTGTATTTTAATATGTCCCCTTAAGCAATCAAAACAAATCTGAAAACATGCTGAGTATGGAAAAAATCATATGGAAACATGTATACTATAGTGACCTATCATTTTTATTTTTATTTTTTTAATCTTTTTAATGCTTATTTATTTTGAGAGAGAGAGAGAGACAAAGCATGAGCAGGGAAGAGGTAGAAAGAGAAGGAGACACAGAATCTGAAGCAGACTCCAGGCTCTGAGCTGTCAGCACAGAGCTCGATGCGGGGCTCGAACCCATAAATGAGATCATGACTTGAGATGAAGTCAGACACTCAACTGACTGAGCCACCCAGGAACCCCGCGAGCTATCATTTTTAAAGAGTAACAAATTTTAAAGAACAACAACAGCACTGAAAGTTTTATATAGAAGAGTGTAGCATGATCAGATTTGGGGTTTTAAAAGTTCGTTTATAATATATCAGATAATGGATTGAAAGTTATAAGACAGGAAGCAGTGGGATCATTTGAGAGTCTTTCAGTTGAGAATTAATGTTGGTTTTGACCACGGCAGAGAGAGTAGAGATGGAAACAAACAAACAAACAAACAAAAAAACCCAGATGATTTAGAACTTATTTAGTAGACAGAATCCCTAACACTGATTGCAAAGTGGTGGGAGTTGAGAGAGTAGGAGTCTAGGAAACTTCTGGATTGTGAGTTCTGGTCAAATATTCCTCACCCTCCTCATGGGCTGAACTCCTCAACCCCATCTTCACCCCCAACTGTCCACTCAGATATCTCTCTGCCTTCTTGCCCAGTATACAATTTCTGAACTGAGAGAAGAGTCTCTTTTGTTGTAATGATAAGCAATGGTAATTGGTCTAGCAACTGGGCATTTTGTTCTTCTGAAAAGAAATGATGTCTGAGATCTTTGAGAAAATGCATACCTTTATAAAGCTGTGGTTAAGCAATTCTTCATTTCAGTTAGTACACATCTGAAAGTTTTTATGTTTCATAAATAAACTTGCTGAGTAACTCTCATATTCTAGCTATATGCTAAAGGTACAGTAGTGACAAAAGTCCAGGTATATGTCACCATGGAGACTATGTCAGGTAAGAAGGCAGTTTATAGAAGTATAAGATGCAAAAATGGGGTTGTAGATTTGGGGAAAGCTGGGAATGTTCTAGACCTAAACTTTCCTGATGATTACACTGCTATAAACAAGAAACATTTAGTAATCCTTACACGTCAGATGAATGTCTTTTATGCTCTTCACTGTATGCATGGTTTCAGGGGAAAAAATGTAGCAAAGACTGGGTTTCAGTCAGAACAATAACTCTCCATAAAAATACAGATGAACAGTTAACATTTGAATATGAAAGATATTATACATTCATGTTTCTACAACTTCCACTCTACAAATATAAGAATGTATACAATCCTATACAAAGTATGAATCTAATAGCATGAGGAACATTAAGCAGTGCTTGGGTATAGATGAAAAAAACCCCGAATTACTTAAACGTGTTTTTTTTTTTATAAATTTTTTTTTAATGTTTTATTTATTTCTAGGAGAGAGAGAGAGAGCGTGAGCAGGGGAGGGTCAGAGAGAGAGGGAGTCACAGACTGAAACAGGCTCCAGGCTCTGAGCTGGCAGTCAGCACAGAGCCCGACGCGGGGCTCGAACCCACGAACCGCGAGATCATGACCTAAGCGAAAGTCGGAAGGTTAACCGACTAAGCCACCCAGGCGCCCCACTTAAATGTTTTTCTACCTGACATGAGAGGTATAAAAGCAGATAAAATTAGAAAATATGCCTATTGAAAATGCTAGTTAAATTGGTCATTTACTCTGAAAAACAAGAGATCTAATAGTTTTAAGGGTATGAAATATACATCATATAGAAAGATGAGCTATTCAAAGATAGAAACAAAATCATTTCTAGTTATGAATACCAAGTGAATTTTTACCTGCCACTATTGTGAAATTGTACCTTTGTTGTCCTGTACATTGGGTGACATGTTTTATCATTTTTCTGTCTAAAGGTAATTTTTAAAAATATATATGTGACATGCATCTGCCTGAGATCAGCACTTACAACAGTATATGGAGAAAGGGTAGTGAATCATTTAATATGTGTATCATTGTTTCAGCAAGTGTAAGAAATAAATTCATTAATGTTTAGAACTTTTTTTCATTTTCTATTTCCATAAATATAAGGTATTCAGGGTGCTTAAAGTGTTGGAGGCACAATACTTAGCAATATGTTGTATGAGAAACAATCCCAGAAAACTGCTAGAAATCATCTGTTTCTTTCATTTGTTAATTGTTTCATCACTGTTAATTTTTAAAAATAATATTTCAGAATATGTTCAAAGTTGAATCAGCAGCTTGATCCTTCCTGAGTCCTAAAAGTGGTAAAGTAATTGGAAAAAAGCATATATTCAAGAAATAACCTAACCAGTCACACTTTTCTTCTGCCATAAACTTGTGACTACCAGAAGTGAAGTTTCCTGGCCTTAAATGTCAGACAGAGTTCAAAACCAGTCTGGCAATCTTTCAAAAATAATTACCTACTAAAACTCATCACAGGTCTGAACTAGGAATCATGTCATCCTGAGGTTGCTCAGGTCTCTTAGTCAGCACGTTCTGGTTTACTCATCACAAAACCAAGGACAGACTTCTATCTCCTACAAAGGTGGCACTTCCCTGACACCTTGTCAGCCTCACAGTACCATTAAAAAGATTCAGCTGCTGACCAGCTAATTCTTTTTTTTAAGCAGCAAATATGTATAAAGATACTAAGTTGAGTAAAAATAAATGCTGTTTCTTGGTAGAATGATAAATACATATTTATTATATTCAATTTTTTTTGTATACTGAGCCCTTATGTGGGAAAGGTTAAGGTATGAAGGTAGGAATATGGTTCTATCATAGCTACAATTGGCTCATTTTGTAGCTGGAACTGTAGATTCAAACATTAATTACCCTAACACCAACTGCCATAAATATTTCAACATGAAATATTTGCATGCAGTCTTGCAGACATATGCAATCATACTCATTTATAGACTATGTGTGTATGTGGTGAGGAAGGGGGGACCTAAATGTAAAAAGACTGAACATGAGAAAAAGGAAATCACCAACAAACCTGTCTTTAAATGGGCTAAACCTTATAGATGCACGACAGTAACAAAACATAAGTCACTGCTGACCTGCAGTGTTTTTCAGCTAACACTCAAAATAAACTAAAGACTGCTAAGAGAGTCATTCAAAACACAGCTGAAATGACACTGAGAAAGTAGGACTTTGAGAAAGTAGGACTTAGGTACCTCTCCTGTTTCAATTCTTGGTACACCACGAACTTTTGACTTTTGTCAGTTGCAACTTGACCACTTCCTGGAACATATCCTTCTAGTTTGCACCAAAACTGAGATAATATAACACCTGTTGGTTAAATAGATAATAGTGTATTCCATAATCAGTTTACATTGGCTCCTTGAGTCAGCACCAGATAAAATCTTTCAAAACAAGTTATGTCACCTTTTGTTTTTTGTCTTTTAAGCTTGCACTCTTCACTTGCAATTTCAGCACACTTTGGGTTTCTGTGGACTCTGTGTCTCTTAAACTGTAATTCCTTATACTCCAAATAAGCACTTTGGTTGCTCTACTGACTCTCCTCCTTGATTAACACCTAAATACCAGTGGGATGCATCTTCACATTTATCTCAGCTATATTATAAGGAAAAAAAAAAACCTTCATGGCAGGTGTTTGTTCTAGGTAAACTTATTATTGTGTTTAATAGGAATATAGTGTATTTCTATGATGAACTAACCATTTCATTTTCAATTGTACTCAATAATATAACTCCAGGAATCATTACTATGCTGGGAGTAAGGTGACTAAAGTGTTACACAATAGCCTATTTAAAATATAGATCATCTTGGGTAGATAGAAGTCACAGAGGCCATCCTCAGAGCTGTCCATTTATTTGTATGTTCTATAGCACCTTCACATCAACTATTTGAAGCTCATCTCATTTCTCTACTTTACTCCTCCCCTTATTGAACCTGACCCTCTTTTTCTACTGTCTCCATTTCAGCAAGTGGTTCCATTATGCTCTTAGCAATGCAAACCAGAAATGTCTATGTCATCATTTGATCTATGACTTTTCATCACCCTTTACATCTAATCAATCCCAGAATTTAATAGATTCCACCTCCTAAATATCTCTTGAATCCATTTATACTTTACTCTACTCCTACAGTAGTTAATCTACCATTGCATATCAGCTGGAAACTGATAATTGCCTCCAAACTTTAGGTTGCAAAAGAATCACCTTAGTGTCTATTTAAAATTATAAACATTCTTCTAAACTCATAAGTAAAGTAAGATGGGAATAATTAGTAGACATTTGGGTATTTAAGTACCAGTCCTTGGCCTTTCTATACTGTTCTGCAATTAAAAGTATAAAGGCAAAACAAAATAAAAATAAGAAAAAATAAATTATCCAAGTTATAAAAAGGGAAGGAGACTCCATCTTCTTTTATTTAGAATACTTACCTTTGTAAAACCTGTAATTGTGAATTATTTTCCTGTTCCTTTTAAAGCTATGTCAATCTTTTTTAAAGCTACATAAGCCCCTTGCAAGTTTTATAATCCTAGATTATTTTTCTCAAAGACCTAGAACTGTCTTTGAAATGCAATCATTAAGAAAGATAACACCCAATTTCTTTGAGAGGAAAGCAAGCTAACTTCAGCTGGTGTCTGGTCGAAGCTGCAAGCCTACCTCTTGTCATAAAGATACGAGAAATCTATTTTTCCTTTGTATAAAGGTGATGAGCAAACACAGGTGGCCACCCCAAACAGCAGGTTGCAGAATTTAAGATGAACTATGTGTGACAAATGGTGCTGTCAAGTCCTCTTACCTGAGGATAAGATATTGTTTACCTTGAGCAAATGTATGCAATGGGTTATATCTGTTCAGCTACATAAAAGGGTAAAATTTATTTCTGCCTTTGCAATCTCTTTAGCAAATTGCCTGCAATGCACATCACATTCTGGTTTAATGCTTATTCAATAATAAAACAGTTTTCTTTCTATCTTTGTAGAGGGGACTTCTAGGTTGGCAGAGGATTTTGTTTTTAATTATATTTCCTCAACAAGAAACAGTCTATGTAAGATTATTCTGCTATTTTAAAAGGTAAATTAAGTAAAGGGCAGTGGTATATATAGAATGGAAAAACCACTGTAGTTTAATTCAGGTATGTTGGAACTGTATCAAAATTATTCATTCCACATAGCATAGATTCCTGGGACAGGAACAAGTTTTAATGTGTGATCCTCAACTAATAACCTTTTCCATCTCTCCTTCCAGAAGACTTAATTACAAAACATTTTGAATTTTTTCTTTTGTACTCAAAACTCCATAAGGTCAAAAACACGATTGGCTGCTTTTCCTTTATACAAACCCTTCATTCTACAGAGTCTTACAGAGGTTAAATGACATGCAAAAAAGTCTGCAGTCTGCACCACGGCCTATGAGGAGGTGCCTTCTTCCCATGCTGACCTTATTCTCTACCACCTCTTCACTTTCCTCCAGCCTTGCTTGACCTTTTGCTATTCTTCTATCATAGCAGACAAGCTCCTGCCCCAGACTGTTTACATTTGTTATCTCAGGACTAGAAATGCTTTCTTTCAAATATCTGTGGGCCACTCACTCATTTCCCTCAGCTTTTCCCCTTCATGTTTCCTTCTCTATCAAAGGCATCCTCAATAATACAATAGAAATACATATACAATACTGCCATACACACCCATACCCACTCCCTCTCTCTGTTTCTGTCTCTCTCTTTCTCTCTCTCTTTTTCTCTCTCTCTCTGTCTCTCTCTCCCCCTTACTCTACTTTAGGTTTTTCACAGTATTTATTTTGATCCTAACTTGTGTCTGGTTGAAAATGAATGAAGAATGAATGAGTGAATGAATGGAGTGATACTGTAACTTACGGATGACTATCCCAGTGTTACTTTTAAACTCTATTATTTTCATTTGTTTGAACTTTTGTGTATTCCTTCTCAATACATACATTTATTTCAAATAATATCAAACAAGAGCTCAAGAGTTAATCCAGGAGAAAAGTGAAGTTATACCCTCACATTCTAATTAAGGATATAAAAGATAGATGATTTGGAAAAAAAAAATCAATGTCTCTGCTATACCCATTCAAACCTCATAGGCTTCAAATAAATTCTAGTGGATAACAAATACCAGGAAACAGACTTGGCCCATTCTCTGTCCCACGTAAAATACACCACTGGTCTTAAACTTTAGTGTGCCTCATAATTACTATATAATTAAAATATAGATTCCCAGGCCCCCACATCTAGAGCTCTGGTTCAGTAGTTATGGGTTGGGGCCTGAGAATTTATACTTTGAGTATGTTCCTAGGTGATTATGCTATTGCTTTACAAACTACACTTTGAGAACTATTCTAAAGGTAAAGCCCCTTTAAGTTGGTATTTGGTATATGTAACCAATTAATCTACCCTAGGCAATGGGTCTTACATGGAAGTATTGCCTGTGTCTGAACTGCATATGGATTCAAGCCATAAGAATATGTACAGAATGATTTAAGAAAATATTCTTGGGGTGCTTTGGTGGCTCAGTTGGTTAGGCATCTGACTTCATCTCAGGTCATGATCTCATGGTCTATGGGTTTGAGCCCTGCATTGGGCTCAAACAACTGACAGCTAAGAGCCTGGAGCCTGCTTTGGATTCTGTGTGCATGTCTCTCTCTGCTCCTTCCTTACTCATGCTCTGTCTATCTCTCAAAAATGAATAAACATTAAAAAATTTTTAAAAATATTCTTGATATCTTGAAAATATAATTTGTTTTATTATTCAAAGAAACAGAAATAATAAATGCTGAAATGAAACAAGGCATAACCTATCCCGTATTTGTCCCTAAATATACTATTACTTTCTTAATTACTTAATAATTAATTACCTAAATAATTAATTACTTAAAATCTTTAAATTTGAGCAGAAAATTTCTACTCAATTTGTTATGCATCAAAAATCAATCACCTTTATATGTGGGATGCAAACAGGCAAGGAAATATATTAGAAATGAGTGGTAATATTTCATGTCTTCACAAAGGTCATTCACTGATTTTTTTAAGCTTTTCTGAGGCATAATTGATATACAATAAATGCACACATTTAAAGTATACACCTTGATGAGTTTGGACATGTGTATCAGCCTGTGATACTGTCACCACAATTAAGGTCCTGAACGTAACCATCACTTCCAGATTTTCACTGTTTCTATTGCCAGTTAGAAATCCAATTCTTGATCCTCACTTTTTCATTCCTTCCTTAAGGAGACAAATTGGAGTATTAAAATTTAGAGGAATTTTAACAAATTAAAATTGTGTCTAAGCACTTAATGTTCAACTTTAGGAAAAGGAGGTGTTTAACTTCACAATGTTTTTCCAATGCAGTATTAGAACTTGAGTATATGCTAACTTTTGAAATAATTATGCTCAAAAATCCTTTTAAAAAGTTTTTATTAACTTGGCTATTAACAGAAATAAATTTTGAAATTTGGAATTCATAGATTATATGTCCCAAAAGAATCTCCAAATTAAAACAAATATTGACCAAAACTGTACATCTACCACCTTACCTTGTCTTTATGAATATCTCAACTCTGAAATACTCAACAACTTCAAATCGAGGTTGTAATCATTCAAAACTCTTTCTTCTAGTCTCTGACCCTCTTTGTATACAGGAATTTAAGTTCAGGCACCAAAAGGGTGTCATCCAAACAGTTGTCACCTCAGCAAAAGTGGAGGATGGGCAGTGCCACACTACACAGATTATAACGAGGCCAAAACAAGCCAAAGAGGTAAGAATCAGAAGGGGGTCAGAATAAGTTACACCAGAATAGGCCATTTCCGTGTAAGGATTGTTTTGAGCTGAAGGCAATTAGCTCTTTGCCCTGCTCCTTTCTGTCTAAAAGTGGTATATAAATATCCCTTTGTAAAATTAACATAAAGTTTCACTTGCAAAGGAGTCTCCCTTTCCCATATCAGGAAGCGGAGGATGATTCTTAATAACCAACTTGAGTCTGCCTAATAAATATCACTAAATAACCCTTCTCTTGCATTGGTTTCCCGTATTTACCTTCCCATAATTTGCTACCCTTAGAAGTGGAAATAGCTCTTCTTTTCTCTAGATACTTCACAATATTTTTTTCTGTTAAAATTGCATATAAACCCCCCAGATTTAACCTCATCTTTGGAGTTTTTACTCCTTTTTTGTCAGATTACTACATGCATACAAAGTAAACCTTTTCTCTCATCAACCTTTATCAGTTTGATTCACAGACCCTTAGCACTAAAACTAAAAAAAAGAAGAGGATTTTCTTCCCTCTCCTATATATGCAAGTACTTGAGATGATGAGTATTATTTTAATGATAGTAAAGCTATAGGGAATTCCAGGAATCATCTAAATACTGGCATGTGGAACTGTATAAGGCTCCATGAGTGGTGGGTTCTTAGGCCAGTGTATGGATTTTGTATATGAGGAAATCAAGGCCTGGGATATATAATATACTCCATTCCTTACATCTGATGAGAAAATTCAAAATTTGTATATTTTAATTTTCAAAGGGATCTAGGGGTACCTGGGGGGCTCAAGTGGGTGAAGCTTCAGACTCTTTCAATTAAGGCTGAGCTCATGGTCTCATGGTTCATGGGATCAAGCCCCATGTCAGGCTCTGTACTGACAGAGTGGAGCCTTCTTGCGATTCTCTCTCCCTCTCTCTACCACTCTCCTGCTCATGCTCTCTCTCTCTCTCAAATTGAATAAACTTAAAATAAGTTTTCAAAGGGATTTTGTCTGGCTCATGGTGATTGTGTATAATTGGGTCTGAGAGTGTTTACTATAACTGCATGCTTCATTACTCTATGTATTTTTTAATTTTTCATTGGAAGTATTACCTCCTCTGTAAGGTATCTTATAATCTTCCCTCTTCTCTTACCACTGAGGTGACTGAGGTGAGTTTTGTTTTCCTTCCCTTGTGCCCTATAATACTTATTTCATATTTCTTTTTTTTCATACTTCTACACATTATAAAATTGGTAGCAAATTCTTAAAACTACCAGATTATAATGGAAAAAATCCATATCATCATGGAAAAAAATAGAACAATGATATAAAACACCCAAAGAAGGCACAGAAGAACAAAATGGGAACATATTGGCATTATTTTGTTTCCTAATCCTCATCAGGCCTGCTTAAGAATTTACTTGAATCATAATGAATGTCACCTGAGACTGGTACATTTGGTTAAGATTCTGCATTTTACTGGAAAAAGGAAATGTTTGGATAACTTTCTCCAGGAACTTTCCAAAGTTTGATTCCTAGAGAATCACTTCATAATTTAACCTGCCTTTAGGCTTTTCTGTATATTTTATTTATTTTATTTTATTTTATTTTATTTTAATTTAATTTTTATTTTATTTATTTTATTTAGAAATAGGAAACAGAGGACATATAAGTGAATTATTGGAATGCTTGCCATACTGACATGTTTCCAGGATAAGTCTAAATTAGTTCATGTACCCCCTTCAGGACAAGAATTTCAAGAACTTTCTTCACATGGAACTGAGAAGAAGACTGCTTAGGCAGAGCTGGCCTCTCCCTCAGTGAGTTCTTTTTCCCCCAGAGGCAACATGTATAAGGGTCATGAGAATTCACTGTGGAACTGGAATGTTTGGGTCTGAATGCCAGCCCAGACACTGCACAGCTGTGTGAACTAGAGTAAATTATTTAATCTCTTTTGTGAATCTGTGATTTTAGATCCTTCAAAACAAAACAAACAAACAAACCAAAAAAAGGTGATCACTAGAGATGTTAAGGTATAGCCCATTTGCTACAGGTGAGCTATGACGGATAGGCTTTCAGTTACCTGCCATTGCTCCCTGTAGTGAAAAAATTCAAGTGTCTTTGATTCTTAACACAAGCCACCAAAACTATAACGATTTAATTTGAGTGCCTGAAGCTGAACTATTGTAGAATCTCTTTTTCAAAGCAATATTAAACCAAGTGGAAAGAGACTGCTCTGATCTGCGTTTCTCTTCCTTCCATTATCTTCCTTCTCCACTTTGAACATGACTGTCATCAACCCCACTGGTTTTCATCCACCAGCACCAATTAAGCTATTCTGTATCAACCACTCCTAAATTCAAAATAAACGTTGGCATGCCATCTTCCAGGGGTAATGAGATTGAGAACAACCCATGCAACATTACAGATTTTATACTTCTTTCTTTTTAGGCTCTGCATTGCTCAGAGGAAGAGAAATAGAACATAGCATTCAATCCCACAAAGTTCCTATTTTTAGGAACCTTAGGGAAGAACGTCATTCAGCACACTTTAGAAATGTAAATCCAACCACATATTACTTGTATGAGAACTTACATTGATCCCAACAACCATGCATTGGACAATAACCTGAAAAAAGTTTGAAACTTTTTTTTTTATTTAAATGAATAATTCAGTAGATGTTTCCCATTAGAAAATGTGTACATATTACCCAGTGCAGGGTTCTTGCTCTTGCCTTGAGGCCCACCTACTTGAAATCTGGTGTTCAGCAGACAAAAACAAATTCAATCTTTTCTAAAATCTTTCCAAAGTATGAAAAGTAAATTTCATGCATAATCTCAAAAATTCACTTTAATATGCCCTTCATTTATTTCTCTTCTTGTCTCATACATTTAAGTTCTCCATCTCTCCTGATGCCCCCAAGCCCAACCAGTACAGAACTCCAATGCCTTTGCTAATTTCCACTCTTACTCTTCCCATTTTTTTAGTTCCTTACACCCAAACTCCCCACCATCCCTGATAGAAGTCAAGATTCTGAGGCTTTCCAAGTATTCTGGTTCATCTATTAAGTGGATCTGCATTAAAAGGCTCAGGAGCCCTTAAGGCAAGAAACTTTTCCCTAGCTGGTGAAGGGTAGCAGAACATGACACCTCAAATCATGCTACTTTGGCAGAAGGATTATTTTGAGTTGAATGCAATAGAAACAGATATAAGAAAAGTTCTCTGCCCTGCCCCTATTTGCCTAAAAGTAGGACATAAATTTGTAAAGATGTCCTCTCTTACCTCTCTATCAAAGAGGGCAAAAGTTGGGGCGCCTGCGTGGCTCAGTCGGTTAAGCGTCTGACTTAGCTCAGGTCATGATCTCACAGTTTGTGGGCTTTAGCCCCGCATAGGGCTCTGTGCTGACAGCTTCAGATTCTGTGTCTCCCTCTCTCTCTGACCCTCCTCTGGTCACGCTTGTCTCTGTCTCTCTCAGAAATAAGTAAAATGTTAAAAATTAAAAAAAAAAAGAGGGCAAAAGTTAATCACTAGAAACAACTCTAAATCTTTATTAGTCCAGAAAGGCACCAGGAAATTTTACATAACACATTTTACTAGCTAGCCTTTATCTTTCATTAGTTCCCTATATGTTTTCCATTCCAAAATGTACTGCCCTAGAAACTCAAAGTCTTTTTCTTTCGTCACTTGTCTACAAATACTGTTCTTTTATAATGCTATATAATCCCAAATTCTAATCCTTTTTGAGTTACTCCTCACTCTTTTTTTTTTTTTAATGTTTTATTTATTTCTAGGAGAGAGAGAGAGACAGACGTGGGAAGGGTCAGAGAGAGAGGAGTCACAGACTGAAACAGGCTCCAGGCTCTGAGCTGGCAGTCAGCACAGAGCCCGACGCGGGGCCTGAACCCACGAACCGCGAGATCATGACCTAAGCGAAAGTCGGATGCTTAACCGACTAAGCCCCCCAGGCGCCCCAAGTTACTAATCACTCTTATGTGGCATGATTCATGTTGTAATAATCTTGTTTTTTTAAATTTGTATTTGTTTTTTAAATTCAAGTATAATTAGCATCCAGTGTTAGTTTCAGGTGTACAATATGATTTGATAAATCTATACATGACTCAGTGCTCATCACAAGTGTATTCTTAATCCTCTTCACCTATTTCACCCTTTCCTCCAAACCTATATTTTTCTCTTGTTAATCTATTTGTGTCAATCTTATTTTCGAGGCCTTAAGTAACACTAAGAGGGTAGAAAGAAAAAGTTAAAAGTAGTCTCCTCTACTCTAGCTATGAATACGCAGATGTTTTGTCCAGTCACAGTATTTATAGACTCTTATTAGTAAACCAAGATTTTTCATAACAGATAAAACTAGATACATATTAAACACTAAACATTTATTTTTTTTTCTGTCAGACAGCTCTAAAGTGCTTTTATAAAAAAAACTATTATAATCTTATTCCACATATGTTCCCTCTACCTTATTTCAACATTCTATTTAAATTTTTTAAAATTATAGTGTCAATGAGTTAGAGCTTTTGTGGGGGTGTACAGAGCTAATGGGTTTACGTCTAAGAGAAATTCTAGAACTGAGATAATTACTGAATTGGCTTTCTTAAACTCATTATCCTACTCAGTAGAACTTAGTGTATCTTCACAATACTAATTGAACCAAACCAGTTTTTAAAAAAATATATATTTGAAGGCATCATATATTCCAGCTGACAGCATTATGATGATGATTTTTAAACGCAACAGTGACTACAATACTAATTTTTCTTCCAGGATTATTGAATTAAATAATTTATGGCCAATGATTAATAGTGCTAATTACGTCCACTCTCAGAATTACTTAAATAATTATTTATTCTCTTCTGCTTCTAAGTAATTAATTTAGCAGATGCATCTTAGTTTACATTGCCCTGTCTCATAAAAAGGAGTTAGTATTATCTATTGGACATTTTGGAAACTATTATATTTTGAACACGTTTGGTGGCTGACTGGACTATTTTTCTTTTTTCCTTTGTATTTTGCATGCTGTTTTTCTAACTGAACTTCTTAACTGACATTCATTATTCAGCTATATTCCAATTGTTACTGAATTTATGAAGGTTTTCATTACTTAATGCATCTTAAATAAATTGCTTAGCATTCTGTAAAGGCCAACTTAACATCAATTTACACCTCAGCTTTATATTTTTAAATCTTTTAATGTTTTAAAGATATTATACAATCATTTAATGTGACAACTTAAGTGACTCAGCCTCATATTGTTCTTTGTTTTCACACATTATCATCCACGTACGTTCATGTATCATTGAGTCCCAGTTTTCACACATTTTTTAGTAGAACTCACTTGATACATTCTTTTCTGCATAAGGCCTTAAAGTATTTTTTAAAATTATGTTATAAAACCTGCTTGAATGGAGTGGATACATAGGAGCGTTTTCATGCTAGCAATAGCTTTGTTTTTTTCTTGAGTTTAATAATTCTTTGTACCTAGTTATGAAACCTGAAAGTGATTGAAAAAAATCTAGTATTTTGTTACACCCTACTTTTTTCAGAAGTAAATAAGACCTCCTTCCCTTTAATAATGGTAATCTTGAAACTAGCACAATACCTCTTATATTATAAAATTTTTATCATTAATTGTTATGATAAAGTCCAATGCTACTTTCCACAAAGATGTTTCCAGTAACCAACTGCTGGTTCAACCACAACCAAATGCAGCCTTCAGATACAAATTATGTTTCGAAATTAATTAATTTGGTTATACCTAATTGTGAAACTATTGCTTAGGAAAAAATCCTACATATGCACACTTAAACTGCATCTGAACCATTTTCTATTTTATTTTTGACCACAATGGTCCATTGTATATATTACTGCATTGCTAAAGTAGTAACAGTTTTGTTTCAATCTATATGCCATTTTAGAAAACAATTGGAAAAATAAATTTGTACAATATCTCTGCATGTATTGATGTATTTATTTGAAATATACTTCTGATTAAAATTATTTTCCTAAGGCATAAACAGCTTTATGTTTTTTGCTATGTATTGCCTTACTTCACAGTATTCTAGGAGACCTGCTTTCATTTATTTATAGCAGCAACAATAATTTGGTGTAAACATTTTAAAACAACTTTAGCAGAATTTGGTGTTGAGGTTTTTTTTTCTTTAGTTTTCTATCATGTTGCATTATTTTGGTAGTTTTAAAAAGCTTTCCGGGCTGAGTTACATTATATGTGTTAATGCTTTGTGAGGGTGCTTGTTTAGTTTTTAGTTTGTTTTAGTATTAGTATATCCTCATTATGTTAATTATTTTCTTACATTCTATATATTCTGTATAAATTGTGGTTGAGGTGTTTCACTGTTAGCAATGTTATATGGTATTTTTCATTTTATCTTATCATTAAAACCATATGTGTGTGTAAACATGGGTATACAGGCATATGTTTATACATACATAGAGAGGGCAGTCCAAGAAAAAATTCAAGAAGGAAAAGTTTACTTTATAGTTTATAACCCCATAAGGAAACTTTTCTACTTAAAAATGCTTCCTTTGGATCAGCTTTAACGTTCATCATTTAATCTAAATTTACTCTGATCAGTGCCCCAAGAGGAGAACTCATCAATATTCATCTCTAAAAGTTTTTCCATACCTTTATTTTCTTAGCTAAGTGAACAGTAAGCATTTTCTTGCATAACTAAAAAAAATATTCATATATGTAAAATCTTGTATCTCTGTAGGCTCTTTACCTTCACCAATTTTGAACTTAGATCTACATTAAAATCAAGACTACTTTAATGTTTGCTCTTTTGATATATCTGCAACTATCGACCTGAAGTTCAGAGTTGAAGGAACGTTACTTTAGCACATTTCAAAGTCACATTTTGAATAATGTACTTTTGACTATAACTTGCACTAAAATTTCTGATATGTCAGAATAGAGGGAAGACATCTGGCTCTAAGTTTTGGAAAAGGCTTTGCTTTTCAGGATATTCAATTTTATTTTAAAAAAGATGTTTAAGTTTTGTTCAGAAAACATAAGCAAAATGTATGTTAGATGTTAAATGTTTCATAGTATATTAACTATAGATAAGTAGTTAATAAGTAGGTCATGTGTATGTTACACACAGAAAAAGATAGAGGGACCAAGAGATACTGAATATGTAAGAGGTACTGAATACATATAAGGCTCCTGTGAACTAAATATTCATATATTAAAAAATATATATGAGCATTTAATGTTCATTATGGCCTAATTCTACCAGCTGCTGCTTGCTGAAAAGGATTCTGGCTCCACACGTCCTCTGCCCAAGAAACACAAATAAAGCCTATATTCAGCAGGCTTGTTGGCAAGATGTAGCTATTAACCTGGCATACTTTTCCCTGTCTTTCCTATAGAACACATGTCTGTTATTGGGCCAGAGTATGTCCCCTTCTATGGGCCCCGTGCTCAAAACCAGAACTCTGGATCTTGTAAGTACACAATTGTTGAGGAAAGTTGATGTGGCAGAGAGAAAAGATATATGAACTTTTCATACCTTAGAATTCAGGTTGTGAGAATTCAGAATTCAGGTGTTGTGGTCTTTCCAAACTCCTTATTATAGGTATGTTAACCTATCTTATCTCTCTTTCCTTGCTTCTTCCTATGTGATTTAAATTGACTTAATGAGCCATGTGATTGAGCAATTTAATCTGGTTTGCAAGCCTCTCTGATTCATGACCTCTGGGACAGCTTGCCTGATAGTATGATTGGAGACTACCTTTGAATCAGTGTAATTTAATAAAAGGCAAGTTTTATTTCAGTTAGTGATCATACCCTCAAAATTAGCATATACCACATGTTCTGGATTTTTAATTAAAATTAATAATTTGAGGGGCACCTTGGTGGATCAGTCGATTAAGCGTCCAACTTCAGCTCAGGTCGTGATCTCACAGTTGGTGACTCCAAGCTCTGTGTGGGACTCGAAGAACCTGGAGGCTGCCTCAAATTCTGTGTCTCCCTGTCTCTCTGCCCCTTTCTCACTCATACTCTCTCTTTCTTTCTTAAAAATATACATTAAATAAATTAAATTAATCATTTGATTACTATGTGTACCAGGAATTAAGTAGTGAGCCAAAACATCCCATACTACTTGAATTGATCAGTTGGAGAATTTCAGGAATGGCTAAAGTTTATAAACAATTTGACAAAAGAAATATAAAAAGTAAAAATGTTTATCAAAAATTTGTTTTTTTCTGTTTTTGAGATAAGCAACCATTTAAGCCTTATATAGTGATAAAACTGACTCATCAATAGGAACATTATCTGGGAAGATTTTGTTTCACATTTTTTATGTTTAATAATGATTAATGCCAACCAAAGAGATATTTAAAAATAACTCATTTCTGGGGAGCCTGGGTGGCTCAGTCAGTTAAGCCTCTGACTTCAGCTCAGGTCATGATCTTGCAGTTTGTGAATTTGAGTCCCGCATCGGGCTCTGTGCTGACAGTTCAGATCATGGAACCTGCCTCGGATTCTATGCCTTCCTCTCTCTCTGCCCCTCCTCTGCTCATGCTCTGTCTCTGTCTCAAGAATAAATAAAACATTTTTAAAAATTTTTTAAAAATAGCTCATTTCTTAGAAAGAATAATATCTAAGAGAGTACCAATAGATAACAACACCACCATTCTGCTTGGTTGACTTGTTCTTTAACAAACAGCTACCTAAATACTAAGGTTTATCTTTTCCCCTTTATCATATATCATACATTAAAAGCCTCCCTTATAATAAAGACCCATTTAAAAAATGTCCAACATCCACTTATCCATTGACTGTCTTGCTTATTTAGTGCAATGTAGAATCTAATACAACAAAATGATATGAACCCCCCCGACACACACACACAATCTCTTTTGTGTCATCTTTACCATAAAAAGGAAAAAGACTATAAATTAGTAAAGGGTATTCTAACACATGGATATCAACTGTGTGTAGAAGTTGAATCTGGTTTAATACAAGGCAAGTGTTGAATTCAGATCATCAAATAACATTTATCAGTACCAGGATTCAGAAAGACTTTGAGCAGAGCAGAGCCTTGGGCATGTAGAAGACACTTGTGATCATAAAACAATGTTTACAGAATTCATCTAGTCTTTCAGAATTTGGCCATGTTAACTCATTATTTGACTCTGATCTCTCCTGCACTTGGGGTTTGTAGATCAACCTCTGGCTTCTTGCCCATAATTTCTCATAGACCCTGCATTGTTAATATCTCAGTGGCTTTGACAACTTGTTCTCTTATTGAACAGAAACATTGCCCAATGAGTCAGTGATATTGCACAGTTGTTTTAAAAACAACTTATTAACAAAGAAAATTCAGCCACTTTTGTTCCTGGTTTTTGGACATCATAGCTTGCAGCTGCTTTTCAGACACAGGCATATTCTTACCCCCTCCCCTTTTCATCATCCAATAAAAGAGCTCCTCATAACATTCTTTTATCATGAGCACTTTTCCTTCTGGTTTGCTTATTTAGCATCTTCCCTATACATTTTTATCACATGCTGAAAACCCCATAGTTTCCTGTTTTAGGTTCATTTGCATTGGACTTCAATTTTTCTCTAGGAAACAGCTCACCCATATCCAGGCCTTTAATTTCAACATACATGAAATTTAAAATTTTATCCCCAGTCCACACTCTTTTCTGAATTCCAGACTGGCATATCCAACAGACTACTTAAAATCCCTTCCTGAATATCTGCAAGTGTCACATTACCACAAACCAAATGAAGAAAAAGCATAATTCAAAGCTGTTCTTCTAGCATAATGCCCTTTCAATCCATCTACTTATGCATGCCAAAAACATACCTCCTATGTCCAATTTAATAGAGAACACTGCTATCCCCTCCCAATATGTATCTGGTAATTACATCCATTTATTTCCATCTCTATTGCTATCACTTTGTCTTGAGACCAGCATCACTTTTCTGTGCTATTGACATGATCTTCCACTACCCTCACTCTATCTGCCCTTCTAGTTTGTCTTCAACACTGCATCTGAAATGACCTTTTTGAAACATAAATATGATCCTTATAACATTTCAATGGCTTGTCATTGCAATTATGTTAAAGACTAGAAACATAAACATGCCAGTAAAGTCTGTTCCACTATTTTCTGTCTGTGCTGTCATAGAACAGGCTTTCTCTCACTCTTTGCAGATAAACTTGTTTAATTTACTTTGATTTGCCATGTTTGTTCCAGACATAGGGTGGTAACCTATTCCACTCATTCTGCATCTGAAACATCTTTTAAGTTCTCGAGTTAGTCAACGTAGGCCTCAGATGACCTGTTGTTCTTTTCTCAGGAAAGTTCTTCCTGACTTTGCCTCCCTCATTCAAGTCTAGGTTGGAGCCACCTGCTGTATGTGCTCACGATACTGTGTGAATATGCTAAAAGTCTACTTTTATTTGTGAAATTATTTGTCCATCTTCTCTAGACTACAAGCCCCATGAGGCAAAGATGTTATGTACTTTTATCCACGATGTTTCCCAGTGCTTTAACGTATACCTAGCATTTCTGGAATAAGCCACTAAATAAATGTAGGGAAAGAGGAATGAAGTCTCTTGAATTTTCTTTTGCAGTACATGGTTCCACATGCAGGGTTTCTGTGTGCTTCTTTCTGCTGGCTTATAACTCAGTTATTTGGGACCTTTTAAATGAAACAAGGGATAATTTCCAAAGATATTAAACTTTAAAAATGTTATTATTGGGGTACCTGGGTGGCTCTGTCAGCTGGGTGTCTGACTCTTGGTTTCAGCTCAGGTCATGATCTTATGGGTTTATGAGTCTGAGCCCTGCATTAGGATCTGTATTGGCAGTTCGGAATCTGCTTGTGACTCTCTCTCTCCCTCTCTCTCTCTGCCCCTCACTGCTGCTTACTCTGTCTCTCTCAAAATAAATAAACTTTAAAAATTGTTATTGGGGCGCCTTGGTGGTTCAGTCAGTTAAGCCTCTGACTTCAGCTCAGGTCATGATCACACGGTTAGTGGGTTCGAGCCCCGCATCGGGCTCTGTGGCTCAGAGTCTGGAGCCTGCTTTGGATTCTGTGTCTCCCTCTCTCTCTGACCCTTCCTTGCTCACGCTGTCTCTCTCTCAGAAATAAATTAAAAATATTTTAAAAAATTGTTATCATCAAAATAATGTATGTACATAACAAATAAAAAGAACAGTTAAATTTATGAGGAAACGTAATTGACTATACTCCCTCTCCTTCATTGTACTTCAAGCTTGACTCCAAGAGGCACCCTATTTAAGCATTCCTCCTTTTAGTGTTTCTAGTAATTACCTTAATAGCACTATTCTAGATTTATCAAATATTTAGATAATGTAAGTTGATACCCTGATATAAGAAAAAATGGAATTTAACTTATGCTACCCTTCCCCATCTCTTCCCAAAGCTTAACACTTCATATAATAATATTAGCTTCTAGTCGGTTGTTTTTTCTACTTTACAAAATATCTGGCCCTTCATAGCTCAGAAGCATCCCCTGATTCTTTCTTTTGAAAGATGACTTTTATCTTTAAAATGTTATACTCTATGGTTTTACTTTTATAATTTGCATATTCCCCCAAAGAGTGTGTTAACAACTGTATAATCTGATTATGTCATAGTATTCCTTCTGCAAGTTTACACATTATTAAAATATGTCTAAAAACAAGAAAAAGAATTGCTCCCAAAGTAAATTGGCTAAAATGTATTCAATAGCTCATGCATATTTATTGTTTTATAAATGAAAACTGTTGAACTAGGTAAATTAATAAATTTATAAGCCATCTGAAACAATTTGGTAGTTTCTTGGGACAGAGAGGTTGAAATAAAAAAGAAAAAAATTATTCACTTGATTAAATAAAGCTAAATTATGGCTTGATTGTCTACTGTTTTATATTTATACATTACAAATAATTCACTTATAATGAATTCCACTTGAATTTAAATTTAACATAGATATAGAACTTTTTACATGCAAGATGACACAATAATTTCTAGGTGAGATTCACTCCACCTCACCTTCTTTAATTTAAGAAGCAAATTAAAGTAGTGGTAGCAAATAATTTTGGAAGTAAAAATAGAAGACATTTATAAATCAATGAAATCTTAGACAATTTTGCAGACAGGTACGTAGCTTAACTTACAGGCTTGCTTGCCTGTGTGTCTTCCCTCCCTCCCTCCCTTCCTTCTCTTTTCTTTTTCTTTCCTTTTTTTTTTTTTAATGTTTATTTATTTTTGAGAGAAAGAGAGAGAGAAAGAGAGCATGATGGGGAAGGGACAGAAAGAAAGGGAGACACAGAATCTGAAGCAGGCTCCAGGCTCTGAGCTGTCAGCACAGAGCCCTATGTGGAGCTTGAACCCATGAACCAGGACATCATGACCTGAGCCAAAGTTGGGCGCTTAACCGACTGAGCCACCCAGGCACCCCTTTAAGTAACAGAGTAGTAAATGAAGTTCCTAATGACTTTTGGAAATGTATCAATCAACACATCCACAACTATAGAGTTTAGGGTTTGATAAAATTTTTCATTCATAATTAAATATCTAAGATTGATATTCAGAATACACAGAAAAGAAAACAACTTATAATTCATTGTGGTCAGAATATCTTCATGTGTAACTAAGTTACTTAAGAAAATAGAATCTTGGATATGTACATTTTAAAATAAGAAGTTTAGTATAAATGAGAAAACAAAGTTTTGATTGACAGAGACATATTAATATGTTGTAAATATCTGTAAACAAAATCAGAGAAAACAAATGAAGATTGTTCTAGTTTATAAATAAATCTACTAAGCTTCTATAAAAACTCAGCAATTCATTAACCTCAATTCGTCCAATTGTTTTAATTTACTTGACCACTTATTCTAGCATGATTATTTGCTGCTCAACATAAAATTCCCATTGATAGTTATTTATTCAAATAAGGAGGGAAAAAATAAGCACATTTTAGAAATTTGATATAGACAATACAAGGTCATTGGGGAGATAATCTTATTTTATATTCAAGTAAGTAAACTGAACCAATTCATTTTATCATAAGGTATATTCTATGACTGTTCAAATGACATCATTTCTTTATTCATGCTGGAACATTCTGTATATTCTGAGTTTCTTTAATCTTTTGAATCTATCACAATGGGTTCCAAGTGTTATCTGGATCCTTTATTATTTAAAAGAACTGCGTCAAAGAAATGGCCACCCCACAGCAGTTAGAATGCTATCCTGGTTATGAGATTTAAAATATTTATGTTAGTTTTACACTTTTAAGGTTCCATGGCTGACTATACAGAGCTGAAGAAAAAAGTTTAGAAATCAGATGTTATTAAAATAATGTTTAACCACGAGATCACTAGTAAGTAAATTGTAATTCTTCACAGTTCACTGCAAAAACATAATCTAATAATAATAAGTTCCTAATATACTTCTTTTAATTCCCATTACAATACTAAAAAGTAAGACTGACAGACGGCCTACTACTAGCCTGTAGAGACAAAATCAGTGGAATTTAATCATGAAATCAGTTGGAGGCTTACTAGGGTTTACAGGCAGAAAATAAACCAAGTTACCCAACTTTATGCATTCATATTTTGAAATAAGTCTATTATCCAGAAACCATCCCTCAATTCCATGTCTCTGACAACTACCTTCTAAAGCAAGAAGGGTCCTTTTCTTACTTTCTTCTTCTTACTAGATATCTCTTCCTCTATTTAGAGCATATAAGTCCTTGAAAATGAGTAAATGAAAAGGAAGCGAAGTCATACTGCGTTATGAAAATGTATGTCTCCTTGTGTAGAGAAAATATAGGGAAACATTATAGAAACAGTGCAATTGAGCTTTGCAACGTATACTTATACGTTGCAAAAACATATGTTTATACGTTGCAAAGCTCAGTTGCACTGTTTTTATAATGTTTCCCTATATTTTATATAACATATATATGAACTTGAAAAAAGCAAGTTCATTACCACCCATATACATATATATGTGTGTGTGTATATATATATAAAACATAGAAGGCTTTCCTTGAGATGAGATTGTACAAACACCAAGCAGATAGAATATAAGTAGATTTTTCTTTAAAATGAATCCAGCTACACTATATCAATATAGATGCTAAGAATGTGGCTATGAACTAGGCATTCATCAGTGATCAACCACATAACCCACCTTTGTTTCACTGTAAGTGAAGTAAAGCAAAAATGATTTAATGTAGAAATCAGAAAAAAATTCAAATGATTATTTGACACATTTATTAGAAGACAAAATCTATAATTTTTATTTAAAAATACACGGGAAGCTGTAACAAAAGAATAAGAAAAAGAATGCACCAAATGTAAGAGAGGTGGTAGGATAATAGAGTGAGAAATAGTCTTAAAATGCATTAGGAAATTAACTTCAAAAAGAAAAGACAAGGAAATCAAAGCGAAGTAAGGCTTAACATTGTTTATATCAAAAACAGAAAATGGAGGCCCAATATTGATATATATTCTTGACATAAAACCAGATGATTTCCAAAAGGAACAATAACTAAAACATATTTAATAATGACGGTACTGATAGTAATAATCTGTGCTAAACAAAAAGTAATAGGGAATTTCACCCTGTTCAGATCTACTGATGATGGAAATTACTTAAGCAGCTACAAAGGTGGTCCCATCTTTTTACTAGAGAGAGAAGAAAACCACCTCCCCTAAGTTTTCTCTACATTACTTTCTAACTTTACAGAGTTGTAAAATGTTGTGTCCTAGTGTGGAGTGAAAGTAACCAAACAAGGATAGAGAGCACATAGTTGTAATTAAACTCAAGTTTCAGATAAGTGACCTTAGCAAACCAAATCCAAACTCTAAAGCTAAAATTTACAATTTGCTGACTGATTGGCTTCCTGCCCAACTCTCTGACATCATGTCATACCATTCTTTCTCATTCACCTTGTTTAAGTCACATTAGCCAATTTTGTTTGTTTCTTGAAAAAAAGCAAGTTCATTACCACCCAAGGTCTTTCCCATGCTTTCCACTCAGATGCCCTTGCTGTGTCTGCTCAAATACTAAGACTTTAGATAATCTAGCTCTGACCACTCATCCAAAGTAACCTCACTCCTCACTCCTTACTCCTCATTGTCTTTCTCCAACCATTACCTTTCTTTATTTTTTCATGTTACCAATCATTAACTAGAGTTATCATCTTATTTGTTCATATGTTTAGTGTCTATAACTTAAAATATAAGCACTGTGAGGGTAGACACCCTTTCTGTTCTATTCATTAATATATCCTCAGCAAGTGCCAAATCTCCAGCACATATAGCACTGTCCAAACAGATATTTAATAAATATATAGGTGAATATGCAAAGAAATGTGCAAATAGACTTTAGTATCAAGAATAAACTATAAGATAATACTCCCCGTAACACTAATGTTTAAAGTTACTAAGAAAATATTAAAATACAATTACAGTAGAGTACTATCTCAAAGGATTATTGGCATATTAAATGAGACAATGCACACAAAGGATTCAGTACAGGCCTGAAAGCCTAGCATGTAGAAGGTGCTGATGAAGTTTCTTATCACTGTTGGTTATTATTTCTCCAACATAATGGGTATAAATAAATTACTAGGGTGTTAGGATTAATACATTTTTATGAATACAAAATAGAAAGAAAATATTAATACACTGAATTATACATGGGAAATTATCATGAAGAAAGTCCACAGAATTTTTAAATAACAATAATTTATGGCAAATTTAGTATTTGCAAAAATGTCATGTCATGCGACATTTAAATTCATCTCACCAACTTAGAGTTTTGGGATACTTATTAATGATCAGGATTTAGATTATTGTTACATGTCTTACTGAAAATGAACTTTAAAAAGTGCATGGTTTCCCCTCCTTTTGTAAATTTAAAATTTTATATTTCCTTGAACAATATCACTTAATAATTATTTGTTATATTAAATGCCAAAAGAGCCATAAAATATCTTGTCATAAAAATAAAGTTACAAATCAAAACATAGGAAATGATCACACAACCAAGAAATCTCCAAGTTAACCCTTTTTTTAAAAGGCGCTTAAAGTTGCATTTTAAATCTTGAAGGAAACTACATTATATTGCTAATACAGACATGTTGTATAAGCTTAAAATGAATGAAAATGTATGCATGTATATATGCCTGAGTTACAATAAAATTAAGCCTCACAGGATAAAGTTGGATTTAGGTGATTGTATAGATTGCAATCTTAAGTAACAACTTTTTTGAAAATCCATTTTTTATTTCAAGTCATCTAATTTGTGTGGTTAAATTATAAAAGGCACAATAAAATTACAATATTTTCCTGGAAATACATTTCATTCAAATATAAATTTAAGTGATTAATTGCTTTTCTCAGTAAATATGATGTTCCCAGAAATGTGTGTTGTTGAAGTAATTTATTCTAGTACATGGACAGTAGGGAAGTGCTGATGGTCCTTGATATATGAGGTCATCTACTTGGTTCCAAGCTTGGAATGCAATTCCCTTTAGAAGTGTGACCTGAGATTTCGCTCAGCAGTTTGCAGAATCAGGGATAAAAGATTTTTGTGTTATACATTTCCCATACTCATATTATCTACTGCTCTTATTTGGTAAGAACTTAAATCTAGTTGCTATCTTCTATGTACAGCCAGTAACAGATTATATATACTGACAGTCCACAAATATAGTCTGTGACTCTCTAAATTACTTTTCCCTCTAAAAAACTATGCCCATGTTTACAGGAATGCCTAGATTCACATGGCTTTTGCAACTGATCTTCCTTGGTAAGTTGTAGCCATTACAAGTTTAGGAATATAGATGAGGTGACAGTGATTAAATGATTAAGGGACACTTTCATTAGCAAATTGGTAGATTTTGTAAGAGTAATGGAAAGCAAGTGCATTTAGAGGAAATCTAATTTTATTTACTGAAGAATGGGATACCTACCCACTAGTCCGGAATCCTACAGTTTCTAGTAGAGTGGTAGAGGACCAGGCACTAGGTAATCTTGCTCCCAAGCCAGTGCCTGTTGTTTTCACAACAATGTGTTCAGGTATTTCCAGAGAATAGCTTGCAGTTTACTATGTGAGGAATTACGGTTCTGTATAATTCAGACTGGGTCCCAGAAACCAACTCAAAATATTTTAATTTACACTGTCTATTCCCCAAAATGATTTGGAAATACATAATTAAATTCACAATCATACAAAAATATTACCATTAAGAGTGAGGAAGCTTGTACTTAGCAAAACAATAGGCTTTTCTCCTGTTACTGCTATTTCCAGGACCTAAAAGAATGTTGGACATATGTTTGACACTTTATAAATATTTGTTATATAAATAAATAAATGAAGTTTAACGTTAGTGAACACACAGAACAGTCTCCAATTCTGATTCAGTTCTGAGTGTAAGAATTCTATATAACTTAACGTTTATGGCAGCCAATGTTTCTGAATGTGTCAATGATGCCTGAAAGATTCTTTAGAAATTACTCTTATCCACCAAATTTAATAAAGGTTAAGACACACACAAAAAGACAAATACCATATAGTTTCACTCATATGTGGAATTTAAGAAACAAAACAAATGAAGAGGGAAAAGAGAGAGAAAGGTAAACTGAGTAATAGACTTTAAATGATAGAGAACAAACTGATGTTTAACAGAGAGGAGGTGGGTGAGGAGATGGGTTAAACTGGGTGATGGGGATGAAGGAATGCACTTGTGATGAGCACTGGGTGATAATGGAAGTGTTAACACTATACTGTACTGTACACCTGAAACTAATATTACACTGTATGTTAACTGGAATTTAAATAAAAACTTTAAAAAAATTCCTTGTCATTAGTGATTTGAATAAGGATTTCTTACTTTACTTTTGTCAAAGAACTCAAATGTTTTTCTATTTCTCCTAACTGTGTTAATGATTCTATAATTTTAGAGAAAACTTACTGACTAGTAAAATGGAGAATATAGAAAAATTATATTCAGTCACCAATACAATATTCATATACTGACACAATATTTATTTTAGTACCAAAAGTTTCAATGTTTTTGTTGTTGTTGTTGTTGTTTGTATGTTGACCTATCACCTGGTACCCAAAGATTAAAAGGATACCAACACACTGGCCTGGCCTGACATTTTGTGAACAAACAAATAAAAGCATCTCCTGGACTTCTACAAAAATAAACATATGATCTAATCCCAAGGGGCAATACATTTCTGGATGCCTCTACCACATAGCTTAAAAAAAAAAAAAAAGATTCAGAGACTGTAAGAGGGCTACCATAGGTCAGAGGGGATGGGGAGAGTTGTGGAGTATACGCAAATGACTTAGTGAGAACAAAACAAAAAAAGAAAAAAGAAGCCAAGAAAACCTCACAGAAACCACCTGAGGGAAGTAATTCATTTACACTAAATCTTCTTTTATCCATCCTGCTTCTCTATTCAGTGTTATGAGGACACTCCTCTGCCACACACACAAGCAAAAACAAATCTAAACTAAAATTAAAGGGGCGCCTGGGTGGCTTAGTCGGCTAAGCGTCCGACTTTCGCTTGGGTGATGATCTCGCGGTTCGTGGGTTCGAGCCCCGCGTCGGGCTCTGTGCTGACTGCCAGCTCAGAGCCTGGAGCCTGTTTCAGTCTGTGACTCCCTCTCTCTCTGACCCTCCCCTGCTCACGCTGTCTCTCTCTCTCTCTCGCCTAGAAATAAATAAAACGTTAAAAAAAAAAATAAAAAAAAAATAAACTAAAATTAAAGCATAGGCCAGAAAATAGAATGCAAGGTAATTTCCTATGAGTGTAAGCTCATCATTTGTTCATTTTAAAACTATTTATAAAGAATATACTAGGCTCAGGCTCTTTGCTAGATGCCAGAGATATATAAATGACATCGTCCTTTTCTCAGAAAGTTTATAGACAAATAGAGTAAACCAAGCATTTATAGCACGTGTGGTAAGTCTAGCCAGAGAGGAATGTGTCGGGTGCTGAGGCACACCAATTTATCCGGAGCTAGAGCAGGAGGGGAGCAGCGTACAACGAAGGGTTTCCTAGCAGATCCTCAAACCTAATCCTGAAGAAGTGACCATAAGCTCATATAAAGCCAGGTAATGTTGGGAACAACAGGTTGGAAAGGCAATGAAGAGAAAAAAGTTGACATCTTTGAGGATGACAGATACTTAGTATAGTATGGCTGGAACAAACAATATGGAAGTCCGTATAATTATAGACTATTATCATATAGATGAGACTAAAGGCAAGCAGAACTCAAATAAAAGGAACTTCATTATTAACTGGAGAAGTTTAAGTCATGCTAATAAGCAGTGGGGAGCCACTCAAAGACTGAAAAGTGTATCATTTCCAATGATCACTCCAAAAGCAACTTCTCAAAAAAGATTGAAGAAGACTCAGAAAAGAGGCAGGAAGAGGGATAGGTCTGCTTGGCTCAAAGAAATTAGCTCATTTTTATGACGTAAGTATGATTTGCTTTCTTAAAAAGTAATCATCTGTCATACTAAACTGAGTTTGCTTTTTATAAAAAGTTTGCTTTTATTGGATTTGCAGTTTTATTTGTATATAATATGTAAATTATCAGTTTCACAACTGGTTTTCATTAAGTGCCTCCTATTACACATGCACCTGTAAGTTAAAAATTAACTGCAACCTGAAAACTTGACATATATTAAGAAGATACAATATATTTTCCATCAACATATTAATTCAAATCAATCTAGCATCATGATTACAACTGTCCAGAAATCACAGGAGAGAAATATAGTTGATTTCAATGAAATAGAGAAATAGCTCCATGAGAGACTTATCTCAGTTACATTTTATAATATCTTCTGCCACCAAGATAAGGTAGATTGTCAAATGATGCTCCTTAAATACTCATGATTTTCTACTGGACCTCTAAGGCTTAGAATACAAGGAGCTGCACCAAGAAATAGCTATGGTCTAGTAAAGTGCAACACATAATAACGTATTTCTATTCCAAGCAGAACCAGTTGAATCTCAGAATAGGATATGTATATCTTTTTTATGCTATTTTTAAATATAAATTCCAGTTTTAAATATAAATCTACAAAAAATATCTCTTGATTGAAATGATTTAAAAGAAATAAACCTAACATGTTGAGACAAGATTTTCTTAAAAAGGAACCATCTTGGCAATAATAAATGCCTCTGGCTAGGATAGAATTTGTTGGTCCAAAATTTAAAGCAAAACTTTGCATTTTTTCTGTAATATATGTAAGAAAATTTGATATCAGCAGCACATGGGAGTAAAAAGATGTGGCTGCATATGGCCAGAGGTTATAACTGCAGATTTCTGAAATCTTAGGTTCCAAGTGACCCACCAAATCCTGGAAGATCAATGATTCCTATTTATGTGCCCATTTTGACCTACTGCAGTGTCTTGGTATTCCAGTTGAGAAGTTCTCTTAAGGGACACTCAAGAGCTGACAATGGCGGCCATGACAGGAAGGTGCTGACTTTTGGAGAAGGATCAATTTGTTGCATACAGGCAGATTGCCTTGTTTAACTCTAAGTTGATAAAACGTCACATGCATCAAGCACGTGGGATGGGATGGCAATATTTTTCCATTAAAATTCCAACTACTTGATTGATAATAACTAGTTGGAGAATTTTGTTGAGATTCTAAGGCTTTGCCTAGGCCCTTCGGAAATAATGCTGGATTGATTAATGACATCTGTCTCAGTAAGAGGAAGTAGCATTATTAGCTGACTTAGACCATAAGGTTGATTGTGCAACACAAATATATTCTCTGCATCCACTTCTGTAAAAGTATTTTAGGAAATGAACCACAGGCTTTATATCCTAGATTTGTTGTATTGTTTCGTTATAAATAATTTAGATGACAATCCCATTTAATCTTTTGTTGTCATTTTGTCCGACTCCATGCTTTCAATGTAGTCACCTGTTCTTATTGTTTTATCTCTTCTTATTGATCAAATAATCTCTAGCTTATTTCATTCTCATTTATCTTTTCATTTAAATAGAGATTAAGAAGTAACTTCAGAAGACAAGATAGATGAGCCTAGATCCCGTCCTAGAGGAAGCTGGATGTTTGAAATTTTCCTATGAGTTCTGCACAGAAGTTACTACAACACCAGAGAGATCACTAGGCCAATGTTGATAAACCTTTCATCCTAGAAAGACTCACAGTAATACCTTGAAAATCACTCATCTCTGGGAAGTAGGGAAACATATCAAAGTATCCATGATGAAATATAGCCTAAGAATATTGTGGGAATGATGCAGGTTAATCAGATTGTTTCTCTTTTCCAAGTTCACATATGTATCCTTTCAAGTATTTATTTAGTGCTCAATTCAGTTCCTTTTTCATGTGGAGACAGGAATGATACTGTATTTGTTCAAAAACATGAAAAATTAGTCTCTTTATCTTTCAAAATAAAAATAACTTTGCTCCCAACATGCTTGGTATCTGGAACATATTAACTGACAGTCTAGAATGCCTTCACTTTAAAGATGTATCACTCTAAACATTGAATTATCTGTTGGGACATTCCTGTAAGAGCCAGATGCAACAATACAAAAGATGGATATACCAAATGGAAAATGGGTAAAGATATGAACAGTCTATTTATAGAAGAAGAAATATAAATGGCTAATAAACTTAATCCAACTTGCTAGTCATCAAAGAAATGCATATCAAAATGAAATACCTTCAGAGATGTTTAAAGTGGTGTTGGAATCCAGAGAAGCAGGCCCTCTGCGTCAGGAGTATAAGCTTCTTAGAAGCTAATTTAACAGTAGTATCAATACCTTTTTTAAAAAGTTTCTTTATTTATTTTGAAAGAGAGAGAATAAAAGCATGAGTCGGGAAGGGGTGGAGAGAGAAGGAAAGAGAGAGAATTCCAAGCAGGCTCTGTACTGTCAGCACAGAGCCTAATGCAGGGCTCAATTTCATGAACTGTGAGTTCATTATCTGACTCGAAGTCAAGAGTCAGACATTTAGCCGACTGAGCCACCCAGGTGCCCCAATAATAGTATCAATACCTTTAAAAGAGCCACATACTGGGGCCCCTGGATGGCTCAGTCGGTTGGGCATCTGACTTCGGCTCAGGTCACGATCTCACAGTTCGTGGGTTCGAGCCCTGCATCAGGCTCTGTGCGGACAGCTCGTTCAGAGCCTGGAGCCTGGTTCGGAATCTGTGTCTCCCTCTCTCTCCGACCCTCCCCTGCTTACACTGTCTCTCTCTCTCTCTCTCAAAAATAAATAAAACATTAAAAAAACATTTAAAAGATAAAAAAAAAGAGCCACATACTTCAACCCAGCAGTTCCTTAACTGAAAATGCATCCTAAGAAATCTTTCTCTAAAGGCCTTGTTTGTAATTTTCTTAGTAGTGTCTTAAAAAGTGAGTTAGTCTTAAAGTAGGTAGTAGAGTTTAAAAAAAAATACAAGTAAACTATTCAGCACTATCCTCAGGTGAGTACTCTAGCTAAGAAGGGAAATTGGAGGATTACAGAAGACAGGGCCAGTGAGTGCATGGAATGGATAGAAACAATAAAGGTTAGCAAGAGCATCAAAAACTAAGAATGAAAATAGCCCAGACTTCACAATCCTTCTGAGGGTGAGGTCCAGCGCTGTCATTTTACTCTCCTTTGTGTCTCAATAATCAGTATTTCTCTTGCTCTGTCTCCAGGAAGTCTAACTTGCACAGGCTTCTGTTGCAGAGAAGTGGTCCTTAGCTCTGATTCTGTCCCTGCTTAAACAAGCTTCACTGTTTAAATAATGCCCCTCAATCCAACTGAACAAACTTTCTCACTAAAATATTTAACAAGACATGAAATCATTTTTGTTTTGTTTGTTTTGTAGAAGGATACCTTCAAGAACATCCAGTTCAACACTTTAACATTTCTGTGACTAAGGAACAAGACCAAGAGGTAAACTGACTTGTCTATGTCTATGTAGCTAGCTGATTGTTATTAATATGGTAGGGATCACAACCTGAGGGTTTTGGAAACATCCTAGTCAAATCCTTCTATAAAGAACTAAAGCGCTCTTTCAGCCTACAGTCAGTGCATTTCCCCTTTCTTGTCGGTTGTGAGGCTATAAACAGTAAATTATGACTGTTGTCATGTATACTTACATAAGTCACATAAGCATGTCTGCAATTTGTCTGGAAAATTGAAGTGCACATATTACAACAAAGAAACATGTGATTGCCCACAGAATTTTCATGCGGAGGTCTATAATCAGGAATGATACTTGCTTAACATTTGATGTCACTGTTAGAGAATAAGGAAGGACTTTCCCTGTCCACTGAACCTGCTTTCAAGCAGGTAACAGATTTATGATTCAATATTACTACTATTCATCATCTATGTGCCTAGGAGAAATCAACAGGATCAGAAAGCTGTGACCCCATTGTGGCCTTCAAGATTGGCTGTGGGTTTTGGACAAATCCCTCCGCTATAGGGGTGGCCTATATCCCTCTACACAAACCTCTCCAAAAAAGAGAGAATTTAGAACTGTTTAGAAGTGGCAGGAAAGAAAGTATAGAAGCATCTTACCAGCCTAGGACTGACCTTAGAATGATCAATAAATATATCTCAGCACTGTCTTGATAAAGAATAAATACTGGGCCCCTGGGTAGCTCCACTCAGAGCTCATGCTCAGCACACAGCATGCTTGGGATTCTCTCTCTCCCTCTCTTCTGCCCCTCCTATCCTCTCTCTCTCACAAAGTAAACAAATAAACTTAAAAAAATAAATGACACAAAATAGTCACTTAACTAGAATCTTTCTCTTTGTGTCTCAAACTTACATCTTGGTGCTTATTCTAAGGATTCAAAAGTAAACCTATTCTTCCTAGATATTTACAACTTGTTTGGGTCAATAGGTTTGGAAGAATAATTCAAAATACAGATAATTCATATTAAAATTAGCTGGCAATTGGGGATCTTCTCTGAATTTTGAAAGGCCCACTATGGTATTTCCATATCTAGGTAAAACCTCAGCACCACCATGGTTTCTGATCGGGTCTCTATGATTTCTTATCCTTCTTGATATGCACATAAACACACTCATATCAACCCTTTGTAGCACATGGAGGTAAAGAAGGAAAGAACTGCAAATCAGGATTGGCTCTAATATAATAAAATATGCTGACTAGGTTTCTCCTTCATGAAGTGGTGATCACTCTATTAATGAAACAATAATATGAAAATGCCATCAGGTGGCAAGGTTTTATAACAAATAAGTGTACACACACACACACAACTTAAAGGTAAGACTGTCTCAAATATAATATTGCTAATAAATATAATCATAGGCCTGGATTTCAGGCTCCTCTATTATATGACGACAGTTGCCTTGAGATTTAGTGAAAGAGAAATATCTATTTGGTCATGCTTGCTTCAATCTACCATAGGCCGCAGTGTAAATTCATCCAGAAGAACTATTATCCAGAAGAAAAGAAACTAATAAAAGATTAGTCCTGTTATTAGTCCCAATAACAAAAAGAAGACACAGAATTTACATGTTTTTGTGGGTATGTGTATACTTTTTGATATACTGAAAGATTACTCATCAAATATTGGCCATGTTAAAATCTTGGCATTTTATATTTATAGATATAGATATATTTAATGTTTATTTATTTATTTTGTGAGAGTGTGTGCACTTGTACATGCACTTGAGCAGGGGAGAGGCAGAGAGAGAGAGAGACTCCCAAGCAGACTCCATGCTCAGTGAAGAGCCTCATGTGTGGTTCTATCCCATGGCCCTCAGAACATGACCAGAGCCAAAATTCAGAGTTGGACATTTAACTGACTGAGCCACCCAGACACCCCAGAAACCTGGCATTGTTTAGAGAGACTGCAACACATAAGATATATGAATCTATTAAGAGAGTAAGAGATCAAGACACTGAAATGTCTCTTAAATTGAAGTTCTGCAAATTATATGATGAGGTATAATTTGGTATATAAAAAGCAACTGTTTCAACCTAATACTGTGAAAATAAGAGGATTCATTATAAAGATTTATTTCAGGTGTTGTTTTTATTGCCCAGGGCCCAAAAGAGTTAACTTCAAAATGACTCTTTTCCCTAATATTTATCAAGGGGTAAAAAGTGAACTCCATTCACTGAATTTTGGGAAGGCACAGAATTTATTGGCTTTTCTTCCTTCTCAGTAGGGGATATTTCTGCCAGTGAGAGAAAAGCATGTATCAAAATTTTAAAAAATACAGTTGTTCAATGAGTGGATAATAGTCTTTAAGTTGAAGATACTGACCTTGAGACTAAGGTCATAACTGACTGAAATTCATAAAATCAAGACAAATTAATTTAACAAGTATGTATTAATCTCTCCTACTATGTGTCAGGTAATGGACTAGACCATAGTTTTAAAATGGAATAGTCAGAAATTCAGTAGCTAAATGTGCTTATACTCTGGAAATAATAGACCTCTTTGTTTATGTGAGCTTCCTCAAGATCTTCAGGTTTTTATGACAAAGAATAGAAAAAAATGGGGCACCTGGCTGGCTCAGCTGGTTAAGCATCTGACTTTGGCTCAGGTCATAATCTTATGGTTTGTGATTTGGAGTCCCATGTAGGGCTCTGTGCGGACAGCTCAGAGCCTGAAGTCCACTTGGGATTCTGTCTCCTATTTCTGCTACTCTCCTGCTCATGCTCTGTCTCACAAAAATGAATAATGTTTTAAAAAAATTTAAAAATAGAAAAAATGCTACATAGGTTTGAAAAACATGTTTAGAATACACTTGTCAAAAGGTAGAAAACCATTAAAAGATATAGTTGTCACCAAAATTATGACATAATTATTATATTGCCAACATTTATTACGAGTTTATGTGGGTTAGATACAGGGCTAAATGCTTTATAGATTTTATTTTGTTTCATCTCCACATTATGCATTTTAGTAACAATTTGAGTAATGCAATATTAAAAGCATAGTGCACCTAAAACAACACGCAGCACAGGATATTTTTTCAGCCAATAATGAGTAGATAAATTATCCCCACTTAAAAGAAGAGGAAACTGACTTTGTCTCTCTTGGTCAAAGCCACTCAGCTATCAAGAGTTCAAACTTTAGTGTGGCAAACATCAAGATGGAAATAAACAAATATTTACATAGAAGTACAGAGGAAGGCTCTCTAACTTAGACTAGGGGTGGATGGGGGGAAGGATAAAACATGATATTACTGCTTCCCAATCAGCGAATCTGTGCATTTATCACAGTGTGTTCTGATGGCCTGCTGATATGTAATCTTCTCTAATTAAACTGTCAGTCCTCTAAAGGCAGTAATATGTCTTAATCCATCTTTATTTTTCCAGTGTCTTGGGTGATGTCTGGTAGAGTGCAGGTAATAGATAGGAGTTTGTTGACTGAATAAATGACCAAAAGAGATTACCTTGGTTTAACTGGTAGATCAAATCTGCATAGAATAGTGGCCTACTCTTGGGAGTATTTTCTAAAACTTTACTAAAAATAAGCTATGCTATGTGAAGATCATAACTTACAACATCATGGTGTTTTATCCCATATACAAAAGGTCATGAGACATATTCATCTTTCTAAGAAATATTCATCTTTCATATTATATATGATTACTTAGGAAGGTGGTCATGAAAGAAAAAATATTTGTCACATATATGGGTTTTATTTCATGATTTAACTGCAAGATTCCATTACTATTCATCAGCAAACAAAATTTACCTAACTTTGCACAGTGAATTGTTTACTGAATAGAGCAATATTGATTTTAGCCATTTGGCAAGTGAAAATTAAAACCAGGCATGCTTTGTTCCAATGCCTGGTAATATGCAAAGTAATGAGGAAACTACAACAACAGAAACAGTTCATATATTTCTTAGAAGTTAAAAGTCAAGGATGGGTTATCCTGCCATTTCATTGTCCATAAAATATAGTATAATACAGAGTAGTTTAGTATGAGACTGGCAGGTGTTATTACTGCAGCAACTTACAATATTTGGAAACGGTCTTTTTTAGAAAAATGGTTTAGCTGTGACTGTTATCTTGTGTAACCAAAGATTATGCAGAAATCAGTAATTTATATTTAATAAGATTAAATGAAAGTGGCATCTGGAGTTCGTCCTTAATCTTTTCTGAATGTACAGCCTAGGCATGTGGTCATTTTGAATTTTTAACAATAATGGGAACAGTTTCCTAGAGACTAGGAGCTATTGTTCGGATCTGAAAATCCCTAAAGGAATAAATACATCCTGAATGTAATTAATCTCTCTTCCATTACTTTATTTCAGTTGCCAAAGGATAGCTACTGAGAAATCTGACTGCACTTATCTACAGTAAGGCATTTTTTTAAAAAATATTTTTATTTATTTCTAGGAGAGAGAGAGAGAGACAGCGTGAGCAGGGGAGGGTCAGAGAGAGAGGGAGCCACAGACTGAAACAGGCTCCAGGCTCTGAGCTGGCAGTCAGCACAGAGCCCGACGCGGGGCTCGAACCCACGAACCGCGAGATCATGACCTAAGCAAAAGTCGGACGCTTAACCGACTAAGCCACCCAGGCGCCCCACTACAGTAAGGCATTTTGTGGGAATGAACATCTTTTTAGGGCTGGATGAAAAATATTAAGTACAGTATGATTTAGGTCTCAAGGCTATAGAAATCATAATACAACACATCTACCAACTTACAGACTTGTGCACAAATCAGGTTTGTTTCTTAATACATTGTGTAAAATACAATGGATCTCAAACAGGATCATAGCTCATTGTTTTCTGTTTGTTTTTATGTGTGTATATGTATTTTGTTTTTTGCTTTTGTAAAAATCATAACAGCTTTCAAAAAAAAAATAAAGTGTAATGGATGTGTTAAACAATCCAAAAGATTTTACACACTACTTTTCACTTGCTTCAGGAATAGCAAGAGCATATTGATTATCTACATTCTTCAAAAATAGCTTTAGAATTCTATTCTAATAAATGTCCCTGCAGATATAAAATTAAGACACAGTACAGATGGACCAGTTAAGAGATAATCTATAGAAGAATCAGTTTGTACCCTTTTTTAAAAAAAAATGTTTGTTTGTATTTTTTTTTTAATTTTGGAGGGAGAGAGGGGGAGAGAGAGAGAGAGAGAGAGAATAAGTATGGGAGGGGCAGAGAGAGAGGGAGACAGGATCAGAAGCAGGCTCTGTGCTGACAGCAGTGAGCCTAATGCAGGGCCCAAGCTCACAGACCATGAACTCAACCTGAGCTGAAGTCAGTTGCTCAACCCCCTGAGACACTTAGGTGCCCAAGTTGTACTTATAAGATATGTCAAGACTATGGGGCTCCTGGGTGACTCAGCCAGTTGAGCGTTAATTCTTGATTTCAATTCAGGTTATGATCCCAGGGTCATGGGATAGAGCTCCACTCAGTGCTCAGTGGGGAGGGAGCCTGCTTAAGATTCTCTCCACCCCATTCCCCTGCTCTCTCTCTCTCTCTCTCTCTCTCTTTCTCTCTCTCTCTCTGTGTGTGTGTGTGTGTGTATGTGTGTGTGTGTGTGTCTCATTCTCTCTCTCTAAAGAAAAAGTGCTGGAATGAAGAGGTAGTTATAAAATACATTTTTAGGACAACTGTCAAAATTTGGGTAATTATCAGTGGGTCAACTAAGAGTATTATATCACTATTAATTTTCTGATTTTGATTATTACATTATAGTGATGTAGAAGAGTGTCATTGTTCCTACACACTGAAATATGTAGGATAAAATGCTGATGTCTGCAACTTACTGAATTATTGAGACCATTAACATTCAAATAATTCAGAGAGAAAGTGTGCCTGAGAGAGTACACAAAGTGAGCATGAAGTGGTTACATAAATGGGGCATATTGTTAACAACTGATAACTCTACGTAAATGATGTGCATTTTTGTGACATTCTTGTAAACCTCTTGTGAATTGAAAATTGTATTTATGAAAAAAATGAAAAGAGACAGATTTATAGCAGTAAAATTTTAAGCATTGCTATTCCAAGAATAATCGTAACAATTAATACCTTTCATTTGTATATTAACCATTAATAAAGCTTCTAAACATGCTAATTTATTTGACCCTGTATCATTGGAACAAATCTAAGACTTCAGATGTCCTTATTCCCAATTTAAAGATGGAGAAACCTGGAAATGGTACTACTTCACTGCTTTAGTCTGAAAGATTCTGATTTGAAGTCTTTCCCATGGTAACCACACCAAAGACTATGAATTGCCTTCATTTAGGTCATGAAGACAAGCCTGTGGTTTGTCCTGTGCTCACTAACCAGCTGTCACGCCAAAAGAATTTGGGTGGTTGCAGATCAGAAAGCAGCTCTATAATTTAGAATCAATCTTCTAAGCTGTCTTGTCTCTATTTTCATATTGTTATTGGTTTTTATTCCAAAGTTGTGCCTGCTCTTCTTGGCATGATTGATGGTGCAGGTGCACAGTTTTAGGAAAGACACAATAGGAAACCCTACTGGATTAGTATGCATTACAAAGAGAAAGAGGAGGGAGAATCAATGTTAGACAAGTAGAATTGAGAAAATTATTAGGGAAATAAATCTCAACTTCATGCTTTTAAGAGTTACATCAAATGATTCATATTTTATTTGAAAAAGTGTACTTGTTCTTTGCAGAGAGAAGGCAGGAAAGGGAGAGGGTCTAGAAATTCATATTCTGAACTTCTTGTTTCACAAGAATAGAAGCCTTGTCTTCTGAATTTAGAATACTTTTCTTTATTAAAAATTACTTGATATATCTCTGATTCTTTGTGTATAAAGGCAGAAGATGTCAGAATATAAAATTCTCTATGTTAGCACTTTAAATAAATGTTACTACATTCTATTATGTAGTAGTCTTCAAAGCTGAATGTAACTCAGTGGCTATACAAGATGATCTACTGAATTCTGGGTAGGAAAAAAATATATATATATCTGGATAGAGAGATACATAAATAGGATATATAAATAGATGGACAGATAGCTACCTAGGGTTTATTTTTACATAATACAGTAGTATATTAGCACTGGTATATGAATTAAATATTAATGTAATAGTACATAATATTGTAATACATTTATTAACATACAGAAATAAATATACATATATTGAAAATCCCTGGTCACAAAAGCAGTTTCGAGATCACAGGTTTAGTGTTCCTAAGTAGTGTTTGCTATATATATCAAGGGAAAATAAAGGACACTAAAATTTTAGTGTTAAATATACCAGTCTAAGTGTTACACGAGATAAGGCAATTCATTCTTTCATTGAGCAAGTATTCAGCAATTCATACAGAAAACAGCAAGGTGTGATGGCTAAAAGCACTGTATTCTGGAGTCAGATCACCTAGGTTGAATTACAAACTTCCACTAAGAAACTGAGTCATCTTGGGCAAGTTTCTTAACCTCTCCAGAGCTCAGTTTCCTCTTCTGTAAAATGGGGATGATGACAAAACCTACCTTACAGGGCTATTGTGATGATTACAAGAATAAGTAGCCATGAAATACTTGAAGATGTTTGGTACAATGGTAGCATTTGATTGTTTCCATTCATAGAACTAATCGACAAATATTTATTGAGAATCTAGTATCATCCAGGTACTGTTGTAAACATGGGATTACAGGGTTGTCATGGGCAAGGTCCTTCATTAAATCCTATGGGGAACAAAGAGACGATTCAGAGAAAGGTGTTGCCTTACTATTATCTATTGCTGCTTATCTTAAACAATACATTTATTTTCCCACAGTTTCTGTGGGTTGGGAATTGTGACTTCTCTAGGTACCTCTACCTTGAAGTCTTTCATTATACTTATTTATAGGTAATAAACTGTAAAAGACATGCAGTGGATTCTACTAATTAATACCCTACAGTTCCTTCTCAAACCCAATTGGTAATAACTTTTACCACTATGACTAACATAATAATTCTAGATCATTCAGAATTTAATCTGTGGTTCATATTGTCCTTCTTCCACATAATCCCATTTTCACCTGGATGGCTGCTTCTTGCCTCAAATTCTTTTAACTAATCAGATATTCTTACCCTTTACCAATTTATTTTGGTAATAGCTGAGTAATATTGAATCTGCTTTCTTTCCTAAGTGCTCTGTGGCTGTATTTATGTTCTGAGAGCTTGTCTCTAGTGAAGGAATCCTCTCCATGCGATCACCCAAGTGAATTTTTCTTTTTACTATAATGGTAAATATTCCTCTTCATATACTCTTATTTATCTAGTGGTAATTTCTTGTTTTAAATCTGAGTTGGAAAAAGATCTTTGTTGCTGTCGTAAACTCTCCTAGGTTTTACTGATGTTATTGATTTTTGTATTTATTTGAGGGGCCATCTTGAAATGCTATATTGGAAAATTTTAAACTAACCATAAAATGAGAAGTTGATTTTTTTGTGTCCTTGACTAATTTAACTTCATCATTATAAAATACTTTTCAGTTCCTTTGGTTCTTCAATTAACATAAGAGTTAATAGTGGTGTATACTTTGGCCTTACACTTGTACCAAAAGAAATTTTTACATCCATGCGTTGCAGATTACATAGGAATTATCCATATCCTCACTGCTACATCACAATCCCTCCTAATTTGCTTGTACAATGAAATCTCACTTTTATCACCTAATTTATTTTCCAGAGGAAATCAGAAATAAGTATGGAAGCAGGGAATGCAGTGTTCCCTTCTCTCTTGTATAAAAGAAAAATAAATAAATAAAACAATGAGGTCCTACTCTCAAGCCTCATCTAATTCATGTTGAGCAGATCATGGTCAAGGACAGAGACCTGTGTCAAGCTGGGGACCTCCCATCAAGTCACATCTATTCACAATCAGGAGGACACATGGAATGTGGTCATTAAATGATCCTTTATTAGCCTGATTAATCTTTCAAGCTCCAAGCCCCTATTTCATTTTACTTAAAAGAATATTAAGAGAGAATAGTGATATGTATAAATAGATCACATTTGTATAAATCAAGGCCCGAAGAACCAATTTCTATTCAAAGCATAAAGAAAGAAAATGCAAAAGGGAAAAAAATATATAACTCATCATTGTCATAAACATCACTCAAATTACCCCAATTTTGGTGGTAAATTTGATTCTTGTCTAATCTACCTTGAAATGTAAAGAAAGCCTTCAATAATAGATTTCATTTTGAGATTCTATGTTATTTGTATACTACCTAACTCTTAGTTTTTCTCTTTTGCAAGAATATATAATCATACACATTTATATACTATATTCACCTCTGATTTTACCCAAAATGACATAAGATAATATGTATCTCTAAGTAAACATATAGGTGATCACTGTGAAAACTTATTCACCACATAATTTCTTTAAATAGAGAGATACACATGGCTATTTATATATTATTAAATGGGGAAAAAAGTACATAAACAATTCTCCCATAAATCAGGTTAATGTAAGATTCTGAATAAAATAAAATATAGTCACTAAACCAGCTTCAGTAATGATTCACAGAGTAAAACAATTCCATATGCAGATTATATATTGCAAATAAATTATATCTTAATGGATATAAACACGTAGCTTCAATATGTCATATGAACCTTCATTGACCCTATAATGAGGAAATTTAGTGTTATTTCATTTTTATAAAATTTTTGTGATGAATAATTTCAATGTATAAACACATAAAAAGAGAACAGAATGACAAAATGTCAGGTATCTATCATCTAGCTTCAGAAACTCACCAACTTGGGGCCATTCTGTTTTTTTTTTTTTTATCTACACTTAGGCAAATTCCAGATATTATTTTACTTCAGTTGTGAATTTTTATGATGTATCTTTAAACTAAAAATTGACTTTTTTTCTAAATATACCTGTAATACTATTATTCCACAGTGAAAAAATATAAGAGAATCCCTTAATATTATTTTCTTTTGGTGTAACTATCAATTTGATTGAATCAGAGCTATGGAAACCAGGTTGGTTCACACATGTATTAGGTTGATAGATCTGTTGTCTCTTTTATCCTAGAAGTCCCCCTCCCTTTACTTCCTTGTGATTCATTTTAAAGAATCTGGTTATTTGTTTTGTGGAGGTTTTTTTTTTTGGTTTTTTTTTTTACAGTATTTATGTCACTGCTTCCATTCTGTACAATTTAAAATACTCACCCAGCCTTTTTCTTTTTCCCCTTATAAACTGATAGTTCAATCTAAGTAGATTCAGATTTTTCACAAGAATACTTCATAGGTATATTGTACACTTCCATCGAGGCACATAATACCTGCTTTTTTTTCTCTCTCTCTTTTTCTTTCTCTTTCTTATTAAAGAAATCTAGGCTTATTGCCTAGATTCATTATTTCAATGGGGGGTCACAAAATCATATTTTAATTCTATCATCCTTTCTTCATATATTAGCTAGAATACTTTTATAAAGAGAAAATTTCCCTGTGGTACAGTTTTATAGGAATGTGAGGTTAAATGGTTAATTATTTCTTCTCTTTACCCATTTTCAGACTGATGAATTGGTTCTCTAGCAACCTCCTATAGTCCCCAACAGATTTACATTTTAGTATTATTATATATATACCAGGATTATTTCACTTTTGAATATGTGAAACTCCTTCAAATTTAGTTATCTAAAGAAAGAAAAATAATTTTTATATTTTAAAAGTATTTTTTTTTATTTGAGAGAGAGAGAGAAAGCATGAGCAGAGGAAGTGCAGAGAGAAAGAGACACAGAATCCAAAGCAGGCTACAGGCTCTGAGCTGTCAGCAGAGAGTCTGACATAGGGCTTGAACCCACAAGCCACGAGATCATGAGCTGAGCCAAAGGTGGACACTTAACCGACTGAACCACTCAGGCACCCCAAGAAAAATATTAAACCAAGACACTAGCTGTAGCTGGAAATATAGTAAAAAAAAAATAATAAAATACAAGAGGAAGATTTGCCCAATATATTAAAAGTGTAATTTGTATTTAAGAACAGACAATTCCCATTTCTTATTATGTTAATAGTATTAAAACATAAGCAACAAATGGAATGATATTATTCTATCAAATTTTATTTCTAAATATCTACAATATATTGTTTGCTTACTATGTGCAGAGGTATATTGTAAACACTTTACATGATTTACCCTGTAGAATACTCACAACTTTATAAAGACATTATTGCTACCATTTTACATTTGAGGACACCTAGCCTTCCCGAATGTCTGAGTGACGTTTAATTTTAGAATTATGCCTTGTTTAACCTTGTGTGTCTAAAATCCCTAAGGAATGTGTAAATGGCTCCAGGAGATCCACCATCCTTCTGAACTTATCTATGTCTATGTACACTTTCCTGGAGGGATTTTGCAAAGCTTTAACCAAATTTGAAAGGAAACTATAGTCAGAAAATTGATGTAACATCTGCATTGATCAAGAAGAGTATTAGGAAGACATTGGGAATTGAGGATTCAGAATCTGGCAATTTTAATTTACACAAGCATTCCATAGATCTACCTGATATTAGAAGCATCACCTAATAGCTAGCAATCTTCTTTCAGATCTATTTTTCCAATATAGATGACTTTACATCTGCAAACATACAGAATCTGAAATATATCTCCTACCTAAATTTGAATGTTTTTCTGGTACCATATAAGAATTAGTCAAAAACATTGCCAGATGTTTTGCACCCGAGTCTTAAAGTTTCAGTAGGTATACGTTTGTCAGTGCCAAGAACACAAAAATCTATGTTGCATTTAATTACAAAATAAATGCTTACAACTATTTTAGTAAACAAAGATCCCTAAGGAAAATGCCACCATTATTAAATAAAATTTAAATATTGCAAAAAAATATCATTCATTTTAACATATGCACTTGGCAAGAGTGCCAGGAATCAACCTAAGACTGACTCTATCCCTATCCTTAACAATCAATTTCATAATAATTGTAGACACACAAGACTACCAGTGATTTTTTTCATATAACTGTTCTACATTACTTATACCAATATTAGTTTCAGCAATATTATTGGTGCTGTTTGAAATGTTTTTCACTGGATATGCTATTTTTAGGATAACTCTGTGTCCTTCATCTTAGACTCTACCTTTACTTATAGAACTAAATCACAATACCAGATATTTGCCAGTGATAAAATTTCAAAGATACATTCTTCAACTTATCAATAGTTTTAATAATGAATTCTAAGCACAGATCATTCTTCTATAGAAAACAACAACGATAAAAAAATTTTTTAAACCTTTTTGCCCTGATGGGTATTCTATTTCATTTCTGTTTAATGGTACTTTTTATCACCCTGTTCATTAGGATAATCATCCTGGGAACATAAACACACTAAATGAAATGCTACAGGGGACAGATTACCAATATTACTAATTAAAGATACTGTTGACCATAAGCTAATTAGAGTAAGCAACATTTTAAGCATGGCACAGAAACCATACAAATATAAATTACTGAGATTAAAGATAGCATGACAGTTGAAATTTTACCAGGCTATATAAGGTATTTTTACATTAAAATCAAGATAGTATTGGGTCGGATTTGTTTCATTGTAATTTTGTTTAAAAAATCTATTTATAGGTAAAGATCACACTTGACATAGTCAATAAATATTTAGGTCTAAGAAAGAATAGACACTACACACACTGCATCTACAATTCTTTTTTTTTTTTTCTTTTCTGACTCTGTAAGTCAGGTGGAGAATTAAAATATTACCTCACTGATATAAGCAAGGTTCAAGCCTTCTAACCTTCACCTAGATAACTCAAATGGAAATTTTATTTTTCTTCCTGCTTGAATTAATCTATTTTGTTTGTGATGAAGAGGTCGTTGCTAATATCCAGAGTGAGGGGTATCACCTCTTACATTTGTGTAAATAAGATAACTATGAATAAATTTTCCCTGTTTTATCTTGGGAATGCAATTCTATAATGTATTAAGTCTTAGGTTGGAAATGAAGTTAACCCTTTGGAAAACAGGAGGTTAGGAGAAGGGCAATCCTGCCTTTAATGGTCAGGTCAGAGAGCAGGTTTTGTTTATAAGCATCACGCTCTGTGACATCAAACACTGGCTCTAGGGAAGAGAAAAATTGTTTCTAATGAAACAGTAGGAGGAATATGTTTGTATGAAGCTAAAGTCAAAAGGTTTTAACAGGATTCTAAAGCTGAATGAAATCTTAGATATTTAACAGTAATCTTAGAATTATATAGAAAGCAGATCAGAAGTGGTTAGTAGTAATCTCAAGTTAGTAAGGGATTAAAGAATAACACTTGTTGAATTCAGAGTCCTTTATGCCAATACATAAAAAATGGCATACACATGAATCAGAATTTTAATGTAAAATATATGTTATATAAGTATATAAATAATGCAAAATGGGAAAGAATACCACTGCCCACCCTAGAGGAGACCACTTAAAGAAAAAAAATGTGTTTTTATAGCAGCGCTATTGACAATAGCCAAAGTATGGAAAGAGCCCAAATACTGATCAATGGATGAATGGATAAAGAATATGTGGTATGTATACACAATGGAGTATTATTAGTTAGCAATCAAAAAGAATGGAATTGTGACATTTGCAACTACATGGATGGAAGTAGAGGGTATTATGCTAAGTGAAATAAGTAAGTCAGAGAAAGACAAATGTCATATAACTTCAGTCATGTGGAATTTATGATACAAAAACATAAGGGAATGGAAGCAAAAATAACATAAAAACAGGGATGGAGACAAAACATAAGACTCTTAAATACATAGAATGAACTGAGGTTGCTTAAGGGGTTGTGGGAGGGAGCATGGGCTAAATGGTTAAGGGGCATTAAGGAAGACACTTGTTCACATGAGCACTGGGTGTTATACATAGGGGATGAATCACTGGAATCATTATTGCACTATAAGCTAACTAACTTAGATGTAAATTAAAAATAATAAGCACATACATAAATAAATAATAAATAAAATATTGGGGCCTATATTCCTTGATTAGTTTCCTACTACGTGTGCCTATATGTACATATATATACACACACACTTGCACATATATGCATGTATATATGTGCATGTATGTATTTCAGTTTTAAAATTATAATGATCCTCATATGTTCCTTTCGATTTAAGACTATATCATGAACGTATTTTAAAGTTAAGAAGAATTAGTTCTTACTCTCTTTAATAGCTGTTGGTATTCTGTAGAATGGCTATCACAGAAATTCTCCCCGATGGACATTTAGTTTAGATCTTTTCAAAGAACATGGAATAGAAGTTTAATCCAATAGTGTTCTTCCTGGTCCCTGTGTAGTGTTTTTCCTAGTTACTGTGCATGCTGCTAAGAGTAACTGTGGGTTTTTCCCAAGGCTGTAGGAAGCAAGTGGGTGAGGGATATACCCCTAGGAATGCTAAGGAGATCTACTTGGCACAGGAAACCCTTTGGGCAGAAAAACCACATAACTTAGGATCTCCCAAGAGGCAAAGATAGGATCTTCTTCCCCTCTTATAAAATAAACAGATAGTACTTTTGTCTTGAGAACTTTAAAGGCCTTCCTTTCAACCTGTGTCCCCTTTTCCAGTTTGGTAATTCCATATGGGACCTTAGAGGGAGAGAGAGTAATGAATGCAGACTCAAGACATCATCTTCCCATTACGCGTGACCTGGATTTTACAAAACTAGATTCCTTAAAGTTCGGAGGAATTAAATAAAAAAACAAAACAAAACTCTAAAAGCGAAAATGGCACGTTAGATTAAGATTTCTTCAAACTGAATGAACTAATCTATGGGGAATAATCCCATTGGAAGGGTAGGGGAGAGGCTGTAGATATTCGATGGAATTAATAAAACGAAATGTTTGAATTTTCAAAGCAACAAAATCAACATATTGAAGAAACTATATTTTGAGGAAACTATTTATCTTCAGAAAAATCCTAGAAACATATTTAAATATGTAATGTGTAAGCATTTAGAGGAGCATATAGGAATCAAAGAAGCCAGAACTGGTTTTGTAAATACCAGGTAGTATAAATTCCTTCCTCTCTTCCTTTCTGTTTTCTTTCTCTTTCTTTTCTACTTCTTCTTCTTCTTTTCCTTCTCCTTCATCAATAGTAATAATAAATATATTTGTTTGGTAGATACATGAAAATTAAAAGAAAATACTGATTTTGGTTATTGTGAATAAGATGGTTCAGTATCAGCTAGACAGTCACTGAACAAAAATATATCACAGTTGGATGAAAAAAGATATTCAAAGATTACTATAAATAAAAGAAGTGTAATATATTGAATCCTAAAGACAGTTAGCACAGTACTATTAAGGGCAATGTGCTGAAATACATGAAACAAAGAAGAAATATTTATGACTTCCTGCATTTAGGTTACAAAAAGTCAATTACCTAAGTATGGGAGAGGGAAAACATGGTTTGACAACAGTTCAGTAAAAGAGAAAAGAAAAGAAGCACTTTATGGATTATAGTTTCCCACAAGCTATTTATAGATCAATGGAGAGGTGGTTAACACAGACTGAGTTACTGCAGTCTGAACAAGGGTGTTGATGGTTTCTTTTCACTCCTCCACCTCAACTACTTTTGGGAAATATCCTTAATATTTTTAAACTAATACAAAAGAGATGAAAACAATGACAGACTGGATTTAGTTGAGAGAACCTTCATGTAATTACAATTTGTTGCAACTAATTAAAAATTACTTTGGTTCCATGTTATTGATTTTAGTTGATAATCTCATACTCAAGAAAGTGGCATATTTATTACACATTACTTTTATAAGAGTAAGATAGTTTTCTTTTGGCAATGATCACAGAGAAGTTATAGACATGAGAATTTGTTATTATCAAAAAAAGGAGAACATTTGGCCTAATCACAGAAGTATATAAATATTTCTTTCACAGATTCTTCCTGCTGATATCTTTAAAATAGCAAAAACAAATTTAAGTCAACAAATGTTCACCAATAACTTGCTAGGTGCAAGATATTTTGAAAGACACTTTATGGTCAAGAACAACTCTTGAGAGTCAAATCTTCATGGCTCTTTCACACTTTTATATATCTTAAAAGTAGATGCACTGGCTTCCTTGGCTCTGGGCTATCATTTCAAGGATGTTATGTAGTGAACAGCCATGGAAAATAAAAGCAGTGTCTTGCTTTCAAACTTGAAGTTTGGGTGACAGGATGCATTATGTGTGCCGATGTCACCTGTCTCTCTTCATATCACCTTGAACAAATTGGCACTTCGGAAACTGGCACAAGAAAAGGCTGATATGCTGGCTATTGCTATTGCAGTAAGTAATAAAGTTCTTTGTGTGACAGAGGAGTCCTGTGTCTTCTGCCAGCATCCATGAAACTGTGGCACGCTCATTTGTTAGCTAGATGCTTCACAGCTCTCAAAAACATATAAAAGAGCCTACTCTCTTTAAAAAGGGGTCAATCTACTTAGCGAGACTACTGATGGACGAAATCCATGTGTACATATGAAAAATAAAGCATTTAATAGAACATAAAACTTTATTTAAAACATATGAAATATTAATTTGATGCGATCTAATAACATTATCATTTTTAATTCTAAGATGAATTACTTGTAATATATATTCCTCAATTCAATTGTGTAAATTTTTGAATAGCTATATATATTTAAAGGCTATTGTCAAACGTATATTCTTCTAATTAGAAAAAATCTATAAACTTAGAAAAAAGTTTACCTCTTTTTAGAAACCTTCCCCCCAGGTGAGGAGAATATTTACATAATTAACCACTTCTTATAGCTTATCCCAGGGCTATTGATATTTAAAGTTTCACAGATTGAAAGCCATTTTCCACTTAAAAAATTAATCCTAGAAGGCTGTAATATAAAAGACAGATAATAACATGTTTATGTAGAAAAATCAGAATTGTCATATATTGCTGGTGGTGGTGTAAAATTGTGCAGCCATTTCGGAAAACAGTTTAAGAAACTTACACAAAAAATATAATCTAGAAATTCTACTCCTGATTATATACCCAAGAGAATTACAAGAATGTACCCACACAAAAAATTTGTACACAAACGTTTATATTAGCATTATTTATAATAGCCAAAAAGTAGATGAAATGCCTACTAATTAATGAATGGATAAACCAAATATGGTACATCCACATAATAGAGAATTATTTGACCATAAAAAAGAAAAAAAGTACTGATACATTCCAGTACATGAATGTACCTTGAAAATATTATACTAAATGAAAGATATCAGTTACAAAAGATGACATATTATTCTATTTATGTATGTAAAATATTTTATAATTCCATTTATATGAAATGCCTGGAATAGAGAAATCCATAAAATCAGAGAGTAAATTAGTGGTTGCAAGGCACCTTTCCCAGGCCACTTTTTTAAAATGTGGGTTAATTTCTTCCTAAGTGATCTCATAGTCCCTATATTTACCACTATTGTGTATTCTCTACACAGTGTTACAAATTTTTTTAATCTCTAAGCAATTTTGGTACTGAGATTGTTCCATGTTTTGTTACTGAATCTCCAGCATTTTGAATCATTTATTCATTCAATATACAGTTTTGAGTAGCTACCATATGATAGGCCATAGGGACACAATAGTACTCAAAACAAGATCCCTGTCTTGTGGAATTTAATTCTAATAATTTCATAGTATGTTTTTAATACGTATTTTTAATACATGAATAAATGTAAAAGTAAACATATGTGTTCTTTATTTTAAAATCAATTGACAGTTCATAAAAGAGTGGTTACATTTAAAATAAAATGCTTAAGTGGAAGTGAATACTTGATCTTTTTGAATTTATACTCATCAGGGTTCATCAGATTCATAATTTTAACCATACATAGATGTCAACCCTCTTACCAAATTTATTCCATTATACAATATTAAAACACATCATTCTAGATTCAAATAATTCTATTCACAAACAGTGATAAGAAGCACTCAAGCTGTTAAAATGAAAGTGAAATCCCAAAGGCAAAATAAAAATCCACTTGGATTATCTGCATGATTAAACTTATATCACCTCTAAAATAACAAGATATGTAGAGGGTGCATTCACTGCTTAGTTCTAAAGCAATCTGTAGGTAGTTAGGGACTCATAAATATCCTATTAAAATTAATTATAGCACTAAACAATTTAATGCAATATGAAAAACCACAATTGTTTCAGCATTTATCATACCATAATGATGCCTTTCAATTATAGTGAATGAAGTCAACATACGTACACAATTCATTAAATCCATTTTGTTAAACTTTAAGGTACTTATAATTAGTCATCTCTTACATAGCATACTTGCATAAGCTTCTTTTTCTGTAACCTTCCAGATTAGGAATTAGATTAAATAAACTATATGCCTCCTTTAAATCTGCGATCTATGATTCAATTAATTTAGTTGAGCTACCTTGACCCAAATGTGTTAACACTTTATAAATACATATTTTTAAGATAGCATTTTAGCATATTCTTCTAAAGAACGATAATGTCCTGCAAACTATGAAAAATTGGCTTATGGTCGGAGAAGGAAGGGTCAAAAAGTTTACAAAATATTATATTTTAAAAATTGACATAGTCATTTTCCTGAATGAATTTTCAGATCCTAATTAGCCTGACATATGACTGATTCTCAAGTAGTTCCCATTCAACTGTAGGATTGTCTTTAACATACCCTATATTTTTCACAAAACTCAATTAAGTAAACTATTCAATTAACTACACTACTCATCTATAAAATTTCTAAATAAAAAATATTGAACATAAATCTTTTATAATACTCATTCTTTTTAGAACATAATAAACTTGAATTTCAATAGATACGGTTTTGTGATTTAGAGCCAAAGTCAACAAACCTCTTCTGTAAAGGCCAGATAGTAATTATTTTGGTGGGATATACAAACTGTTAATAACTACTCATCTCAGTTGTCATATCATGAAAACAGCTGTAGGCCCTAATAAATAAATGTGCATGATCATGTTTGAATAAAACTTACTTTAAAAAATCAGCAGTGGATCATACTTTGCCACTCTCTGTTTTTCAGACAGTGAGAATTGATCCTCAAATAAAAGTTAAATCTGCTGTGAAAAACTGCCTTAAATAAGCTATGGGTTGATGGCTAAGGAATAAATTAATTATCATTCTATTCAATTAAGATTTCTGGCCTTAAAATATAATTTAAATCTATCGATCTCAATATTGTAGTGTTTTCCTCAAAGAAGCGATTTACCTTCCAACATAGGGCATTGTATTGTTGAGTTGCCATTCTTTCATTCATTTAAAGCACGGGTGAAAAAGTTCTATATTAAATTGTAATATATTCTGATTTTGATGTACACAAGGTTTAAGAACTCCCCTTATGTTCTTAAACAATCATATTAAAAACAGAAAGATTCTTGCTATAATTTTTTTTTTTTTTACTTCACAACAATTGGGATTTTTGTTTTAGACCACCTGGAATGTGTTTACTCCTCAAACTCTTCAATTAAAAAAACAAACAAACCATGAAATAATGCTATATTATTTCATGAGCCATTTGGAAAAACATTTTCACATTTGACTTCATTTATCTATCTTTATCTAGGACTCTTTCCTTGAATCATTTTCAGCTCTTATCCAAACAGCATGCTTTTATCCTGGAAGGAGGAAAAATATAACAGTACTTCAGTTCTCTAAGGTGTTTCCCTCCTGTGGTACCAATATCCTAAATTAAGAGGCTTCCACTGAAAGTGTTCAAGATTTTGTATCAAAGATAGGACAAGACACAGCAGTTAGTCCAAGAGAAGGGCAAGTGAGCAGTGTGGTAGTAAGTGGGTTAATAGGAAAACTAGGGCACTGAGGATCATCCTTCAAAATAGCAATCTCATCACACTGACAGGTGGCATCAAAATCCTCAAAATTGGACTGCTGCTGCTGATACCTGCGGCTGCTCTTACTGCCCCAATTCTGCAGTCATCTGTGGCTCCAAATGAGACATAGCAAACAGACATAGCAAACTCACACTATTCCTTAAAATGTTTACAAACTATATTTTATAAGTCAATCACCTTCTATGACAAAAGAAAAATAATAATGGTTTCTAACCATTTAAACTGAATCATTTACATTTTTGTGAGGTCTTATTTAAGAGAACTGAAATACTATGTATATCATTTATTATTCTAGAATGTTATTCTTATAGACATTCAATAAACAAACATACTAAAATATTAAAATATATTTGCCATTAAATAGACACTTAAACATACTGATTCAATTAATCATTGAAAATTGGTATATATCTTTATTTTAGAAGAGGATTGTTATGAATCACCTCTACTAAATAGGGACTTTTAGTATCTTGTGTAAAAAGATCATATACTTGAGAAATTTTCAGATGCAGAAAGTACTTTTAGGAAAAAAATGCTAAGTCAATTTATTACTAGTTTAATTTATATGGGAGAAATATATCTTGCATTTGCCTGCTTTTCTTTCTCCAAACAAATGTGAATTGTCAAATGGAACTAAAATAATTGTTTTGCATAGAAAACAGCTATAAACATATTAATGTTTTAAATCACCACCTGGAAAAAGAACTTCATCACCAAAATTACTTTAAAAATGCATAAGAAAAAAATTTATTCCTCCCCTATAATTATAGGAAGCTTATAACAATAGATACTAAATTACATTTTACTAAATTGACCTAAGGTATAAAATGCCAGCAAAGTATATCCACTCTGCAATAAAATACATTTTCAAGTTGTTCAGTATAAAAGCTATTGTTTTTTAAACATTTTATCTAAGGTTAAAAATGAGATATAGTCTCACAACTAATGCCTCATATGGCAAAGGGTAATTTTTATTAATTTTTCAACATCTGTCTCCTCATAAATAAGAAATATCAACACTAAAAAAAGATGTTAAAAATTTAGAAATCAACATTGCTTAAGATTTCACAACTTAATATTACTGAGATTTCATTATATTTAGATTCCCAAAGGAGAGTTGCAATACCCTACAAAATGAAAAATGTGATAGGCAAAGAGATGTTAAGTCAGGTCTACATAAATACAGACAGTATGCCATCAGCAGTTTTGTAAGACATTTAAATCCTTACATAAAAGTCTATAGTATATTACTAATATATGATTACTAAATATCTAGAAAGAAGGACTGATTTCTAAAGTATAGGATGAACTAACTCACTATGAAAGCATCTAAATGTTCTTTAATTTTTTTCCCATAAGCCTAATCAGTTGGTAGATAGAAAAGATGCTATAGATATTGCATAAAAGGGTTTTAAGTGAGAAATTAGACATTTTTGTCACGCGGTTCTTTTCATACAAAAGTGAAAAATGAGACCTCAATGACAAGATGGTAAATTCGTATCTTGTACGAATCTTTAACATTGGTGCTAAAAAATGTCAAGCTAGTGAAAGGACTTTGCTGCTATTGTCCTTTCATTGCAGAGAAAAGGGGAAATGCATCAAAAATACATGGAACCTCTTTTCAAAATTACACTTGCTAGGGCCACCTTGTTCAGTGGATGAGGCACATGGTGATGGAAGAATGAAAAGGCACGTGGACATGGGTATCTTGAAAAGCCTTTCCAGGTGAATATACATAACCCTCAATAGCCCATCTGCTAGCTTACTGTGGCATCCCTCAAAGTTGAATTCCTGGTCTTCTTTAATTACATATATTATTCAATGATTTGGATGAATAACATAAAACCTTCTGGATCATAGCCTTGGTGATGTTATACCTGTTCAATATACCTTTGAGGAGGATTCATAAAAACGGGGACTTAAAACCTAAGTTGTGGAGAATTGTTACTGGATCCATATGAGATATTGCAGAAAAAAACAACATTAAAATTAGGTAGATAAGAGGTCAAAAGATGGATAGTTTACATATGGGTCAGATTTAATAATACAGTGTATGTAGCAGACATTTTCCTGTGTACTTTGCATATATATTAACTCATATATTCTTTGTAACATCTCCATAAGCATCTCCATAAGCTAGGTGTTATAATTATCCCCATTTTACAGATAAGAAAAGAATAGTACAAAAAGGAAAAGCAACTTGCCCAAGACCATAAACTATTAAATGGTGGATCCAAAATTTGGACCATCAAATTCACACTCAATCACAAAGAGTTGTGGCATTTTTATAGTCAGCCTGGCCACTCTTCCCTGACCTGTTTTCAAGTGCAGAAATAAACTGGACCCTGGAAAATGGGTAGCCAATGAAAAGCTTGGAGAGTTAGCTAATGCCATAACCAAGACTCAAATAATGTGGATTTGTTTAAAAGAGGGATTTCAGGGGCACCTGGGTGGCTAAGTAGGTTAAGCGTCAGACTTTCATTTAGGTCATGATCTCGCGGTTCGTGGGCTCGAGCCCCGCATCGGGCTCTGTGCTGACTGCCAGCTCAGAGCCTGGAGCCTATTTCAGAGTCTGCATCTCCCTCTCTCTCAGACCCTCCCCTGCTCATGCTGTCTGTCTCTCTCTCTCTCCTAGAAATAAATAAAAATATTTTAAAAATAAAAAAATTTAAAAAAAGATGGATTTCAACCTATAAAGTGAAAATTACTAGAGTTAAATGTGAAGTCTTACATTTAAGTGCCTCAAAGATATCCATTTCCAGCCACAATGAAGGAACAAGTAAAGGATTAGCCCTCTTATCATAACTAGAAAACTAGACAACTACTTATTTTTAGGCAGTGAAATACTGTGAACCTGAAAACAAGGTAAGTCTTAGGACTGTCCACGTTTTCTGCCTAGAAATACTTTGCAGAAGATTAAGAAGCACAGTAGTTGTGATCAGCTGCAGAATTTGAGAAGGCTAACACTAAGGTTGCTGGGTTTTGCAGGAGTGAATACAGGGAAGGAGGAGCTTCACACAAAATTAACTCCAGCTATCTGCATAAAGGTTTTCTTGGACCTTTAGATGCATACTAAAGCTGTCCATGCTCAGGGTGAGACCACAAGGCTAGGTAGAGCATTGCAATCAGGAAACAAAACAAACACAAAGTGAAAGACTACTGGTACTCACAAATAAATAAACCATCTGCCAGTACAAAGCACAGTTTACTTTAAAGAACCATAGAGGCACCTGGGTGACTCAGTCAGTTAAGCATCAGACTTCAGATCAGGTCAGGATCTCACAGTCCATGAATCCAAGCCCCATGTTGGGCTCTGTGCTGATAGTTCAGAGCCTGGAGCCTGCTCTGGATGGGTGTCTCCCTCTTTCTCTGCCCCTCCTCTGCTCATTCTCTCTCTCTGTCTCTCTCTCTCTGTCTCTGTCTCTCTCTCCTTTAAATAAAGATTTAAAACAAACCCAATACAGTAAATCCATATATGCATCCTTGTAGCAGTCACAAGGTTCAGCAGCTAACCAAAAATAGCTATAATGTGAAGAAGCAGAAAAATGTAACACATAACCAGAAGAAAGATAAGACAATAGAAACAAGCTTCAAAATGAAAAAAAGAAAAAAGAAAATTACTTGAAAAAGACTTAAAAACTTAGAAATAGATTCAAGTATTTTTAAGAAAAATATGGACATAATGAGTAGAGAAATAGGGAGTGGGGGCAAATAAACCTCTAAAACCAAAAACCTCAGTATTCAAAATGGAAAACTTAGTGGGAGGGTTTAATAGAGTAGAAATTGCAGAAGAGATCACTAAATTTAAAGTCAAAGTAATAGAATCCACACTGAAAAGGGTGAAGAAAGAAAGGCTAAAAAAAGAAGAAAGACATTGACTTGAGGGACAATATCAAGCTATCTAATATAAATTAGAGTGCCAGATTTTTGAGGTGGGGAAGGAGAAAATATTTGAATAAAAAAATTGCAGAAAAATGTCCAGTGTTAATGAACAAAGGTTCACAAATCTAAAGAGCTTATGGAACACGAAGTAGGATGAGAGGGGCAAATAGAAGTATATTATAAAATTCTTACAATATATATGAAGTAGCATAATTTTACTTGAATGTACTGACAGAGTTAAATGCATATTGTAAGCCTGAGAGCAATCATTTTGGGAGAAACGGAGGCAGAAAAAGAATGTATAAATAATAAACTAATATGGGAGGTAAAATGGACCCTAAACATAATAAATAATATGAAAGAGGGAAAGAGACAAAGAATAATAAAATTGAAAATAGAATATGGTAAATGTATAATAAATATCGATATTTAAGTATGAATTAGAACAGCATATAAATCAATAGAGTAGATAAGTACCCACTATGTGTTAGGTAACTTATACTTAAAATTTTTTTAATGTTTATTTATTTTTGAGAGGGAGAAAGTGAGCACAAGCAGGGAAGAGGCAGATCGAGAGAGGGAGACACAGACTCTGAAGCAGGCTCCAGATTGTGAGCTGTCAGCAGAGTCCAACTCAGGGCTCAAATTCATGGACCATAAGATCATGACCTGAGCCAAAGTCAGATGCTTAACCAACTGAGCCACCCATGTGCCCAAACATACTTTTAATGTAAAGACAAACTGGTTAAAAAAAAGGGGGGATGGGAAAAGCTGGAGTGGCTATAGTGTTATCAGACAAAATAAGCTTTGAGACAAGAAATATTAATAGGGATTTTAAAAAGGATATTTCATAATCATAAAGAGGACAATTTATCAAGAAGACATTAACAAACTAATTGTGTATACACATAATAACAGAGATTCAAATTCACATTGCTGAAAATTAAAGATGTAAATAATGAAGAGATTTACCAGGTTGATAACTTGGCTGACACAACACTGTTAATATTTCAATTTTTCTCAAATCACTTTATACATCTAACACAACCTTACTAATTCTAATTAGTACTAACCTTACTCAAAATTCTAATTGGTTATGTTGTAGAATTGGCAAATTTATTTTATTTTTGAAAGTGATGACCAGTTTAAAAAAAAAAAGAACTGGAAATACTTTAACTACATTAATTAAGAAAAAAAGACTTAAAAACCAAAATGAGAAATGGCAGAAAAATCAATACAATAGATGATAACAAATAACAGAATACTACAATCATACACTAACAAATCAGATAACTTAGAAAAAAAAACAGATAATTCCTAAAAACAGAAAAGTTACCAAGATTAAGTCATGAATCTTGAATCCAAGAATTAGGAAAATTTTTAGGCCAATAAGAAGAATGAAAGTTGAATTAGAAATCAAAAGTCTCCCAGCACAAAAAAGCCTAAGACAATATGGTTTGACTGGTGAATTCTATCAAACATTTTAAAAAGTAATTAATTTACAATCTCTATCAATATCTTCCATGTTAAAAGGGCACCTGGAAGGCTTAGTCAGTTAAGCATTTGACTTCGGCTAAGGACATGATCTCCAGGTTCGTGAGTTCAAGCCCTGCATCATGCTTTCTGTTGACAGCTCAAATCCTGGAGCTCGTGTCTCCTTCCCTCTCTCCCCCTCCCCCACTCACACTCTATTCCCCTTTCTCAAGAATAAATAAACTATAAAAATAATCTTACATATAATGGAATAGAGGAAATGCATTCAAAACCAGTCCATGAGTCTAGTACTAACTACTCTGATACTAAAGCAGGATTAAAACAATACAAGAATAAAAAAGTCTAGTTTGTCTGAAATATACATCTACTATTGCTACTATGACTTCTTTTTGACATAGATTTGCATGATAAGTGTTTCTCTACCTCCTCATTCGGAAAGTTTAGTTTAAAATTTATATTGAAATTCAAGGGGCATTAAAAAGTGAATATAATTTTAAAAGACAAAAAAATAGGACTAATATATTTGTTTCAGGACTTACTACAAAGCTAGTGTAATCAATATAGTTACAATGCTGTAAAAGGTAGACAAATAGTTCATTAAAACAGTGTCTGGTTAATAGATTCAACCTTACATGATCAATTAATTTTTAATCAAATTAATTTAAGGTGAGTATATAAGGAAAATAATGTCTTCACCAAATTCTGTTGAGCAACTTAACATCCAAGAGGAAAAAAATCCTTTATGCTTATTGTGCCAATAAACACATAAAAAGATGCTAAAAATCATTGATTACTGGGGAAATGCAAATTAAAGCTATGATGAGAAACAAGTACACATATGCCAGAATGCTAAAATAAATACTGACCATACACATATTTCAAGAATGTGGAAGAAGGAGACTTACATGCATTCCTAGTGGGAGTGTAATATGGTACTTTGGAAAGCTGGCTAGCATTTTCTTACCAAGTTAAACACTATAAACTTACTGTATTGTACTATATTACTTACTGCATGACCCAGTAAATCTACTACCAAGCATTTGCTAAGAGAAATGAAAACCTGTGTTTTCTTTATTTTTTAATGTTTATTTATTTATTTTCAGCGGGGGCTGGGGGGGCGGGGACAAAAGAGAGGGAGAGTAAGGATCCTAACCAGACTGCATGATGAGTTGGGCTCAATCCCAGGATCATGAGATCATGACCTGGGCTAAATTCGAGAGCTGGCTGCTTAAATGACTGAGCCACTCAGGTGCCCCAAAACCCATGTTTTCAAGAAGATTTATATGTGAATCTTCATATGAGGTTGATTCATAATGGTTTCAACCTGGAAATAATCAAAATGTTACTCATCAAGAAAATGGATGAGCAAGCTGGTATGTTGCAAACAATAGAACACACTCAGCAACATTCAGAAACAAATTAATGATATAAATAACACAAATCAATTTTAAAAGTATGTTGCACAAAAGATGTCAGACTCACAAAACTATAGGATTCCATTTACATGAAGTTCTAAAATAAACAAAATGAGAGGCGCCTGGGTGGATCAGTCGGTTAAGCATCTGACTTCAGCTCAGGTCATGATCTCACAGTTCATGGGTTTCAGCACCGTGTCAGGCTATGTGCTGACAGCTATCTCAGAGCCTGGAGCCTGCTTCAGATTCTGTATCTCCCTTTCTCTCTGACCCTCATCTGCTTGAACTGTCTCTCTCTCTCTCTCTCTCTCTCTCTCTCTCTCAGAAATAAATAAAACACTAAAAATATAAGTAAAATAAATAAATAAATAAAATAGACAAAATGATTTACAGTAATGGAATTTTGATCAGTAGTTTCAGTAAGAAATAGTGGTAGGATTGACATGAAAAGAGCATGAGAGAATTCTAGGGCATGATGAAAATGTTTTATATCTTATTCATGGTGGTGTTTAAATAATTGTTTATATTTGCAAAAGCTCAGCACATTTTCCACGTAAAATGGGTGCATTTTATTATATATCATATATAAATTATACCTCAATACAGCTGATAAAAAATTCAAGGGGATAGGGTAATACTAGCTTTGTTTCATTCCCTATAAAAAACTTCAGTTGGTTTTGTTGGTTGCACATTCAATTTAATCCAAACAGCTACCAGTAAATAATAATAATAATAATAAATAAGAGACTTCTTACATGCGAGGTTGTTTGAATAAAAATACTGTGGGGCACTTGCGTGGCTCAGTCGGTTAAGTATTCAACTTTGGCTTAGGTTGTGATCGCATAGTTTGTGGATTCAAGACCTGCATTGGGCTCTGTGCTGACAGCTAGCTCAGAGCACGGAGCCTGCTTCGGATTCTCAATCTCTCTCTCTCTCTCTCTCAAAAGTAAACATTAAAAAAGAAAAAGGAAAAAAAGAAAGAAATGCTGTAACTAGGTGCCTGGGTGGCTCAGTCAGTTAAGCATCTGACTTCGGCTCAGGTCATGATCTCGCAATTGGTGAGTTCCAGCCCCACATCGGACTCCCTGCTGTCAGTGCAGAGCACACTTTGGATCCTCTTTCCCCCTCTCTCTGCCCCTCCCCCACTTGTGCTCTCTCAAAAATAAATAAAACATTAAAAAAAAGAAATGCAACAACTATAGGTCAAGAGTTAGTATTACCGACTTTGGCAACATGACCAAGTGTAATATTATGTCCAGGTTTGCATTCTTATGTTAAGTGGGTACTTTAAGATGATGCTGCTCTTAATGAAGGATCTCAGAGAGAAGTTTAAGGTGGCTAAGATTGCTTTTAGCCTGGGAAAGAGGAAACCTGGGATCTTGTGGCTGTCCTAAAATAGGTTAATGTGGCAGGGACAGTTCGATGCTCCATTGATTTCCTCCTACCCCCTTATTAACAGAATCTCAGTTTCATTGGATATGGTAGTGTGCCCAGGTATGAAAATTCTTTTTCCAAACTCCATTTTAGTTAAGGCCAATGAAATATAAGCAAAAATGTGTGGGCAAGACTTTAAGGAAAGACCTGAAAAGATCAGGCAGACTTCATGGACTTGGATCTCACACTCTTCCTTTTGACTCAAGTGCTGAAGTCCTCTCTCACCAACATAAGTTAAAGGCAGAGACTTTAGGTATAATTATTTTTGAAATGCTGAATTTACACCAAGGCTTCTACTCAACTACTCATTTTGTGAGAAAAACCATTTGAACAAGTTCATTGTTTATGTTGTTTGTTACTATAGGTAGGAAAAACACAAAACCCCTAAATGATGCAAGGTAGATTATGAAGAATGCACAGATATATTTACTTTGACTTCAGAATAGTGTGAGTGACTTACAGATAAATAGGTACTTGGTCAATATAAGCAAGTTTTTAACGGTGGAGTTCGCAGCAACCGAATGGGCTTTCTAACAGTGTAGTGACTTTTACTGTGCTACAGCACTTCAGCAGAGTCTGTAGAAAGTGTCAGCCATACTAGAGGAAGTCAGCCTGAGCAGTGGGTAAGAAATTCTTGAGCTAATTCCTAAGGTTATTCCTTTAAACTCTAAGTATGGCTGAGTTTCTTTGAGACTAATTGCATTCGCTTATTTCTTGTTGTGATGGGAATTTGGTCTAAGGAAGTAAAACTATTTTGCCTCAGTATGGTAATATTTCTTCTAGAAACTATTAGGAGAGTAGAAGGTGCTCTTTTGTGGATATAGTTTTCTAAAGGTCACTTAGGACTTCCAGGTATTACAGATTCTGAAAGATGAATGATAGCCATTTTAGTGATCATCAAATCATTTCAAAAGGACTTGTATAGCACACAGAATGGTTTGTAAATAATATTATCCATAATATTCATTGATAGTCCCTTTAGAATTCTAAATTCAGCATTTTATGAAACATTGCACATAAAAAAGAATTTTTAATAAAGCTAAATACAGAGAAAAATAGGAAGTTAGGTACCGCAAATGACTAGACCCATTATAATTTGAAATTTTGTTAATTTGTTAATAAGCCAAATCATTCTTTTGGGATACCGCATTCCATACTTTTGAAATCACCCTTCACCCTTTAACAGTACATATGGTTCAGTGATTCACATTTTTAATCGGCTGTCGTTTTAGACATTTCAGTGACTCTAAATATGGCAATATTATGACATTCAGGGCCAGAGAGCAAGGGTTTTAACTTACTTCCAGTTGAAAGTAAAGAGGTTCTCAAAAGCTGTCAGCATTTTTTCTTTATGTTCTGAAAGCTGCCTGAACTTGTCAGTTTGCTTTCACTGCACTTTCATTGAAATAATGCAAGGAAAAAAGTACAGTGTCAACACCTTTACATTTCTTTGTAACAGGGTAGAGATGTCAAAGGACCATAGCATGTTGGAATCAGAAGAGTATTCAGATTTCATTAAGTTCAGGATCCCCATTTTATTTATAGGACAGCTGTAAGTCCATGGGACGTCTCAAACCAACACACATAGTAACAGAGCAGATCTAAAACTATCATGTGACACCCGAGGCTGCTAGTCATCTGTCTCGTAACAAGCACATAGAAAAAGAAATTTTGGATATCATTATTTCTATTGCCAGCCTATTTATTGCCAGTAATTGTAAATCCTAGTCATATTTTTATCCTTAAAACAAAAGATTAGAAGCAGAGGTAGTTTATAATTTTGTAGAGATTTATGATTCACAAATGCATTTTATCAAATAAGTTTCCAATATTTCATTTTCTTATATTGGGTGCTTTAGAAAGAAAAAAGAACCAAAACCCATTTTATTAAACTTTTATATTTAAAATCATAGGTAACAATAATGGAAGATTTCTCCCATTATCTTTGCTTTCCTACTAACATAGTATCAGATAAATGACTTCCCAGGAAAATGGATAGAATAACATTTTTTTCTATTTTATTCAGGGTTGACAATGAGCAATGTCTGAATATTGGGATAATAATTCTTTTATCCTTTGTAGTCAGACTTACTTTGTGCAGTGGCAACATGATCAGACAAGCAACTCTCAGATGACATGTGACAATACCACATTCAATCTTAGCAAGCAGCGCCTCAATTTCACACTTGTGGTAGGCTGGATTAACCCAATTATGTTTTGGAGGTTAAGAGAAACTTTACATTTGCAGAACACCATCCTTCAGAGACCAGGAGGTAGAATGTTGTTATCTCAAAAGTATCTCATGGAAGCGAAAGATCAGTTAGTTATTAAATTTTAGCACACCATCAGATGGAGGGTTTTGAAGGAAGTGCGTATGATTCTATAATAATGAACTCTGACTTCTTCACTTAGATCCTCAGAAATGTGCAAAACTTGAGACTTTCATTTAGCACACCTGTCAGGTAAAATATTTCCAGTGTACCAGTTCCGAGTTCTTGGTTATAGCACGGGGTTGGGGAGTGGGGGTTTAATCCTGTATGTGTGTGTGTGTGTGTGTGTGTGTGTGTGTGTGTGTGTGTGTGTGTGCTGTCCTTCTAAACTATAGAAAGAGGGGCACCTGGGTGGCTCAGTCAGTTAAGGGTCTAACTTCGGCTCAGATCATGATCTAGAGCTTCTCGAGTTGAGCCCTGCGTTGGGCTCTGTGCTGATCACTGAGGGCCTGAAGCCTGCTTTGGATTCTGTGTCTCACTCTCTCTCTGCCCCTCCCTGACTTGTATGCTCTGTCTCTCTCACTCTTTCTCTCTCTGTCTCTGTCTCTTTCTCTCTCTCAAAAATAAATGAAACATTTTAAAAATTAAAAAAAAACAAAGTGAAAAAAGAACTAAACCAAAACCAGGTAAAGAATCAAGTTTATAAAATCAAGTTTATAACCATTTTCATTACAGATTTCAAATTTATTGGACACTTTATAAATTATGATAAATTCCTTTTACAATACATCAAATCCTCATCCTTAATTACTAAATACATCTTTATCTTTTATATCTCTAAGGTTTTAGATCATCCAATTTCAAATGTTCACCACACTCAGGAGAACGTATACTTTTCTCTTTTTTTAAGTATATTTATTTATTTTTGAGAAGGAGAGTGAGAGAGAGGGAGCATATGCACAAGCTCAGGAAGGGCATAGAGAGATAGGGAGAGAGAGAGAGAATCTTAACCAGGCTCCATGCTCAGCTTGGAACCTGACACGGGGCTTGACCCCATGACTCTGGGATCATGACCTGGGCTGAAATCATGAGTCAGACTGAGCCACCCAGGGGCCCCAGAAGAACATATGCTTTTACACTTGTTTTTTTAATTTTTAATTTTTTTTAATGAGAAAGTACACATTATTTCAACTTTATGGGATACAGAAAACTTACAAAATCTAGTTTTATATAAATTTATCAAAATGAAAATGAGGCCATAGATGATTTAATCTTCCTGAAAATAGAATAGGATTCAAAACCACAAGACTTCTGTTCTGACTTTGCCATTTTAATAGAGGTGTAGCTTAAGGCAGTTTACAAAAACTGACTCACGATCAGTTTCCTATAATGTATAATGGGGATAATAATATTTTCTAAATGAGTTTTGCAAAAATTAAACAAAGTAATGAAATGATATAATCTGAAAGAATGCATGTCAATATTAATTTGATATTAATATGTAAAAACAAATGAACACTGTAACTTGTCACTGCAATTAACTAATAAATATACCATTTCTTATGTGTTCTCAAGTAAAATCTAGATTAATTCCTGAAAACATTCACTATATAATTTTCAGATACATTTGCTTCATTGTTCGTCTTAAAAACATTGCTAATGATATGCAATCAAATATATCATCCATTCAGTTGTCCCAGAATGAGTTTCTTAGTAGTGAATGGAGTAGATCACATTAAATGTAGAGCTATATATTACATAATTCTCTTTAAGCAGTTTTTTAAAAAAAGGTTTAAAAGGCCTGTTTAATACACAGACATCAGATTTCCAGTAGAAATATATTTTCTCCATGTTACCAGATGGAGTTAGAAGGAATATGAGTTAAAAAGTTTAAAATTGTCAGTTTGATTTCTCTCCTCTCTAAGTAAGCCTTTTTCCAAACTACCATGTGATATATCTTTTGAATGCATCCCTACACTCATTTTATTGTCATAAATACTTTAATTTTAATTAAATAAATATAAATTTATATTTTGTTCCAAATACAGGGTACTACACTCATTCACCATTTATAGTTGGCTCAAAAGAAGGTTGTTTTTGCCTTCACAAATGGAGATTAGGACTACATTAATTTAGATAAGAAGGAACTGAGGGGCACCTGGTTGGCTCAGTCTATTAAGTGTCTGACTTTGGCTCAGGTCATGATCTCCAAGTTGATGAGTATGAGCCCCACATAAGGCTTTGTGCTGACAGCTCAGAGCCTGGAGCCTGCTTTGGATTCTGTTTCTCCGTCTCTCTTTACCCCTCCTCTGCTCATACTCTGTCTCTCTCTCTACCTCTCAAAAACAAATAGTAAAAAAAAATTTAAAAAGAAGGAACTGATGGGGGTAGGCAATCTTTGGGGACATCAAGCATGTGTCTTAGCTACTGTCTTCCAAAAATGATTTCCTTGACTACAGCCTGTGTTTGAGTTGGCTCAGGGGGAATATAAAAAATAAAATTGAATAATATAAACAAGAATTTAAAAGATAGTAGATAACTTGTGACATCATTTCCAAATCTGCAACCCAAGGAAATTACATGGCTAGGAGACTGCTATTCAATTTCTTAGATATAGTATCTGCTCCATTTCTCTCATTGTCTTCCCTTTGTCTATTCTTTCCTTCCTTCACTACCACATTCTCTTCTTTTGGTTTGCAATCTTCCTCACCAATGATGTTAAAATGGATCTTTTAGTTTTGTTTTATAAATAGGGATAAAGACATATATTTCCTGTTCTTAACAAAAGAAAAAGAATAAGGAAAAGAGAGGGAGGGAGAGAGAGAGAGATGAGTTAGACCTTTTATATTCTAAGGCAAGGAAATGGGAGAAAGACAGTAAAAGAAACACAAACATAGAGACAGAATCTTTTTTTAAATGTTTATTTATTTATTTTTAGAGAAAGGGAGCGAGAGAACATGCACATGTGAGCAGGGGAGGGGCAGAGAGAGAGAGGGAGAGAGAGAATCCCAAGTTGGCTCTGTATACTCACCACAGAGCCCAACTCAGGGCTGATCTCATGGTTCATGAGATCATGACCTCAGCTGGAATCAAGAGTAGTCCAGTTACCAGACTGAGACACCCAGGTATCCCCAAATTTTATTTCATAAAGGGAAGAAAACCCACTTAATAAACACCTATTTTGCCATGACCATGCACGCACTTGAATTGTAAAAACACACAGTTATAATTTATAGCATGAGATAAATTCTACATCCACTTAAAAGACATGGCATATATGAGAAAGGATACAGCAGAGTTCTAGAAAGAACTCCTCAAAAGTAGTGATATGGCAACATACACAAAAATTAAGTACAAATTTGAGAGGCCAAGTAGAGGCATAGAACCAGCCACTCACCATGGAGATGAATATAAGAAAGAAAAAAACCCTAAGCGGTCATATGGGTGGTCGAATACTCAAAGGAGTGTCAGAAAATGGGAGGAAAGGAAATTTCGGGAAGGATTTTATTAAATAAATATTTTAAAAAGTTTCCCTAAACTGAAAGACATGTGTATCCAGATTAAAAATATCCACTGAGAGGTGTGGGAAAAATTGATGGAAAAAAGATCCATTGTACTTTATCATATATTAAAATAGATGTGTGTGTGTGTGTGTGTGTGTGTGTGTGTGTGTGTGTGTGTGTATGAATATCCATCCTAAAAGTTTTCTGGAGTAAGAAGTGAAAAATAGGCCATCAAATAAAAACTGTCAGGGATCATACTAGCATGAAATCTTTTAATAGTAACATTGTAAGGTGAAAAGTACAAGAACATTATGAAGAAAAAAATACTTCTAACTTAAAAGTGTACGCCTAGTCAACATACCAGGGAAGTACGTGGCTGAATATACATTTTCAAACATTCAATGCCTCATCACTTTTACAACCTACTCCTCCTTTCTTGGAAGTTACTAGAGAATATCTTCTTCCAAAATGAAGAAGTAAACAAGGAGTAATATTACACGAGATCTAGGAAAAATACAAGAGAGAAACAAAGGGAATCATTAGGCTGTTTACAAAACGACCATGATAAAGCTAAAGAAAGTAAAACAGTGATTCCAAAAAGATGCCTTTAGGTTAAAGGAATGGAATTGAGAGATTATCTAGCATATCTGTACGTATTTAAATATCTCACGTAGGGTTGAAAAAGTTGGGAAAGAATTTATGGCAGAAATCTCAAAAACTAAAAATGTGAAACAGAGCAATTAAAGAATCACAGAAGAAATTAACATAATTAGATTTTACTGCATGGCAAACTGTAAATAATGCTTACATAGTTATAAAAATGAAAAGACTACTGACTTATTTATAATTTTTTTATTTTTTTAATGTTCAGTTATTTTTGAGAGAGACAGAGCACAAGTTGAAGGGGGTTGCACAGAAAGAGGAAGACATAGAATACAATGCATACTCCAGGCTCTGAAATGCCAGTGCAGAGGTGATGAGGGGATTGAACCCACAAACCGTGAAATCATGACCTGAGCTGAAGCTGGACACTTAACTGACTGAGTCACCCAGGTGCCCAAATACTGATTTATTTAAAAATTGACACATATACCATACACAAAAATTAACTCAAAATGGATTAAAACTTTTAATGCAAGACCTAGAACCATAAAACTCCTATAGGAAAATATAGGCATTAAGCCTCTTGATATCAACTTGGGAAGGATTTTTATTTTAATTTGACACTAATAGCAGAAGCAACAAAAGCAAAAATAAAGGAGCAGGACCATCTCAAACTAAAATGCTTCTGCACAACAAAGGAAACTGTCAACAAAATGAAAAGACAACCTATTGAATGGGAGAAAATAATTGCAAATCATATATCTGATAAGAGGTTAATATCCAAAATATATAAAGAGCCCATACAACTCAATAAAATAATAATAATAATAATAATAAATCAGATTTTAAAAATGGGCAGAGTATTTGAATGAATAGACATCTTTGCAAAGATGAAATACAAATGGCCAATAAGTTCATGAAAAAAATGCTCAGCATCACTAATCATCAGGAAAATTCAAATCCAAATCATGAGATATTACCTCATACCTGTTAGAATGGCTATTATCTAAAAGGCAAGAAATAACCATTGGTGAGAATGTAGAAAAAAGGGAATGCTTATACAATGTTAGCAGAAACATAAATTGGTGTTGCCACTATGGTAAACAGTATGAAGTTTCCTCAAAAATTAAAAATTAAAAAATTAGGATTACTATATTATCCAGCAATTCTACATCTGGGTATTAATAAAACACACACACACACACACACACACACACACACACACACACACCACAAAAAACTAACTCGAAGAGATATATGAATTTCCATGTTCATTGCAGCATTATTTATAATAGTCAAGATACAGAAACAACCTAAGTATCCATCAATGAACACATGGATAAAATTGAGAAAGTAAAGAAATGAGAAAATAAGAAATTAAGGATGGAGTGTATTAAGTGCTGCTTATGCAAAGATGTCCAATCATGTCCTTTCTTAAAAAGATATCAATTCAACATTCACAAGATAGTATAAATACAGTATTTGGAAAAATATTTGACTCTTGAACAATGTCGGGGTTAAGGGTACCAAGTCTCTGCAGCCAATAATCTGCATATAACTTTTTACTCTTCAAAAACCTAACTACTAATAGCCTACTATTGACCAGAAGCCCTACTAATAATATAAATAGTTGATGAATATATATTTTTATTGTTATATTGTTATATGTATTATACACTGTATTCTTTCAATAAAGCTAGAGAAAAAAATGTTATTAAGAAAATCGTAATAAGGAGAGGCACCTGGGTGGCTCAGTCAGTTAAGCATCCAGATCTTGGTTTCAGCTCAAGTCATGATATCACAGTTAGTGAGATTGAGCCCTAGATCTGGCTCTGTGCTGATGGCATACACCCTGCTTGGGATTCTTTCTCTCCCTCTCTTTCTGCCCCTCCTCCACTCACTCACATACGTGCCGTCTCTCTCTCTCTCTCTCTCTGAAATAAATAAATAAGTAAATAAACAAACAAACTTAAAAAAAAGAGAAGATAAAATGCACTTACAGTACTGTATTGTATTTATCAAAAAAAAAAATTCACTTATAAGTGGACCCATGCTGTTTCAACCCATGTTTCAAGGGACAACTATACAATTAATGACCAATGACACAGTTAAAATAATTTGGAGTGGTTCCTTTTAGGGAATGAGCCAAGGGGTTCTGAAGAAATAGAATTGCTTACTGTTTTTTTTTTTTCTTCCTTTCTCCCTTCCTGCCTCCCTTCCTCTTTTTTTGTCTTTTTTTCCCTTTCATTTTTCTTTTATTTCTGCTCCTAGGTTTTATGCTTCTAAACTATGTATACCTATTAATTTAATGACAGAAGTAAATAAAAAGAGAAGTCCATATAACGTTTGACTTAATGATATATCTGTATTTCATATAATTCACTTTAATTCTTTAGAGATTCTGGTGTTCTATCATTGCACTGTAATCATGCAAAAAGGAATAGAAAATTGTTATGCATATATCAAGCATCGGTGAATTTTTCAGTGCTAGGATATTGAACTTAAGGAACATGGTATGTACAAATAAATATTTGTTGACTTAATCAAATTGAATTAACAGTGTCATTATTTCTAGATCTATTAGGTACAGTATATGGAAGCCATAAATTGAATTTTAGTTATTATCACTCAATATTTTTTTTACCAAGTTACACTTAGCACAAAGGAATGGTTTGTTGTTATGATTGCTGTTTTAATTAAACTGTATAATTGTGTCACGTTTCTCTGAGAGTCTTTGAAAAATCATTAATTCAAGTGGCTATTTGCCCTTGGCAAAAGAAGCATGTAATGCTCCCTCAAAGTGATTAGTTTGGGGGAGGTCATTTTAGTAAGCTGAATAATTGTTAACTAATTATTTTAAATGATGATTGTGTTTTGGCAAGAATTGAATATTTAAGGGTAATGAGTTTAACTGATAATAGAAGATTGCTACTTTGGAGATTATACAATAACTGCTGATATCCATTTACTGCATGCAAGAAGTACTGCTAGGGAGGAATTAAAGCTGCATTTTCAATATGTTAAAAAAAAAATTAAAGATTGTTCCTTTAATGAGAAGTGTTGAAACAGCATTTAGGACCCTAGAGTAGACCCTCTGTATCATTATTTTACTGATCTGTGGGTTGTATCTGGTAGAGTCCCCTCCCTAAGGAATGTGGCAAGAAGACCTCAAGATAAGAAAAGGCAACCTGGCTATGTGCTTACGTGACATCCCTCAGGACCCTGTAACATGAGACCACTCAATCAGACTGTATACAGACTATACATTACCCATATATGGGAGATAAAAAGGTAGAAAATGCATAAAAGGCTATACCACAGGCCATTTGGGTCTGTTTTTCAGATACAAACCCTCTGAGCCTGTGTCGAAATGAAAAAAATTGCTTCCTGGAAAGAAAAGTCCCAGTGTCATGACTCTCTGTGTGAAAATCCTGCTACAGTTACTTTAATAGTACTTTAACAGACTTTTGCATTCCTCATAGCACCTGACAGCTGAAGGGGCTCATCTACTCCCAAGACCAGTTGTCCCAAAGGCATGGTTCCGGCACTAATTTTTAAATTATTTTGTCAAATTCTGGTGTTGTGCTTAAGTTTTCACATTTCTCTTGATGGTATGGGATTTAAGGTATTTGCTATCACAACAAAAAGTGTGTTTGTTGGACTATCATTTTGTCTCAACTATGAATTATTACTTCACTGTATTGGAGCCTGCAAGAGTAGTATAGAAGAATATAGTACAGAGGAAAATTGAGTTTACCTCCCACATTTGGAAAAATTCTAAAATATTGTTATAGCTTAATTCACATCAGAGAGAATAATACTCCATCACTTTCATAGGTTAAAACACAGTAGCTCAAGCTCTTAGTCTCCTATGTGGGGCTGTCTTCTTTAGTTTTAATAGGACATTTTATCTTGTTGATTTCCAAAATAATAGAAATGAACTAAGCTCCTAATGCAGTGATTTAATCAGATTTCCTGAGGCAGTAATCATTTCCGTAAAAAAAAAAATAATGGGAAATCCAAACTGCTCATGATTACAATAAAAACATAAATTGGATACTCTAAGTCAAGGTAATGAAGTTAGATAAAGAAGAAAATGACTGCACATCAAAACTAGAAAAAACAAAATAAAAACAAACAAATACACAAAACTTGCATGTACGTGTATGTATCCAGAAAGGGAGATAGAGACCAGGTCCACAAGTTGAAATCTTACAATAAACAAAATCAGCAATCCATTTATCCAAAAAAAATTTTTTTTTTGAGAAAGAGAGAGAGAGAGAGAGAGAGAGCATGAGTGAGGAAGGGGCAGAGAGAGAGTGAGACACAGAATCTGAAGCAGGCTCCAGGCTCTGAGCTGTCAGCTTGAACCCATGAACCCTGAAATCATGACCTTTGCTGAAGTTGGGTGCTTACGCAGCTAATTCACCCAGGTGCCCCATAATCCATTTCTGCTACTGGTTAGTTCTAAGAACTTTATGGAAACCAATTAATTTAAAATTTGTTTCACTTGAGAAGTTTGTGGCTTTCATACCATGGTATACATTTCAATTCTTAATTTTTTAAATGTTTACTTATTTTAAGACAGAATGTGAGCCAGGGAGGGGCAGAGGGAGAGGGAGACACAGGATCTGAAGCAGGTTCCAGACTCTGAGCTGTGAGCACAAAGCCTAACAGGAGGCACAAAATCATGGACTGTGATATCATGACCTGAGCTGAAGTCTATCGCCCTGAGTCCTCAGGTGCCCTTCAATTGTTAAAACTCTTTTACCTTTGGGGCACCTGGATTGCTCAGTTGGTTAAGCATCCAACTTTTGATTTCAGTCCAGGTCATGATCTACAGTTCATGGGATTGAGCCCCTCATTGGGGTCTGTGCTGAAAATGCAGAGCCTCCTTGGCATTCTCTCTTCCCCTCTCTCTCAGCCCCTCCTCTACCTGCTCTCTTGCTCAAAAAAATAAACTTAAAAAAAAAACATAAAAAACTCTTTTTCCTATGATAATATCACAATCTAAGCGTCCTCTGCTGGTCTGGGCCAGTTTGCCCTTTGGTGCACTCTTCCCTGTTGCCAGGCTTGCTCTGTGTTGTAGGAGGGCTTGGCCTCTCTGGCAGCATTTTGCAAGATTCCATGTCGGTTGGCTTCTGGCACTAAGAGCTTTCTGCTATTGCTTATTCCTGGGTTTTCTCACCATATGCTATTTGGCTTTGCAGCTGTGCTAGCCTCTATAAAACCATTTTTATAGTCCCTCTCCTTAAAATACCTGAATTAGATCCTCCCCACCCCTGCTATTAGACCTTGATTAATATAGCAGTTATTAACACAAAGTTATCCTTTTTTTTAATGTAAAAAGAACAGAGAATGCAGCATAATTTATGTTGCTTTATTTCTGCCAGAATCTCAACTTAGGCTCAGAACTATGAGCCATTCCACATCTAGGTGTTTGTTGTAAATACTGTACAATAAAGCCATTAGTATGAGTGATGTCATAATTGTAAGGTGGCTGCTGACTAATAACATTAGAATCCTATCAAAATATGACATCCAATAAGGCAAAGGGAAACATCTGTGGGATATACTCTTTCTTTTAAAAAAGATATGATTTTGGGGGCACCTGGGTGACTCAGTCGGTTAAGTGTCTGATTCTTGGTTTCAACTCAGGTCATGATCTCATGGTTCATGGGTTCAAGCTCTGCATCAGACTCTGTTTTGGCAGTGAGGGGCCTGTTTGGGGTTCCTCTCTTTCTCTCCTCTCTCTCTCTCTCTCTCTCTCTCTCTCTCTGCATTCCCCCCTTTCATGCACTCTCTTGCCCACAAAATAAATTAAAAAAAAATAATTTTCTTTTTAATTATAACTTTCAACATCTCTATAATAATGGAATTCCAACATAAAGATTAGAAATGATCCTTCTCTTTAGCAGAGATTAAAAAATGTAGTAATAATGCTGGCAGAAATTTAAGTCAGATTTTCCTATGAAAAATCCCTTTCTCCAATAATTTCTTAGTTGTCTATGATCAATGTAACCAATTTAAGATGAGTCAAGCCTAAATAATACAGCAGCCTAGCCTGTCACTTTCCCTCAATTGATCTTTGTGACCTAATTCCTTAGTGTAGGTTACTTTTCTCATTTTTCAAAGAGTAAGGAGAAAATGGAATCCATGCAGATGGAATATGTCTATTAAGACAAGCCAAGTGGAATAAAAAAAAAAGCGAGGAGAGGATATAAAACTGTATAAGGGATTATTTTTCACTTTAAAAAGAGAAGAATCCATCACGCACTGAGAGTAAAGAGAGATGATTGACTGGGAAGGCAGCACAGTTTGAAAGCGCGGTAAGCAGAGAGACTGCAGCGAACACAAGTGATCTGAGGTCCTGGGGTGGTTCCCTTTCCCCAGGGTGGCCTGACGCTTTCACGTTTGGTCCTGAGAAAGGACGAATGACAATAGGAGTGATACTAAGAACAGCTCTTCCTCATGTCAATAGACCATCTCAGTGGCAGGAGCCCTGTTATAAATGAAATGTAGTGGCTCCAAAAACATGCCCGACTGAGAAGTTACACCTGTCGCAGGTCTTCAACTTGTGTCACCACAAGTCCCTTTGTTATTGTGGCTTCAAATTCATCTCTGTGACCCTACCCTCTCCTCACCTTCCTTTCGTCATTCACTCTGCTGCTCAGCGTATCTCACCATGACACCAATTATAACTGCTGGAGGACCTCTTCGTGGCTCCTGATGTTTCTAACTTCAATGGGAATGAAATGATATTTTCTTACTTTAGGGCAGAGGACTATGTAAGTCATTGACATTTCTTACAATTCTAGTAGCAATTTTTCAAAGGGTTTCTGTCACATCAAGGGTCTTAAGGACTTTGTTCTTTTCTCTGTGTTTTAAGCCTACCACTTCCCCCACCAATTTAGTGCAGAGATGAGAAGTCATTTGGTAAATACTGGTTAGGATCTTCTCCATTAGTTTCCAAGGTCCGCTATCAAACTGACCTTATAACCCGATTGTATTTTTTTTTTTTTTCGCTATCGAAATATGGAGTTTTCATTTTACTCCAGTCAGGCTGTTATTACTGTGCTTAGAAATCTCATGATCTCTGTACTTCTGGTTATAATCTCCATCATGGAAACAATCTTTTTATTATCTCCCTACCCATTTATCACATTGTGGTTCAAGTTTTACTTGTCACATTAGGTAACACTTCTGGTAACTACTGCACTCATCCAAATTAAAGTGTTAACTCTTCTCTGTCCCATTGCTGGTAATAACAGTAAGAGCTAACATCTTTTGAATCCACAAAGAGTTCAACAAGCATTAATAAAACATCATGTTAAAGCTTTGTTTACATTAAATTCTCCCTGGCACCTTCTGGAATAGATGTTGCCATTGTTATTATTACCACTTTACAGATGAGAAAACCTAGGATTACTGTGTTTAAATAAGGTTTCTAATGTCATAGGAAGTAGCAAAGCCAGGTTATATAGTCTTTGGTCTTTGAAGTCCAAGCTGGATGTCTTAAGAATTTAGGTACAGTCCCACTTGACAATTCAAGTGACCTAAAAAATTAGTAAAGGTAGTTATAATGACATTATATGTTTCCTTTATCTTCCACAATGACTATAATATTCATCCCCCTGTATTTGCTGATTGATAGCCTGAACTGGCATCTTTTATGATACCTTAGAAGTCCATTATAACCCAAAGTGTTAATATGAAAACTTTAAATAAATCAAGTGTCAATTGATAAAAAAAATATAAACCAGTTTTCTGTTTGTTTTTGTTTTGTTCTGTTTTGTTTTAAGAGAAGGAGTGCATGTGCTGAAAAGACTGGGAGAAGGGGAGAGAGAGTGAGAGAGAGAGAGAGAGAGAGAGAGAGAGAGAGAATCTTAAGCAGGCTCCATGGTCAGCACAGAGCCCACAGAGGAGCTCAACCCCACAACCATGAGACCATAACCTGAGCTGAAATCAAGAGTTGGATGTTCCAGGCACATGGGTGGCTCAGTAGGTTAAGTATTCAACTTCAGGTAAGGTCATGACCTCATGGTTTGTGGGTTTGGGCCCCACCTCGGGCTCTATGCTGGCTGTGCAGAGCCTGCTTGGGATTCTGTCTCTCTCTCTCTCTGCCCTCCCCTGTTTGCTCTCTTTAAATAAAAACAAAACAAAACTCAAGTCTTAAGATACTGAGAAAATACATATGTGATAGAATCATTTCTGAATAGGAATTGTCAGCATTTTTTAGGTGGAAACAACTCTGTAATGTAACCAGACCCTAAAATATTTTCTTCCCTCTATTGCCTGAATATTACTAATATTAAGATTTTATTATCTTCCTACTATCAGTTGTAAGTTTATAAGTTAATTTTGTTTCATGCATTTATTTCTTTACCTTAATTTTGGACCATCTACCATAAGTTTCAGAATATCCTTCAGTTTGTTAAACAGTAAGGATTTCTACGTGATTTTAATTTAAGACGGGGTTGGATTATACCACTCAGCCTTTCCTATCTCAAGGTATCAGCTAATTTGAAAGGGTCATTGATAAGACACATTACTGTTGCTGCTTCTGTTGGATAATTTTCTTTAAAAATGACTTACTAGATTTTTAACAGACCAATGGAAATGAAGGCTGCCAAAGGAAAAGCGAATATGGGTCTAGAAAGAGTTGTAGTTAGGTATAATAATATAAGAGCAAAATGCTTCCCTAATTTTGATTCTAGAAGCAATGTATAGATATGCAAACCACCAATGTTTTACACGTATGATGTCAACCTTCTACCTGCTGGGCAATTCCAAGTGACAGAATTTCCATATGATTCTTGGTTATCATGAGGTCACATCTTAGGCAATATTAGTTTTCATTTGACTGTTTCATAGACACTGAAATTATTTTTATATACTAAGCAGTCTGACAAAATGTGTTGAGTGAAAAACCTGCTGTATTTGAAAACTAGATTCAGGGGGATTAGAGAAGATGTTTCAAAATAAGTGGCTGCTAGATTTCAAATCTTTTCCTTTCAAGCAAGCTTGTATATCAACAAAATCTAAATTTTCTTAGAAAAATTTTAAGTTTCTGTGACACTGAAAAAAATAGAACAACAATTGACTGAAAAGCAAGAAACCAGCTCTATTACTTAGAAGCCTTGTGACTGAGTAAATCACTTGGAATCAACATGCTGTCTTTTCACCCCCTGAAATTCTTTAAAATAACAGCAATGTATGATAAGGTATTTATATATAAAACTAAGCTGATTTATCTTTAGGTCCTTAAGGACTTTGGAGTAATTTAGGGATCATGGAATACTCAAAACATGAAGTGACTACATACTGAATGAATACATTCTTATTCAAGCTTTCTAAAATTAAAAAGAAAAAGCGTAGAATCAGATAATGCAGTCTGGAAATGAAATACATCAATATTACACATGAATAACAGTACAAAACCAGACATACATACATGCACACACACAATGCCTTAAAAAAAGAAAATAACAGAAACTCCGTAACATCATCCTTTTGATTAGTGTGAATGTCCTATCTTTCTGAGTTCATTGATTTAAAAAAAGAAAAAGAAAAGAAAAGAAAACAATAGCTGGAGAAATAATGAATATCAGCTTGAGTCCAACCATGCCAGGAATAAGCGACAGGCTTAATACTGTTATCTGTAAGAGCCCATATTAGACTAAAACTTCTCTTTGTCGTTTCGTTTTCTAACATACACATACACACACAAATGAAATTTCACAAAACTTAGACATAGAACATTTTCTTTTCATTCTTTCTATCATGTCTTCATGCCCCTTCTTTTAAGCTGCTGCTCAATTTTCTCTCTTCCAACTTAGTCAAAAAACAATCTTGAGCTTTACTCCCTTGTTAAAGTGCACTCCGTTAAGGTATCATTCATTGAGACTTCTTTGTATTTGCTTCTCTTTAGACTCTGAATGCACCATGGATAGATATTGAAATGATAGTACTTTATATAAGTACCAGAAAAAAAAATATTGGAAAATTTTATGTACATAAACTAACAAGGTAATAACCTTGAAGCAATGCTTTAAACCTATCTTAAACCTTGACTAAATTGTCTATAATCAAAATTTGGAGGATAGCGAAGGTGTCAGATGAGGTCTCAGTGGACTATACATTAGGACTCCTTTGTACAATAAGGAATCCGACTCCATTTTTTTATGATTGGCTGCTAACAGCTTTTTTTTTTTTAATATATTTTTTTTATTTATTTCTAGGAGAGAGAGAAAGAGAGAGAGAGGCAGCGTGAGCAGGGGAGGGTCAGAGAGAGAGGGAGTCACAGACTGAAACAGGCTCCAGGCTCTGAGCTGGCAGTCAGCACAGAGCCCGATGCAGGGCTCGAACCCACGAACCGCGAGATCATGACCTAAGCGAAAGTCGGACGCTTAACCGACTAAGCCACCCAGGCGCCCCGGCTGCTAACAGCTTTTAAGTCTTACCTGTCCCTCTTCACTATGGTTCCACTTAAGGCAAGCTGGTAAGAGAGCCCAGGTGCTCTCTCCTTTGGTGCTGGAAGTTCAAACTATGTACAGGAGACCTGAGCCTGACTCCATCTCTAAATCACCAAAACAAACAAATAACCCACACCCACCCCTCACCCAGGCCAAGCCGTTTTAGACTTGCTTGCAAGCTACCTGCTTTCTGCAGAAAAACTCACATGAGTAATAAACCTCTTAATACCCTCTTGGTGGATGCATGGCATCCTGAGTCTTGACCTCCAAATAAAATGTTGCCCGAGGGGTCTATCCTGCTGCTGTGGAGTGTCTCCCACACCCTGCTACCTCTGATTAACTTGATGGAGGGTTGTTAGTGGAAGATTCTCTTTATTCTTATGATACAGTATTTTTAAATTCAGATAAACACATTCACCACCTCTGAGTGGATGACTGGGAATTTCTTGGAAAAACCGCGATTGATATTTCCCCTCTCCTCTGCTCCATTTAGCATATTGCCATTCCTCAAATTTGATCATTTGTTTAAATAACTTATACCAGTATTATTAATACTTCGAAGACATCTCAACCCTTATTATGACCTCTCCACTTCTACATATATGAGAATTCATAGCATTTCAGCCAATGCAATGTGAGGAAACTTAAGAGAGTTCATGTTTTCTACATTCTCCTCCTCACACCTTATATTCAGTTTCTTCTGTTGCTCAAAGTAAAAGATAAACATTTTGATTTATAAAACATTTCTACTTTTTTATATTTATTTATTTATTTTTGAGAGAGAGAGAGAACAAGTGGGGAGAGGCAGAGAAAAGGTGTTAGAGATGAAGACACAGAATCTGAAGGAGGATCCAGGCTCCGAGATGTCAGCACAGAGCCCAACACGGGGCTCAAATTCACAAACTATGAGATCATGACCTAAGCCAAAGTTGGACGCTTAACCAACTGAGCCACCCAAGTGCTCTATAAAATATTTTTAATCTATAGTACTAATTATGTATAACAAAAAGTTTTTTATAGATGGAAATGCCTGTTTAAATGTTGGGTCTATGTAAAAACTTTTAATTATTCATGTGTAAACCTGAAATTATAGATATATCTGTTTCTGATTTTTTACCATATATAACAGCAAATGCATACCTTGTCTACTAGTTTATATGGTTGTGAATATTTATTATTTTGTTGTCAAACGGTACTATTTTTAAACAACAGAAAAATACCATAGATAAAATTAATACAATGAATGGAGTTTGCCAAATAGAATCCAACATTTATTACATTTCACCTATTTGGCCTTGAAAAGGAAGGTTCACTGAAGTCATTATATGAGGCAAGCTGTACAATTTACAGGTTTGTAGCACATTTACTGAACATATTAAATCACACTCCAAATGATGTATAATTCACATTTTATTGTTTCAAAGCTGTTTTTCTCCTCAGGAAAACTATTTATATGCTAAGTTAGTTATTCTAAGGTCATCTCTTTCTATTTTTAATAATAAAAAAAGTGTTCTAAGACTGTATGTATGTGAAACTACCCATTTTGAGAAAAAGGAAGGATTGGATTCATAGCAGAGATAATTTTACTTACAATTTACAGTTCACTTTTTTTGGGGGGGGATTTTAGAGTTTCAGTAAGAGGCAAGCTCTTTTTGGGAAATAAAAAAAAATTCCAGAAGCCATTTAGTTAACAAGAGGAATCAAAGGGTACAGGAAACAGTCTACTCTAATTGTTGGCTCACCCACACACTTGTTTCAAATGGAGAGACTCTCCTCCCCAGAAGAAATCCCTGCTATCACCTTCATCTCCCCATTCCTCTCCTTTCCCATTTCTCAACAGCACCTGTCACCTGAAACCTAAGCCAAATAAAAAGAGACTCATGGTGTAGGTACAATGCATAAAGGATGATGTGACAGCATCAATGTCCCAGTCAAGAATCTCTCCTCCCAATCTCTGCCAATGACATCTCAGGAATTATTACTCTGATTGTGTGCTTCAGAACATGTTTGTTTATCAGAGTTTCAACAGTTCAGGTGAACTCTCAACTCATCATGCAAACAATGAGAATGAACCAAAAGGAAAAGAGCCCCCTGTTCAACCTCTATCTGGGATTTTCCCCTTAGAGACAGATAGCTGCTCCCCTCACCCACGGTGGTGTTTAATTAAATGGGGACTTAATTTTCATTGCTTTATAATAATGTGTTAGAAGCAGAAACATAACTTTTATTGACTTATTGGTTCCTCTTGCCTAATATTTTAATAAATGAGAAAGCAAAATAAATAGCGAATGGGAGTAGTAAAGGAAAAGAAAAAAGAATGCAAAACAGCCTATTAAAAGAAGGGCAAAAGGTGTCACTGGGAATATGCTTTTCCAAATGAAAGACTTTATTAAGAATTAGTAAGTCTACTTTTCTTTCTTTTTTCCAATCAAGCATTGGATTTGTAACTAGAAAGTATGAGAAAATTCTAAGGGTGACTTAAATACTTCCTGGGAGGTCACATATATGGAAAAAGGCCCAGAAATTAATGACAGGGAGAAGTCTTTCTGCAAGTAGAGTAGGGGTGGTCCATCTTTCCATACATGCAGGATGTGTATGTGCAGGACATTGTGCCATCCACAGAGGTTACAGAGATGACAAATGAAATTCACTGTGTCTTCATGTGCCTAGGAAGTTAGGCCAAGGGTTCCTCTTCCACTTGGTCCACCGAACGTGCTAAATAGCCGCTGCACTGAAAGGAAAGCTGATGAGTAGGTAAGAACCTCCCAGTCCTCTACCCTAATTTTAGGACTCAACAGATTCTTGACATGGCTTAAAACAAAGGGGTATACTGCTACTATGGTGCAGAGCAGGATTTGGGCTCTTTATCCTTTCTGTCCCAAACAACAAAAAAATAAACTTCTGTCTCCCCAGACTTTGTTTGGTTCACATTCTCTCATACATCATAAACATACTTATGAAGAAAACAAAACAAAAATAAGTTAGAGCAAGTGGTGTTGGTTCTCTCAAATGAAGAGCTGTGTTCTATAAAAGCAAATTCTCATAGAAGACTTCAGTGACTTGACACAGCTCTTAGGATGAAGACAGCACTCTCCTAAGATGGCCTATAAGCCGTGACCTCTTGGTCACAGCTTATGCCTCTTTTCCCTTTGGCACATTCTAGTCTCAGTGGCTACTTTGATTCTTTTTACCATACCACCTTCTTCCCCAGGGCCTTGGTACATGCTCTTTCCCCACCCAGCAGAACTCACGATTCTTGATTCATATACACCCATCCAAGCATACTTCAAATCCAGAACTGACTCCTTCCCTGGGTCTCCCACTATGGGTTCTGACTGAATGGGCAAATGTTTTGCAGCCCTTGCCCAGAAGATTGATTTGTGTGATTGGGATTCTCTCTCTAATTCCTACTGAGCATGACAACCATGTTTGCTTTTGATCATCTCTATAACCCCAGAGCACAGCATGTCTGGTATAAAGGACTCTCTCTCTTTCTCTCTTTTGTAACTTGGTATGTATCCCTCTATGTATACGCAATGGAAATATATAGGTAAACATTAAAAGTATCTCTTTAGTAAGACTAAAAGTGACGTCTTATTTTCACTTTTGTGTTTTCCAAATGTTATGAAGAAGTATTCTGCAATAGTGCCAAAAGAGTTAATAAGAAGCAAAAAAGAAACGAAGGTTGTAATGAGTTGAATTGTCTCCCTGACAAAGATAGTACAGGTTCATGTCTTAACCTCTAATACCTCTGAATACGATCTTATTTGGAAATATGGTCTTTGCAGATAAAATTAATATGTAAGCTGAGGGTATACTAGATTAGTGTGGGCCTAAATCCAGCCCAAACAAAAAGCAGACAGCTATGTAAAGACCAAAGCAAAAAAATGAAGTGATGATGTTGAAAGCAAAGAAGCATCAAGAATTACGGCCAACGGTCAGAAGCTAGAGAAATGCAAGGGAGGATCCTCCTCTAGAGCACTCAGAGGGAGCATGGCCCAACCGATACCTTGATCTTGAACTTCTGTACTCCAAAACCATGAGAGAATAAATTCATGTTGTTTTAAGCCACCCAGTTTGTGGTACTTTGTTATGGCAACCCTGGGAAGCTAATACAAAAGTCTATGATAATCCTCTGCAAACATCCTTTCTTTATATTAGAAACATTGTTGAGTAAGGAAATGGATTTTGTATATGGAACTGGCCTTTTGAAACCTGCACTGGTGTCTTAAAGCTGTCAAGTCTGGCTGTGTTTGCTCTGTGGGTTACCCAAGCTTATTTCATCTCTTTAATGACACTGTGACATAGAGCCTTGATCAAAAAAGACATGGAGTGAAATGTTCATTATTGTTGTTGTTGGCATTGCATGTGTGTATAGATTACACTGCCCACTTACTTTCCTTCCTCTCCTGAACACAGCTGTGTGGTTGTGTGGTATATCCTTGTTAATCAAAATATAAAAATATAAAATAAAATAAAATAAAATAAAATAAAATAAAATAAAATAAATATGGATTCTGCACCATTTCCCTCCACTGTGTTCAGAGTATAACATAAAGCCTAAGGGGGAACACCTAGTGCATTTAGTTTTAAATACTCGACTTAAGTGCATAGTCAATAGTCAATTTGCATAGCATCAATTCAGTTTATAAAATACAAAGCATACACTTGCTGTACCAGCTAGTAGATTGCTGGTTAGCCAAATGGAAGGAGATTAGACAATCTGAGGTCTCTTTGGCTGAATTCATCACTTGACAAAAGGGAGAGATGTCAGCAGTATCGGTTGAAAGCTGAAAATTAATGCTGAGGGTAGCTTAACAAGCCCTGAGTCACCAGCCTCCTAGTTTCAGGCACTGATGCTGTTGGAAGGCAGCCCAGTATAATAGCAGCAGCACAGACTCGGGAGTCAGGAGCTTCTAGGCATGAGCAAATGACATGCCTTTTGTATGCTTTATTTTCTTCAGCTATAAAATGTTAACAGTTAGGGGCTCCTGGGTGGCTCAGTCAGTTGAGCTTCCGACTTAAGCTCAGGTCATGATCTCGCAGTTCCTGGGTTCAAGCCATGCCTCGGGCTTGCTGCTGTCAGCTTGTCATTGTAGGGCCCACTTTGGATCCTCTATCTCCCTCCCTCTCGGCTCCTTTCCTGCTTATGCTCTCTCTTCCAAACATAAATAAAATATTAAAAAATTTTATATATTAACAGTTATACTAGACTTAACAGTAATACTTGCCTTGAAAGATTAAATTTGTATAAAGGCCCAACACAGTTTCTGACATTGAATAGATGCTCATTAAATGGTAACTGTTATTGTTGTTATTGTTCTTACTTTATTTTGCAAGGTGGTGCTCAACTTATGAAAGATGTTTAGGTTCTTGGATTCAAATAAGGATAGCATGCTTTCTGCTTCTAATAAGCTCTTTAATTTGAGCAAGACATTTAACCCTCTGGGCCTCAGTGTCTTCATGTGTGAAATGACAGACTTGAAGTTCCTGAGAGTCTACACAATGTGTGATTTTAACCACAGCACACAGAAACTGAAAACATGCCAGTTTTCTTTCTGTCATTCTGTTTTGGAATCATTGAGCCATCTTGGTAGATTTTGTTTTAAACACTCACATACATAGCAGATAAAATGTTGATATCACTATAATGGTTACAGGAAACTTCTAGTTTCACTAGACATCTTTTGTGAGGTGGATATGCATTTAATTGAAAGAAAAGAAATCCCATTGTCTATGGTGGGGTGAAGGTGAAGAGTTTTAAAGTGCTGGCATTGGGGAGGATGGGCAGAAGAGACAGCATATGGAATTCATATGATACCATTAGATAAAATAATACATATATACATATTTATCTATATATAGACACATATATTTATATATATTATATTATATTATATTACATTATATTATATTATAAAGATGCATAAAAGAGAGCCATTCATGCAACAGTAGAGATTATCTTATGTGATAGAATTGCAAAGGCCTTAAGTTTCGTTTTGGTGTTTTTATATACTGTTTGAATTTTATAACAAATATTTATATATTAAAAAATGTAATATAATTACAGCCTTAAATAAAAGATGTACACATCATATTCAAATATGCAAAAAAGGGCAGCTCAAAGTTTTCATTTTACTGCAGCTGACACTTTTTCATGAATCTGCTTTCTGCCTGGACAATTGGAAGGATAAATTTTCCAATAAAAGAAATTTCAGTCCATTACCTTTATGTTATTTTAGGGAGGGTAAATTTTCAGAGATGGTGTTTGGTTCAATAAGCACCATTTTATTGTCCTTGTAGGAAAGCGGGTCTGGTATCCATATACAGATCATGTTGGGGTCTTCCAGCATTTTGCAAACCTCTACAGCAATTCCTCTTGTGTCATCTGGTTATTAATTGTCTTATTGGCAACTGCTAGTGAAGTCACTGGATGTGAAGAATTTGTACAAACTCTTTCCTAACTCTACTTTGAAGCTCATATTTACCTAAGAATTGATCTCACCCCTGCTCTAATAACATAAAATCCCTAGCTCTTGGTCACACAGCTTAGATGACCCTCCAAGGTTCTCTGTTGTGCTATAGGTTCACATGGTGTCCTGAGCCACATCAACAGAATTGAAAATCTCACATTTCTCATTGGTTCCATTCCATGGTGCATAAATGCTGAAGAAGATTTGTCAGTGCCACAGTGAGACTTCTCTTTGCCAAACACTGCACACTGCCATTTCACTTCCACTGTGATCACCATATGGGATCAAGTTGAAATGGTACAGGCCAGTGATTTCTTTCTGATCCAGATCTTTTTTTTTTAATTATTCTTTTTATTTTTTTAACATTTATTTATTTTTGAGACAGAGAGAGACAGAGTGAGAGAGGTACAGGGGAAGAGTGAAACACAGAATCTGAAGACTGCTCCAAGCTCTGAGCTGTCAGCACAGAGCCTGACATGGGGCTCGAACCCGTGAACTAAGATCATGACTTGAGGGGAAGTCAGAAGCTTAACCAACTGAGCCCCAGAAACCCACCTGATACAGATCTTTCTGATCTGGAAGACTAAAAGCACTATTCTAGAATATGTTCACTTTTACTCTCTCCTTCTTAGAGGGACCAGAAAGGACTTTTCTGACTGAAAGAAATTTCCCTGTATCATATGTTTATTCTCCAAAAAGTGGCATTTGATATTCTTGTTTCCTAAGTCCAATATGGTAGGAAGCGAACTGGAAGAGAAACTGACCTCAAAAGGAGGATATATCAGAAGGTATTTAAAAAATACTATTTCTTCCACACTTATTTTGATAATACTATTTAACTGAACAAATATTCACTGAGTACTTCCTAAGGTTAAGCTATGATAGTAAGTACTAAATTATTAATCATGATTCAGTATAACATGAAGAACAGAATATATGAAATAACTAGTACTTTAAGAAAGTACTTAATGTACCTCAGTTTCCATATCGTTTTTTGCAAAATAGTGACAATACTATCTGACTAACTTGTTTACATTACATGCATAATGTGCTGAATACAGTCACAGGCTTTGAACTCAAAATACTTGAATTCAATTTCAGTTCCTCCACTTATTATTTATGTGATTTGGGGAAAACCTGGTGAATCTCTTTTTCTTCAGTTTCTTCATCTGTCAGTGGAAATTAGTAATAGTAATAAAAATGAAAACACCTACCTCACAAATGTTTGTGAGGTGCAAAGAGTAAAGTAAATACCTGTACAACATTTATAAAAGTGTTTGGTATATAATAGGTGCTGAATAAATTATTGCTTTGCAGAATTGTTTGAATATTAAATGACAAAAAATGATTGTGAAAGAAAACAGTAATCTCTGAAGTATTTCAGAAATCTAGTTTGTTAATACTACCACCTTAAATAATATTCCATACATAGTACTTCTCTAATATTTCTGGATAAGTCAGAAAAGTTTTTTTTTTAATTTTTAAAATAGAGTCATATGTCAATAATCCAAATGAGCAAGTATACAAAAACATACAAAAATGCACAAATATTATCCAAGATTGTAACTATATCCAAATTATTTCCACAGTTCAAGTAACCCATTAAAGCAAAAGAGAAGGAGGAAAGGAAAGTTTTTGGCAGAAAACACATTTCTCATAACCCTGTTTAGAGAGTTGCTTTGGGCAGAACAAGCTTAGATGGCTAATAGACATCACATGTGTGGCATTCGTGAGGCAGGACTTCCTGCCTTTTCTACCACTGAATTCTAGCCATGTTGCAAAGTTGAAACAGGTGAAGTAAACTGAAAGAGATATAATATAGAGAAGAGCTGATTTTTGTGCCCTTCTGCATAGGAAAGTAAGGAAACTGCCAAACACAATGAGATCTACCTAGGTGCCAGCACATAAGCACTTTGGACACTTTCTTCAGCACCAGTAGAATTCTTCTAGAGTTCTTAATGGCAGTTCAAGATCATGAGTGATCTTAGCAAAGAAAATAACAGACAGTTTGTAAATATTAAACTGGTGTTTTTGCAGAACGAGGTTAATGAGACAGAAATGGAGTAATTTCAGAATTGAGATAAGTTCTAGACTCTTGTAGCATGGAAGGAAGAGGATTTTGTTTTTACCAAAACTCATTCAATAATCCTCTGCTTCCCCTTTACAGATGAAAATATAGGTCACTCAAATAGCGTTTCCATTCATTACATCTTCTCATTCCATTTGTTCTCTTTCCTGACCTTCTACTGAGCTCTTTCACTTTTAATACTTTTAAAATAAAATTTAGCTTTTAACCATTGCCTTGCATACAATGCATATTTTTATTGGCAGTTCCACTTTACTGATATCCCTGAGCCTCACTTTCCAATTTGATCATTAAGAAAAAAACAATGCACATATCCTCCAGGCACACATGTAAAAGAGTCACTCCAAAAATGATGGCTCAGTGAACTAAACAATGTCACAAAAACTTAGAGTGTAAAATGGTCTAAGTTTCCTTGCTTAACTTCCATAATTTAATTTTTTCTTGGTTACTTGGATGTCAATTTGGGCCATCAACACATTTGAGAAAGTTATGTAAGCTATTATGATTTATAGGAAAGTACATTAATGACTATTTAGAATTTCTTAAGAAAAATAATATGGAAATAGTTTGGAGTTGGAGGGAAGGAGCGTTCTAATTCATCCAACCTCAATGTTTTAATCTGTACAATGGAGAGATTCTATACAACTCAGGGTATTGACTGCTGAGGAAGTTATTTGTGATGAGAAAACTGAGTCTGTAGCAGCTGCTATTTATTACTGACACAATTCTATCACACGTAGTTTTCCATTAATATTACAGAAACTGTGCAATTAGACTATAAACCTGTTTTTCAATCTGGGGCATTTAAAATAAATTTTTGCTAAAAAAAAAAATTAAAAAAAAAAAAAAAAAAGGGGGCGCCTGGGTGGCTTAGTCGGTTAAGCGTCCGACTTTCGCTTGGGTCATGATCTCACGGTTCGTGGGTTCGAGCCCCGCGTCGGGCTCTGTGCTGACTGCCAGCTCAGAGCCTGGAGCCTGTTTCAGTCTATGACTCCCTCTCTCTCTGACCCTCCCCTGCTCGCGCTGTCTCTCTCTCTCCTAGAAATAAATAAAACATTAAAAAATAAAATAAAATAAAATAAATCTTTGCTAAATTTCACTGCACGAATAGCTCTCACGTACATGATCAGTACCATATTGTACTGGACTTTTCCATTAGGGATTAAAGTATAAGCTATGGCTTCACTCTCCCTGGGTGATTAAGCTTTGGGCATGATGAAAAGCTGTCTCTAAGGAGAATACTAGTTGTAAGGTTTTGATTAATTGTCGATCAATAGACAAAACAGACATAAAGAGAAATTTGAAGACAGAAAGAAAAATAATGGAGAGCATTTGTCTCTTAATTTATGCTATTTCTTTGGCCTTTCTCAAAGACTAACCCCTCATAATTTGAGGGGTTAGTCACCATTACAGTTTGGTTTGAATAGCTATCTCGGGGAATTAATTATAAAGTATCCAGAATACCTCCTGAAATTAACTTTGTGTAAACAGAAGTCAATATTATTAGAAAGAGTGTTTTGCATTAGTTTTAAAAATGTGTGTATCTGTGTATGTGTATGTGTCCATATCCATATCCATATTCATATCAAAAAATAACTCCAATGTTTTATAAATCTTTTTAATTTTTAATTTTTTGATATTTATTTATTTTTTAAAAAGAGACAGAGTATTCACAAGGGAGGGACAGAGAGAGAGGAAGACACAGAATCCGAAGCAGGATTCTGACCTGCCAGGACAGAGCCTGACGTGGGTCTCCAACTCACAAATCGAGAGATCAAGACCTGAACTGAAGTCGGACACTCAACTGACTGAGCCACCCAGGCACCCCTTGCAAATCTTTTAACATTGAAACAACAAAGAATTGCCATCAACTTTAGTCCCCATGGTGTACAGGATAAAATATTGCCTGCCTGTAGGATTAAATGCTTTGCGGTCTGGCACTACTTAGCATTCCATCCTTACATCTCACAACTTCCTATTCTCTCTGGTCCAGCCACCTTCAACTGCAAAGCACCTGCTCCTTTGTCTCAGTGCTTCTGATTGTGCAAATGTTTACCAGGAACCCATCTCATGCTTAGACTTTAGTTATATTCCTTTTATTTTTTCTTCCTCTGACACTTCTTTATTCAAAGAAATTTCATCCAAGAAATTTGATCTCTTCTCTGGCTGACCATTTCCAAACCATCATTTAAAATTTAATCTAAGGTAAACACAAAATATTCCAAATAGTCAAAACAGGAACAAAGCTGAGGGACTGACACTACTCACAAATTATAAAAACTTGCTACAAGGTTACAGTAATCAAGATAGTATGGTATTGGCATAAGGATAGACATATAGACAAATATGAGCAGAACTGAGAGTACAGACATAAATCTACACACCAATGCATAATTGATTTTCAACATGGATGTCAAGACATTGTATGGGGAAAGATACTCTTTTCAACAAATGGTACAAAAAAGTAGCTGGATAACTACATGACAAAAGAATACATTTGGACCCCTATATCATACCATTTCCAAAAATTAACTCAAAAGGAATTAAAGACCTAAATGTAAAACTATAAAACTCTTAGAAGGAAACATAGGTATAAATCTGGAACTTGGCAACCTCAGACTAGGCAGCAGTTTCTTAGATATGGTATCAAAAGTACAAGCAGCCAAAAAGGAGGAAAAGATAAGTTGAATTTCACCAAAATTAAAAACGTTTAAACATCAAAGTACACTATCAAGATAATGAAAAACAACCTATATAGTAGAACATATGTAGAAATCAAGTACTGATACAGAACTCATGCCACTCAACAGTGAAAAGACATAACTCAATGACAAAAGTGGGCCAAGGATAGAAATAGGCATTTCTCCAAAGAGAAATTTCTCAATAATGACATAAAATGATACTCAATATCTTTAGTCATTAGGAAAAATGCAAATTAAAACCACAATGAGCTATCAGTTTCTACCCATAAAGATGACTATAACTTTAAAAAACAAAAACAGAAAAATAACAAGGGAAGACAAGGATATAGAAAAAGTGATCTCATCATATATATCTGGTTAGAATTTAAAAATGGTACATCTTTTACTGGAGACATCTTGGCAGTTCTTCCAAAACTTAAACATAGAGCTACCATATGACCCAGCAACATATGAGGAATATACACTCCACAGAACTGTGTACATACACAAGAGAGCTGAAAGCATATGTTCACACAAAAACTTGTATAGGAATATTCATAGTAGCAGAATTTGTGACAGCCAAAAACTGAAGAAAACGCAAATGTCTGTCAACTAATGAATGGATAGACAACATGTGGCATGTCCATAAAGTGGAAACTTATTCAGCCATAAAAAAGTGAAGTATAGATATATGACATGGATTAACTTTGAAAACATTATACTAAGTGAAAGAAGCTAGTCACAAAAGACCTCATATTGTATGATTCCATTTGTATGAAATATTCAAGGTAGGGAAATCCATAGAGACAGAAATTGGATAGTGGTTCCTGGGAATTGGAGGGAAAGGTAAGTCAAGAGTGACAACTAATGGGTATAGGTTTTCCTTTTTGGGGTAATGAAAATGTTTTGGGATTAAATAGTGCTGATTTTTACAAAACTCTGTGAATGCACTAAAAAACTAGTGAATTATACACTTCAAAATGGTGAATTTTATGGTATGTGAATATTACCTCAATAATTAAAGAAACAAAAGACAAAAAAATAATTAGTAGAAGTCATACCTCCTCTGTAACTGACTTCCGACTGAGGAACATGTCCATCCCATTCCTATAGTACTTTATTCTTCTTTCCTGGACTACCATTATATTATTTTGTAATTATTTCTGTCCTTTCTGGATCTTTACTTTCTTGAATAAGAAGGCTCTTTCTTTTACCCCTCTTGGGCTTGCTTCATTTATAAGTCACTTGAGAAATGCTTATTGACTGATTGAAGGAAGGTTCTCTTTGAGTATATAAATATATCTTAGGCAAAGAAGAATCCATGAACATATATATTTTTTCTTTACTTCATCAATACCAAAGAGTGCTGATAGACATATTGACTAGTGTGACAGGGACTTGCTCCCACACTCCAAGGCTATGTGAAGAAGCTATATTGTCACAAAGCTACTTCTAAAACTTCTTGCTGAGAATTGCCTTCTCTATGTAGAACTAAGAACACAAAGAGTTCTCCGACCACTCTAGGTCCCAGTAGGAATTCCTCACCTGAGGGGGGAATCCAGAAGTGCCAGTGAGCATTACCCCAATCATTGAAGACTGCTCTCTCATTAAGAAGCAGTAAATAGAGGGAAAATTTAGAGAGGTTGTAAACTCACTGATCTCTGGCCTTGTTCACCATTCCAATGAAATTCACCTGGCTTTTCTTACAAGCATGACCTAAGGGCAAAAATCATATTTACCAACATCTATCTCATTACATTTAAATGTGTTTTAATAGCAGTCCTAATTATATCATAGTTATTTTCATATTTATAACATTTGCAGCATTCCTTTTATGTCTTATAATAGATTACCTAGTAAATGACAATATGAAATTTTGAGTTATATTTACCACAATGATTCCTATCCTATGCTTTGTTCTTGATTTAGAGAAAAGAATATAAAATGATTGGAGATTATCGGTGACTGTGGATATCATATGCTCTGTACTTGAAACTCTCAAAAGGCTAACATTCTCCATGTAACTTAATTATAGACCTAAATAGTGATGTGTTGAGGTTACCTTTCACCCAGAAAGTGATGCAACTCTTTCCTGACTACTGAGTGATCAAATTTTAACACATTTTCTTAGTAGTTTTGAACCTTTTTCCCCTAGGAAAATCTTGTCTCCCTAATTATATTCTCTTTATATTACCTCTGAACACAAAGTCTATCTAGATAGGTAATGAATATCTGAGGAAAATAATTTTTAATCTGGTTTCTATAAGTCCATAAGCAGTTCTCTAAAGATATTTTTTTCCTAAGGGATCCATGAGTCCTCTAGAATTACAGGTAATTTAAAGTACGTTTTTATGTATGGCTCTTCGGAAAGAGGACAAATGTCTCAAAGCTGTCAGCACCTCAAGTAATAATTGCTACTTATACTTTGTGCTCATTCTCATTAATGACATTCACTCTTTTGTTCAGGTATAGTATGTCCACAGGATCAAGCTAGACACTGTAAGGGATTACAGACAAATGCAAGGCAGCATTCATAGAATCAGGTAATTAACTGTGCAGTCGAAGAGACAAGTCTTTTATTGTTTCAGTTTTATATGGAACATAGTGCATTTGTGACCTCCAAATTCCTTTTCAGAGCTAGAAATCTAAAATTTTGAATCATTAGTCACATGCAGCAGTGGAGTTCAAAAGGGGAAAAAAAGAATAAACAATGCAGGACCCTTTGCACTCTGACACCACGCTCTCCCAAATCGAGTCTCACAGTTATACCTGACATGGCATCATCCAACCCCTTCATGTTGCATAGGCTCTCTAACTTTTGATTATTGATTGTGACTGCCACTATTTGCAACACCGACTCCGAGATTTAACTTCATCCTCCTGAAGTTTGCTCAAAAATGGCTTTGAACTGTAAGCCAGCCCAATGCTCCAGCTCAGTTGTGCCCTACTCCCAGTCCCGCTATATTGCCAGAGGCTGTACTCCAGGCAGTGTTTGGTGACTCTTTCAAACTCTTCCTGTCTTACTTCTAATTACCATGCTTCCACTCTGTACAACATCAGTGCAGTTACCGGGCTGCCTTCCCTCCCCTCTGTGCAGCACGTCATCTAGCATAGTTCAGGGAATGACTCACTCACTTCCTTGAGTATGTCTTCCTCTTCACCTCAGCTGACCCGACAGTGCCCCAAGGCTCAGCGCCTGAGCAGGTGTAGGGCCAATCTGAACTTATTTAAGGGAAACACAGAGGAGTCTTGCATCCCTGTCCACATTTCAGTGACTGGGATTTTCCTGGAACCTGAAACTCTATGTACTGCCCTAGGAATTCAGTGTCTTTTTGTTTGTTTGTTTTTAATTGTTTCTCTGCCTCCCCTAAATAGATAACTTGCCCAGCAACTTTGTTACTTTAAAACTGAGACCCTATAATACTTTTCATAATTTCCCCATGGGAACTGGATCCTGCTGCTTGACTCCATTCCTGAGATTGCCCCAAATTCTCAGCTCCTTCCCACCTGTAACTATTGCCCCTTCTCTGTGCCTTCACACAGCAACTTAATGTAGAGTCACTGACTTTTGTAGGTTTTTAATGCTTTATTTTTAATGTTTTATTTATTTTTGAGAGAGAGAGAGAGAGAGAGTGCGCATTAGTGAGGTGAAGGGCAGAAAGAGAGGGAGACACAGAATCTGAAGCAGGCTCCAGACTCTGAGCTAGCAACACACAGCCAGACACAAGGCTTGAACTCACTAACCATGAGATCATGACCTGAGCTGAAGTCATATTCTTAACAAACTGAGCCACCCAGGCACCCCAACATTTTTAGACCTTTACAAAAGGCTTGGGATCACATACCAAAAATAAAGCAATAATATAATATTGAATATTAACCCTCACTACTGTTAACAATGGATCAAATTTTTCCCATCACAAGGACTTTTTTTAAGTCTTTTCTTCGGGTCACCTGAACACAAACTCTTCCACCTATAAGAACTCTGTTCCACTGCAGAATCACACTCATCACATCACTTTGTGTATCTAAAAACTCATTTACGGGCACCTGAGTAACTCAGTCAGTTGACCATCAATACTCTAGATCTCAGCTCAGGTCTTGATCTAAGGGTGGTGAGTTCAGGCCCCACATTGGGCTACAAATGGGCGTAAAACCTACTTAAACATTAAATAAATAAAGAAATTTATGTATTTGCTTTTCTACTGCCGAAGCTGGGAATTCCAGTTTCTCCTGTGAAGCACTAGGATTTATTTATTAGGCAATAGATTCTAAATCCTTCTTTCATTAGAGCTGATGCCAAGAGCTAGAGTGCTAGGACCTTCCTGATTATACTGAATTGCCCAAGTGATACCACTGTCAAGTCATAAGCCAAGAAAGTTACTTAGACCTGCTAAGGAACAGAGACTAGTGAATGAGCAGAATAGTTGTTTCACTCGGCATTTTTTTTTTTTTCCTTCTTGAAGAGTGTGAAAATAGAAGGAGGCATGCTAAAATTATATCATTTTCTTTTGTACTTTTTTATGACAATTAAGTAAAAAAACGTTTCTATAATTTCTACTTGTATTACTTTGCTAGGGCTGCTGTAAAAAAGTACCATTAACTGGGGGGCTTACACAACAGAAATTTATTTTCTCACAATTCTGGAGGCTAGAATCCAGGTATCTGTGGGATTAATTTCTCCTGAGGCCTCACACCCCTGTCTCCAAATACACTTTGAGATACAGAGTGTCAGTAATTCAATACACAAATTTCTTCGGGTGAGGGAGATTTACCTCATAACAACTCCTGACTGAAAATCACCTGGATTTCATCATCAAAACTATTAGGAAACAGTGGTATCACCCAGTAAATATCTGTCATTTTAAGTAGCTGTTCATAGTAACCCCTTTTATTCTCAAGTGTCCTGATTTGTCTACATATTACATAGTTACCCTCAAACTAAAGAAAGTTCCTTGGTATTGTCCATTTTCTCTAGTGCACTAAAAGCCATTCCAAGAACACCAGACATCACCCCAACTGAGGTTACTGAATAGCAAACTGACCTGTGATTACTCAGTTTAATATTCATCATGGATTCCAAAGTTTTTTTGGAACATTGAAATGACCGATATTTTCAGAGATCTCATAATAATAAGTATGTTTGTGGAGCAGGTGAAAATTTCAATGAGAAGTATTCTAGATATAATTGCCTAAAGCACATTATCTTTTTCAGCCTATTGTTTAAATATATGTATATCTGTATTACCTTAAAAACTGTCATTTTATCTATTTTTCTCAATATAACATTGCATTTTCTATTCTAATATTGAAATAAGAAAAATCATCTGAGGGACTAGTTAAAGATGGCTGTTTAAGAATTTTGTTTAGATTTTTGTTTTAAAAAACAGACTTTTGAACATGGGCAGCAATGAACCAGAACAGATCATGCTGAGTAAAAGATTAGCTGGGATACACTGATTTTCCAGATTTGAGACTACACCAAAAATTCAATTATAAACCTAATTACAACTTTAATTGTTAAACAATCAACCAGATTATATTCTGTTGCTGAGTGTTTTGTTTCCTGCTGGCTCATATGCAGGTGCACCCTCAGGTGTTAACCTTGCCATCACCATGTGACCTAATCTGCTCTGCCCTTTCCACTTTCTGTATTACTCTTTACATCATACCTTAAGCTACAAAATGTACACAAACTGAGGTACACATCATTTATCTCTGAGTAGGAGCATATAGAAAGCAATGAGGGTATTCAGTAATCTTATAAGATATATGCATATAAGTCACAACTTTTGTGGCTATGTGGGTAGTGTCAGTTCATGTTATTCAGTCAGGAGTCAAGGAAAGAAAGTTAATTACCTGACCTGTTTCCATGAAACAGAGTTAATTTTACATGCAAACAAAGTACCAAAGTCTGGCTTTCAACTTATTACAAAAGGAGTCCACATTTATATTCCTTAAATGTCTAACACTGAGATGGTTCTCTCTCAAAAAAATATATATATATTCACAAGATTTAATTTTTCCAATTTTCACTGAAAAATTTAGAACTGAGGGGCTGGTGATAAGCAAAACAAAAGTAGAACACATTTTCTCATCCAGGATGCATCTCTCAAATGAAATTGTATGGGACTAAAATTTACAATGCCAGCAGTTTGAAGCAAATGCAATAACACTTTAAAGTAGCATTACAAGATTTATTTTTACGTACTTAAAATTCAAAAACTCTTCAGAGAATATGGGAAATGGAAAATGTTTACTTTCAGAGCACTCAACTATGTTTTGGTTCAACACTAAACTATAAAATAATTCATGAAGCATACCCAACATGTGGTTCTTAGAGTCTGCTTTGTAAATAGATTTTAAATAATTCAAGTGGTAAAAAAGATAATCTTTGATTCTCCAAGATTATATACAGAGTCTCATGGATAATCTAAAACAGTAGATAATCACCAAATTTTGTATGAAATCATACAACTTTTAGGCATTTTTGCCGTAGTACTCATCCAGTAGAATTTTTCTTAATGATGGAAATGCTTTATAATAGCCACATGTGGTTACTGAGCACTTGAAATGTCACTAGTATGACTGAATTTTTAATTTTATTTCATTTTAATTGATTTAATTTAAAATTAAATAGCTACATATATCTAGTGACTACCATATTAGAGAGCGCAGCTTTAGCCCTTGTAACTCATGACCAAGAATGGAGTTAAAGCCAAATTTCTATAGTTGGCATAGTCTGGATGTTCCATTCTGTCAAGGGAAGACTTTTTTTTTTTTTTTTTTTAAGAGAAAGCGAGTGCACAAGAGAGAGCACACAAGCAGGAGAGGGGTAGAGAGAGAGAATCTTAAGCAGGCTCCACATGTGATGCAGAGCTCCATCTCAGGACCATGAGATAATGACCTGATCCGAAATCAAGAGTCAGATGCTTACCCATCGGAGCCACCAAGGTGCTCTAAGAGGAGACTTTGAAGCCTGCTGCTCTGAGTACTATCGACAGAGTACCACCAGCTGTTAAGCTGCTCAGAGTTTATCTTAATCCTAGAGAATCATTTCACCCAATGGCATGCCCTTCTGGGGATGGCACACATCCAAAGACTGATTTCAGTAGAGGCATGAAGGCCCAGCCATTCGGTCCACTAATGGACAATTCTGATAGACCGTACACTCACGGGTGGTTGGACCATTCTGCATCACCACTTCTATCTCTGCCCAATCCTTCTGGTATTTTCTTTTTCCCACAGGTATTAATCTCTAATAAAAAATCCTGCTAACCACACTTTCTCTCAGTAGCTGCTTCTGGAGAACCCAACTATTGGCAATCTCTAAGAAATGATAGGGAGAAATTTTAGAACTGCTCCATGAAAAAAAAATACACACACACACAATTAAGTATTAATATATGCTGCATTTTATGTAAAATCAAAGGGGAAATAAGAGAACATACATTTATCTGCTTATTTTTTACAAAAAGAAACACAAGAAAGACCAATAGGGAATGAGTCCAGTGGAGTGGAAAAATTGAAGTGGGGGAGGGAGTGTGACACTTCCCTGAGTACCCATTTTTGTTTTTTAACTTTTAGAACCATGTTTTATACATATATATGTATACATATATTTTTATACATATATATTTTTTAATACTTATTTATTTTTGAGAGAGAGCATGTGCAAGTGAGTAGGGGAGGGGCAGAGAGAGGGAGACAGAAGATCCAAAGCAGGCTCTGTGCTATGAGAGCAGAGACAGATGCAGGGCTCAAACCCATGAACCATGAGTACATGACCTGAGCCAAAATAGAGTCCACACTGAACTGACTGAGCCACCCAGGCATCTTGGAATCATGTTATATTTGATACTAAAAGAAGTCATTAAAGATAGAGTGAATAAACAATTAATGTGAAGTACAAATAAACCTAAAGACATTTTAAATAACCACCACACTGGAGAGGGGGTGAGCACAGTATTTTTGAGCACAGTATTTTTACTATACACCCTTCTTATAATGACAAGAACTGTATATATACACACACACACACCTATTTACACACAAAGAACAGAAGTTCTTTATACTATTCTAACAACTATTTTTAATCTTATCTCAAAATTTTAAAATAAAGAAAATAAACTAAGAAAATACATTTTATATGCATTTCTATCCCTGCTTTTAGGAAAATCAGCAAGATTTCATTCATTTTCTTCTATCACTGCCATAGTTTCCCTATTGCAAAGTATATAATCTTATACAGCAAGATCTCATGTCTCATAGTCTTGCTATTTACATATGAATATTAACAGTTTCAAATCTTGATTATTTAGCTGAATTAGCACTTGAAATTTAGATATAATTTATAATGAATTTGAAGTGAAGCTATAAAGAAATTAAACACTTTACTATGTCTGGTTTTGCTAAAGAAGAAAAATACACAAAAATCAAATGCTATATGTTAACATTCTTTTATATATTCCATATATAAACATTTAGTATATTTATATGTAAATAAACATCTATATATAATTATATGTAAATATTTATGTGTGTATATATAAGTAAATATATATTTCTATATGTAAGCATTTATATATATATATATATTTTAACATTTTTATTTGTTTCTAGGAGAGAGAGAGAGAGAGACAGCGTGAGCAGGGGAGGGTCAGAGAGAGAGGGAGACACAGACTGAAACAGGCTCCAGGCTCTGAGCTGGCAGTCAGCACAGAGCCTGACGCGGGGCTTGAACCCACGAACTGCGAGATCATGACCTAAGCGAAAGTCGGACGCTTAACTGACTAAGCCACCCAGGCGCCCCGCATTTTTATATTTTTATACATAACGATTTTAGCATTTAATAGGCACATTAAGAAAAATAATTTTAAGTGAATGATTGAAAAAATTGAGGAAACAAATAATTGTTAAAGAAATTCAATATTATTTTATCAACTACTACTAATTTATGAGATTAAAAAAATATTGCTGGAGGGACTAAGAGACTATTATGCACAATTTTATGGAAAGAAAATGGATAATGCAGAAGAAGTAGATGGATTCCTAGAAAAATATAACCTACAAAATAAACCATGAAGAAATAGAAAATGTGAACTGACAAATTACTAGTAAGGATTTTTAAATCAGAAACCTCCCAACAAAGAAAAGCCCAGGGCCAGATGGCTTCGCTGGTGAATTCTACGAAAAGTTTAAAGAAGAGTTAATACCAATCCTTCTTAAAATCTTCACAAAAAACAAAATAATGCTGATTTTGTAAATCAGCATTAAACTGATACTAAAGCCAGACAGTGACACCGTAAAAGAAGAAAATCACAGATCAATATCCCTAATGAACATAGATGCAAAAATCCTCAAACAGTAGCAAACAGAATTCAATGGTATATTAAATGGATTATACACCATGATAAAGTGGGATTTATTCTTGGATGTAAGGATGTTTACCATATGTAAATTAGTGTAATACACCACATTAACAGAATGAAGAATAAAAATAATATGATCTCAGTAGATATAGGGAAGGCATCTGACAAAATTGAACATCCATTCATGATGAAAACTCACAACAAAGTGGGTATAGAGGGCAAGTACCACAAAATAATAAAGACCATTTGTGACTAGCCCTCAGCTAATCAATTCTTAATAGTGAAAAGCTGAAACTGAAAGCTTTTCCTCCAACATCAGGAACAAGATCACCACTTTTAGTCAACATTGTACTACCAGTCCTGGCCTGAGCAATAGGAAAGAGAAAAGCAAAGTGCATACAAATCAGAAAAAGGAAGAAGTGATGATAAATGACAAAACCCTAAAGACACCACCAAAAACCTGTTAGAATAAACAAATTTAGTAATATTTCAAATACAAAATTAATACACTAAAATCAGTTGTGTTTCTGTATACCAACAATGAACTACTAAAAATGAGGAAAATTATCCCATTTACGATAGCATCAAACAAATAAAATATTTAAGAATACATTTATCCAACAGGGTGAAATATCTGTACACTGAAAATGTAAGACATTGATTTGAAAGAAATTGGAAAAAAACACACAAATAAATGTGAAGGTATCCCATGTTTTTTGATTAGAAGAATTAATATTTTTAAAATTTCCATAATACAGGGGTGCCTGCATGACTTAGTTGGTTAAGTGTCTGACTTCAGCTCAGGTCATGATCTCATGACTATGTTGACAGTCCAGAGCCTGGAGTCTGCTTCGAGTTCTGTGTTTCCTATTCTCTCTGTGCCTCTCCAGTTTACTCTCTGTTTCTCTCTTTCAAAAATGAATAAATGTTAATAATCTTTTTAAAGTTAAAAAAAATCCATTATATCAAAAGAAGTCTATAGATTCAATGTAGTCCTTATAAAAAATTTAATGGAAATTTTTACAGATATAGAACAAACAATCCTAAACTTTGCATGGAATCACAAAAGATTCCAAATAGCTAAAGCAATCTTGAAAAGAAGAACAAAGGTGAAGGAAGCATGTGTTCCAATTTGAAAGAATGTAACAGAGCTATGGTAATCAAAACAGCAAGGTATTGGCAAAAACAGATGCACAGATCAACAGAAAAAAACAGAGAGCCTATAAATAAACACATCCACACATGGATAACAAATCATGGACAAGGAGCCAAATATATACAATGGGAAATGGTTAGTCTCTTAATAAATAGTATTGATTAGGTTGAATAGAAGAATAAAACTGGACCCCTATCTTACATCACTCACAAAATTCAAAGTGAATTAAAGATTTGAACATAAGACATGAATCATACAACTCGTATAATAAAACACAGGTGGTAAGCTTTTTACATTGGTATCAGCAGTGATAATTTGGGATTTGACACCAAGGTGAAGGCATTTATTTATTTTGCAAAATCAAAAATAAACAAGTGAGATTATATCAAACTAGAAAGCTTTGCACAGCAAATGTAATAATCAACAAAATGAGAAGGCATCCTACAGAATGGGAAAATATATTTGCAAATAACTTATCAGATAGAGGTTAGTATCCAAAAATTCAAAATATACAAGGAGCCCATACAATTCATTAAAGGAGAAGAAGAAGAAGAAGAAGAAGAAGAAGAAGAAGAAGAAGAAGAAGAAGAAGAAGGAGAAGGAGAAGGAGAAGGAGAAGGAGAAGGAGAAGGAGAAGGAGAAGGAGGAGAAGAAGACGACGACGACAACAACAACGACAAAGAAGGAGAAGAAGGAGAAGAATAGAAAGAATCCAATTAAAAAGTGGGCAAAGGACCTGAATAGACACTTTTTTTCAAAGACAGTATATAAATGTTCAGTACGTGAATGAAAAGGTTAACATCACCAATCATCCAGGGCAAGATACAAATGTTGGTGAGGATGTAGAATAAAGGAGACCCTTGTATACTGTTGGTGGGAATATAATCCGATACAGTTGCTATACAAAACAGTATGGATGGTCCTCAACAAAAGAAAAATAGAACTACCATATGACTAAGTAATCCTAATTCTGTGTATATATTGAAAGACAATGGAATCACTATCTCAAAAAGATACCTATATTCCTATGTTCATTGCAGCATTAATCACAATTGCTAAAGTATCAAAATCAATTATGTGTTAGTCTACAGATGAATGAACAAAGAAATTGTGGTATACATACACAAAAGTTATTCTTCAACCTCAAAAAATAAGGAAATCTTGCCATTTGAAACAACTTAGATGAACCTGGAGGGTATTATGCTAAATGAAATTAGCCAGACAAGGAAAGACAAATACTGCATGGTATCATTTATATGTGGAATATGAAAAAGACAGAGAGAGACAGAGAGGTTGGAAAAAAGAAAGAAAGAGAGTTGAACTTATAGAAACAAAGTAGAATGATGGTTGCCAGGGTCTCTGAAGGGGGAAAAATAGGGACTGCCTGGCAATAGTGTACAAAGCTGACATTATAAGAATAATGATGTCTGAAGATCTAATGTGTAACGTGGTGATTATAGGTAACAATATTGTATCATATAGTTGAAATTTGCCAGGAGATTAAAAGTTATATGTTCTCACCAAAATACCAAAGAATAAAAAGAAGATAAATCTAATGGGTGAGGAATGTGTTAATTAACTCAGTGGGACTCCTTCACAATTTATATATGTATTGACTCATCACATTATTTACCTTAAATATACTAAATTTGTATTTGTCAAGTATACCTCAGTAAAGCTGAAAAATGGAAAAATAAATTTAAAAAATTTAAAAAATGGAAAAAAATAAATAAAAACTTAATGAAAATCTTAATTGCGTTTACCTATTTAGAGAATTAAGCAATAGAATGTCACATTTAAAATGGGTATAGAAAGTTTTTCTGTAGTCACTATATTACTAAGTTTAGTTTTCAGATTGCTTTGCATAATATGGATTATTTTCTGTCATTAATTAGAAAAGAAGAAATTAACAGAAAATCATGTCCTATTTTTCAAAAGACATCAATAAAGAATGCTGTTGAGTTCACTATAATTGTTGGTTTGGAAATCAAATTCTTTTTTTTTAAGTTTATTTATTCATTTTGAGCTGAATACGGGCTCAAACCCAAGAAACCGTGAGATCATGACCTGAGGTGAAACCAGAGTCCAATGCTCAACCTATTGAGCCACCCAGGCACCTTGGAAATCAACTTCTTAAACCACTGAAGCTTAATATATAAGGCTATGAGAATTGTCTGATACTTCTCTACAGTATAATTTGCACATGTTGAAAATTCACTCTTCATAATGAATAGTTTAGAAACAACAAAATTGCAATTATTTTTATACCGCCTCTATCATTTGATAGTGAATGTTAAAACAGAGTATACTGATTTTTTTTTAGGATTCACATTAGTTCTATTAATGATATTTTCTCTAAGATAGCTTAAGTTTGTCAACACTAAACCCTCCTGCTACTGTAGTTTATAGTTCCTGACTATCACAGGTAAGAAAGTATGAAAGTGCCTGGGAAAAGTAAAATAAATTGTATTATACAGCATAATTTATCATTGCTCAGGTGTATTCTTGTTCTTTTATGCAATTTCGGCTGATATTTTCTGCTCAGCTACAACTTAGTACTTTAAAAAAGGGATTTTACTTATGATGATACCAATTTGAATCTTTTTTTTTTAATTTTTTTTTGAAGTTTTATTTATTTCTAGGAGAGAGAGAGAGAGACAGCGTGAGCAGGGGAGGGTCAGAGAGAGAGGGAGTCACAGACTGAAACAGGCTCCAGACTCTGAGCTGGCAGTCAGCACAAAGCCGGATGCAAGGCTCGAACCCACGAACCGCGAGACCATGACCCAAGCGAAAGTCGGACGCTCAACCGACTAAGCCACCCAGGCGCCCCAATACCAATTTGAATCTTTGAGAAAGATAATCAGATGGTTGTATTTTACACAGTTTAAAGCTATTAAATAAAAAGGTTATAAAGTTGGGGAAATGACAGGTTTTGAATATATTCCACTAAAATAGATAATTTTGTGATTGAAAAATAAAAGTCTTTTGTTGTTGCTTTTTCTCACATACTTTGGTTAATTAATTATCCAGTTTATTTCTTTGATAATATATAATTTTTACTTTTGTAGATAAGAATAGAAATTATACTCTGGAAGAATATTGGCAACTGCATATGATTCGATCTAAATTTGTTCTGATATCATATTGAAAAATTTGAACACACTGACCTCTAAACTTGGAGGCAAGGTTTATAAATTTAGCATTGTATTTTATATTTCACTTTGAACATTACACTTAAGCACGTGTTAAAAGTAGGGAGAAAACAAACATGTGAAGCCAACACAGTTTTTTCACTGTGTGAACATTAACACATTAACATTAAATTTGAATCATTTGTCTGATGTCACACCAAATGCAACTCTAATTTTCATAAATCTCATTTACCTAAATTTTATGGTTGATGCCAGATAATGTTAGTAGAATCCGCATTTGGTTAGAAGTTCTGCAACTTGGAATTTAAAGGCTAGTTATGTTAGTCTAGTAGTTACTTCGATTGAAGCGCAGTTTCTCTAAGTATCAATTTACTTATCTAGAACATGGGGACAATAAAAGCTGCCCTGTTGAAAGATAAAATAAGATAAAGCAAACAAAGTAGTCCTCTAAACATGTAAAACTAATTTTTTTCTGTTGTTTCAATTAGCTTTCTGTTGTTTCAATTAGCTTCTAATATTAATTGTGATGGGAATTTACCGATAAATCAATTTTTCAAGCCCTGGATTTTATCATCTTAGAATCCCCGTAGATTTTCATGGAAACTTTGATTCTTAAACAAATGGATTATCTCCACTGAGTATGTGTTTAATTTAAAATAGAGAGTTCCAAGCACAATAATCAGTAAAGAATATCCTGAGTGACTAATAAACTCTGTGGCACACACATATTGTCTATGAATGATAATCATTCAAAAATATTCTCTAAGGGGATGTAATCTTAGACATTTCAGCAGCTATAAATTTCTCTGTTTGAGATCAAGAAAACCTATGTAACTAAAATCATATTTCAAACAAAATTTAGATTTTTGCAAGGAGCAATTTGAATAAGCAATCTATCTTCTTAATATGCTTCAAATGAAATTTACCAAGAAAAAATCAGCTTAACAATGAGCCACTATTTAAATAGTTCTTAGAATCAAGTTGGTCAAAATTTATGTAAATCTGAAGGCTTCAGGACACATACAAGAACCACCAGTTAGAGTAAAATAATAAAAATACAAACACTTTATTTTTTCCTAACAAAATGACAAGGCATTTCATGCTGTGAATATCTAACATTTTGTTTTGACAACTAGGCACATATTTATATTTTCTGCTATTCTAGTCAGGGAATAGTTCAACACTGTCTCAGTTGATTTAGTGCCAACTCAAGTCAGCCTTTTGACATTTGTCCAGGTAACTGGACCAAGAACACCTGGAGAAGACTTGTCACAAATTACAGTGATATTCCTTATTTTTTGCATGGTTTTCGTTGGCAGAGGGGATGTTGAACAGGCAGCAGGTAAACAACACACAGATTCACTGAATTGTAACACTGGGAATTGTAACACTGGGAATATTAAATAAACTATGTCGTTTGATACACTTCACTAGAGTAAAACCACTGAAAAAATCTTCCTCTCCAGAATTTGAAACAAAGAAAAAAGGGTGAAAAACAGGATTGTAACAAATAGAGAGGGACATATACACAAAACTTTATATAGGATGGATTTCAGAAAATAGGGTATAAAGAGAATTAAGTCTAAGTCAAGCTAAAATAAAAATTTGGATTTCAATGAACTAGCTGTCCATAGATTAGACAGGCAGTTATCTGGAGATGGCACTAAAATTAAAATAAACTCTATAGCTAGCAGAAGTTTCAGAAGATAAATGATCCCTTTTTTAAAGAATATGGAAAGGAAAGAATTTCTAACTACTAATACTATTTCTAGTCTGGTTGTCAGATAATCTGAAGCTTAGAATTTGGAGAAGGATTTTCTTTTCCATGTTTCAACATAACGGCCAAATGATATACTTCTTACCAATACCCATTTCTCTCCTCCCTATATTTATTCTTACCCATAGCTTTCTAATTCCTTCTTTGTTTTGAGCTTTACCAATTAATATGTTTAAGTTAAGAAAATCTTTGTAACAGATCACTGGTTTTATAATCATGAGCAGTTACTGTAAACGTTAGTTCTTATGCCACATTTACATGAGCCTCTAGCTAACATGATAAGTTATTGTCACTCAAAACTATATGAACTTTAAAGTCTCTTAGAATTCTAAAATTTGATGGTTCTAAGAAATGAGGTTTTCTTAGACCATAGTTTATTATAGTTGAAATACTTGTAGCAAGTTGATGAAAGCAGCTATGATAAAGTCTGATATTCTGGACATTTAATCTTTGAAATATTTGATAATTTATCAAAGGAATTAAGAGAATACATTAGAATTTAAGTATCCGAATATCTTAAGCAGAATTTCTGCTGTTTTGAGTAGTACAATAGGTGTGAAAAAACTGACAGAAGCCTTTAAGGAGAAAAAAAAAACTGTGTATTTTGTAAACAAACCTGTCAGAGGTACAATGCTTACAAACACTTTTTTTTAAGTTTTAATTAGGTTAATTAAAGTCAGGTACAGCACAGGGTCAGAATCATCAAAGATAAGTAGTCATGTTAAGGGAACAAGTTACTCACTCAACCAATATTTACTGAGAGCTAACGGAGTAGAAAAATTGGGTCCAGGATCCAGTGCACACATATTCCTCAGTCCTGATTGGCATAGAGGCAGGGAAATGAAAGGCAGCAAGATAAGTTATTGAAAGAACAGTTAATATGAGGTCACAAAGTTTAGATCAATAATTCTAGTGGCCCAAATATGATTTTTCAGATGAAGGATAAAGTTCTCTAGCTCAGTGGATCTCAAAATTCATTTGCATCACCTGGAGCGTTTGTTAGAACACGGATGGCTGAGCCCCTCTTTCAGGATTCCTATTTACATCTGGGGCAAAGTTTGAGATAATGAATTTCCTTACAAACCATCTTATAAGATCTGTGTCTCTATCTACATATCAATATATTTATTATATTAGTATTGTTCCTTTTACTATGAAGAAGATAAGGCTCAGTGTAGTTAATACCTTATTTTCTTCATAGTAAAGGAACTATGTTAATTCACTATTAACTATAGTTAATGCCAAAAGAAGCTAACGGCTTGTTTTTGTTAAAAGAATGAGACATTTTTTTTCTGTGTTATAGGAAGAAAAGTTATTTAAAATCTTTTTTAATCTTTGTTCTGATTCTATCATAATTAAGAACTTTTTGGATATACAATGAGGCTTAGTGAGCAAAACTATCTTACCGGAAGTTCCTCTGTCTTATGTGGACAATTCATTTGGATCATGTATCATGGAAGAGTGCCTTGGCATTCTTGTTTAAAAAAACATCTACTTGGGGCACCTCTGTGGCTCAGTTGGTTAGGCATCTGACTTCAGCTTAGGTCATTATCAAATGGTTTGTGAGTTCGAGCCCCTCATCGTCTCTGTGCTGACAACTCAAGCCTGAAGCCTGCTTCAGATTCTGTCCCCCTCTCTCTCTGCCCCTCCCCTGCTCATGCTGGGATGTGAGGGATGCGAGGGGTATACAGACAACACAAAACAAGTAGAATGTAGATAGTTGAGGAAGCCAGGTGAGGCATACGGAAAGTTCATTATGCTATTCTGTTTATTATTATTTGTATATTAAAAAACAAAAACACATACTTGGGTTTTTATTTTTCCATGCCTTTCTTTAGAACTTAATTAGCCTTAGATTAGCTAATAAAACAAGGTTGCTAAAACCAGAAAAGAGGTGGTTTTATATTACTTACTCTAATAATCATTTACCTAACTGTACTATAGGGTATTAAGTCAGATACTGTTATTCACTTTGAAAAAATATTTATCTGTAGTTTTTATTTACAATTCACAACCTGTCTTCTCCTCTTTTTTCTCTCCCAACCTGCCTCTCCCAATTTTGTGGGGAGGGTTGCATTATATTTTTTAAAAATGTGACTAAAATCCCAGGCACAGAGATCTTAAAACAATTGCAGGAGGAAGGGATAAATGAATCAGAAGCCAGTGGTATAAGTCACTATAGTTCATGAGAGCTTCTTAGCAACCAGAGAAAAGAGAAAAATACAATGAGTTGAATCTTTTCCTTTTCTGTATATTTTATAGAGAATAATATGGAAAAGAAAAAAAAGAGACCCTCCCACTGCCACACACATACACTGGCATGATATTTGTAATGGAATTCTTCATGTGAGTCCTTTATAAGTACATTAGGAATATAGTGATAGTATTTATTGCATTTGTATTTTGTTATTAGGCCTAAAAATTCTGACTTATAATTTTGCCCAAAATGGTTAGTCATTTCATCTTTGTTTAAGAATGTAGGCAGCGGGGCGCCTGGGTGGCTTAGTTGGTTAAGTGTCCAACTTTTGCTCAGGTCATGATCTCGCGGTTCGTGGGTTTGAGCCTCGCATCGGGCTCTGTGCTGACTGCCAGCTCGGAGCCTGGAGCCTGTTTCAGTCTGTGACTCCCTCTCTCTCTGACCCTCCCCTGCTCACGCTGTCTCTCTCTCTCTCCTAGAAATAAATAAAACAAACAAACAAAAAAAAGAATGTAGGCAGCAAGTGTGAGTACTCATATTATAAAAATGTTTCTTTAAGAAGGATTCTAAAGGAATAATGGAAGTAGAAAACCATGTTTTGGCAAATACCACAGAAATAATTGTAACAAAAGAATCATTGATGAATACTGTTATATGTGAGGAAAAGTATGATAAAAAGGAGAATATTTAGGTATCCTCATAGTATCTTCCCAGAAGATATTCAAGAATTACAAAGGGGAAAAATAATACCAATACAGTGAACTGCCAGACACTACCATAACCAAGAGATAAAAGTTAATAGTATGAGAAATGATGCATATCCACAATATGTATCACTTCACATAATGCACTGAGAAGGGCACACAATCTCTTCTGCAATATTCCTACCAAAAATTTATAATCACAATCTAATCACTAGAAAATATTGGACAAACTCAGTTAAGAGATTCTACAAAATAAACTGTTCGTATTCTTCAAATGGTTAAGGTAATAAAAGAGAGACTAAGGGATTATTTCAGATCGGAAGAGGAGTAAGCAGACAAGGTAACTAAATGCAGCATGGAATTCCAGACTGGTTACTGGATCAGAAAAAAAAAAAAAGAGAGAGAGAGAGAGAAAGAGAGAGAGAGAGAATTGGAAAAATCTGAATAAAGTCTATAATTAGTTAACAGCACTGTATCACTGTTAAGTTTATGGCTTTGGTAACTGCCTAATATTATGTAAGATGTTAATATGAGAGAAGGCTGGCATTAAGTTACACAGATTTTCTGAATACTCTAATTTTGTGTGTGTGTGAGTTGAAATTATTTCAAAGAAAAGAAGAGAAAAGACAGGAGAAAAAAAAAAGCATTCTGAGATGGCTCGAGACTCTGGCCAACATGTTGCTAGCTAATGCTGAATTCTAATTTACGAAACGACTAGAGCCAAAACAATGTTAAGAGTAAATGTGCGTAATTGAGCCATTTATCAATTTAAATGGAGTATTCATAAAATAGCTTTGTGATAGCCCACTGATTCATCCCCAAGGGTTAGCTGCCACACCTGAAGCTGAGGTGTTATAGCCCTGGAAAGTCAGAGCATTTGCAAATGAGAGACGTGGAATGACATTTTTGGTGATGCCTAGAAATTGTAGATGGATGCTTCCTAATTTTAATTTCAATTCTAACAAGGAAACAATAGATTGTAAAAACACAGATCAATAAGGTCTCAAGGAAAATTCTTAAATAGATTATGTAAAGTGTACGTAGGAGGACAAAGCAGTCATCAGTAGACCTAACACAATTTATAAATTATAACTCATATTTGATTCACTATACTCCTCTTTTGGAGAGTTATTGACCAAGCACTGAAGTTAATATACATAGAGAGAGGATAACTAGACTTGAATAAGATAATTAGAATTTTTTTGTAATGTTTTCTGGAAAACAAGGAGAAACTTTGGCTGAATACATGAATAATTACATGAAGTTTTTGTTAGTTTAATTACTGACTGTAGTGTCATGGTTAATGGATTATTGTCACCCTGAAAGAAGGTTCACAGAGCTTCTTCTTTGGCCAAGTCTGCATTAACAGACTACTTGTTAATGATACATTGGACAGAAATCAATGATGCATGGAGAACCTGCCAAAATCACAGGTGTCTTTTCTCTGCTGCATGACCTCCCCGATAACAGGAACACAACTTATCGAGAAAGAGAATATTTGATGCCAAGATGGCCATCTCTATGCCGCCAGTGACTGGCCACACCAATAAGATCCCTTCCTTTAGGGTGTCAGACAAGTCGTTCATACTAATGCCATTCTTCTACAACATCATTTCCACTACTCAAGACCCTGTGTAATCCTAGACTCAGTACTGAAAGTAATTACACACATCCTAAAGCAGCAGGTATTTTTATCTTTCTAGGTTTTTGCATATGTTTCCCACTCATATGGAGTGCCTGTCCCAGAGTATTAACTTGTCTTTAAGTCAATCAATAATAACATAAAATATGTTTTCTCTTTGTTCACAATACTGCAATTTATCCAGATATCTTTTACAGACTTCTAAAAAAAAAGTTTTATTCCAACAAAGGGCAACCTATAATTTGAGTGGATAAAAAACAATTTTTTAAATATGGGTGGTAAAAATTTTCCAATTCTGCCATCCCTTGATTAATTTAGGTGGTATGTACTCATAAATTACAACCTGTAAAACTGAAAAGAATAATAAAGATTAACAATACACTTACCCACACTTGGATAACCAGGTGTAGAAGGGTCTCCTCCTGGGTTCAGTGAAACCATGAACGTATCATAGTTAAGATCTGCAGTCTTTGGTAAATCACAAGGATCAATATATAGAAGGACACCACCAAATCCAGCCTTTTCCAATAAGGAAAGCTAAGAGAGGAGAAAAAAAAAACTATTAAAAATATTATCATATGCAAATAGTTACTGTCCTGAACCTTCCTGAAGGCCCTCACTTTACTAGTCACTGTGATCTCTGCCATAAATATGCCAACCAGATCTACCAGATAGAGCAACTAAGGGATACAAGGAACCAAGGGTTCTGCCTCTGAAGGGTAAGTTTCTGCTCTGTCTCTGTCATTAAAGGTTTTGAAGACAACTCCTGAATGGGGTGCCTGAGTGGATAGGATAAACAATTCCTAACTACTTCATTTGATACACATCTAATGCAGATTCTTCTCTGTTCTTCAGTAAGTCCACCATAAATAAGTGTGATGGGGAGGATGAACTTGACATTTCGTGTTCTTTTTCTTTAAACTTGGTAAATTAATTTTTTTGGGTAAAGAGCTTGAATATCTTAGTGTGATTTACCTGTTGTGAAAAACAATAATCGTAATTAGCTAATCCATTTGTTTCCCATGAGAAGGAAAAGTACTTAGGGGACACTGGGGAAGGAAACAATGGAGACTATGGCTAGAAATCACATTAGGTACAGGCAGCTGGAATTCATTGTGTGACTCTAGTTAACACTTGTACTTCACTTCTTGGTTACTGCTTATTTGTTTATTTTTACAGTAGACTAAGCAAAGCAGCAGCTTGTGAGCCTGGCTGGACCCCTCTGTGAGGACAAAATCATGCTTATCTATCTGCTCTTCCAATGTACACTTGCACTTAGGGGACACATAGTAGGTTTTCAAGAGTATTGCTAAATGAAAGAACAAATGAGAAAGATGCTGGTTTGGCACAGCAGCTACTCTTAAAAAAAAGAGAACTCTAAGAAAATACTTAGGGCATTTCTATTGGAAAAATAAGGCATAATTGTACTTATAATACGGTTTTTACATAAAAGAACTTATATGTAGAAAAATAAAGATACTTTTATAAATATATCACATTCATGGCATTTTTTTCAACTCCTTTAAAAATACTTTGTACTTTCCTATTTTTGAGTAATGAACAAGTATATTATTTTAATTAATACATATATTAAATATACTTTATTATCAATCAGAAAAAAAATAACCCTGATTCCCTAAGCAAAGAAAATTTGGCTCACATGTTGAGTCATGTTTTTCCCATCAGTGCTTTAATGAATAGAGAGAAGAATTTAGGGAGGGAGGAGAAATGAGAGAAAGAAAAAAGAGTAAAGAATATGTCAATAAGAGGCCAGATTTAAGACTGACTCTTGAAAAGCTCCCACTGAAGCCCTTAGGGAGGGCTTCGGATGTTTAGATGCTTAAATTGCTATTTTTTAAAAGTATGATCAATGGGATGATTTTGAATGTTCCGCTTACTATAGGGGAACATATTAAGAAAAAATATGAACAATTCCAGAAAACAATTTTTAAGTATTAAAAATTACTTTTTCAAAAATATCTAAATAATTCATGATCACTAGAGAAAAATAAGACACAGTCAAAATAGCAAAAATCCTATTGTCCTATTTGTCAAAGGTAGTAAATATTAATATTTCTAAACTCTTATTAGGCCTTAGGCATATATACACTTATACTTACAAAATAAGACCACTTACCATAAATTTTGCAATTTTTCTTTTTTTTACATAATATTACATACTAAATATTGGTCTATGCTGATAAGTAAACTTTCATATAACATTAATAGCCGTACACTGTATGTATTTGAATGCTATAAACAATATAATAAAATATAGAAATATCACCAAATTTTTTTAACCAATCCTTGACTGTTATTTACAAAATTTTTAAGTTTTTATATATACTTCAACAAACTTTCTTATAGCTAAATCATTGCACAAATGTATGTTTTCAAGAAAGATATTTCTACAGGCAGAATTTCTAGGTGAAAGTACTGCTATTTTTATGATTTTTGATAAACTATTTTCCCTCCAGAAAAGCTATATATAACAAGCTACATTCTTACCAGTCATATATCTGAGTACTTATTTTCTCTATCACCAGGACTAAATATTACTTTTTAAGAAATATTTGCCAATCTAGCCAAAAATTTACTGTGCATTTTTTAAAAATTACAAGTGATGTTAAATTTATTTTTGCTTGTAATTTCGGTCACTTACATATTTTTTGGAGAATTACCCGCTAGTGAAAATTTTTATGATTCCTGGGATGCTTATCCATTCACTACTATGTACTGAATGTCACTTTTTGCAGGTAATATGCTGGCATTGGTATATGGAGATTAGTAGGACAAAGTGCCTGCTCTCAGCAAGTCAGTTAACCAGTGGAATGATGAATAGTTTTCAATGTTAAGTGTTAACCCCAATTAACTGGCAATGAGTGGCTGCCTGGGGAAGCATTGTGAGTCCAAGTTCAGGGTCACTGAAAAGTGGAAAATAGCTCTATGAGAGATATCTGCCATAGACACAAGAAAGGCAAGTGGTGATCCACATTTTTGTTGTTGTTGACCCTGCTTTAGTGGGATAGTCAAACTGTCTTCAAAAATCTCTTTTAAAAGGTCAATACATTAACTATTTAACTGCTTAAACTTTGTAACACCTCATGACTTAGAATTTATCATAGTCAAAAATAAAATGCTACAGTTGCATATTTTGTTTCTTGTCATTATGTTTGGTAATACATTATGATTCCTTTTATAATCAATATATACCATGATATTTTTCTATACCTGACAGCTTATAATGAAGCTATGAAGTTTAATAGTATCATATCTCTTGCTGAGTCAATTACTTCCCTACAATTCTGAAGAGATAGCCCTGTATATGATTTTACCCCCTCTTCCCATCCTCTGCCTGCAGTGGTTGAACCTGAGGGGGACACTTCTTCAGTGCTGTCAGATCTGGTTCATAATGCTATCCCTATTGGCCACCATAGAGAGCTCTTAAGTAAGTAATTTGGTGACCTAGTTTCAGAAATTATTACAGGATTTCCAGTGAAGTTGTCAATTAAGTAAACTGCCTATATTAAATCAAATAACAAATGTTCCACCATGTTCAAAATTAGAAATGCATTTTGAACAGGATGAGGGAACGGTTGCCTGAAATATTCAAAGGATCTACCCTTCTGGTGAGATCATATTCTTTAAAAATGCATTCAAAAGCAAGTCAATATAAAAAGGATTAAGTTTAGCTGTCACTGGGTTGCATGCTTTTGACTGTCCCTGGGAGCACAGGTAAAAGTTATTAGCTCTGCCCAGAACCATTCATACTTTAAGATCACTTGAGACCTAGGATGATTATACTGGGGGTCTAACTCATGAAAAGAGAGGGTAAATGTAAAGTTAAGATTTCCTAACACTGAACTTCGATTATTCTTTGTTTCTCTTTCTTAAGTATATTATTGATAAGTTTGGGATTCTTCATTGTGCTTTCCACCATGTAAACTAACACAGTATTTGACCTAAGAGGGAGACACAAAAAAATGAGTCAAACAAATGGCCTTGAGTGCAAGTGTTATAAGGTCATGAAGAAGCAGCTCACATCCATGGGCTAGTATAGTGTACTGACTCATCATCCGTCTGTATCACCTTGAAAGGGCATCATTTCCTAATTTACATAAAGTCCATAGGAACACATTTCCATGAGAGTAAAAGTCATTAAACCAGCCTCCTATCCTTTTATTTAGCTGAAAGACTTAATAAGTCTTTGGTGCCTGAGATAGGGGCAGAGCTAGTAATTAAGAAATGGTCAATAGTTATCCTGGGACACTTCCGTTTCTACTGGCAGAATTAGTCAACTCCCTTCAAGCTAAATCACAGCTCCACCAATGAAAGAGACATTATTTGAAGCAATTATAGTCCTCAAAGTAAAATTTTACTGTATTTAAAAAAATAAATATTTACTTATGTTTGAAAGAGATAGAGAGACAAAGCATGAGCAGGGGAGGGGCGGAGAGAGAGGGAGACATGGAATCCAAAGCAGGCTCCAGGCTCTGAGCTGTAAGCACAGAGCTGACACAGGTCTTGAAATCACAAACTGTGAGATCATGATCTAAGCTGAAGTTGGATGCTTAACCAATTGAGCCACCCAGGTACTTCTATTGTATTTTTTATCTGCAGGAATTAATAAGGATTTTATGGGTATTTTTAGTAGCACTAGGTTGTGGTCTGCTTGAAGACAGGAATGCTATAGCTTCAATTTACATCCCCAGTGCCTAGTATAGTACCTGGAACCAAATGAGTTTTCTATTTTTAAGTCAATGAATAAATTAGTGTATGTATCAATGAATGAACAAATGAATACACAGTACATATGGGTATAAGTATATAACATGAATATCATTTTGTTCTACATTTCACACTCACTGGCCAGAAAAAATGCAATACATTTTGTGGCAGCTTGTATATATATCTGTTGGAATGTGAATAGAAGTATAAACCAGCTCGTTTCTGAAATTAAAACACATATACACACGTGAAACATATACACATCCAACTCAATGTTTTCTGCTTAAACTTCCATAAAAATACATAATTAAAATAGAATTATTTTGCTTTGATTTTTGTTTTATTTCACTTTATGTTTTCTTATCTAAGAGTAGAGATAAGGAGTGGTAGAGACTAGCTGACTAGGATTTGAACATGTGAGTTTGTCTTGTTGACAGGGTCTTGCAGATAAAATGTCTTTGGCTAACTTCAAGGTGGCTGATCCCATATTTCTTGCTGTGAACCATATTAATACATTTCTTTTTGTGTATAGTGTATAAAGTTAGGTCTTAACAGTTGCCAAATAATTGCCTCTGAAATAAATGGAACTACAAATCCATGGGCAGGATATAGCGCCTTATTGAACAGATCTTACAAACTTCAAAGCTCCCTGAAAAGTACTCACTCAGAGAGTAAGTAGTCTGGTGCCTAAAAATGGTCCATCACAGGTTTATATTCCCACTGTCTTGGCCCAGGCAGCATGTGGGTAGGTGCATGGTATTTCTATATTCAGGGGGAAACAAAATCATTCAAAGAAGATCAATTCCAGGAAGAGTGAAAGGGAAAGAACCTTGTTCTGATTCCTGCCAGTTCTTCCCTTATTAACTTCTATTTTTACTATTCAACAAAAACATTTTTATTCTCTTCCAGAAGGAATATGCTGTTATGAGTTAGACAATCCACTTCCTGGGTGTCTTTGATATAAATTCCACAGCTAGACTTTAATCCATTCATAGATAGATATTCATAAGTTGTCAGTTCATCCTTTTGAATCCATTGAATGTCAGTCTTGTTCTTTTTATTTTCATTGCTTACAAAGCATGGGATCCCTCAACTACACCTTGATTTTCAGTACCTAAATTGGAATCTTGTGTTTTTGTCTGTTACTTAGATTCCTTAAAACACTGTCCAAACTTGGAACCATTCCTCTGGCCTCCATAGCCAGAAAAGCTTTGAGTCCTTATGTGGAACACAAGAGCAAATATAACAATAAGAAGGTCTTAGTTTTACAGATAAAATTAAGGTCTACTGTTATGGACTGAATTGTGTCTCCCTAAGATGCATATGCGTAAGTCCTAATCTTCAGTACTTCAGAACGTGACTATATTAGGAAATAAGAGTTTCTAAAGAGGTAATGAAGGTTAAATGAGGCCATAGTGATGGACTCTAATCTAGTATGACTAGTATCCTTAAGAAGAAGAGAGACATCAGAGATGTGTGTACATGAAGAAAAAGCACATGAGGACACAGCAAAAAAGCAGGTGATTGACAAGCCAAAAAAAAAAAGGCCACAGGATAAACCAAACTTGTTAAAACATTGATCTTAAATTTTCAGCACCCTCAAACTGTGAGAAATTAAGTTTCTCCTTAAAATACCCAGTTTGTAGTGTTTTGTTAGGGCGGCCCTAGCAAACGCATACATTCATGGAAGGTGCCAAACTTTATACAAAGACTTGGAAAAATATTTGTGATCAGATTTTAAGTCTCCCAAGTCTTTTTAAGCCAAATCATCTAGTACTAATTGCACATCTACTATGACCCAGATAGTATCCCCAAAGTTATTTGTTGAATTTCTTTCAGAATATTGAACATGTCATGTCAATCTCCACTAAGTTGTTGTTGAAATTATGATTCAGAAAGGTTAAGAGCTTGATGCCCGGTCAGAACTAAGTGGCAATTTCAGGGATCAAACTAGAATTTTCCAAATTCAAGTCTGGCAATCTTTTTTATAAAGCACACCTTTCCCTTCAATTACACCTCCATCCTTTACAAAGACAAATAGACTGGCTAAAGGGTGAATTTATAAAACACATCAGATTCTCTTGCTGTGATTTTCTTTCTGAGAGGACACTAGAATCAATACCGTGTGAATTATATGCCTGTTTATTTAGATTGCTAAAAAGACCTGGATTTTTACAAAGTACTGTCAGGGGAATTAATACGCATTATAACAGAACGTGTTAAGGATTCCTGGTTTTAGTAACAGAAAAATGTTTAAATTATTGGAAAAAACATGAATCTAACATTTCATTGTATAGTCTTATTCATTTAAATTACATAATTCTGGCATATATCAAAGATAAAAATATGAGGCATATAATATCTGATTATTTCTTAATCAGATATTTTTACTTCAGGACTTAAATTTTTTGTTATTCTTCCTTCTTGAGATTGTTTTCCCCAATAGGTTTGTTGTTTGGCCCTTTAATTATGTATTGTATTGTTAGTATACCATTAAAAAGATTTGTAAGATTCCTGTTTGCTTTGTTATGTTTCAGAAATAAACTCACCTTTCTTTGTTAAAGGAAAAAAAAAAAGACTATTATGCTGAGGAATATTCACTGTAATCAGACTGAGTATATCCAAGGCATAATCACAGCATCCTTTCTTTATTTCACTGAACACCTCTACTTGGATTTCAAATTACTTTGCTTAATGTATCCAAAGTTATTTAAATAATTCTAGTGAGATTAATAAGAAACAATGACCTTCTGCTTTCATGAAGAAAAAACTTGAAGTAATGCAGAAAGTTAAGACTGCTATTGAAGTTCTAAAAAGAATCCTCTACTGTTAGCATTATAATTTAGGAAGGAAGGAAGGAAGGAGGGAGGGAAGGAAGGAAGGGGGGAGAGAGAAGGAAGGAAGGAAGGAAGGAAGGAAGGAAGGAAGGAAGGAAGGAAGGAAGGAAGGAAAGAAGGAAGGAAGGAAGAAGGGAGGGAGACAGGGAGGGAGGGAAGGAGGGAGGGAGGCAGGGAGGGAGCTAGGATCTATTTTGTAAGGTATCCTAATGTATGAAATGTTTATTTCACTTTAAACTAATATATCATTGTGGACTGTGGACTTCTTCTTATTTCACAAATGACATAAGGATGACTAGATCATGCCACATAATTAATCGCATATTTATAGTAATGTGTCTTCATAATTTATTTTCCTTTTCTCATTGAACTATATATTACTTTCAAATCATTAAATATGTAAGTTTGCAAATTTCTTTCAAATTTTCAATTCATATTAAATGTATTAAGTAATTAATATATTAAATATTAATAATTAAATGTATTAAATAAATAAATAATAATAACAAAGTATCCCTAAAGATATCACAGAAATTTACTATTGTTTAGGTTTATTGATATAAATAATTTTCTGATGTTTTAATGTCTTGATAAGAATCAATATTCAAAATGTCTATTTCTACTGCCTACAAAAAATTAGTTGACAGAAATACTAAATAGAACTCCCAATTTTTACACAAAGAAGCGGAAAAAATTAAAACCTTGGTGATTAGATATATATTTGATGTTCATTGTTTTCTTAATTTATAGTATTATTATCATATAAACACAAACAAAAAATAAAGTCAATTCTATAGTGGTTTTATTTTTTTACCATATATACATATATCTGTAGATAGAAAAGATATATAAATACAGATATAGATATAGATACAAGGTATACATATATCTTGTCTGAAATGAGTGGATATGGAGGGATATGAAGAAAAATTAAATGAGTAACATAAAAGAGCATATTTCAAGGTGCTTTTAAAATTTCATCATAGGGGAAAAAAAATAAATTTCACCATAGCAAAACTTCAAATCTTAGACTACTTCAAGTGTTATATAATGTTTTAAACTGTTAGAAATCCATCGAATTTATTGAGTTGTTTTTCTGTACCTTGGCTTGCAAACAACATGGCTGATGAAAAAACACTGAACTGAGAGGAAGAGGTCTTGAACTAGACCAGCTATTAGGCAAAGGATGCTGGGCATGCCATTGAAAAGCTATATAGTTCAATGTTCTCGTCCAAAAAGGAGATGACATTTTCCTTGCCAGTCATACAAAATGACTGGCAGATTCAAAGAAGGTAATCTGCCTGAAGGACCTTGAAAAGTATAAAATGCTACATAATGTGTGAGGTTGGTGGTGGTTTTTTGGTTTCTGTTTTTTTGTTTTGTTTTGTTTTGTTTTGGGTAATGCTAAGGGAAGAAGAGAAGGAAGAACACCAGGTTGATAATCATTTCTTTGGATTTGTCTGTGATGCAGAATGATATTAAGAAAAAAAAAAACTAGTTATACTGAAAAAATGTTTCTTGACACAAAAATGATGAAATTTTATAGGTTTATTTTCAAAAGCAAACATTAATATGACTTAAATCTACTCTTCCATATCCTTCACTTATTACCAGGCTCTGTTTGCTTTTTGTTATATATTAGATTAGATGAAATGTGAATCAAAAATTCTATGATCCTTCCAGTCACATATTTTCCCCCAAACTGCATTAGTGGTTTTAAAAATTTTTTATAATATTGCTTGAAATGTTAGTTTATATCTTTTAAAATTATAATAATGATGACTACATTTTCCTTACCAATCAAGGAAACACTATTTTTGTTACCTTTTTTTGATTTTCCCCATTACAAAAAAGGCATTGGGGCACCTACATGGCTTAGCTGGTAAAGCCTCCAACTCTTGATTTTTGCTTGGGTCATGATCTCACAGTTTCATGAGATTGAGCCCCACATCAGGCTCAAGCTGACAGTGTGGAGCCTGCTTGGGATTCTCCGTCTCCCTCTCTCTCTGTCCTTGCCTCACTCACAGTCTCTTTCTCTCTCAAAATAAATAAATAAACTTTATTTAAAAAAAAAAAAAGGCAGGGTATTTCACTCAGACATAAGTTCTCATACTCTCTTGAAATTAGTTTGTTTAATTATATAAAACCTCAGATTTTAGTCAGGGACAGGACAAAGAAGCAGACATGAACAGATGAGGGATGATCTAACTCCCAGGCATGCTAAAGGAATACATATACATGAACGTGGGTTATTTGGAGCTTTCTTTCCCCCCTAGGGAGCAAATCTGATGTATGATCTTGTAGAGATTTTGATACAAATAGAGATAATTTCCATATTATCTTTTCTAATGGCACCAATTAGAAAGACTTATAGTTGCTAAACCATAGGCAGAGTGTATGTCTCTTATCCATGCAGTTTAATAGATCATCATTTGCTGTCTTCAGAATTCTGGCTGACAAAAATTATTGAAAAGGACTTTTTACAGCACAAACTGTAAGAGGTCACAGAGTTTCCACTTCCCTGGCCCCAGAAAGGCTTTAGGTTTTCCTGAGAATCATTATGCTCTTTGGGTGATAAAAAATTACCTATATGTACAATCTTATTCAGATTTTAGACATTTTTTAGGTAGACAAGGTAGCAAAGGTCAATTCTGACTCTGAGTTACCTTCCAAAAATTGTATTAACTGCTAAGTCTACCTGCTACATTTCTCATTACAGATGCCTAGAAGTTTAGTTCAAAGTATGATTTCAATGTACTATGTACCAGGTGACTGAGGCATCGCCTGCAAACTTCTCCACGCCTCTTCTTCTCTCTTCTAGGAATTTATTAAGACAAGACTCGGCAGAGAACACATCTAGTTTAATGCCTGAGTGCACAAAAATGAAGGGAAAAGATACCTTGGGTGTACATCTCTCAACTAGCCCCAGTGTGATGAGCAGCATTAGATTACCATTGAAAACACACACACATGTGCATGCACGCACACACACACAGGTGTGAAATAACGGAAAAGGAGAAAACAGTAGCATAATTAATTTTATGGTTCATGGCTTCTTTCCATGCTGGTTCATCAGAATAAGTCTTTTTTCATGAGAGATGATTTTTTATATGGAAATGTCTATCCCATAAGAATACACCTATATAACTTTATTAAAGCAGTAATATTAAGCAAAAAAGATTTTAAGCCAATATCTACCTTCTTTGGCATTTTTAGGACATTTAAAAACTATTGTGCCCATCAAATAGGAGTAAATAATTACTTTACTTTGTTTTCTCTTTTAATTGAGTAAGTTTTCCTCATGTTGTGATAACAGGTTTATTTGAAAGTGAAAGTAATTTGTTATAGAACAGCAGCTTTTATAAATGGAAACTTCTACAACAGAACATTGTGAGATGTTTAAATATTAACCAGACATATTGTTCACTCTCGACACTAAATTTCAGAAACTTAATACAAATTAAGTACATACATTATATTGCTGGGTCTTGCTTACCAATGCTAAGAAATCCAAAATGTTCAATTCTAATTAAAAATGAAATTGAACTGCAATTCCCTGGAAACAAGGGCTGATCAGACTCAATAAGCTTTACTTAATTTATTTCAGAAACAAAATAATTGGACTGCTCATAAACAAAAAATGCTTACACCGTTAAAGAAATACATGCTTCTAAATCTGTTGCAATTCTCTTATATTTTCTAATGTTTACACTTGATTACATATCCTACATATATGTTTCGAGATACTTAAATGTTCAAGAATATGCCAGATAACTTTATTATTCACATCTGTATGTACATTTAATAGAGCTGCACCATAAATTTCATCCTTGAACTTTTCCTTTTTAATTTTAAAAGAGATATAAAAAGACTAGTATTGTGGGATGCCTAGGGGTCTCAGTTCGTTAAGCCTCTGATTTTGGCTCAGGTCATGATCTCACAATTCGTGAGTTCAAGCCCCGTCTTGGGCTGTCTGCTATCAGCACAGAGCCTGCTTCAAATCCTCTGACCCCTTCTTTCTCTGCCCCTCCCCCATGTTTTCTTTTTCTCCATTTCTCAAAATAAATGAACAAATATTTAAAACAAGATTATTATTCTTCATTGTATTTACTTGGATTGGTATTTTAAAAAAATAAAAGACTTTCCCAAATACTTGACTCATGTCATGTAATTGTCATAACCACAAAAGAAGATTTTTTAAGATTACTCTTATTATTTTTTTTATCTGTATTAAGTTTTTGTTTTTTCAACTTCAGGAAACTGGCTCAGCGATGTGGTGTGAATTCTCCATGGTTCTATAACTTGTAAGCGTGAAGAAGGAAACACTGGTTTTAAACTAATAGGAAAAATGGAAAAATAAACTAAATGTGAATGCAAACTTCGCTGTTGGACAAAGAGCAGATCAAATTACTCCACACCCCCTTCTCTTTGTGTTTTCATCTGTTTTGTACAGGGATTCGGTTTCAAATCACAATGGTCCTAACACATGTAAGCTCAGAGGATTCAAAATTGAATGGCTTCATCTTTAGAAAGAATGTTCTTTGAATACAAGGTTGGTTTAAGAAGTAATGATTCTAGAACAGACTGAGACAGTATCATTACCCAGTTCTGGGCTTTTGTAAGAATGGATATGCAACAATTGGGAGAAACCAAAGAATGAAATACACATGAATACCTCTTCAGGAGACAGAATTTATGTGGGACAAATGTTCATCTGACAGGGAATTTGAATTTGTAGGAGTCACCTTGGCACTGGACAGAAGTTTTCTCTAAATCCACTTCTCTCATAGTGTTTGCCTTGTACAGGTCAAATATGTAAGGTAGGATAAATGAGATATGACAAGACTTTGAAACAGGCATATATAAAATGGTGTCATTCTTATAATTAATCCTGCAATATACTTTTTATTAGATCTCAAAAATATTGGGGCGCCTGGGTGGCTTAGTTGGTTAAACGTCCGACTTTCGCTTAGGTCATGATCTCACTGTTCGTGGGTTCGAGCCCCGCGTCGGGCTCTGTGCTGACTGCCAGCTCAGAGCCTGGAGCCTATTTCAGAGTCTGTGCCTCCCTCTCTCTGTGACCCTCCCTGCTCACGCTCTCTCTCTCTCTCTCTCTCTCTCTCTCTCTCTCTGTCTCTCTCTCTCTCTCTCTCCTAGAAATAAATAAAAATATAAAAAAAAATAGATCTCAAAAATATTTAGGAGATTTTTTAAAAAATCTATGAGTGTAATAAAGTTGGATGAACACAACAAATCAGAAAATAGGAAAAAAAACAAAAATAGATAAGGAATAAACATTATGTAAGATGAAAGAAAAATGAATAAAGTATATACATTTTTACATTGAAAGAAAACAGATGAATCAGTCCATTAAAATCAGAGATGTTTTAAAAGGAATAAAACCTTTTTACGAGAGAGCTTTTTAAAACAAAATAATAAAGATTGATAGAAAATGATAGGCAAATAGGCACTTGGCAAATAAAAAAAGCTAGAAATGGCAAATTCATATAAAACATCTGAAATTAAAAGCAATAAAGATTAAGGTATACCTTACAAAATAATTTTTAAAAATCAAGGAAATAGATAAAGGGTATTCCATTGACTTTTTTTTTTTTTTTTTAATCCATGAACCTGAATACATTAAACAGTGTAATGGTAAAATACATTAAGAATGCCAGGTATACCTGGGTGCCTTGTTCGGTTAAGCAGCCGACTTCAGCTCAAGTTATGATCTTGTGGTTTGTGAGTTTGAGCCTGGTGACAGGCTCTGTCTTTTTTTTTTTTTTTTTTTTAAAGAATTTTTCTTTTTTTTTTCTTTTTTTTTTTTTTTTTAATGTTTTATTTATTTTTAGGAGAGAGAGAGAGACAGCGTGAGCAGGGGAGGGTCAGAGAGAGAGGGTGTCACAGACGGAAACAGGCTCCAGGCTCTGAGCTGGCAGTCAGCACAGAGCCTGACGCGGGGCTCGAATCCACGAACTGCGAGATCATGACCTAAGCGAAAGTCGGACGCTTAACCGACTAAGCCACCCAGGCGCCCCAGACAGGCTCTGTCTTGACAGGTTGGAACCCAGAGCCTGCTTCAGATTCTCGTCTCCCTCTCTCTCTATCTCTCCCCTGATCACACACACTTTCTCTCTGTCTCTCAAAGATGAATAAACATTAAAATTTTTTTTAAAGAATAGCAGATGAATTTCTAAAAATAGAATTATATGGGGCATATTCTTCTTTCAGAATTGGACACATTATAAAGCCAAAAGTGTAAAGATATATAGGGATTGGTTAAATAATGAATTTAATAAACTTAACATTTTCAGAGCTCACATACCCATATATGAACTTTGCTACAAAGAAAATGTTTTAACAAAATCTAAAAGGTAGATTTTTATTGGTCATATTATTTACTATAATCCAACCAATTAGAAATTAATACTAAAACCATGAACAAAATTAACTTATTCCTTAGTACTTGAGAACACAGAAGAAGTGAAAAGCATCTGAGGACAATGAAAAGTAGAATACATAACAAGGAAACTCTTGGAATACAGTGGAACTTTTATTTAGTTAAAAAGTTATCAATTCTATGGGTTCACATATAGCTTACCTAGGAACTTGGTTTTCATTTTAAGAAATTAGAAAAGAAAACAAAATTAGTTAGAAAGAGGGAATTCCTTAAATTAGGAGCCGAAAATAATGAAATAGAACACAACAAAAAAGAAAAGCATAGACTGTTTTAACATATGGATCTGAAGAAGTATTTGTACATTGAAATATCTGCAAATATTAAGTATGGAGCAAATTCATCATGACTGACAGCAAGTTGAAAACTGTGGCATCTGGATAAATTAAATATCTCATAAGCAGCCTGACCATGTCCCCAGACTCAAATCAGACAAAGTATCCAGCAGTGGAGCATCTGGTCCTGCAGCTGCTCAGCACACCCTATGAGTAGCAATGAACACCAGATTCCCTTGGAAACTAGAGAGGAGGCTGCCAAGGGGAAGGGCCTTTAATAAAGCCAACAATGGGCAGAAACAATGCCAAATTAATACAGAAATTAGTACAGGCATGTGCCATTTTGTCTCAATTACAAAAGTCAAATCTGCAAAGAGGGGAGTCCTATCAGACTTTAATAAAGAGTTGTGGTTTTTAAATATTTAACTCATAAACATGAGGGCACACTTGCACATGTTTGTAACCCCTCTCTGGATAGGACATAATGGAAAATAAAAGAGATTGCTCACTAACAAGTTTGTATCTGCAAATCAGAAGCTCATGACTCCTGATTTCATGACTGACACTGATGTGAAAGGCACCAGACAGCGATGATAACCCATAGGGAACAGCACATTTGTCTTTTCCTTCCTCTTCTGTCCCATCTTGGAAAAATAGTGATAGTTCTTCTTTACTGAACTCATAGTGAATATTCATTCTTAAAATTATTAAAGGTAAAGTGAAATAAAATCGTCACATGAATTTGGTTGTATACATCTGTCTATAATCTTCCTCTCCTCTTCATGTACAAAAATGATTTCTGATTCTGAGAAGCTATCTACTAAGACTTCTTGGGGGTTACTAAAACATAATTTTACAACTATGCCAGGATCAGAATGAAAAGCCCCATCATAAATTCCAGCTGCTTTCCATTGCTGTCCTATTGGCTTCATAATGAATTTCTAGAATGGAATTTTATAAACTGAGGCAATAGATAAATCATAAAATCAAATTATTGGGAAGCCACACCATTTCTGACCTGTGATATTTTCACAGAATTTTTTTCACATCCTAACAGTAAAAAAAAAAAAAAATGTATTAGGATCATTGTTATCATCTAGCTTCTTCAGTAGTATAAGCTCTAAAGAAAATTTAAAAATGGGAAAGGAAGCCAAATCACTGTGCTAGAAACACTGTGTAAGGCAGTTTAAGAAAAAAATATTATAATGCAATTTCTATACAAAATCTTAAAAGAAAATTCATAATATATAGCATGAGATTATCTGATAAGGAGATTTATTTCAGGTCTTGGTTTATTTTACAAGTTAGAAAGCAGAGAAAACAAGTTAGGATCATATGGAAAATGGTCTTCTTGATGGTACTTCCTTATTCATACTATGCAAATATCAAAAGCTTCTTAAAATGAGACATTAATTCCAGTAGCCTTAAAAATCACACGATTAGTATACAACCTATCGATGAATGACTAAGTTTTATCCTTAAAAACTAATAACTACCATTTATTATTTGCCTTTATCTTGACTTATATTTTGCAGTCTGCTCTACATAATGCAGAAAGATGGATGCTGTTAATTTCCTTTTAGAAACAGGGAAACTGAGGCCAAAAGTTTAGGTAACTTGTCTAGTCTCAGCATGAAGTAATGGAGCTAAGAAAATAACTAGGTCTGTCTTCAAAATATATGTCTTTCCCATCATGCCAATTAACATACATCCCATTTAAAAAGCATCCCAAAGAAAATATGATTTCTACCTAAGGCTATGTCAACAGATTATCCATGGTAACTTGTCAATGCCTTCTAGTTTCATTATTATTTTTTTAAAGATTTCCTTTCAGTTAATCTTTGAAATACAATTCTTCACTTTCTCATGTTCTCCTTTTATTTTCTTATGTCCTTTCATTGCTAACTCTACTCACACATTTATGAAAATATATATGTATATATGAAAGTATATATGTATATATATATATGCATATGTATACACACATGTGTATGTGTATACATATATATGTACAAAGAGAGAAAAAGAAGCAGAGAGAGAGAGAAGATTGATTCATTAAGATTTGAGAGTAAATTTAAGTCCCAGACCTACTGTTCTAGTATTTACAAAATCTCTGTGCTACATGCAATTTTCTAACATCATATATTAGAAAATTTCATGTTAACATCATATATTAGAAAATTTCATGTTCAAGTACAGATATTTTTTAGTAATACAGTGTATCAAATGCATTTAAAATATATCTTTATCGTTCTTCAATGTATGTTCCATTCACTCAGCCTGTATATGGGAATAAACTTACATATTATTTTCATTTTCTTAAAGGAGGTATATATTAAATAGTACAAATTTCAGGTAGTAAGAAAAGTTTACTGAAAAAGCTTACTACCCTGAAGAGTGAATACTGAATCATAATTACTATTCTAAAATCTCTTAAGCCTCAGTTGAGCTATCATTAATTAAGGTGGACAAATAAAAATAGCCTAAAATTTAATCCCTTGGAATACATAGGTCAGTAAAGCAAATGTTTGCCTTTGATTCATTCTTGCCTATTATCTACCTTAAAAATCATTAATTTACTTCTTTCTCCTTTAAGTAATATATAATACTTATTATATGGTCCACACTACTATACTTCTCTGAATATTGTAGTAGTCAATAACTTAGACTTAGGAGAAACAAATAAGCAAACAAAAAAATTAAAAAAAAACTTAAAGGAGAATTATAAATTGAATAACTCAGAGTGCTTAAATAATTTCCCCTGCTAAAAAATTTAAAAAAATATACATTTCTTGTTTCTCTTAAGGTTGATTACTATTCTCTGCATCCTTGTGATCAAATTCATTGTGTACTTTATCTTCTTAAAGTAAACTGAACTATCCCTTATGCCTCTGGCTAACAGTTGGTGAGCCACAAGAGTGGATTTAATCAATTTACAGTGTCCCCCACTGGAAGGGCAATTGGATTTACTGTACCTGCACATCTTTCTTGTATTTTGTTTCATTTTAGATTCAAAGCAAAGAGCCTCAGATCCTTAGACTAGGTATGGAAGCATCAACATTATTGACTAATCCACGATAAATATCCACTGTGACTGGTGATATAATTTATAGCTAGATGCCATTCTCCACTTAGCAAAAAGGAAGGATTATTTTGGCCTGGTAGAATTTCATCATTCACAGTCTTTCTGGTACATACATCAGTAGTTATCAATTCTGCCAAAATTCTGTATTTCAGTAAGTTTTTTCTCCCTTTTTTTTTCTCTTCCTCACCCATCCTCATTATATCAATAGGCTAAATCACAGCTAATTAAATGTGCTTCAGGATGAGTTTTCATATTCAGTGAATCAGAAATATGTAATAGAGAAATTGGAATGAAGAGTGTTTTAAGAATGCAAAGGGGAAAGACAGCTGCATGCATTTTTATAGTGGTATCCAAGCTGTTTCACATACTTTGCTGATGCATACACTGCTCTCATTACTTTGATAGTATTGACTTAAAACTTAACCTCAATAAATAAATATATAAAAACACAATCTTACCTGCACTGGAAAATGTCCCAAAGTATAGCACCCCCCTCAAGGTAGTTTAAGGGAACCAAAAAGATTTAACAAAGGGATAAGAATAAACAGGGATTTGCACCTCATTAAGATATAAAGTATTCTACAAAAGTGTATTTTCCATATAAATGAAAGTTGATCATTTAAGTCCTGAAACTTTTTTGTAGTTAAATTAAAATAATTTAGCTTTGTCCTGATTTAAATGAACCCACTATAGAAATAGAAATGCACAGCATGTATCAAAGAAAAGGCTCAACTTTACTGAAGCCCAGGCCTTTGGAGAGGAAAACAGGAAAGCTGGGCTGAGAACCAGGGTGTCCAGTAGAATGGAGGGGAGGCAGGAGGGAGGGGGAGAGCAAGCAGAAAGATTTGAAAATTCTATAGCTTTGAAAACTTAAAATTGGACACATAAATCCCAGAAATATGAAGCACACAAGAAACAGTAAGAATTTATTTTGTATTTACTCCTTTTATGAGATACTTGCTTTAATGATGAAAGAAAATTATGAGTTATTAGAAGTCTGCTGATTGAGTTTTATCAGGTTCAGGAAGAGTAATCAGCATTCTCCACAAAGCCAAAACTAAGACCTAACAATCTGAGCTTGAAAGTAGTAAAATAAATGAATTATTTGTTCAAGAATATCATATCTAAGAATTCATACTAACAAAACAAGCAAAACAAGCTTCCAAGTCCATCCAGCCCATTGCTCATTAAGGTCACCCAACAGAGCAGGGGAAGGGGAAAGAACTTCCTATCCCCTCAAGGTCCTTCTAGCTAGAGACAAATTAACATGAGACAGATTAACAGGAGAAAGTCAGATTTAATTTGGTATATACCAGGATTCCATACAGATATGGAAATTCCAGACACAGACAAAATGAGGTATGCCTTCTGAAGTAGAGAGAATCATGTAGGGATCTGCAATGTGAAAGGGAAGAAATGTAATTCACAAGAAGATGGAAAAGAGTCAATGTTTGGTAAACAAATGTTTGCTAAGCCTTCTTTCAGAAATAATGGGGCATAAAGGAGTTTGATCAAACAGGCCTTGGTAGCTCCTCCCTGTCTAGCGTACCCGGTTCCTAGTATAATGTAGGCATCTGTGGTGACAGTCTCCTCTTGGACTAGGTCCTCTAGCTCAATTCTTTTCAGGCACCTGTGGGAGATGTAAAGAGTTTTTCCTGAATCTACTGGGCTTTGACTGCTGTTTTTAAAAAAATAATTTATTTAGTTTGAGAGAGAGAAAGAGAGAGCGTGCAAGCATGAACAGGTGAGGAGCAGAGAGGGAAGCGGAGAGAGAATCCCAAGCAGGCTCCGCACTGCCAGTGCAGAGCCCAAGCAGGGCTCAAACTCACCAACAGCGAGATCATGACCTGAGCCAAAATCAAGAGTTGGAGACTTAACCAACTGAGCCAGCAAGGCACCCCTTGATTGCTTTTAACTCAAAATAATCTTCATGACAATGTGGTTCATCTTGGGGCAGTCTGCTCTTGTCCCCTACAACCGCAAGTTAATTTTGAATGGGCCACAGTTGCACTAAAAATCTATATAAAGCCCAACAAGAGAATGTGGAAAATTCAGTATTTGGATATGAGTATTTTGCTGCTTTCTCCCCTCAATTCTTATTTGTAAAATTTATAATATGGAAATGTATACTTAATTAATTCAGCTAACATTCAGTATGTACTTATTTGGGCAGGTACTATATGTTAGACACTGTTCTAGTATATGAGATACAAGAATTAGTAAAAATATTGTGTAATTATTTTCCAGCCACTTTTCCAAAAGGAGACCATATGTTCGCAGGCATTAAAATTTTCAGAATCTATCATATAGGCAATGCTAGATTTTTACATAAAAGAAATTAAAATAATATCAATAAGTAAAATGGAAAATGTGTACATTAATTCACTGTGAGATAAGTTACCCATCCTTCACTCTTATGAGTGTAATCCCACTTACAGAAATACAACAAAATCAAATCCACAAGTGGATATAGTAATATCAAGTATTAGGCAAATTTAATGTGAATTACCCATGGTTAGTGAGTAATACCACAATAAAGTTCTATCTAAAATGTATAAAAAATGACTAAACATTGGGGAAAATATGATAAAGGCATACTCTCCAAATAGACAAACAGAAAAAGGCAAGTATGCCAGATAAATCAATTTTGCTTAGGATCCAATAACTCATTCATAAATGTTATTCTATAAAGTAGTTCATAAACAACATGAGGAAGTCTTTAGCAGTCCATGGTGAAAATTGCAGCTTAACATACATTATTAGAAACAAAACTATATTTTATTTTGAAATTTTTATTCTGGTGATTGCAGCTGATAATTTGTTTTGATGCACAAACATAGTTAAATAGAAAGGAGTACTATGTTGAACACTTATTTTCTGTCAACCTTTTGCTGGAAGCATTGCTTTAGCACAGAAGTCAGCAAATGCTCTCCCTAAGGGCCAAATAGTAAATATTTTAGCCTTAGCTCGTCATGTGGTCTTTGTTGAAACTACTTTGCTGCTGTTGCAATAGCACAAAAGCAGCCATAGACAATGCCTACGGGCCAGTGACTTATTCCAATAAAACTTTATTTGCAAACACCACCTGTGAAACAGACCTGGCCCAAGGCCAAAGTTTGCCAGCTATTGCTCTAGAGCCCTTCTGTAGCCTTTTGTGCAACCCTGGCTGGGGGATTATTCAAGAGCCCAGATGGCCATTCTAAGTCATCTGCTCTTGCTCCTCCCATAGGATATCAGCCAACCTATCAGTCATAAAGGTAGCAGCTTCTTCCCTGAAGTGTAGAGAATGAAGTCACTCCATTTCTCTTGGTAAAACTCTGAGAGTCAATATCAAGTCCAATGGACATCCTCACTCAAATTCCTAATAAAATTCACTGCAATTATTTTTATTATTTAGCATTTATACTATGAGCACATTCAAAATACGTTGTGGAAACTTATAGAAAAAGCCCTATTGGGACATGAGGAATAAATAAATCTTCCAAGAGAAAGACATAAATATTAATCCTCTTAAACATTGTATCTGAGCTTCCTATTGGCCAGGGTAAAAGGAAAAACATGGGGCTATACTAGTAACTTTTAAAAGCAGGCATGTATGCGATAGCTCAATAAAACTGTTTGTAAAAAGAAAAAAAAAAGAAAGCATATCAGAACTGGCTGGGAAACTGTTTAAATACATATTGCCTGGTTTAGAAAACCTGTGGTGAGATCTAGCTGTTTTGAGCTTTAAGATAAAATGCCTTCATGGTGTGTAGAGTCTAATATAGAATTTCTTACAGGAGATATTTTTGGCATTTCAGCAAGACAGCTCTTTCTCTTTGGGGACTGTTCCACCTAAGGCAGAATATAGAATCTCTATCCCTGGCCAATTAATACTTGTAGTGCCTCTTAGCCATTATGAAATTAAAACTGCTCCTAAATATTTCCAATGGGATACTGGTTCTGTGCCACTGATCTAATGAACACAAAGAGAAGTTAGTTATGAACTATGTCTTCAGAGGATATGGCATATTTAATATTAAAGTCAGGACAATGATACAGATATGAACAGGGACTTTATGAGAAAACAGAGAAGCGATCCCTAGCCAGGGAGTTAGGTTAAGGAAAGCTTCCTAGTAGATAGCTGAGACCAAACTAAGTCTGAAAGCTTTTGGTCATGGGAAAGTGCTTTATAAACAGAGATACATTTGCAAAGACACAAAATTAGACCAGCATGAGTTTGCATGAGAATTATGATCAGTTAATTTTGATGGACGAAAAAGTATAAGGCAGGGATTGATGAGTGTTCATGCTGGAAAAGTCAAAAGGGTCAGATTATGGAAGTATGACTGCTTTAGGACTCCAGATAGTTTCCCCAAAGATGTTTGAGAATCATAGAAGAGTATGAAAGTGTGTGTGTAGGGACCTGACAGACTTAAGCATCATTATCATACTGGTTCTGGACAGTGCTCCAGCAGTAGCAGAGAGAATATATGTGAATGAAAGAGGACAATTGCCAGAGAAAGCTGCACTTGTGAAGCAGAAACCCATCTAGAGAAGACAGGAAAGATTAAAGTCATGGTTAAGAGTTGTAAGCCTTGAAAACTTTTTGCAGTTGGACATGAAAGAAGTTTGAAGAATCAAGGCGACTTATTGATTTCTAACTTGTGTAAGAAGGTACATTGCTGTACTCCACATGGAAGAAAAAGATACAGAATTGGAAAAGCAGAAGGGGAAGAAATGGAATCAGGTGTGTCTATGTTGAGTTAAGGTGGCTCTGAAGCATCTAAATAGAGCTGTCCATCACTCAGTGGGTTGGACTGTGATGGATAAGGCTACTTTGCAGGGGGGCCTGGGTGGCTCAGTCAGTTAAGCTTCTGACTCTTTGTTTTGGCTCAGGACATGAACCATGAGATAGAGCCCTGCATGGGCCTCTGCTGTCAGCACAGAGCCTGCTTGGGATTCTCTTTTTCCCTCTGTTTCTGCCCCTCTCATGCTCACACTTTTTCTCTCTCTTTAAAAATAAATAAACATTGAAAAAAAACACTTAGAGACTTTATTATAAGATAAAACTAGTCTACTGCTTGATGAAGCATTTAAAACTCTTCTTAAACATGCAGAGATTACAGATGATAAGCTAACTTATTTTCATAGGATACTAGCAGTGACAAGATAGTCGATGCATGTTTTCCTGTTCCTGAATTTCTGGAAATACATAATGATGTAAACATTTACTACACACTTATTTTACACCAGATAATTTTCAATATGACTATATATGTTGACTCATACAATCCCTCACAGCAAACCCATGAGGAAGGTTCTTTGATTATGTATTCTCATTTTAAAGATGGGTGAACTGAAGCACAGAGAGGCTAAATAAATTCTAAATTCTACTCTGTCACACAGCTACTAAAAGGAAATTGTGTTTATTCAGATAGACTGCAGAGCATTTACCACACTATAGCAGCTCACATGCATGGTAGAGCCTCCATTGGTTCTAATATCTAAGTCTTCCCAAATCATTTTTTCTGGCAGCTGAAGAGCAAACAGTCTTAAACAATTTGTTTTATTTTTAAAGTTTATTTATTTTGAGAGAGAGAGAGAAGAGAGAGTGCACATGGGCAGAAAAGGAGCAGAGAGATGGAGAGAGAGAGAGAGAGAGAGAGAGAGAGAGAGAGAGAGAGAGAGAATCCCAAGTAGGCTCTGTGCTGTCAGCAGAACCCAATGTGAGGCTTTAACTCATGAACCATGATCATGACCTGAGCCAAAACGAAGAATAAGACTCTTAACTGATTGAGCCACCCAGGCACCTCATATTTTGGTCTTGACACGACTTTCTTTGCCCATAGATTTTTAGGAATGACCATAAGAAGTTTCTCTATAAAGTTATCTTCATAAATATCTTTATTTCTAGATGCACAGAAGGGAAAATTTTCTTTTATTTTTAAGATTATTTGAGAGCACCACAGGGCGAGGGACAGAGAGAGAATCCCAAGCAGGCTTCATGCTGTCAGCACAGAGCCCAACACAGGGCTTGATCTCACAAACTGCAAGATCATGACCTGAGCTAAAATCAAGAGTCATATGCTTAACTAACTGAGCCATCCAGGCACAGCCAAGTTTTTTGTTTGTTTGCTTGCTTGTTTTCTTTCTTTTTAACATGTTTTTATTTATTCTGAGAGAGAGAGAGAGAGAGAGCAGGGAGGATCAGAGAGAGAGGGAGACACAGAATCTGAAGTAGGCTCCAGGCTCTGAGCTAGCTGTCAGCACACAGCCCCATACAGGGCTCAACCCATGAACTATGAGATCATGACCTAAGCCAAAGTCGGCGCTTAACTGAGTGAGCCACCCAGGCACCCCTGTTTGTTTTCTTAAACCACAGGTAGTTGTTATCAACAGGTTTGCATTTAAATCCTGACTCTGCAACATACAAGCTATATGATCTTGGACAGGTTGACACAAGGCCTCAAAGCCATAAATCATACCTATAGATGACTGAAAAAAAGATGTAGTAAGCAAAACAATTCCCCATACTTCTTTTTTGTCTGGGCTGTCTTGGTGCCCTCAGCAACTTTTACTCCACTGACTATGTTTCAGGCCTTTAGTGAACTTCTTCAAATTCCTACCTCCAAACACCCCATCAAATTCCCTAGCTAACATTTAGTTTCCCTCGATTCCTACTTCTTCCTTGGTATCTGCTACAACCTCCCTGCTCAGTGCATGTAGACTGAGACATTGGAAATGCTCTGTCTGCATGGCATGGTTTGGCTTTGCCCATTCTTTATGATGCTTTTCGTTTCATGGCCTGGAGACCAAAGGCCAATCAAATCTAGTGGTCTGTACTGCTTAGGCTTGGGCTATCAGGCCTGACATCATATATTGGGCTGTTCAAGAAAGTATTCTATCCTGGAAAATGTATTTATATTCAGGAAAAAAATAAAAAGTTATTTTGCTAATTTTCATAACAATCAGCTACTAACTAATCGCCTTCTATGTGACATGCAGTAGGATAAATACATTAAATATATTATTTACACTTCAAAATAAATTTGCACCAATATATACTATGTACTCCATTCAGAAGACATGTCTTAAGTAAAGGCTATGGCTTGGTAGCTGTGGCAATCTGAGGTCTACTAAGCTTTTCCCCAGAAATGCCTACCTACTTACTTATAGAAACAAGCCCAGCTCCAAGATAACTGATCAAGGTTAGAGTCTTGAAAGAATTATATCTTCCTCCACTGGACTGCACACAGCAGTCTAATTTAACATTAGGTTAAATTCTTTCATGGCAGTCACCGAGTTCTGTCTATTTTTATATCCTTGGACTCTTGCACACAGCCTACCACATTGCTGATCAATGAACATTTGCTGAATGGATGATAGAATTATCAGAGTGGCTCCAGAATAAATCTGGTAAACCTAGAATCCCCCTGGGTGTCAAAATATTATTTAAATTCCAAATCACAATCAGATGACTGACCATGCATTTGCAGAGGCTCAATTTATTATGTGCCATTGACAAATAGTGACAATTATCCATAGACCAAACCAAAGAGTTAAGGATTTTGTAGCTAGAATTTACCAAGATAAAAAATGGCAGGCCACAAAATCACTCCACAGACACATACCAAGTTTCTATCATTCAAAGTACAGGTATATTTTAAAGCTGCCACAAAGATAAATACTAGCTTATATTTCCATGACCTAAAACTATAAATCAGGGTAGTCCTCAGACTTTAGGCAAAAAGATGGGGGCAGAATTCTTCATAATTCCTAAAAGTCATTTGCTGGGCTTTGCCTTTCATTTTTGTTCATTTTCATTTAAATTGATGGGGGAATTTGTGCCTGGTGGCAAACTCCGTGTATTTAGCAATAGGGTAAAGTCTGGTGCTGATAAAGACATCAAACGAAGGATATCTGATGAGAAAGAGAGCAGTAGCACATTTCAATATGTGGGGATGAAGTCAATGCAAGTTCTCTTGTTCAAATAGCATCCTCTGAATAATTTGGTAAAACTATCTGCAAGGCTAATATATACAGTAAATTGCAGATTAATAAGAGATTAAAATAATTTAGAAATTTTATTTGCCTCATGTGTATGAATAAATGAATCTTTATTAGTATATGTTCTTAAAATGTACATAAATAATAATTATCCTCAGTCTTTTCATCACTAACACACATTTACTACACTGGGTAATTGCAGATTTAGAACTCTGGTAGATATTTTAAGTGTGATTGTTTTCAGCAGTCTTGACTTGTGGATTCCCTTTCCTCTCTTTATTATTTCATTGCATTAATGTCATTGCATTAATGGACATCCTACCCCCATAAAATTAGGTTAATATTCAGGACTCTTCATTACTTGAGATGAAGTTCCTGTGTGTTACACTTCCAAAAATACCTAAAATTATCAGCATATTTCTCTGGTAATTCATGTATATTATTTTGTAAAACATTTAAACCTTGTTCTGTGTTAATTATTTCCATCTTCAATTACATATGTAAGTCTAGCATGGGTAGGTATATGTGAGTTGGAATAAATTAACCAATTAATATTCTACATTCACTTAAAAATTAGACATCTGATGTTTAATTATTTGATAAAGCTTATCTTTAAATAAATAAATATTGCAAGATAAACTTACTTATCATTCTTATTAGAAACATATATACAAATAAGTAATAAAACATAATAAATGGGGAAAAACATAATTTAAATAAAATTAACTATTGCTAGAATATGCTTGTATTTGGAAGTAATTACAAGCATTCAATGAACACTTCAAAGCTTAGGGGGCATATACCTTAGGACTCAGAGCAAATCAGCTGGTTTTTGTCTCTAAAGTGAACTCATTTCATTTTCTACTTTTTACTCAATCACTAGTCAATAGACAGTCATGTGATAAACTTACAGCTTATTTTCAGTCTGAAGAAAATCAGAAGAGGAGAAATGGCAAAATAGTTAATTATATTGCTTATACATATGCTTATATATAATGTACATATAGATGTATATAAATATGTTATTGTCCAAGAAATTTGTATTATTACTATTTTCCAAAAAGTTATTATTGTGAGGAAAGTCATAGTGGTAGAGAAAAAAATTATAAAATATTTTTCTCTATGAGAATTGAAGATATACATTTAACTTTCCTATGACCAAGAAGACAAGACATAGAGATCTCAGAAGAGCCTATGTGATTTAACTTCCCATTCACTCCTTACAACAAGGTTGACAAACTCCCATTTGTTTTATATTTTAAATACACTTCACTGAGGTGTAAATTCCATAATATGCAATTTTCTAGTTTAGACGTATATTTCAACAGTTCTGAAAAATATATATGCCCATGTCTGCCACCACTATCAAGTATAGAATATTTCCACCACCCCAAAAGCCTCCTTCTGTCCTCTGATCTCACATTTCCAACCCATGATCTACTTTCTGTCTCCATTGATTAGATTTTTTTTCTAAATTTTGATATAAATAGAATCATATAGTGTATTCTCTGGGATCTGTTTTGTTTAGTTTAATATTTTTTAGATTGTTTTGTTGCCTATACCAATAGATTTTTCCCTTTTTATTGTAAAGTAATATTTCAGTTTTTTTCTAGACTCTATCCACTGAACTGTATGTTTAACCTTATACTAATACCACGCTATCTTAATTACTTACCATAGTTTTATAAATATTTATTTATTTATTTTTTTAAATATTTTTATTTATTTCTAGAAGAAACAGAGAGAGCGTGAGCAGGGAGGGTCAGAGAGAGAGGGAGATACAGACTCTGAAATAGGCTCCAGGCTCTGAGCTGGCAGTCAGCACAGAGCCCGACGCGGGGCTCGAACCCATGAACCGCGAGATCATGACCTAAGCGAAAGTCGGACGCTTAACCGACTAAGCCACCCAGGCGCCCCATTTTATAGATATTTTTTAAAAGGTGGTACAAATCCTTCAAACTTCAGTTTATTTTTAGTGTAACATATATTTATTTGAAACTTAATAGAATATCAGCTTATTCCTTAAAATCTAAAAATTTCACATAGGAATTCGTAATTTTCAAATAAGAATTGATATTTATGAAAATAGATGTCAAAGGTTTATTTTCTTGCTGATCATGATACAGCAACAGATATTACACATACAATATTTAATATCAGTGATTAGCTCTAAAAATCTTGCATACGTTCTATAAATGAATTATCTAAGTCACAATACGGAAGAAATAACAAATATATTAATCTTCAATTGCACCAGTTTTTACTAGGTCTTCCATACCATCCTTATTTTGTCATGCTTGCTTTCAAGAGACCTATAAATTAGCAGTGTTCTCTCTTCTGACCTCCTAAGTAGTCAGTTTTACCAAAATGAAAAAAAGTAGAACAACCTCCTTGGAAGACATCCAGAATTCAAATGCTTGATGAAAACAGTAACAGATTTAGTTTGGCAAAAATACAGTTCAGCCTCCCACAATAGTACAATTATGCTACCAGATTATACCTAGGTTATATTCAAGAGTAATATAAAAAATGTTGAACTACCATGCATGAAGGAAACTAACCAATCAGAATAGTTTCTAGGTAATTGCCTCAGGTATAGTAGAGTATATTGCCTAAGTAACCCTTTGTATATCAATCTATAGAAACATCCCTGATGAGGAGATGTAAGCCAAACAAAGGATGGCTAGATGACTGGATGGATAAATTGAAGAATCATGCTGCTTTTCCACCAATATTTCATTTGAAATGTTATAATGGTTGATACTGTATGTTGACTTGACTAGGCCATGGAGTGCCTAGTTATTTTGTCAAACATTACGTTGGGTGTATGTGGGAGGATGTTTTTCGAATAGATGAACATTTAAATTGGTAGAATGAAAAAGCAAATTGGCCTTCCTCCTGTGGATGGGTCTCATCTAATAGTTGAAGTCCTGAATAAGACAAAAAAGGCTGAAACTCCTCTGAATAAGAGAGAATTGCTCCTGTCTGACATTCTTTCATGTAGGGCTTTTTCCTGCCTTTGATCTCCAAATGAAACATTGACACTTCTTGGTCTCAAACCTGCCTGCTTTGGGACTAGAACTGTACTATCGGCTCTCCTGGGTCGGCAGCTTGCCTACTCACCTTGCATATTTGGGGACATTAGAACTTTTCAGCTACCATAATGTGAGTCAATTCCTTACAATTAACCCTCCATATATATGTGTGTATGTATATACATTTATACCCTATTTGTTCTATTTTTCTGGAGAACACTAATATAGGTGCTTCATGAAGGATGTGTTGTCCACCCAGGCAGTAAGAAAAGATTTTATAACAGAGATGCAGCAGAACTAGAGATCTGAAGACTCTGATGTCTCCAAGAAGCAAAACTGACTGGCTGATTTTCCAGCACTATATACTAAATTCATTCTTCCCCCAAGTGTTTGTGGGGCTGTTACTATAACGTCTACAGATTGACTGCTGGGCTTTCTATCTTATTCCGTTGTCTGTTTCTATAACAGTGTCAAACTTTCTATTTTTGTGTCTTTGTAATATGTATTTATATTTGATAATGACAGTCTTCTTATTTTTCTAAGTTGTCTTAGTTGTACTTCTACAAACACTAAATTAATTTTAATTTAAGACTCGTTGCAATGAAAATTGGCATATTAACAATGTTGTCCAAAAGACATGTACAAGAATGCTCACAACAGCACCATCAATAATAAGTTCCAAAATAGAAACAACCTCGCAAGCAATTCTAGCATGTATCAACAGACTGTGGTATATATTGAAAGACTGTACAGCAATAAGAATGAGCAAAACTACAATGACAGATAACAGCAATATGAATAAATCTTTCTCACAAATATAATATTGAACAAAAGAAAGCAAGCACTAACTGTATATACTATTGATTCTACTTAATGTAGTTCAAAAACAGATAAAATTAACTATTCCAGTAGAGGTCAGGAAATTTAGCTCTTCTTGGGGCTCAGTGATTAGGAGAAGTTATAAGGATGGCTTCTGGGTACCAGCAACACAGGCATATTAAAGTCATTTAATAGTATGCTTAATTTGTGTATTTGTGTGTGTGTGTGCGTGTGTGTGTGTGTGTGTGTGTGTGTGTGTGTGTGGTATTTCACTAAAAATTGTATTAAATAGAAAGTTTAACTACATAAGAATGAAAAAAGAAAGAAATGAAGGAAGGAACGAACGAACGAACAAAGGAAGGAAGGAAATAGAAATAAGAGAAAAACTAGATTCTTTGTCTAAAATTCAAATATCCACTAGACTAAGTAAAATGGTATTTAGGAAATTTCAATCCCTAATTCTAAAAAAATAAAAGCTTAATTACATACATTAGGTATTATGTGAAGTCTGGTATTATGGAAGGTTCTAGATCAAAGAGGGTATTCAATTCAAAGGTGACAATCACTTCTACAGACACACAAAGAGTTTGAGCATGTCATGTATTATTTGATTAAAAAAATTGGTTTTATCTTCTTTTAAGATGTGTCAGGTTATCAAATTGATCACGCAATTAAATGAAAGACCTAACCTTGAGAAATACAAACATTGTAAAAGACTTTTAAAGTATATTATCAAAAACAATAACTTGTAAAGTGAGACAGGTTACTATCTACTTTAAGTACTTTATACACAGGAAGTGACATTAGAAATGGCAATTAAATTTTTATCTCACAGTAATAATTTCTTAGAATTTTTTAAGGAAAATAACACAAAATATATATACCATATTAAGATCCTTTAAAATTCTTCTGTGAAGTTAGAATTATAGACCGGATATAGTTTTATTTTTTATTTAAAAAAATTTAATGTTGACATATTGAGAGACATATTTAATGAGAGACATAACAAAAGCAGGGGAGGGAGACAGAGAGAGACAGAGAGAGAGAAACAGAAATCTGAAGCAGGCTCCGGGCTCTGAGATGTCAGCACAAAGCTCGACACAGGGCTTGAACTCACAAACCGCAAGATCACGACCTGCACTGAAGTCAACACTTAACTAACTGAGCCACCCAGGTGTCCCAGACTGGATACAGTTTTAAAAAGATTTTCTGAAAACTAAATTTACTGACATAATTTAAGTAAGATAAATAATTATCATTTAAACATTAAGGTGTATCTTTAGGTCTTGGTAAAATATTTTTTAATCTAAATTATCTTGGGGCGCCTGGGTGGCTTAGTCGGTTAAGCATCTGACTTTCGCTTAGGTCATGATCTCGCGGTTCGTGGGTTCGAGCCCTGCATCGGGCTCTGTGCTGACTGCCAGCTCAGAGCCTGGAGCCTATTTTAGAGTCTGTATCTCCCTATCTCTCTGACCCTCCCCTGCTCATGCTGTCTCTCTCTCTCTCTCTGCTTTTAATTAAAGGTATATTTTCAATCAAAAACATCAGCACTTTACATATGAATCTAAAACGAAAACTGACATTAAAATCCACATTAAGGAGGTTTAGCATTCAGACAGAATTATGTGCAGTAAATTCTTCTAGATGATAGGATGGACTTTCTTTTCCTAGAGCCGTTGCTAAAATATTTTAGTAATTTCAGTGAATACATTGGCAATGATAAGGGTATATCTCTGCAATTTACTTAGATTAAATATCCATTTGCTCTAGGATTCCATGTGAAATGAATCCAAGTTTGATGGTTCCTTTTGTATCTGGCGTGTGTCACTATCAATGGTGTGTTACTTGCAGGGATTGTTTCTGATGGTCTGTCTATCTTAAGGAACAAAATAAAGTTCTAGCTACAACTAGTAAATATATTCTTAGTTGAAAAGTTAAACTCTTCTAAAATTATATTGTATGAACTTTCCCAAGAGGAAGTAAATGTGCACTCACTCAGTTCAGAATACAGACCTGTTGCTGAAAAGGACGCAACAAAAACACAATCTAACTTTTAGAGAGGTTATATTAGAAAATGGTAGTTCCCATCTCTTTATCTAAGAGATATTTAGATAAATCTCTTAGATAAATATCTCTTAGATAAATATTTCATATTTCCCTGCATATACAGATGGAATACTACAACTTGGAATAGGAAAAGAACATTGAATTTTCCATGGATTCCAATCCTCCAGTCTAAGTTCTGCCACCTACTAAAGTGTTAAATTGAAAAATAATTAATCACTGAGGGCTTCATTTTATCCATATATACAGTTACTACCTTTAAATAGGTTTGTGAAAAAGACTGAATTTAAATGAAGTCACATAAATATATCATCTGTTATGATGCAGTCACCTTCTCATCAGAGCAGCATACTTAAGTTGGACTTTTTAAAAGGAGCACTATTAAGCAAAAAATGTAGAGAGCTGCAAATCTATCAGAAATTTAGCACACTACGGATAAGCTTCTATTTTCAAAACTACTCTGGTTACGGTTTGGCTAATTACATACTGACTAACATTCCTCTTGTCCCCTTGAACTTCAACGACATAAGATGATTAGACTCAGCTACTTGAGCAGTTAATATGAAACAGTTTTAGAGCTGTAAATAGAGTTAGGCTTGGAATGTCCCTCTGATATATTAACCGGATATATTCATTACAATATTCACTCATTCAACACACAATTTTTTGAGAAACATCTAGCATGTATCAAAGATTTGACATACTGCTAAAAGCGGAAGATACAGTAGCAGAAAAAACTACATCTTTTCCTTTATGAATTTATCATCTAGTAGGGAGATCACATACTAAATTATATTACACAACTGTATTACAAATGCTCATATTTGTTAAGAAAAAAATGGAGTTATTTACCTTTTACCAATATATTCTTTGGAATCAGGGGAAATATTATCTAAAGAAGTAATAAAGTATGATCTGGAGATCAAATAGATTTGCGTGAGTAAAAGGGTAGGGGGAGGAGTACTCAGGTAGAATAAACTAGAATTTATAAATGTTTTGAACAGGAGGGCACATGGCAAATTTTAGAAGATAAAAGAAGACACTAAGCAAAATAAATAAATAGGAAATTGGGCAAATATAGATTATTAGGGGATTTGTAAGTAATAGTAAGCCCACAGTGGAAAATGTCTTTATGTTATTGAGAATCCATTGAAGAGTTTTAAACATGGATTGAGATATCAGGCTTCTTAAGAAAAAAATCAGTTTTGGGGCGCCTGGGTGGCTTAGTCGGTTAAGCATCCAACTTTCGCTTAGGTCATGATCTCGGGGTTTGTGGGTTCGAGCCCCACGTTGGGCTCTGTGCTGACTGCCAGGTCAGAGCCTGGAGCCTGTTTCAGAGTCTGTATCTCCCTCTCTCTCTGACCCTTCCCTGCTCACGCTGTCTCTCTCTCTTAGAAATAAATAAAAAATATAAAAAAAAAAACTTTTTAAAAAAGCTGTTAAAGCTTTGGAGTTCAAGAATACATTTGCAAAGGGATCTTCAAAAGCCTTGCTAGGGCAAAAATTATTTTTAATTATACCACAAAGAGAAATGGAGACCTTGTTGTTGAATAAACTCAACAATGAATAAATTCTATTCAAACAATACATAAAAAGAACTTTACATTAAATCTTTCTTTTTATGTTTGTCCTTATATTTACTCTTCCTGCAGAAATTGAATGATTGCTGATATTTATGTATATCAGTACTTTTATCAAAATATGAGGCATTTTTTCATGTACAAGCATTTTTATTAAAATTCATTATTTAAGACTAAAACTAAAATAACATTAAAATAGTTTACGTCACATAAGTGCCTTCTGGTGGATACCAGAATTGCAGTGATGAATTCTAGAAAAAAATATGGCCTTTGGGAGGTTTTTTTAAATTATTATTTTATTCCTAAAATGTTTATTCATAATTAATATCTTTTAATAAGAATAACAAAAAATGTACTAACACATTTTCTTGAAGCCTAGACATAGTACTTAGTATTTGATCTTCATATTTTAGTATTAAAATATGTCATAACTTTACATCGGTTAAAATTTTAGGTCTTAAATATGCATAAAGATGCCATATGGGTATAGGTACATATAAAACAAGTGTCCTTAAGACTTGACTTCCAACTGGCTAAAATTTGTTATAATATATAGATTTTGTTAGAAGGAGACATTAAACTGCTATTAGATAAAATGGTTGTAAAATATACAAAAATCCCTCATATTTACATTGCAAATGTTGCACCATAACATGTTCATGGAATGACTGGACCCACTGTATGCATTGGTCCTTTTTTTTTTTCTTGGAATTTTTAACCATATGCTTTATTTGATGTCAACATTAAAGGAATATCTTAAAAAGTGAATTCAAACCTATAAATTAGTAACATTTCAAGTTAACTGCATAAAAAACGTTTTGCATCTTCCCAACCCCATACTATATGCCCTATAACTGTACATAAGCATCCACATTTCAAAGCGTTTGTCACTTATAAAGTGAACGGTTTCAAAATGCTAGGTAAACATCTACTAATTATTTTAAAACAGTACTCCCTTGGAAAATTTCCTTGTGCTTAATAGTTCATCTTCTCAAGTCCATTTCTGGAAACTTCACTGCCAAAAATAATCTAGAAACCATGCTGGGAACAAGGATCATAGTAGGCAAGGGCTGAGCGCAGACATAAGCAGCTCCATTTTACAGACAAACTTTCGGCCTCCCATCTCATTCCACTGAACTTCTTTGAATGGACCACGAAGATGATTCCATTTGCTATCTTGTAAAACATCACTTTTTGGAAGGTCTTTACACTTGTTCCGGGGAAACTGAACCATGATCTTGCTGCTACTTTCAGGGCCATTGCGAACTGCGATAGCCGAGTCCCCACTCGGCGAGGCCACCGTTATGGCAGAGACGTTGCCAATACTCGCTATGAGTCCAAGGCCCACAAGATTTCTGAAGCTTAGCACCTGCTAGCCCATGACCTTGGCAAGCTGCTAAACCACATGCACCTGATGCTGTGACAGGAATATCGTTTTTGTTTTGTTTTGTTTTGTTTTATTTAGTGAATCATCTTCAAGAGCATGGAAAGAATGATTACGTCCAATGGAATAAATAGAACTCTAAATATGTGAAAATTTATGGGCCCAATTTACTTATCCTAACTTGTGAAAACTCTTATAGTTCACTCTCACTTGACTAAGTGAATACTTTGTGGCAAGTAGGATTTTAAATTTACAGATGAATAGCTGAACTTGTAGGTAAAGTGATTCTCTTAATGTCATAGGTAGGGCCAAGATTTTACCCCCAGAATGTCTATTTTAGAGCCCATGCTATTAAGCACTGAGTGCTCCTGCCTTACTGGTTAATTTTATGGTGCTATTTTAAACAGAAGGGAATTATTCCATGTTAAAACAAAACAAAGGGATTCATATACCTCACTAATATTCTAAAAATTGACCATGTAATCTTTGACTAATGGAATAGCATTCAAAGTTTGAAATTCAAATACTGTCCATTTGCTTACTATATTTCACCTTCTTTTATTATGCTATTATGCTATTTTGAGAATTTGGGGAAATGTCTCTATTTCTACTTAACAACTGTATTAATCTTTTATCTAAAATATTCAAGTAATTCAAATAAATCACTATGGTTTAAGAGACTTATTTTAATTTCTCGAAAATATATTAATACATGTTCATTATAATTTTTTTTTTTCTAGGAGAGAGAGAGACAGCATGAGCAGGGAGGGTCAGAGAGAGAAGGGAGTCACAGACTGAAACAGGCTCCAGGCTCTGAGCTGGCAGTCAGCACAGAGCCCGCGGGGCTCGAACCCACGAACCACGAGATCATGACCTAAGCGAAAGTTGGACGCTTAACCGACTAAGCCACCCAGGCGCCCCATCATTATAATTTTTAATAACAGAAATATACAGAGAAAAATAATTTCAAAACCAATTGTGTCTCTATCACAGATGTATATTCAGAATGAAATGTGATGGAAACATCAATCCTTTACCCCCTAACCCCACAAACACAGATAATTCATTATGAAATTCATATTAAAGGTAAAAAGGACAATAAACGGTCTCCTTTTGATCTCTGCAAAAATTGTTTGACCTACGCAAGTTTCTTAACCTCTTTGTATACCATCTTAACATAAGAAGTTCTTATAGATAATTTTTCATGGTAATGTTTCCTAACTGGATGAAAAGTATAATATCTATGGACAGGGATATAGTATAGCAATTGAAGATCATTGTCACTGGTTTTGAATAAGAAATTTATATGACAATAGAATACTTTAAAATAAAATATTTATAGGAAGATAGATTATCTTAGTTACTTACAAATATGCTACCAAATTAAAATCTGGTGAATAAAGAAGATGGATTTTTCATATCTGTAGTCTTACATGTGGAATAAATTTTAAAAATACAAACAACACAAATAAATAACTGCAGCATTCTGTCAAATGAGTTACAGTTTAAATAACCACTCATGTTCACATGTACCTATAGGTAAATTATAAACAACGTGGAGTCTAACATTTTACAATTAAAATGAAAAATACTTTAAAAACATTTATGGGAATCTAATATTAAATTATATAAATCATTATTTTAAACTAAATGTTTAGAAGTATGTCTATGAAAAATGGATATTCCAAAAATGAAATATAAAATATAAACATATATTGTTCCTTTTCTTATCCTAATCTGTAATTTATCTGCATGTTGTTATACATTATTGCTAAAACACCATGGCTATATTTGCTTCTCACATTTTTTTTTTTAAATCAAAGCTGCATCCCTCACCCCTCAAAATGAATATATTTAAAAGTAAAATGTCAATGTTTTACCTTAAATCAGATAAATAACCCAAGAGTACTGATTAAAAATTTATAACGTTAGGTTTCTATAGACTTAGAATTACAGATGGAATTATCCCATTTGATATTAGAAATGGGATGCATAGTATATGATTTTTAAGTCTCCCCAGATATATTTTCTACATTGAAAAAGTAATACTTTAAACTGTTTTTATAGGATAGAGAGAGCAGTACCTGGGATGACATATTATCACAGAAGTAAGTCTCTCAACCCTTAATATTTATCTGATGTCAAAGGCTGCAGGTTCAATGCATCATACATTTATGTGATCAAGTAAATTGCAAATTTGACATTAAGATGATAAACAAGACTATTAACAGAAATCAGGGTCTACGGTAATCAGATCGAATAAGCTAATTAATCTTAGCTCTGTCACAAAGATTCCTTGAGATGAAATGGTAACATAAAGCATCAGCAGCACATTTCAAACAAAATGGCCTTCCATCTTCTATGTGATATACATAAGCTGGACAGGGCCATGGTCACTGGAATTAAATGCTCTTCATTTTGAGTCTATTCTAGGAATCTGGATAGGAATGCATTATTAGGCTAGTCCCTTTCAGTCAGAATTATAAAATCACCAAACTATCTGTTATTATAAATAGGATCAATTTTTAAAGTTACTAATGACTTTGAGCAGAAAAAAAAAAGAAACAAATCATGTCTGGCCCTGACTGAAATGGTCTCTGCAGATCACGCTGAGATTATAGCGTGCACAGTAGTGGCATTCTTTCTGTACCAACCAACATGGTCCAAATGGGGAATTTAGAGCCAGAGTTGCATAGACACTGGTCAACTTCATAAAGGAAAATAATCCATCCACCTACACAACTCTTTCTTTATACTAAAGATTAATACATCACATAATTTGATTGAAAATATGATAAATACATTTTGTTAACACATATGAAAACGGTGCTTTGTTAAACTGATGCTTTCCTGGTACAGACTTAAAAATCGGACATAAATTGAATAAAAATTCCAACATCTTATCTTTTACTACAATGAATTAAATGATTTCATAAATGTTGAGGCATTTGCTTCCAGAAAGGGCAAATTTCTTGGTTTTAGATAACAACCAATGTGTGGTAACATTCTAGGTCTTCTTATTTTTTTTTTAAAGGATTTCTCACTAGGGGCCAGAGTATAAAGAAAGGTGATAGCTATTATCTACCATATACTAATAAACTTTATACTTTGCAGTAGATTGTCAAAGCTTAGAATAAATACACGTACATACTTATGGAAAAATGCTAGATAAAACATCAGCTATTCTAAATATTTTAGAAGTTTGGAGGCAATCTTTGAAAGGTTGTTCTAGTATTTAATAAGCCTTATTTTATAAAATTAATTATGTATAACCTAAATATTTGCTACAATTTAAGATCTTATTCTATTTTATTTTAATGTTTATTTTTGAGAAAGAGAGAGAGAGAGAGAGAGAGAGATCAAGAACGCGTGGTGGAGGGGCAGAAAGAGGGAGACACAGAATCTGAAGCAGGTTCCAGGCTCTGAGCTATGAGTACAGAGCTCAGTTCAGGGCTCGAGCCCACAAACCGTGAGATTATGGCCCGAGCTGAAGTTGGATGTTTAACCACATAGGCACCCCTGAGACCATATTTTATAGCTTTAACCTTTACAAAGATTACAATAACTCCTAATTCTATAACACATGAAACTCCTTCATGTGTTTTAACTCTTTAACTTTCTCCTTAGACTTCTTTCTTTTAGATTAAATATACTCCCAACTAAATAATTCAACACATTTTCTTGATTAACCAATCATCTTGAATCCATTCCTCAATTTCTTCTATCCATTTTAAAATTCCAACTGAACCAGATACTCTTCTAATTAACAATGCTTGAGGCAGGTTATTTTTCTATTTTTGCATGTCTTTGGCTAAGGTTAACTAATTTTTTTTGTTGTTTTTAATGTTATTTCCCTGATAACTTCTGGTCTTTTCTGCTATTCAGCCAAACTATTCATATTCCCCTATAACTGTGAAATTTCTCTGGGATTCTGTGACATCAAAGCAGTAAAAGAATATAACTACATAGGATCCTCATCTACAAAAAAACAAAAACAAAAACAAAAACAAAAAAAACCTGTGTGCCTACTCATTAAGATTGAAATTCAGATACATATTTATAAAATCTGTTTAAATAAAAAGGAACAAAACAATAAGTCACTGATTCTTCTCCCAAAAATATTTCTTATAGGCTTAGTTGGCACAATAAAATAATCATGTCATTTTCAACTCCTTAATTAGAAACTGTTCATTTCTGTGAGGATTTTGTTAATAGCCAACAAAAAACCATACAATACTGGAAGATGTTCATAGCCACACAGCAGACACTTCTGACTTTTCCATTAAACATTCTATATGCATCCATCAAGTCATTATAATATTCCACATATCTGTCAACCTTTGCTAGGCTATCACATATAAGTACGCACTCTAAGATGATTCTTATGAAAAATTCATAAACATTTGCAAGTTACAAATTCTTCTCATTCAAAATAAGATTTAATGGCAACAGTTTCCCGAAGAAGTTAATGAGAACTCTTCTCTTTTAATAAACGAGCTCAGATATGCAAGTGCCCTGTGATTTCACCAGGCACTCAGGTTGGGAATAAATTCAACACCAATTCATGTTCAGTTCTTTTGTTTAGGTGACTAAGGCTATGTCTTCCTGGCTGTCAGTAATCTGATAAAAATATCAAAATTCAGTCAATGTGGATGAAGAATGATTTAATTGTAATGATCATATCCCACCCACTGGTTGATTTTTACCATACTTTGCAGGGAGAATATCAAGTGATATTTTTTATCCCTTAAATTAGGTCAGATTTGGGACAGCTAAACTGGTAAATCTGAATCATCTGATTAGTATGCCTGATTGACAAAGGGGAGAAACTGAAAGACTCTCCATTCACATAAATGGGAAATCTTGTCTAAATGGCAAGCATGTCTGTAATCACTGAAGCTGCCCTCATTGGAGGAGGAAGAAGCTAAATTAAAGCTAGAACAGACACATTTTCAGGCACCTGTTGAGAATCCTGGTTAAGTCCACCCTCACCCCCTCCCAGCTTTTTATTCTGAAATTTTTAAAGATTTCAATAGAAATGAAAATAGAACATGACTAATACTCACATACTAATCACTTGGCTTTTCCAGATGTTAGTTTCTACACATTTGCTATATCTTTTATATCTTTTCTCATTCTGAACCATTCACAAGTAATCTAAAAACATCGTTTTTAGCTGTAAAGAACCACGACTGAAGCCACGGTGGTGCTAATATCTGAAAGAAGGCATCTTAAAGGTTCTTCCATTAATGCAGATAATTTAATGAGCTATGGGGATCAGATAGCACATAGGGATTGGGGTAGCTTTCCTGGATAATATTATGCATAGCATCAAGTAATAAGCTTCTTAAGGTTTCAGAGACTTCATTATTGTAAAGCAGTGACCATTACTACACATCCCAGTGATTCTGTAAAGATTTGCAGTGTTTACATTAGATAGTGTACCTGAAAATTACATTCACAAGGAATATCATTCAGACAACTACATTTTAAAATCTCCAGTGAAAATATGAACTGTTCCTTTACCGAGGTTACAACACAAAACAATAATAATGGACATTTATGGAACATTTACTAAAGGCCAGGTGATATAAAGACAACAGTGTGATACTGACTTCACAAGGAAGAAAATTAAGTCTTAAAAATATTAAGGGGTAGAAGACTGACTCATAGCAATTCAGTGGTAGAATTGTGTCTCAAACCTATATAATTGATACGATTCTATATTTTGGTCATGGGATGTAAAGTAGGAAATTTATAAGTAGCAAACAAACAACTGATATAAGCACCACTAAGGTCAAAATAGTAAAGAATTTAAATATGTCTTTAGCCACCTCTTTTACACTAGACCCATTACCCCAGATACAGTATTCTACCCATTTGCCTATGCTAAGGATATGAAATCAGTGTTAAACTCCATAGCTCAGTTTATGATCTCATGGTTTGTGAGCTCAAGCCCCGTGTTGGACTCTGCCCTGAGAGTATGGAGTCTGCTTGGTATTCTCTCCATTTCTCTCTGCCCCTTCCTGGCTCTTGTGCACACACATTCTCTCTCTCTCTCTCTCTAAAAATAAATAAGCATTATAAACAAACAAACAAAGAAATAGTTTCTCTCTACCTGTTTTGTGATTAAAACACACAAATGATAAAGCTAAGCAATATAAGAGAAAAAAATCTACATATTTAGTAAGTCATACTAGGTATTTTGTAAAATCCCAAGGAAAATATTTGCATATATGTTTCCTAATCATCACATAAAAAATACCATTTGTAGTCATGTTTCACTTCATTATTTCCAACAGATTACTCTATTTTTCTCAGTCCTCAGTGATTCCAATTTAGCATAAAACACTTTGTCATTTAGCTCTGCTAAAATAGACATTAAAGAATCCAGAATATTGCAGATAATTTTTAAAATTCAGAAATTATTTTTAATGATCCCATCAGTAAATCTTCTGATCCGACCAGACTCACATCAAAACATGTTGAAACAGGACATATAAAATATGTCAGTACATATAATAATACAAGAAGCCAAAGTGGGCTGATTTGCTTCATTTGTTTACTATTCAAAATTAAAAACAAAAATTTAATCCAGGCACATGTGTGAAAGGTTTAGATAATTTCCTACAGAGTTGCATAAAACTCAATAATAAAGGATGTGAAATAGGTAGAAAATGCTTGTCTATCTGTAATACCCTAGTAACTTGGGAGATAAGCCAATTCCATTTTAACCTGCTAGATACTATAAATTTTATTTTTACTACTTCCTCCCTTAAGGAATCCTTGAGCTTGTAAATTTACAAAAGACTTTGGTACCACCCAAAATATAAGGTGAAGGAAAGTGTTAGCATTGTTCTTTTCTTAACTGAACTGAAATTAAATTTTATATTTTATCACAGATGTTTTAATATCCATAATGCCATGGCCAAGTTATACTATTGTTCAGTTGTAGATATGTTAATATTTAAAGGCAAAGAAATTGTATTAGAACAATCATTAATTTGCATATTGAACCAATGTCAAGTAAGCATTACAAGTATAACTCTAAGGGATTCTATTGCATTTCAATGACTCATTTTATATATGATGGAATTTATCCTAAGATAGCTTGAAAACTTCTTAGTGTGAAAATTATAAAAGAACTTTGATGTGGATAATTTATATGCTTTTAACAAAACAAGCCTGATAAATAGGGAGCATAAGCTTAATAACTCATTAGATTTAGATATAAACAAAAAGAAAACTATAATTGAAAATTTAAGTATAAGCATGATCTTGTAGAAGAATCTCCTTATAGTGCTTGCTTGAGTATGAATACTAGTCCAAAGTGAAGTCTGCTATCACACTACTTATATTTCTGGGATTATAGAGATGAATTTTTCTAATTTTCCAATATAAACTTATTAAAATGTAGAATTATGAATGGAACTATTAGTGTCATAGAAGTATTAAAATATTTAGTTGTTGGATGACTATAATATTCAAATAATGCACTTATTACAAATTGAAGAAAATTCAAGGGGCACCTGGGTGGCCCATTCAGTTAAGTGTCCAACTCTTGATTTGGCTCAGGTCATGATCTCAGTTTGTTTGAGCAGGCAGTGTGGAGCCTGCTTGCAATTCTGTCTCCCTCTCCCTCTGCCTCTCCTCTGCTTGTGTGTATGTATAGTCTCTTTCTCTCTCAAAATAAATAAACAAACTTAAAAAAAAGAAAATTCATAAGAAATTTATTATACTAAATGAGATAACTAGGTATAATCTAAAATGTAATACAAGAGAAAATATACAATAAAATTACATAAAGACTGAGTAAAATTTGGAAATTCGACTCTAGTAAATAAAAATAACTTTCATTTTATCTGTAATAGAAGGGCTTTTTTTTCAAACTGCACATTATTAAAACCCCAAAAGCTTTATTTTTAACTATAATATATGTTGTGCTATAAAACCTTCCCAATGGCTTTTGCATAAACACACTAAATATATATTTTTAGTTAAAGAGCAATTTAATGAATATTTATGAGAATAATAAATTAACTTATATGTTAATAATTACTTATTAAAATAATTTTTTATTGAGTGTATATTATTTTCAAAGTTCAAGTGAGAATAATTTAAGCTTGCATATCTGGGTTAAGGTTTTATAGCTTATTAAAGGTTAATTTGTTATAAAAACAGGAAGTCTATTGAATTCAAAACCAGCTACAATACATGGTGTAGCTGTAATTTTAATTAGATAAAGTTTAAGGAGAGGTTTTTTTTTGCAAAACAAATATTAATTTTTTCAATGATTCAATATTTCCTTCCCAGAAGTAATTTTACTCTGTCTCCACATATTTTAGAGCAACAGCAAATGAGTAATATCCAAGCTATTGCCTATGATTCCTTAGCAATGTGTTCCTCAGTATGATTATAATTAATTTATTTTTTTAAGAGGCAGAGAGAGAGAGAGATGGAGAGTGAGAGGAAAGAGGTCAGAGCTAAATAGATAGTAATTAATAATTAGACATCAAGTGGCTTTTTAAAAAACTTTGTTAAGTTTAGAGCCAAGGATTTATTTACTTTTTAATTTTTTTTTAATTTTGTTAACACCCTGTATGAAATTTTAATACAGAAATGAAAGGAACTATGCAAAAATCTCAAGGTCAAAGTCAGTATCAGGATAGTCTAAATTCAAATATGTAAGAAAATCTTCAACATCATAATTCCTAAAATAATCTAACCTCTCTACTGAAGTACTAAGCCTTACATAGAACAAACAAGTCAAGGATTATACAATTTAGTGAATACTATGGGACTTGAACTCACAACCCTAAGATCAAGACCTAAATTGAGATCAAGAGTCGGATGTTTAACCAACTGAGTCACCTCCAGACACACCAGATCCTAGATTTTTGACTCAATGGAATAGAGACCATTAAAACAAATAAAAATGCTAATAAAACACAAATAGAAAATCTAGCACATGGTAAACTATTTTGATGTGATTAAATAAAATATTAGCATACTTTCAAATAGTGCTTAGTATGTTCTTAGTATGTTCTAGACATTGCGTGGAATACTTACATGTATTATTTCAATTAATTTTTACAATAACCTTATGATTTATGCAATTTCATTAAGTTTTTGGAGCCATACATGATTAAATTCACAATAGATTTAAACTTTGTATACGTTTATGCTACTTCTCTGAAAATATAATTTTAATTACCAAAATATTATTTCAATAACTTTATGCAATTATACCACCTCATAAAAGTTGATGCATAAAAATGAACACTAATGAATGTAAAAATTGAAAGGAGGTACTATCCTGTTAGATCATTGTTTATATTCATCCTTAGTAGTCACTTTATATTTATTTTTAACATTCATTTCTCTACCTACTTATATCTCTCTTATTTCACACAAAAATATTAAAGAGACAGTTTAAGTTTTGTGTTTGAGATTCAAATTAGGCTACATGGTCTCAACATAATTCTTATTATTAAATAATGCAATATTTATATTGCATATTAAATATGCAATATTAATGAGAAATATCAAATAAAGCTCAATCTTAAGAAAGAATATTTATATAATTGATTTATCCAATAACTGTATTATTATCTTCAGCTCAATTCTGCAAATTTGAGAGAGCTGTCATTTTCCCATTACTAAATTCATGTCCATCTTCATCAGAATGTCATTTGGATTTTAAGGACTTAATAATAATAATATTTAATAAGAATTATGCTTGCATTTTCAAATTTAATGCTCATACCATATAAGAGTTGGGATTATTTTTATCACAACTGTAAAGATTTTTGTTTAAAAGAAAGAAAGAGGAAAATCAAAACTTCTAAGACTTCAGAGGTGTTGGATAATATTCTGAAGTCACATAACCTTCAAAAAGAGATAGGACTTGAACCTGTTTCTACCATCCTTGCATTCTGCCAGGCTGGGTTTCATGATTTAAAACAAGTTACCAGGATGCCTGGATGGTTCAGCCGGTTGAGCATCTGACTTCTGCTCAGGTGCTTCTTGTTGTTACTGAGTTAAATCCCCATATCAGCCTGTATGCTGTCAGCACAGAGCCTGCTTTGGATCCTCTTTCCTCCCTTTCTCTACCTCTTCCCTGCCTGCACTCTCTCTCAGAAGTAAACATTTAAATTATAAAATAATAAGAATAATAAAACAAGTTACCTATTGAACATGGAGCAAATACGGCAGATTGGAAAGACAAGCACACCTATCTACAACAGGAAAAATTTTTAAAAAGTAGTCAACCATATACAGGAGGAGAGGGAAAAACTGGAATATTTAAAAGTAGCTCAGGAATACCACAAAGTCATGTTATTGCCATAATAGACATCTATATTAGTGACATCTAATTAGATCACCTATATTTAGTGATCTAAATAATCACCAAAAGTTAAAATGCCTAAAGCTTACTTTTTCAGATTTTAGAGTATTATGTAATATATAAGGAAAATATCTGATACATGTGTAACTTTAGGGAATGTACTAAAAGAAATCAGTTGGTTTTTTTCCTTGATTTTTCCTTCCCTCCCTCCTTGTCTGTGAGTTCTGTCTCTCCCATTCTTCATTTCTTGCTTTTCTTAATTTATGCCATAACCTTTAGTTAAGAGAAACAAGATGCTTTCTACCTTTTCTTGTGGTGCCAAATTTGTGTGAATACATGGGGATTATTTCTGTTGACCATATAACAACAAGATACATGCAAAAATCTAATACATGATGTCACTTGTTATGATTTTATAATATTCAAACAGTAAATATAATTAAATTATATTATCACATAGGTAAAATACAGACATGATTTCCAAATTATGGTATTTATTCATTACAGACTTTGAAGATCTGTAGATATACCTTCATTTAGTTTTTTTTTTTTTTAATGTTTATTTATTTTGAAAGTGAGAGTGAGAAAGCATGAGGTGGGGAGGGGCAGAGAGTGAGAAGACAGAGAATCCCAAGCAGGCTCCATGCTATCAGCCCAGAGGCTGAGTGTGGGGCTGCATTCCAGGATCCATGAGATCACGATCTGAGCCAAAATCAAGAGTCACCCAGGGATCCACACTGATTTGGTTTTAAGCATCTAAAACTAATATTAGGAATAGGATCTGAAGCATTCAATTAGCAATTCTTGTTTTAAACTCACTTTCTTAAAGTCTGACTGCTAAATGGCAGAATAATGACATACTCTAAAGGTTTTTCATTATGACTGAAGTTCTATTTCAACAAAAACTACTTAACTTTTGTAGATACAACAGTATTTGGTCTAAGTCATTTAGAAAAGTAACTAGTCAGTCAGTGGAAAACAGAAAGTATTCTGATTTAAAAAAAAAAAATAGCAGATTTCGCTTTTAAATGCATTAAACCATTGTTTTCTGATTTTGTGTTCTAGTCCTGACCAGGTTTTCTGTACTCAACAGAGCAAATCTAGAGTCTTATAATGACAAAATATGGAGCATTGTTCCTTTGTAATTACTTCTGAGAACTGGGTATGAAGTACCTCATTAAATAAGTCAGTAAGCAAGCATTCCCTTTCTAAGTATCAAGATAGTGTTTCCTTTTTATTTTCTTAAAATACTTTGAAAAATTTTCTTAAGAAAAAAGAAGTAAGTTTGCTTCCATATCCAAAACCACACCTGAAAACACCATACAATGATGCTGATTTAAGTATTTTTTCATCTGAAATATTCATAAAGTACCACATGCCACTAGGATGATTAATAACAGGAAAAATTATAATGGATTAAAACGTTCAATAAAAAGGGGTTTTCCGGGGGCAACTGGGTGGCCCAGTCTGTTAAGCATCCGACTTTGGCTCAGATTATGATCTTAGGGTTTGTGAGTTCAGGCCCCGCATCGGGCTCTGTGCTGACAGCTCAGAGCCGGGAGCCTGTTTTGGATTCTGTATCTCTCTGTTTCCACCCCTCCCCTGCTTGTGCTCTGTCTCTCTCTCTTTCTTTCTCTCAAAAATAAACATTAAAAAAAAATTTTTTTAAAGGGTGTCTTCTCTTTTTTCCTATTTTTCCAGCCTAACTGCCACATGACACATAAGATTGGATCAATGAGCACCACACACACAAGATATACCATGAATATTTTATCTCTCAAAACTGTTGAATCCTTTTACATTGCTATATTATTGTACTAGCACCATATATTTTTGATGATTTTAGCTAAATACATATTTTTATTTTAGGAAATAGGAAATTAAATTTTAGGTTTACCATCCTAAACTTCTACCACTTAAAGTAAATGGCATTCTTTATTAACTAGAATAAAAAGAAATAATATTTTTAATGCAATTATCATAGAGATTGAATTAATGTCATCAGAAAGAAAAGAAAAGAAGACTGGAATAAATGAAACAAAATATAATTCAGCAAAAGTGAAAAGCATGCAAATACTTCATGTGAAGTCAGTTTTCAACTATAGTGTTTCCTCAGCATTTACTTTAACTAAACTAGAAGAATTCTTTTTTTTTTTTAATTTTTTTTAATTTATTATTTCTAGGAGAGAGAAAGAGTGAGCAGGGGAGGGTCAGAGAGAGAGGGAGTTACAGCCTGAAACAGGATCCAGGCTCTGAGCTGGTAGTCAGCACAGAGCCCGACGCGGGGCTCGAACCCACGAACCGCGAGATCATGACCTAAGTGAAAGTCGGACGCTTAACCGACTAAGCCACCCAGGCGCCCCTAAACTAGAAGAATTCTTATTGATGATCCAATTGTCCATTTGTTGAATATTGGTTGGTAAATCACTAACATCTGTAGATTTCCTAAATCCCCAAGTCAACAATTTAAATTTAATTATTTTGTAATTTAAGTAAGTGGTACAAAGCTTTCTTTTCTTTAAATAATGCTCCTCCTTCCTAATCTGTGGGAAATATTTTATTAAAAAGTACAAACACCTGACAGTCATTTCCTATCTCTCATTTCCTTCCAGGCTCTTTTGAGAGGCCTACCTGTGTAAGGATCCCTTACAAACTTCAGGGATAGTTGGTCAAGTTCCACACTGGCCAAACAATGTGCAATTCATATGAAAATATAAATCTTATCAGATAAATAGAAAAGAAAATGATTCATTTGTAGTAAATTACAGAATCATTTGGATTCCTAGATCATTAAAACTCTAATCATAAGGATAAAGTATAAATAAGAAAAATTTAAAAACAGATATCTTTTTAAGTGACTTTTCTTAAGTTTATTTCTTTAAGTTTATTTATTTATTTATTTTAAGAGAAGAGAGCACATGTCCACCTGCCTATGTGTGTGCAAGCTGGGGAGGGGCAGAGAGAGAGAGGGACAGAGAGAATCCCAAGCAAGCTCAACACCATTAGCACAGAGCCCGACATGCACTCGATCTCACAAATTCAGAGATCATGACCTAAGCCAAAACCAAGAGTCATACACTGAACCCACTGAGCCACCCAGGTGTTCCTAAAGTGCATTTATTTTTGAGAGAGAGAGAGAAAGAGAGATTGAGAGCAGGGGTGAGGCAAAGAGAGAGGAAGAGAGAGAATCCCACACAGGCTCCTCCACAACTTAGTTGTGGACCCCGATACAGAGCTCCATCTCACAGCTGTGAGATCATGATCTGAGCATAAACCAAGAGTCAATTGCTTAGTAACCTGAGCAACTTATGAGCCCCTAAAAACAGATTCCATACTTTATAACAGTGAGTACTAGAAATGTGGTGTATGCTACTCCATTTATAAAAAACTGCAACAGCATTTGTGGAGTTTTACATGTAATTTCACTATATGAAATTAATTATATGTTTTTATCTGTAAAAAAGGTATTAATTATATGTTTTTATCTGTAATTTCACTGCATCAAATTTGACTCCTGTAGGACATGAAGCTGATACTGGGTGTAGACCTAGACAATGGCCCAGACTTCATGTTTCAGCATGATTTATATGATTTCTAGTTGTCATGCAGCATACAGTAATTTATTTTATTATTGCTTTTGTGAAAATGGCTCTAAAAAGAAAGCCAGATGCTTTTATTGCATTTATAAAATAAATTTCATACTAGAGTGCTATTCAGCAATTTGGGAATGTGTGAGGGTCTTCATATGGGCTTTACTGTGTTTCAGATTGTCACTGAGAGAAATCTAAGTGAATCCATTATGACATATAAAATAATATTCTGTCTTAAAGCTCAAAGAAGTAAAGCACTCTCCTATAAAATAAACTACTAAAATACAAAACTAAAGTAAACCTAATGCCTTTTCTCAAAGGTTTAAGCTTAAGGCAACTAGCATAAGCTAGACCTGGAGAACTGGGACTCTTCCCTGCAGTAATAAAATATGGATGTCAAGGCATACATCTAAAAGCCATTTGCCTTTCATATTCTCTGCTACACAGAATAGGGATTTTCTTATCAAACCCTTCATGGAGACTAAAGTAATGTGTACATAGTATTTATGATAAAACTAATAAGATCTCCTTGGCCACAGATTTTTTTCTACTCATTTTTTAGGAGATAACCTAATATCACAATTAAGTTCTCTTGTTGCTCTATCTCAGATGCAGAGAATCCCTCCCATATTTATTATTGAACTTGATTTAGTAACTATTACAGAAGTAAGAGAAGATAAATTTTCTCTTCAATCATTCAGCTGCATGTTCCCAGTCCAGATGCTTATTTAGAATCATGATTAGCAGTTATGGGGCGCCTGGGTGGCTTAGTCGGTTGAGCGACTTTCGCTTAGGTCATGATCTCGTGGTTCGTGGGTTTGAGCCTCCCGTCGGGCTCTGTGCTGACTGCCAGCTCGGAGCTGGAGCCTGTTTCAGTCTGTGACTCCTCTCTCTGACTCTCCCCTGCTCACACTCTCTCTCTCTCTCTCTCTCTCTCTCCTAGAAATAAAATATTAAAGGAAAAAAATACAAATGCTATAAAAAAAAAAGAATCATGATTAGCAGTTGTGATACACAAAACAATCAACTAGTTCCCTGCTTTTTTCAACCCAAGTGTATTACTATATTACCTTGTTTTTCACTTTCAGTCCCAGAAATTATTTGATGGGCCAGTTAAGCAAGCTCAACTGTTACCATGCTGCACAACTTTTTAATCAATGCTTCCTTTTGCTTTACTATGTAAATGTATATTAATAGATGATTAATAACAATTAATGATTCCTTCAGATATCTTGGATAATCCACAGAAAACAGAGATGGCTAGAGTAGAATTTAAAAAGTTAAAGAAAGGATACCCTGTCTTCTGCCTAGAAGATAATGCTAAATTCGTGGTAAGGCTCTGTCTGGAGGAGGATTCTGCATAGATCTCTTGTTAAAGCTACTCATGAGGGGCAAAGGGTGGCTCAGTTGGTTAAGCCTCTGACTTTGGCCATGATCTGACAGTTCGTGGGTTCAAGCCTCGCGTCAGGCTCTGTGCTGACAGCTCAGAGCCTGGAGCCTGCTGTTTTCTGTGTCTCCCTCCCTCTCTCTCTGCTCCTCCCCTGCTCACACTCTGTCTGTTTCTCTCTTCCAAAAACAATTAAACATTAAAAAAAAAAAAATTTAAATCTACTCATGGGCCTGTAAGGAAAATGATCAGGGGAAATATACCAGATTCTTAATAATTGTGTCCTATTCTAGATTAACAACTAATTCACTACTTTGTAGATATGGCCAAATGGTTTCATAATAAAATATTCTCTGGAGAAGTCAAATACAAAGAAACCTTGCTTTGTTTTTACTCATAATCTATTGGTAAAGATTTTGAATATTTGGCTATAAACACTTAGGAAAGTTTTCAAATGCCTTATCTAACTTGAATTTTTTTTTAATGTTTTATTTATCTCCAGGAGAGAGAGAGAGACAGCGTGAGCAGGGGAGGGTCAGAGAGAGAGGGAGTCACAGACTGGAACAGGCTCCAGGCTCTGAGCTGGCAGTCAGCACAGAGCCCGACGCGGGGCTCGAACCCACGAACCGCGAGATCATGACCCAAGCGAAAGTCGGACGCTTAACCGACTAAGCCACCCAGGCGCCCCTCTAACTTGAATTTTTAAAGGCTTTTTTTGTTTGTTTTGCATACATAATATATACACAATCACTATAGAATATTTAGAAATTCAGGAAAATATGGAAGAAGTAGAAATCATCCATAATTTCACCAATTCAATTTATATAATTGGCCCTTACCACAAACAGCATTTTGGTCATATAGATCACTGGTAGATTGAACAAGCAGGATTTATATACCAGAGGCAATGCTATTCTGTTTCCACTTGCTAACTCAAAATGTACCTAGACAAGACCCCTGGCTCCTAGATGAAGACTTCTTCTGATTATTGGTAACTTAAAAAGTCCTATAATCAGTTTGAGAGCCTTGTCTTAAATAATTAGAATACATAGTCTCACATCATGATCAAAACTCCACCCTTGATTTAAAATTTCATCTTCTTGCCCTCCACCAGTTCAGGTCCATTGTTGAAGGAGTGTATTCTTTCTTTCTTCATGGACTAATTATACTTACCTATAAACTGAAGATAATAATAGTCCCTACTGTAATAATATGCTTATTATGAAGATTAATGTGATATAGTACATAATAAAGGCTTAGAAAATATCTAGCCCATATTACTAACAATGGGAAAATATAAAGAAGTAGAAATCATCCACAATTCCACTGACTCAGTTTATATAATTGGCCCCTAGAGGTTGGAGGAAATAACACTGGATAGTGGTGAGCCTTTTTGGGGCAAAGGAAGGTGCATCAGAACAAGGGATTTGGGGGGTGTGAGTAGGCAAAACATTTCTTAGCCAGGAGAAGGTAATCCACTCTCACTAGTCTAGTCCAGACCAGAGAGCTTCAGATTCGACTAAGCCTCAACTCAAGTGGCTTAACAAAAATATGTAATTCCTTATACTCTTCTGTTTCATTAGAAAATACACCAGTTTAAATCAGTTTTGCTTCTTGGGTAGTTTTTAGGTCACTATGAATTTGTGTTACCTCTCTACTGCTCTACTCTATATTTTCAAGAGTCACTATAAATATCAGTGCATTCTCTAGACCAGATGGACTACACAGGTAGCTACTTTCATTTCTTTTAAAAGAGCCAATTATAGACACTGTTTCTAGGCCCCAGGAAAATATGTATGTGTGTGTGCATATATAGATATATATGTTAATATTACATAAATATATAAACATATATTTTTCTGTTCTGCAGACCCAGGCCAATCAAAACACAGACATCCCTTTCCTGCTCATTTAGTAGATGCTGAGCTTCAAACTCATCTCTCACTTACAGGTTTCTCAGGTGAGTCAGCCACCAGTCTACCATGTTCCCCATTGAAGCCTTCATCACTAGGCTTGCAATGGAACTTCAATTTCTCCAAAATTTCTATTCATAAAATATTCTTACCCCATCATCCTCCAAACCTTTTATGCCCCACATACAAGACATTAAACAATAGTCTAACATGTTTTTAATGTTTCCCTTTAACACACTGGTGTTGGTAGGTCATGTTGAAACACCCACTCATCTATATATCTACTCTAACAATACACATACACTTGCACATTAAAGATTCAGGATGTGACATGAAACTGCATGGGTGTAAATCCTTATTTTTTCATCTAACTAACTGTAGCTTTTTCTTTTCTTCCCTCAGTTACCTCTCCTGTAAACTGAAGATAATTATGGTTCCTACCTCAACAACATGATTATTGTGAAAATTTAAAAAAGGAAACACTTAGAAAAGTATTTACCCCATATTACTAACATATTATCTTTAGATGTAACAATAATACAATCATTATTATTATTAATTATTACTATAAATGGCCTCTTTACAACTTGTTTGACTTAAGAGGATGCTCACATGCTGTTGAATATTCTTCTATACTGTGTAATTATACAGTATTCAGCTATACAAATGTAGCATCATTTTCAATATTAAACTGGATATATGTATCATTTCTAAAATCTGTCACATCATTTACGATCTTTATCATCTGTTTTTCTCCCTTTATAATATATTGATTCAATCAGAATCACTGCATCAAAATATGATTAAGTCATTGAATATATATTGACAACTTACACTGCTAAAAACTAATATCACATCATTACACACATATCATATATATCAAACAATGCATTTTCAAGACTACCTTAAAATCTGGCCAATTATCTACTATCAGGCATTGATTTAAGTATAAGGGCATCCATGGAAGGTAATGAAAAAGAGGCACACTTGGTCTCTTGTCTCCTTATAGAATATACAAACAGATTTCTAGAAACTTTTTTTAGATCTAGGAAGCAAAAATCTTTAAGTGTTTGATGAAGAGAAACCCAATATATCTTCAGAACCAGAGAGAGCCAGTGCCACAATTACACTGACCCTCCACAGTGTAGAAAAATTTTATAGAAAAAGAAAATGAAGTTAAGAATGAGCAGTAGAGGCTGTCTTTCATGGTCTTCATTATGAGATACTTAGAGCTGCTTTAATTATGTAAATGCATCTAGTGGGTAAGTGTTAATAAACTTCTATTTAAATAAAATTAATCAAAATTCTATTTCTCCTTAGCGTATTATATCTTAATTAAATTCTTGAGCACAGTCAGTAGCTGAGAAGTTATACAGTTGACAAAATCAATCACTAAGGAGTATAAATCTGCTAGATACTTGTCTAACACAAAGCACATAGTAATTAGTCAGTTTTGATAATAGAAGTTTCACATATGTCCTAAGGAGAGGACACTCTGGCTCTCAGTTTTAGCATTCTATGTCGGTATTGTTATGTAGAGTATGCCAGTTTCATCAAGGTCCCACAAACTCATCAATGCCTGGCTTCAGGTATCTTCTGTCTCAAATATTTAATAACGGCATCAACTATTTTTCTTAAAGATTTTAATTTAACATATCGTATTTTTGGAAGGCAACTTCCTGTGATGCTCTCTGACTCAGTGTGCTTCTCTTTCTCCTTTCCTTGTCTCTGCCTCTCTCTCTACTCTAAGAGGCATGTAACTCCAACAAAACAAAATAAAATATTCACCCCACCAGCAACAGTCATTGACCAACCTTATAAAGTAATGGCAATTTTCCCAATTTCAGAAGCGCAATCTGATTCGTTGTATTTTTCATTTTTTGTATCCTTTTCAAATCATCTGCATTTCCATAACTCACATCAATGACTTCAGCCTGAAAAAGAAAAGGCAAAGAAAAGTCTTGTAAGAAGAAGTATAGCAAACTGTCCATTTAGAGTGACAAAATCATTCACAATAATTTGTAATAGTCACAGGAGAACTATTTCCACTCTTACTCTGACCTAATCACCACAAACATGATCTTTCTACTTCTATCAGGGTATATAGTTCTTCTGGTAACTTAACACAAAGGTTTAGAGTCATTTGAACTTTGCCCTCTTCCTTCTAGATAAGTTACAAACCCAATTCATCCCCCGAACAGATGACCAAGTTTGCATATATATATGCATATTTATGTTTCTGGAATTTGGATCATATTACAAAATACTACAAGATTAATTTCCTTAAAGCCCAAGAACAATTATACCATTCTTTGACTTGAAAACCATGTAAAGGCTCTCAATTCTTTTCAAAATTAAACAAAGCGATCATGTACAACTGTTCAGGCTGTGCACATATTCAGTTGTGAATGACAAATCCTTGGGTTATGCAAGACACAGCCTGTGCAATCAACCATATGTGCCAATCTAGTATTCAAGCATTTTATTTTTATTTTTTTAATGCTTATTTATTTTTGAGAGATAGAGAAACAGACAGTGAGCAGGGGAGGGGCAGAGAGAGAGCGATACACAGAATCTGAAGCAGACTCCAGGCTCTGAGCTGCCAGCACAGAGCCCAACGTGGAGCTCAAACCCACAAACTGTGAGATCATGACCTGAGCTGAAGTGAGGCGCTTAATCAACTGAGTCACTCAGGTGGCCCTCAAGGATTTTAGAACATGATCCCAAACTACACATTCTGTCATATTTCCCACTACCATCCATACAGTTGTTTTATATTCTGCATCAATATCTCTTATTTTTAAGAGTCTCCTTTCGGGGCGCCTGGGTGGCTTAGTCGGTTAAGCGTCCGACTTTTGCTTAGGTCATGATCTCGCGGTTCGTGGGTTCGAGCCCCGCGTCGGGTTCTGTGCTGACTGCCAGCTCGGAGCCTGGAGCCTGTTTCAGTCTGTGACTCCCTCTCTATCTGACCCTCCCCTGTTCACGCTGTCTCTCTCTCTCTCCTAGAAATAAATAAAACATTTATTAAAAAAAAAAAAAGAATCTCCTTTCATTAATGTTAATACTGTATGCCTTTCTGGAGATCCTAACGGGAATTCTTTGATGTAGTTGCCCCTTTCCTTCTCCTTGAAAAGTACCACATCGAGGGGTCTATTAAACACATATTCTTATAAGCCAAGATGATTCCTTTCAGGTTTGCTTTCTGTATTTTTTATCACTAAAATAGTAATTGTTATGCTTTCCAATGATAAAATTATATGAAATGCACGGTTTCAAACTATACCATCTATACACTGAGGCATCAAGGAGTTAACATTAAGGCATTAAGGTGGCAAACAATGAGAGAATAAAGATGGAGAATCCAGACCTCTAAATTCCCACCCTTCTCAACTGGAATTAATTAGTTTTACCAGTTTTATGCAAAGGGCCTCCACAGAAGACTCATGTGAAGAAACAATTCTATGTTTAGGAGAACATGTGAATACCACCAAGATATCAGCAAATCTGTTAGAGGAAACATTTCTGGCATGGAATATCTCCTTGACCCTTTCATTCATTTGCATCTATCAAAACTTTACTCATACATTAAAGCCCATTTCAAATGTTACCTACCTGATGAATGTATTTCCCTATTGGCCAAGTATATGTGCCTTCTCTACTTTGAACCTGACTCTCTTGAGGACCTCACTGGACTTATATATATCTTTATCTATATCTCTATCTATGTCTATAATTAATCTCTATCATCTCTATATTTTATCTATCTATCTATCTCTATATTTTATCTATCTATCTATCTATCTATCTATCTATCTATCTATCTATCATCTATCATCTATCTATCTATGTGTCAAGATTGATCTATATATTTTGTTTTTCCTCAGTGAAGGGTCCATCATCCACCTTTCTCAGCCCTCATCCAGGTGTCCACCATACACTGTTAGCTAACTGTTAGCTACAGTTCATACAATAACTCTGAAAAGTTAAGCTGTAGTTTCAAATGGATTTCTTAAAAAAATCTAGTTGTTAAGAACACTTCTGTCAGAATGGTTTTGGGTTATATTTTTGTTTTGATTAAAATGTGATAAAATCAATGCCTTGTTAATACAATTTTTGAGTTTGTTGATACCATTACAATATAAATAACTGCTTATTTATGACTTTAAAGGCCTAATTAAATAAATGATCACATAATATTAATAATCACATTGGAAAAATGAGAGAATTCATATTATTCATTTCAAAATTTTAAGCTACCTACTATTTATGTGTGATTTAGTGATACCATATTAAAACAGGGATATCCCTCAATTGGTTATATTAATGAACATGTTTTTCATACTTAGGAGAGTTTGGGGGAAAATTATGCTGGACTGAGACGGTGTAGGCTAGACTTTGAACTTTTTGTTTGTATACATACCAGAAAGGTGTGACAGTTACAAAAATACCACTTCTGTAAAAGAGATTTTACATCATTGGAAAATAACAATAGCTTGTCTCAATAATGGAAATTTTAAAGATCTCTTTCATTATCATTCTTTAAATAACATATCAATAGAGTCAAGCATTTTAACATTAAGAGGGTTTTTTTTTCTTTTTTCACAAAAATAGTCCTCAACACAGCATCATTATACCAATTTATTTTGGCTTAAGCACTTTGAGCTGATTTATTTTGGCTTATGCGTTAAAAATCAATAATTATAGACACCAATGTTCTCATGGTTTGGCAGGTGCTAATAAAAATGTATCTATTGTCTTCAAAGGATGCCTCTGAATCAGGTCCTTCCTAAAAGACTTTCCTATTTACCTTTAAGCAAACTGAAAAATCACAGCTGCAAGAAAGCACATTAAATTTTTCTGAGACACAAATCAATATACAATGATATGATAAAATGTCAAGCCATTTCTTTCCACACATTCTTGTTGCCACAATGAACCTTTTCTTATTTTTTTTTTTAATGTTTTATTTATTTCTAGGAGAGAGAGAGAGAGAGAGAGAGAGAGAGACAGCGTGAGCAGGGGAGGGTCAGAGAGAGAGGGAGTCACAGACTCTGAAACAGGCTCCAGGCTCTGAGCTGGCAGTCAGCACAGGCTCGAACCCACGAACCGCGAGATCATGACCTAAGCGAAAGTCGGACGCTTAACCGACTAAGCCACCCAGGCGCCCCGAACCTTTTCTTATTGAATGTATTCTGTCACACTAGAAAATCATCCACTCAAATGGTTGGGGTACTATGTTTAATTTATATCCAAATACCAAGGATTTAGTTACATCTGACTAATCTGTTTGTAAAATATCAAATGAACAGGAACCTATGTACTTCTTGAACTATTCATTCGTGTGTACCAATTTTTTCACTGAGGACCTCCCTGACAGATAGGAGGGGATAATTGAGAGATGCAGAATAAAATGAAATTAGTTCCCATTTTCTTTTAAAAATTTTTAACCAGGGAGAGATATAAAAAAGTCTACACATTAATTTTTATTTAAAGTCTATATATTAATTTTTGAATAAGAACAAAGAACTTAAAACAACAGCAACAATTAAAATAAACAAACAAAAAACAAATATTTTATACTTCATTAAAATATTTAAAGTACTGAAATGACAACAGAAAGTGGTGGGTCACATAGAAGCAGCTAAGAGAAAAAGTAGAACATTTTAATAATAAATACTAATACTAAAATACAATTTTATTTTGTAGTAAAATATTTGATTAGAAGGAATCATAGCAGATGATTAGCAATAGCAAAAAATCAAAACATTAAAAACTGATACTCTATTACATTTGTAGTTTTATGGTTCTAGGCAAAAAAAAAAAAAGGAGAAAATATCCTGAGCAGAAGCAACAGAAGGGAATAACTAAGAGCAATGAATAGAATTGCTATGTCCTGTAGTCAGCTAAGTAAAATAAACAGAAGAATCATGGAAATTAACTAGATCAGAGAAGAGTATCTTGGGCCATCCGCCTGCAGATGGCTGGGGCTCCACACTAAGGAACAATCCAGTGCCATGTTTCTCTTCTAACTTGAGGTAGCAAAAATTATTCATGCTTATGAAATGATGTATGCTTTGAAACTTTTCAGACTTGACATTTTCAACCAAATCAATCACTCTGGATCTTCTCAGTTCTTTTCTAATAGATTCTGAATGTACAGAATGTTTGAAAAGCATTGCTGCTTTGACTAAAACAGTAATTTTCTACTCAGAGTCAGAAATGGTAAACCCAAGCAGTTCTTATACTGACAAAGTACCATAACATCAGAAGCATTATTCACCTAAATACAAGTTTTACTTCAGAAATTTACTATTATATAATCTAGCTTTGAATCCTCTTCAAATTAGTGCTTATATCTATTACATCCTTGTAAAATCAAAATGTCCCTCCATGTTTACCTCTGTCTTTTCTAAAAGGGCTTATTAGGTTAATATTTATGAAGACTTCAGAATTCAGAGATTCCTAGAATTTTATTAAAACTTCCTTTTCAGGTTCACTCCATAGCTTTCCATCATGAACCATCCTTTCCATCTTTATGATATTTCCATCATGGACATCTTTATGTCCAGTACAGTACCACACTGTACTGAAGCATGAAATGCAATACTGCTTCTTCCCCTCCTGTGGCAGACATCACTAATCAGACATCATCTTCTCAAACTCTGCAAGATGGTCTTCTAGCTGATCAATATCAATTAGGGGTTGGCATAAGTAGGAAACTAAATAAAATATTTAATATTTTAATGTTAAATGATGATTAATGTTACATAATGATTAATCATTTAAATAATATTTAGTTATTTAAAATCTTTAATAACTAGAACACAAGTAGTAATCAGTTAAAATGCACTCCTAACCAATCAGAGGGATATGAGCTCATGTGCTGTACTAGTACATCCCAACTGAATTCCAGCACTAAGCTTGAGACACATACACCATTTTGTGGTCTTTGGTGGGAATTATCAGATGAAGAGGTGTCTTTTCAATTTTATCACTTTTTTTACATGTAATATTTAACTTGCTGAAAAAATTATCTGCTACAATGATATATTGAATGTAAGGCTTTTTGACAGGATTGCCACATTTTTATGGTGGAAATAACAAAGAAAAGCCAGAGTAGTTAGTTGTTTTGATATACAGTAATTATTTTAAAAATTTGCAAAATGTTTTATAATCTCACATATGATGTACACCCATCTAAAGGATAAGAAAATTAAATGAAAACTATTGTAATACAGAAATTTAACCAAAGTGAAGCACTATTCTGTTAGGATTTTCTTCTTGGGGTACGGATCAGCTAAGGATGGAATTTCAGAAAATTTATGAATGAAGGAAGCTGATGGACCAGTGTCAGTTGCTTGAGAAAGTGGACAGAAGCTCAGTTGGTATTTTGCAACAATTACCCCAGAACGGTTTACATCTGACATAATTTGAGGAAATTTCTTGGAAATAATTTACCTCTCAATCTTCCATCAGCTCTATGTGAAAGGTAAATTTTATCTGACTAAGGAACTTCCTCTTTCAAATAGAAATCAGTAGGAAGTTCTCTACCCCTTACAATATTGTTATTGACTTTTGAGTGTTCTCTGTAGCTCTGGATGGAATGTGTAAGGGGTTTGAAGTGGAAGTTGAGTGCACTGTTTACCCAATGGCATTGTTATTGGCTCTGTTTACCCTGCCCAAATGTGGCCATGCTGTAACTGGCAAAACAGTTTCTTGCTGAGTACTGAGTGCAGGGAAGTTGTATGCTTATAAAAGAGATCTCATCAGGGGTGGGTGAGGAGGATGGTGGGATTGGTATGGGGATGAGGAGCCTGATGTGTAGCATTTAAACATTTTTTTGGTTTAAATATTAGACCAGAAGGAATTAGGAAAAGTGCACAGAATTGACTTCTACTAGCAGGAAGAAGCTGACTTGAACCATTCCAGCCACCACTGGGGTACTTGTACTTGGCCTTTTAAGTGGTAGAGCAATATATAACTCAGGGCTTTCCTAGGTGGTTGAAAATGGAAATGGGTATGCATTAGAAGTATGGGTTGAAGCTTGAGCTCTAGGCCTTGGCAAAGTAGAGTTAAGAAGCAGAGTAAGATAAGAGGTGTATAATAGCAAGAGAGAGATGAAGGAAGGTAAGGAGTTCACAGGAAATCCCTGCTATTAGAAAGTTGGAAATTAAGGGGCACTTGGATGGCTCAGTCAGCTAAGCATTTGACTTTAGCTCAAGTCATGATCTCGTCGTCTGTGAGTTCGAGCCCCACATCAGGCTATTTGCTGATAGCTCAGATCCTGGAGCCTACTTCGGATTCTGTGTCTCCCTCTGTCTCTCTGCCCCTCCCCCACTCATGCTTTGTCTCTCTCCATCTCTCAAAAATGAATAAACATTTTTAAAAAGTCTTAAAAAAAAAAAAAGAAAGTTGGAAATTGGGGCACCTGGGTGGCTTAGTTGGTTAAGCTTCGAACTTTGGCACAGGTCACAATCTCATGGTTTGTGGGTTCAAGCCCCACATTGGGCTTGATGCTGACAGCTTAGAGCCTGGAGCCCGCTTCAGATTCTGTGATTCCTTCTCTTGCTCTTCCCCTCACCCCTCTCTCTCAAAAATAGATACACATTTTTTTAAAAGTTGGAAATTGAACATAGTGCTTTTGAGAGAGACAGAAAGGAAAGGAGGGTTCGGAGAAAGACTGATGTGGACATGACTGTTATGACATGATACAGGGGGAAGAAAGAAAATCAACATTTAACCATTTATGTCCTCGGTGCTAGACATTTTGATACAGAGATTGTATAAATGGTGTTCAGTCTATCTTCAGAACATTCATATTTGGGAAGTGTTTCTGCCCACTTTATAGATGAGGAAACTGGAGTTTAGAATATTTAAATGTCTTGCTAGTGCTCATAGCCTCATAGCAATATTGAGCCACACAGTCTGTAATTACCTATCTGACAGTTTCTCCTATTAGACTGCCAGCTCCATATGGACAGTGTCTAGAGCTTTCTTATTTATCACTTCATCCCCTGTGACTTGTACCTAAGAGGTACTCAGTATGTATATGCTGAATGTTGAATGTTTCCTGTTATGAGTGAGACCCAGATGGCTAAATGCTCTATTAGTCACCTAATCTTTCACTATCAAATTAAAATATAAGAAAAAACAAATTAATAATCACAGGGTACTTTATTTAATAAATGATACTCAACTTATTAAGGTAAGGATATTGAAGGAGTTGCAAATTCATTCAAGAGAATTCTTCCTAGAGGCCATGAAAGAAATAGGGCAGATTCTGCTTCTTTACAAATGAATTAGATAGGGGAATCTGGGTGGCTCAATCAGTTAAGCATCCAACTTTGGCTCAGGACATGATCTCACAGTTCTTGGGTTTGAGCCCCATGTCCAGCTCTGTGCTGACAGTTCAGTGCCTGGAGCCTGCTTTGAATTCAGTCTCTGTCTCTCTCTGCCCCTCTCCCACTCTTGCTCTCTTATTCTCTCTCTCTCTCTCAAAAATAAACATTAAAAAACTTTTTAAATCAATTAGATTAGCATATTGAAATAATACATAAACCTAAGGGTCAACTTTTCCACAGATCTTTCTAGTTTTGAAAAAAACTGAATTTGCAGTACCCAGTAAAGTGAGATACATTTTATATGTAAGCTACATATTTAAATGCTAGCATTTTATGGAAATTAAAATATAAATTAAATTTGCTAAGAATGTTATCATTTAATTATTACTTAATTAATAAATTATCACTTAATTTGGTAAGAAGTATGCTTTATACTATGTCAAAATAAAAATGCAAACCTAGAATTTTCTGTCAGATAACTCTTAATTATGACTATTCAGCGACCTTAAATTTTTTTTAATGTTTTTATTTATTTCTGAGAGAGAGAGAGAGACAGCATGAGCAGGGGAAGATCAGAGAGGGGGACACAGAATCTGAAACAGGCTACAGGCTCTGAGCTAGCTGTCAGCACAGAGCCTGACGCGGGGCTCAAACCCAGAAACTGTGAGATCATGACCTGAACCAAAGTTGGATGTGTAACTGACTGAGCCACCCAGGCGCCCCCTATTCAGAGACTTTAGAAATAACTTTAGTCAAATAAGAACTTTGTAGTCAAACACATTCTCACTAAAACTGCCACGTTTGTGTTAATGAAAAGGGAAAAATGTTCATTGGATTTTAACCACTGAACTGAATTCAGCTATCTTTGTTTCAAAACTTTTATTCCATAAAATAGGCTTTGGTTATCTTTCCCAGGTAGAAGATGTAACCTCTCTACAAACATTTAAGTATAGATAACATATGTATTCATAATTAACAAGGCATTTCCTCCCTAATAATTAATATTTGTTATATTAAACAGAAGACTGGAAGATTACATTCAGAGAATATGATAAAAGTTTCAAATTATGATATATAGTTATCATACTTTAATTTCTGCCATTTAAATGTTTTTATTTTATACCATGTAATAATAATAGCTAAAAGATACAGAGTTGTTCTAAGTGCACTCAATATGCCCTACCTGGTTTATATCATATATTCCCCTCCACAGCCAATGGAGGCACTATACCGTTTCCCTTATACAGATGAGAACACTGAGGCTTAGAGAACTAAAGTAACCAACCCACAGTTGTGCAGCTAGTAAGGAAGGGTGCTACTCTGGGCTCTCTGAGGAATGGGGTAGTGATAAATGTGTTGATGACAATCTATCTTATGCACAGTTAATGAGTTGTTGAAAATAAGTTTCTCCATAAAATTGCATTCTTTGTTTTTACTTCCAAACACAAAATAATACTTAACACAAAATTTCCAAATCCATAAACTGTATTACAATGAAAACAGATCCTCTGTTCAAAAATATAAACACGGTAGACTCCAATCTTACCAACCTATATTAAATATTAATTGTTTCCTTTGCTTTTCTGCAGCTATGTGGATTTCACAAAGGACAAAAGAAATAATTGCACAGGGATTGCATAAAGCCATATATTCTACTTATAAAATTGACTAGACATTATCAGCATTCACTACCAATGTCTTTAACAGTATGATGATATTATAGTTGATATTTATCTTTTAATAAAAATATAAATCACTGTTTATTCCCTGAAGCTAACCTCACTCATGCTAAATTATTTATGTATCCATTTTAATATGTATTTTGCATCTGACAGGACGACTCTCCTTAGGACCCCTTTACTGACCCACCTGTCATTATGATGGGGTAAACAATGTCACCTTTCTAGTGCACAATGAATTACAAAGAAGTTGCAAAGTACACCATCCATCATGCTGGCACTAAGTAGGTTTTCTAAGTAGATCTCAGATATCACAAATGCTGTTTAGACTGTTACCAGAAAGCAAAAATTGGAAGCTTATACAAAATGGTCATATGATGAATGGACATGACAGCACTTCAAACAAAAGGGGCACTCCTCTTCTACAAATAACCTTGTCAAAAGCAAAAGTAGCAGGGAGCTTTGCTGGCACTCAGACGAGAATAATTTAAGAAGTTGTTAACGGCTCAGCCTGATAGAAATTCATGCAAACCCAGTGTACTCAAAATCACAAAGTAGGTATGCCTGAATCATCAGCAGCAACCTCTCAAGATTGCTTTTAATTAGGGAATGGTCTGAAGAGATACAGAAAATCACCCACATCCTATTAATTAGAATATGTGAATTTCAATAATATACTTGTCTAAAACATGTATATAAAATATATGCAAATACTCTATATGCATATAAAATAGTCACCTAGGAACTGCTTTGCATTTGAAAATCATAATGCTAATATAGTTGGGGTTTTAAAAAATCAACATCAATAGATTTATTGATATAAATATTTAAATTATTATGTACTTAGCATAATAGATTTGAATTAATAATATAATTCTAAAAATAGTTATCATCGGTGTCTTTATTTAATTCTCATGGTTAATTTCTTCAAATACAAGGTGTTTGTTTTGTCCATAATTGCATTTCAGTTCCTCTAACACTACTCCCTTTCATTTAGGCCTTACTGCAAATGTCTACATGATAGCGAAGTTTATTTTTCCCTTTTAATAGCTTCTTTAAAACTTTCTCAATATTTCTTTTTTAAAAAATGGTATTTTTCTAGCATTTATAATGGTAGATGGTCCCAAAATGATGTATGCCTTTATGGACATTTAAGCAGTTCCACAATTCTATAGTAGACCTTGGTTTCTTTAATATGAAACAGGAAAATTTAAACATTTAAACTGATAAGATAAATGTGTAGAACTCTCAGAGGTGTGGCTACATGGGAACATAAAAAACTAACTCAATGGGCCCAGTGGATCACTATAGGCCCATGCTGAGGAAACAGGTACGCAAATTGTAATTTCATGGCTTTTCCATATCACCTAAGTTAAGGAATAATAAATCGAAAAGCAAATTGATGAGGGTGATTCCAAGAACCCACACAAGCTTATGGGGTTTGTCTTGTTTTGTGTTTTGGACACTTTTTGTAATTTTTTTTTTTAAGGTGAGGAGATCAATCAACTGGAATAAAGAGGGAGCTGGAGATGTGAGGGGTAACAACGATTTGAAAGTCTGAAAGAAAATATGTGGGGTAACTTAAGAATCTTGACGTGATGCCAGAGCTTCTGAACCAGCAGAAGAGCGCTGGCCGGCCTCCTTTTCTTTTCATTAACACACAGGTAAACTTCTGTCATTACCTACCAGAAAAAGTATATATTAATCAAATAAAATGACATGGGTTGCACACTAGAAATACCACAGAAATTAATGTTATATTAACATTTAATTAATAAGGCTTTCCAAGGTAGTGGTTATATGCGGTCCTTCTCCTAAAATTCAGAGAATGATATAACAGATCCCAGACAATGTAGAACTACCTGTAAATGGACTCTCTCAATCTTCCCCAAAAAATGAAAAGAAAAGAAAAAAAAAAAGAATGTATCTGTAAAGTAACTTCAAATGATTTAAATATTTAATATATTAATTAGAGTTAACAAGGTAGATTCTTAAAAATCTGTGCCAATAATTAACAATAATCAGAAACAGTATTATTTCATTCGTTTTAAATGAGGCAATCTAAAGGTTTGTAAAAGAAACACAATGCGCTTTTGAAAATGGTATTTTTACACGGACAGAGACAATTTGCCTATATAAAGGAGATATAACCAAATATATATTGTATCTAACTGGTATATGGTCCTTACTGTGGGCTAAGGTCTGTCCTCCAAGATTTACATATATTAGCTAACAACAATCTTGTAAATGTGCAACTATTTTTATCTCCATTACAGAGATGAGGAAACTCGGCCCTAGCTGGGTTATTCACGATGGGGGCTGTAGGAACTGAGATTTGAAACCAGTCTATGTGGTTCTAGAAGCCAAGCACCTCTCCCACCACCAAAGAACTGGCTAAACCAGGAAAAGTAAAGCAATAATCCAGATCTGGCTACTTATCTCCTGTGTTCTCCATCAAGAAAGCAGAAGCACTGTATCTCACATCTTGAATCTGTGAATAATCATGTCGATTTTCCTCTTAATTTCTTGTGTGTGTACACAATCTCAAACACCACGCCTTCACCTCTGTTTTTTCTGTCCATATCCATACATTAACATTTGCCTCTTCAAAAACCAAAGAATAAAATCAACTTGTCCTACACCAACTAAGCAAAATGTGAATGACTCAGTCACACATTCAACACATTTGAATTAAATTCTTTTAACATGTTTTCACTTTCAAAATATGACAAGAAGAAGGTCAGGCAATCCAGATCCTCCTTCCCCTTCCTGGCACCTCCACACTGAGAACATTTTAATGGTTACTTTTTTTATGTTACGTCTTGCCAGTTAGTCCAATTTAGATGAAAGCTGTTGTTTTCTAATTCCATTTCACTATAAATGACAGAGACAAATGGTCGTATTACCTCGAGAGTTCCTTTGGCAGAATAGGCTGCATATGAGTAAAGCAGATCTTGGCTGCTGTGTTTTCTGGCTTCTTCACTGCAAGGCTGGCCATTAGGATGAAAGCATTGGCCACTGCTGCTCAGAGTCACAGAGCTGGCAGAAGGGCCTGGCAGATTAAGCAGCACAGAGTAATTTACAAACTGTACATCTTCTAGGCCCAGAGAAGTCCAGTAAGTCTTAATCTTCTTTGAAATTTCTGTGTCATCTTCACTTTTATACAGTTGTACCAAATTTCTGAAAGAAATTTAAAAAGCACACTTTAAAAAAAAAAGGGAAAAATATTCTCTTGAGTTATGACCATTTAATATATGAACAACTATTACTAGATGTAGGATATAAAAGATGAACGGGACACGACACTATACAAGAAACCCACAGTTTGGGAAAGATGATGAGCTTGAAGAGAAATTATACTAAATCAAAGCAGAATGAATTAAGTTCTTAAATTAAGAACTAATAAAACACCATGGGATTGCAAGGAAGAGAGTGATTAATGCCAACTAGTTCTTTTATTCGTTCTGATCTTTCTGTGCACATCAACACATAATCCATTTAAAACTCAGTTCTAAAAATGAGGTGTCATGCTGGTGAAGACAGTTTTGTATTGCAATGAATATGACTCCATATAGGGATATGATTAATATATAGCTATTACTATTTAAAATGATCTGGAGAGTGATGGGGTTATAACTGAGGATGATGAGATTAGACACAATGCTTGACTAACTAAAGTTTAACAGGGAGATTTCTGGTGGGCTGAAGTTAGCTTGGGAGGCGTGTGGGTCTTATGGAATGTGAGAGATGGGTGTAACCACCCTGACTGGGGAATGCTCTTCCCAGGCATTTCTGCAGTCCCAGGGGGAAACTCCATTATCTATACATTGTATACACTGTTTAGCAAAACAATAGGACACAAAGACCCTTGTTGTATATCTCTGATTTGATTATTCTCTGGCAGACTGTCATGCACCTTTTGTTTTCCCATGCCTGAAATGTTGTACTCCATCTTTACACAAGCCAATTAAGATTTGTAATTGGCCTGACACTACAATAAATGAGAATAAGCTTGAGGCAAATGGGGTCTTCTACTGGGAACATTGACCCCAGGCCTTCTCTCTTTCTTAGCAAAGGACAATATTTCATAGGTTAGCACAGGGTTTGCTGGCCATTCCAGCAAGAGAAAACACTTTTGATACAAATTACGTAATACTGTGAGCACAATGATATGCAATAAAATTGTTATATCATGCTAAAACCAACTACAGATTATCAAATCCATATAGAATTAATTTTTGCATGTGCTTGCTGTAGTCTATATATTTATTCCTTATCAATTCTGTAATCCAATGGCACCATTTTTCCTTATGACATCCTTTTTTTTTTTTAAATATTTTATTTATATCTAGGAGAGAGAGAGACAGCGTGAGCAGGGGAGGGTCAGAGAGAGAGGGAGTCACAGACTGAAACAGGCTCCAGGCTCTGAGCTGGCAGTCAGCACAGAGCCCGACGCGGGGCTCGAACCCACGAACCGCAGATCATGACCTAAGCGAAAGTCGGACGCTTAACCAACTAAGCCACCCAGGCGCCCCTCCTTATGACATCCTAAAAGCCAAATTCTGTAAATATAGACACACACTCACAAGCACGTGCACACACAGATATACACACACATGAGCAGAATTTAGAACAAAGTCAGAAATGGGAAATTTAAAAATAACAATACAATAAAGTTTTGTTTGGGACTGGGATGTAAAGGGACTGGTTCACTTTTGGACAAAAATATATCTTCTTCTAAGAATTTAATTGCTATCCAAAACATTACCTAAATGGGTAGGTCTTAAACAGATAGTGTTTATATTTTTCCCTATACATTATTTTTCTCACACGTATTTGATTCTTTTAGGACTCTATTTATTCAATAACTCCCAAATGAAAGACATCAGGAAAAGGAATAAAAAATACACACATCAGGAAAAAAATACATATAACATAGAAAAGTAATATATAGTAATATGTAATACTGTATATGACATATAGTAACATGTTATTACTGGAGACCTAAAAGTCTGCTGACATAGTTAAAAGATGGTCTATACAAGTAGATGCAATAATGAATAATTTCCCAATTGTTTTCTAAGGTTATTTCTATTTTTTTTTCTTAATATGCAATTTGACCAATTATCAATGCCATGTAAATTTTGTAAAAGAGTTGATTGAAAGAATTTCACTTTTTATTCTGAATAAGATGGGTCTGCCTTCTGTTCTCTGTGTGTGTGTGTGCTTGGCAGGAGAGGCTTTTTGTATAATTGGCAAATTAAATTGTATATATTTAAAGTGTACAATATGATTTGATATACTTGTATATTATGGAATTATCACAGATTACTACATCATTTCAATATTTACCTTTATGTGTGGGTGTATGTGTTGTATGTTGAAACTAAAAAAAAAAAAATACAGTTATTTACTTTTCAGAGAGAAAAAGAGAAGGCAGGGCAGAGAAAGAGGGAGATAAGATCTGAAGCAGGCTCTTCACGAAAAGCAGAAAGCCAGAGGTGGGGCTCAAACTCACAAACTATGAGATCATGACCTGAGCCAAAGACAAACACTCAACCAACTGAGCCACCCAGGCACACCCCTGTGTGTTGAAATATTTAAGATCTCCTCTCTTAGCAAATTTGAAGTACATAATGCAGTATTATTAACAGTCCTCACCATGCTGTATAGTAGATCCTCAGAAATTATGCATCTTACAACTGAAAACTTGTATCCCCTTGACCAATATGTCTTCCTTTCCCCCACCCCTGGTGCCCTGTCAGCTATGATTATACTTTGTTACTATGAGGTTGTTTGTTGGCTTTTTAGATTACACATGTAAGTGATATAACTCAGTATCTGCTTTTCTTACCCTCTATCTTATTGTACTTTTCCTCTGAGATATCTGTTTTCACAAAAGGCATGATCTCACTTTTTAAGGTAGAATAATATTCTACTGCACATTGATTCTACATTCATCCATACATGAGTACTTAGATTATTTTCGTACTTCAGCTATTGTAAATAATGTTGCAATGAACATGAATACAAATATTTCTTCCAGATACTGATATCATTTCCTTTGGATACATTCTCAGAAGTGGATTATTGGGTCATATGGCAGTTCTAGTTTTAATTTTTCAAGGAACCTCCATACTGTTTTCCATAATGTCTGTACCAGTTTACACTCTCACCAATAGTGTACAAAGGTTATATTTTCTTCACACCCTCACCAGCATATTTTTTGTTTTTGTTTTTAATAACAGACATCCTTACAGGTATATGGTGGTATCTCATTGTGGTTTTGCTTTGTATTCCCTAATGGTTAATGATGTTGAGCAACTTTCATGGATCTATTGGTCATCTGTATATATTTTTTTGGAGATATGTCTATTCAGATCTTTTGTCCATTTTAAAGTGGACTATTTGTGATTTTTTTTGCTACTGAATTATATAAACTCCTCACTGTCATCCACTTTATTTATTTTTACAGTTTCTAATGTTTATTTATTTTTGAGAAAGAGAGAGAGAGGAGGGGAGGGACAGAGAGAGACAGAGGAAGACACAGATCTGAAGCAGGTTCTAGGCTCTGAGCTGTCAGCACAGAGTCAGATGCAGGGCTCAGACTCATGAACCTGAAAATCATGACCTGAGCAGAAGTCAGACACTTAACTGACTGAGCCACTCAGGAGCCGCCACTGTCATTCACTTTATATCAGACATTGGAAAGGCTGCTAGGGGAGATGGCTCCACCAAGAGTTAGACTGAGGTTCAGCCAAGATTGCACTAAGTCCTGTATGGTAAGATAAGGCAAAACTTCAGTACTGGTCAGGATCTGTGATAAGGGTTTTTAACCAAGGGTGGGGATAAATAAATATGAACCCCTTATCAAATATATGATGTGTAAATATTTTCTCTCATTCCACAGGCTCTTCTCAGTTTGTTGTTTCCTTTGCTGTGCAGAAGCTTTTTAGTTTGATGTAGTCTCACTTGTTTATTTTTGCTTTGTTGCCTATGCTTTTGTTGTCATATCAAAAAAAAATTGCAAGGACTGACATCAAGGAATATTCCCTTTGTTTTCTTCTAGAGTACTGCAGTTTCAGTTTTATATTTAAGATTTTAATCTATCTCAAATTAATTTTTGTAAATAGTGAGATATAGGGGTTCAGTTTAATTCTTTTGCATCTGAATTTCAGTTTTTCAACACTGTTTCTTGAAGAAACTATTCTTTCCCTATTGTGTATCCTTGCTCCTTTGTCAAAAATTAATTGACCATATATGTATGGATTTATTTTTAAGGACTCTATTCTGTTGCATTGGTCTACTTTTGGTCATTGGATCTGTTTCATTTGTTATTTTTAAAATTTTATGTTTTTATGTTTATTTATTTTTGAGAGAGAGCATATGTGTGTACCCACGAGTGGGGTGGGGGTGAACAGAGGGAGAGAGAGAGTCCCAGGCAGGCTCTGCACTGTCAGTGTGTAGCCAGATATGGGGCTCGAATTCAAAAACAATGATATCATGACCTGAGTCAAAATCAAGAGTCAGATAGTTTAACGGATGGAGTCAACCAAGTACCCCTTGGTCATTTTTGCTTAAACAGATCACATTTTATGATCAGCTTTTATGTCATACCATAATATTTTGATTAGTATAGTTTTAAATCAAGAAATGTGATGTGCCCAGATTTGGTCTTCCTTCTCAAGAAAGCTTTGGCTATGCAAGGGCTTTTGTGGCTCAATATAACTTTTAGGGTTGCTTTTCTTCTGTGGAAAATGCCATTGGAATTTTGACAGGGATTGCAATGAATCTGTAGAGTACTTTGGGGAATATGTTCATTTTAACAATATTAATTCTTTCAGTCTAAGAATATGACATAACCTTCCATTTTATTTGTCTTTTTTTCCATTTTTTTTCAACAATGTCTTATAGTTTTTAGTATATATGTCTTACTTCATTGGTTAAATTTATTCCTAAGTATTTTATTATTTTAGTGCTATTATAAATGATATTGCTTTAATTTCTTTTTCATATAGTTTGTTTGTAGTGTGTAGAAATGCACAATGATTTTTATATTGATTTTGTATCCCGCAACTTTAACTGAATTTATTAGTTCTAATGGTTCTTTGTAGAAGTTTTATGATTTTCTATATATATAATCATGTCATCTATAAACACAAGTTTACTTCTTTCTTTCCAATATAAATAAGTTATGTATGTATGTATGTATGCATGCATGCATGCCTGACTGTTCTGACTAGGACTTCCAGCAATGTATTAAATAGAAGTGGGGAGACTGAGAATTTTTGTCTTGTTCTTAATTTTAGAGGAAAGGCTTTTAGCTCTTCATTGTTAAGTATGATGTTAGCTATGAGTTTGCCTTTATTAGGTTAAAGTATTCCCTACATACATAATGTAATGAAAGTGTTTATAAGGAAGGGATGTTGAATTCTGTCCTATGTTTTTTTCTGCATTTGTTGAGATGATCATAAGATATATATCTTTCATTCTGTTTATATGGTGTACCAAATTCATTGATTTGCATGTTTTCAGCCATCTTTGAATCTTAAGAGTAAATCCCACTTGATTGTGGTGTATGATCCTTTAAATATACTGTTGAATTCTTTGCTAGTATTTTGTGTGGGGTTTTTACATCTAGGTTCATCAGGGTATTGAACTATAATTTTCTTTTCTTGTAGTATTCTTGTTTACCTTTGGTATAATTTGGCCTCAGGTACCGAGTTTCAACTTTTTGGAAGAATTCGAGAAGGCCTAGCATTAATTCTTCTTTAAATGTTTGAAAGAATTCACCAGCAAAGCTATCTAATCCTGGGATTTTCTTGGTTTGGAGGTTTTTGATTACTGATTCAATCTGCTTTCTACTTATGCATCAATTAGATTTTCTATTTTTTCATGATTCAATTTTGTTTGGTTGTATATTTCTAGGAATTTAGCCATTTCTTTTAGGTTGTACAACATGTTGGCATATGATTGCTCCTAGTAGACTCCTATGTTTCTTTGTATTTCTGTGGTTTCAGTAAATGTCTCCACCTTTATTTCTAACTTTGGGTTTTCTCTCTTTTGTCTTATTTAGTCTAGCTAATGGTTTGTCAAATTTATCTTAAAAAAGAAAAATCTCTTATCTTCACTGATCTTTTTATTGTTTTTCTAGTCTCCATTTCACTTATTTCTGCTTTGATCTTTATTTCCTTCCTTCTACTAACCCTGGGATTAGTTGGTTCTTCTTTTCCTAGTTCCTTGGGTATAAAGATAGGTTGTTCATTTGAGATCTTCTCCCCCACCCTTAATATAGGCATTTATCTCTATAAACCTCATCTTAGAATTGTTTTTGCTACATCCCATAAATTTTGGTATGTCCTGCTTCCATTTTTGTTTATCTCAGGATATTTATGTTTTATTTCCTTTTTTGCAAAGTTTATTTATTTTGAGAGACAGAGAGAGAGAGCGAGAGAGACAAAATACCAAGCAGGCTCTGCACTGTCAGCTCAGAGCCTGGTGTGGGGCTCGATCTCACAAATCGTGAGATCATGACCTGAACTGAAATCAAGAGTTGGACACTTAATTGACAGAGCCACCCAAGCGTCCTTTCATTTCATTTTCGATTTCTTCCATGACAGATTGGTTGTTCAGGAGTATATTTTTTAATTTCTACATATTTTCATTTTCTACTATTTCCCCTCCAGTTATTGAATTCTAGTTTCATAACATCATGATGAAAAAATATATCTGGTATGATTTCAAACTTCTTAGATTTGTTAAAAGTTGTTTTGTGGTCTAACATATGGTCTATCCTGGAGATGTTCTGTGTGTGCTTAAGAATGAGTATTCTGCTGCTGTTCAATGGAATGTTCAGTATACGTCTTTGAGATCCATTTGGTCTAAAATGTAGTTCACAGCCAACATTTCCTTATTGATTTTCTTTCTGGATAAGATATCCATTATTTAAATTGGGGTATTAAAGTCTCCTATTACTATTCCATTGCTATGTATTTTTGCCCTCAGATATGTTAACATTTGTTTAATATAGGAGTTCCAATGCTGGGTGTATATATAATTGTTATATCCTCTGGATGAATTGAAGCCCATCATATAGTGACTTTCTTTACCTATTTACATACAGTTTTTGACATTCTATTTTGTCTAATATAAGATTGTACAGGTCCTCAGTGGCAGATGCTGTGGGTGTACTCAGTAGTAGTAAGAGCTGTTAGAGTCTGAGCAAAGGCTTCCGGGAATTTCCTTTTTCTTTTTCTCCCAGGGGGATATTGTGGCCAAGGGTATCTCTCTTAGTGCTGGTCAGTTTGCAGCACTCTTGCAGTGGTGATGATATTGGTATCTGATGGATAGACACTCCCAAAGCAATCACATAGCCAGGGTCTAGAGTGTAAACACTTAGAGAGAGATACTCTTTGGCAAGCCCACAAAAGTAGTGACTCCAGTGGCTGAGCTACAGGCATATACAAAGTCACAGCTATATTCAGGCCTAAATTGCAGGAGCATGTAGAGCAGCTATAGCTCTAGGGTCGAGGACTGTACATGGTTGGGTAGTGGTGGCAGCCCTGGTCCTGTGCAATATAGCTCCTTTGGGTGGAGGAGGGACACAGTAGCATCTCCCTTTCTTAAGAATGTGTGGCAGTGATAGCTTTTGGTGACCTCAGTGGTGAATGCTGCTGGTGTCCTCTGAGGATCAGGCCACTGAAGTCCATACCAACAAACAGTATGGGGTCCATTATGAAAGCTCCGGAGAGTCTGTGCCAATGAGGTCCTCATTGGCAAAGACTGCTTGAGTCTTCCACAGAGTTGGACACTGGGAACCGCAAAGAAAAGGCCTCTACCTTTCTTCTTAGTTCCTAACCATTTCTGGATGTCTCACCTAAGCCGATCTCAATCCTGTCTATGCAGTTATTCTTAATTTTGGCTCCACTGTGTTGCTGTATGTTCTTAATTGGACTCTTGAGCCTTCCCAAAGCTATTTTAATTCTTAGATAGCTAATTGTTATTTGTGGGGAGATGAAGGTTGGTATATTCTAGTCTGTCATCTAGTTCTCTAGCTCTCTATCCTGTTCTTTTGTTGCTTTATCTGATTTCTGTATCCCCATCCTCTTTCTTTATTGCTACTATAGTTTTCTCTGCACTACTTGGAGTAGGGCAGGTAAACTAATTGATGTTGAAACTTAATTCAGTTTGAGAATAAAGTTATTTATAAAGATGTATCAATAACATTCTTTTGTATTATATATAGAATTGCAGAACACATTTTATTTATGCACATTTGAATGTATATTAGTCAACACACAAAAAAACCAAAGGGACATTTCAATAGTTTTGTTGTTGTTCTACTCAGTAAATTAATGAGCATGAATCCATACACAAGTACGTAAAATGTTTATTCTGCTATTTGCTTTGTTGGTCTCCATTCCAAAGTGCTTTATGATACAAGCAAATAAAAAACATTAAAATTTTCAAGATATATATGGAATATAAGATGGCCTTGAAAAGCAAATCAAATACTTCTTTAGGGTTTCAACCGAAGAATTCATAACTTATCCCAATGCTGGAGAATTTCTAAGTATTATTTAGTATTAAGCTAAAATTTCTGAATAGAGAATATCTGCATTCTCTAATTCACTCTGAATTGAAGGAATATATACTTTTTGTATTACAATTTAATTTTTCATATTGTGAAAAACTGAATATATAAAGAATACATAACATATATAAAGTATAAAGAATAATGAAGGAACAACCCAGGTTATGAGGTATAACATCTCTGATATTATTGATGCCCCTTTGGTACTCTTTATTTATTGGTACCCCCTCCATCTGATTACTTTTTTCTTTTTTTGTTGCTTCTCATTGTCTTCTTTGTATAGATTTAATATAAATGTAACAATTTACCCCTTATTTTTGAATATCTGCTTTGATATAGTTGGTATCTTATTTATATATTTCCATTTTCCCCAGATTTATTGTGATATAATCGGTATAAAGCATTGTATAAGTTTAAGGTGTACAACATGTTAACTTGATAAACTAATTATTGCAAAATGATTACCACTATAGGGTCTGCTAACATATCCACACATCACATAACTATCATTTTGTTTTTTTAGTGAGAACATTTAACATCTAGTCTCTTAGCAACTTATAGCATGGTAATTATAGTATATATATATGTATATACTTCTGTGATTTTTTTTTCTCACTTAATATTAGGTTTCTGAGATTCCTCCTGATTTTTTTATTAATTTCCTGAGATAAGTATTTTAAAATTGTTCCCAAGTTTTCCATTATTATAAATACAAGAACGTTATTATAATATAAGGAAGAAAGGAAGACGGTAAATCATTAGGTAAACAATTTTCTTTTTAAAAGAAGAAAACAAATAGACAAAATTAGAAAATAACCATAGGCACAGAAGAAACTTAAAATAAAAATAAAACAAAAAAAACCCAAACCCAAAACCAAAACAAACAAACAAAAGAACTATTAGAACCTCTATAGAGCTTGAAGTAAATAAACTTTCCATGAATACCTGGGTGATAGAATTCTTCTTTTGTCCCCCAGCTCACTGCACCTCTTTTTCTGCATGCCCCAAGATTCACCTTTATGAAGCTTTATCAAGCCTTCTGGTTTCTAGTCAGTTTTAGGTTCAGCCAATGAAAAAGGCATGAGAAGAGATTTCCCTCCCCTGCCCAGGTCTCTTCTTCCACCAAAGGCACAGTAAAAAACAGAAACAAAACAAAAACCAAAAAGCAAATAAACAAAACATTCTTGTTTCATATTTCTCTAGGCAAGGAAGGCATGTACAAGTATATCTTTAGTAAGAAGTGCTAAAATGCCTTTACAAGGGTTTTAATTACATTCCTACCTGCTCTGCATGCAAGTTCAGTTTCCTCCATTCCTCACCAACATTTGATGTTGTCTTTTATTTTATTTCATTTTATAATTTTGCCAATGTGGTGAGTGTAAAATTGTATCCCATTGTAGCTTTCATTTACATTTCTATAATTACTAATGAGGATCTTTTCATGTATCTTTTAGTTCTACGTTCCCTTTTCTTTGCTATGACTTTGTATTTTGCCCTTATTTACAGAAGTTTTTTTATATTCTGGATAACCCCTTTTGGGTCATAGATGACACTTATGTTCTACCAGTTTTTGGCTTCTCTTTCATTTTTACTGTCTTGTTTTATGATGAATAGAAATTCATAATTTCAATTTATATAATTTTAATATAATGCAACGGTTTGCACATATTTTGATATGTTTAAGAAATCCTTGTTAAACCTATGGTAATAAAATTATTCATTTTTTTCCCCTAAAGTTTTAAGGAATTTGTTTTTAAACATTTTAACGTTTACCTGGAGTGTGTTTGTGTGTATTGGGAGTGGGGTTTGAAGTGGGAATTCAGTATCACTTTCTTTCCATATGAATAACCATTCTAGTATTCTCTTCACTACTTTGTACTTCTGTCATTTATGAATTTCCATATGTGGATGGGTCTGTCTGGGCTTCCCAGTTTCATCAGTCTTTTTGATCCCTCTCCATTACAATATGCTATTTTAATTATTTTTACTTTCTAATGCATGTTAATATTCAGAAAGGCTTCTCTTCCTATTTCCTCAAGAACATCTTCATTATTTTTTCTCTTCCATGATAATAATGGAATGAGCTTATCAATTTCCTTATCAAGGTTGTATCTGAAATTACCTTGAGGCTAAAAATATGAATTAGAGGAGAAATGTCATCCTTACAATAACATAAGTATAAGTACTTAATATTTCCAATACCAGTCAATAGTAACATAAAAATGTTTTAAAATGAAAATATTTTTTCTGCTCATTGCTGATACAGAATACTATTCTGTTCTTCTATCAAATCATCCTGCTAAACTTCCTTATTAATTATAATATTTTCCTTCTTTGAGTTTTCTACATAAAAAATGTTATAAGCAAATAATGAAGGTATTGTTACTTCCTTTCTAGTCACTTATAGATGTTATTCCTTTTTTATTACTATGCAGATTAAAACCTTCATAAAATACTTAATAACATATTTAATAAGGCATGATAATGGTCATTTATTTACTATTCCAAATATCAGGTTAAGGATATTCCTTCCATTCTTATTTTGATAAAAGATGTATTATGAATCAGCATTAAATTTTATCATCAACTCTGATGCATTTATTAAGACCATCATATTATATCCGTTTCTTTAATATGATGGATTACATCATTCAATTTTTTAGCATTCAAACTTGCATTCCTAAAATTAACTCACTTAGTAGGATGCAGTATCCGTTTAGGCTATTATGTAATTTATTTTGCCAACATTTTATTTACAATTTTCATGTCTGTTTTTAGAAGTAAAGTTGGTAGACAGTGTTCCTTTCTGACATCATTTCTATCTGATTTTGAAGTTATACAAACCTCATAAAATGAGATAGAGTATTCTTTCTTGATCTGTTCTCTGGGAGAACTTGAACGTGATTATAATTTTTGAAAGATACAAATTATTCTTAAACTGAACATTGTCTATACTAGATGTTCTTATGAGAGAACTATGAACTGCCGATTCAATATCTTTAATGCTGTAAGAATTTTATGCTTTCTTCTTTGAATCAGGGCTCTTCCACTGCTCCCTGTGCCACCTGCTATTAATCCTCAAAGTTCTAGGGTTTTGGTTTCATCACCTGCTACAGCACACTTTCCTTAGATTTGATCCTTTTGGTGATTCCTTATACTATTCTATTAACTCAGGATAGTGATGTTTTTAAAGGAGATTTTTTATAATGTATACAGAACCTATCTGTTTTTCAGAATATCTATTTTTAAAAACTACCCAAAACAGAAATGCACTACTTTGAGTACCCAACTTCCACATAAAGACATGATTTCTTTGGAAGTACAGATTGCTATTCCCACAACATTCAAGGGGATGCAAAAGCAGTTAAGAATTATGATCCATGTTCCTTTCTTTTTTCCTGTAGACCTTAATGTAGAAAATTTATTCAAAATTGATTGATGTGATATCATTTTGCACATTACCCTACCTGATGCAAACCATTCAAATCCTGTATATTATGAAGGTTGATTGGATTTAAGGGAAAATGAAATCCCCTATAGAGTAATCGAAAGAGTGCCACATATCAATATATATAAAAGAAAAAGTATCCTGAAAAATATTAATGAAATTTTTATATACACATGATTCTAAAATTACTGGTCTTTTAAAAAATGATAGAGGGCTGGGGCGCCTGGGTGGCTTAGTCGGTTAAGCGTCCGACTTTCACTTAGGTCATGATCTCGCGGTTCGTGGGTTCGAGCCCCGCGTCGGGCTCTGTGCTGACTGCCAGCTCAGAGCCTGGAGCCTGTTTCAGTCTGTGACTCCCTCTCTCTCTGACCCTCCCCTGCTCACGCTGTCTCTCTCTCTCTCTCTCTCCTAGAAATAAAATATTTAAAAAAAAATGATAGAGGGAACAACACTTTTTAGTAATTAACTTACAATAAAAAAATAATAGTAAGTTAATAAATACTTGTTCAAATTCAATTTTCCTAAGATTACTTTTTAATTATATTGCATTTACAACTTTATTTTAAACTTGTCAAATGTTTATAATGATCTTGTCCCGCCATCCCGCCCAAAAAAGTCTTATAGAGGCTGTGTGAGTTCCAAGTTCTGAAATTATGTAAACTTTAATCTAAATTTTTATTTAGGTTTTTAAACTTGTTTAAGTTTATTTATTGTTAAGAGAGAGAGAGAGAGGGAGAGAGAGAGAGAGAGAACATGAGCAGGGGAGGGGTAGAGAGAGAGGGAGAGACAGGATCCTAAGGAGGCTCTTTGCTGACAGCATGAGCCGAACATGGGTCTCAAACTCAGGAACTATGAGATCATGATCTGAGCCAAAATCAAAATTCAGCTGCTTAACTGACTGAGCCAACGAGGTGCCTCATAATCTAAGTTGTTTTAAATAAATCAGTGGTCATTAAGAAAAAGTCTTATTGATACATATGTTTTAATCGAAGGATTGTATTCATTAACCATTTCAAATCATTTAGAATACTAAAATGCCTGAATTTCACTGAGAATTTCCACTATCTTTCTTAACTTCTCCCCCTCCCATAAGGATTTTGGGATTTATGGTGAACAGTTCTGTTATATTTAGGTAATTTCCTATATTCAAAGACACATGTCATTAAGTAATTAAGTGCAATGCAATCTCAACTTACTAATTTAAGAGAAAGCTTCAAAACTAGGAGTGTGTCACCTACAATCACAAGGTATATAATAGAAAGTTTTACTCTGCCTTAAATTTTAAAATAAGAGTTTCCATGGGCCAGTAGTCTTGGCAGGCAGCATAATGAACTGTCATGCCTGAGACTTGAATTTGGGAATTTTGCATTAGCATTCCTTTGGCCAATGGAGACTGGAAATGGGAGGATTTTGGCTTTGGTAGACAAAATTCTGTTTATATCAATGTTCAACACCTGCTACTGGATGAGCCACAGAGCAGCACTGATGTTAGAATTGGAGGCAGCGATGCATGTAGTCTTCCTAGTACCAGGGTGAGTGCCAAGATTACATTGTAAATGAATGGGGAAAGAAACCATCTAAAGAAACATACTAGCAGAGAAAAACCCTGCACATTTACTAAAGTTCACTGAGATTTTATTAGATGTGTGTACAATAACATACACAAATACTCATACTATACCAGCTGATATTTTTCACATACTAAAAAGTCATATATATCTTTAAAATGATTATCTGACTTGGTGTTCAATGTGGTAAAATTCTGTGAATTATGTACTATGTGTGTGTAGCGAACTTAAACAAGAAAGCATATCCTTTGAAATCCTCCAACCTGCCCCTCTGCTCTTCACGGGGCAAACACTGGTCTGCTTTTTGTCACTCTAGGTTAATTTTCATTTCCTAAAATGTTATATAGAAGCATGTAATAGGACTATGTTTTCTCTGTCTTTATTTACTCAGCATACTTTTTGAGATTTATTCATGATGTTTTATATATCAATGGTTCACTTTTTTTTATTGCTGTTTTCCATTGTATGGAGATACTACAATGTTTATTCATTTATTCATTAATAGACATTGGTTTTGGTCATTTTTTTACTATTGCAAATGAAGCTACTATGAACATAAGCAAACAAACAAACAATCACTAAAGAAGGAACTGATTTATCTCTTAATTTTGCTTTGGAAATACAAAGACTAAAACACATGGTAAAATTGTATCACAAATAATATCAAGAAATTAAATGGTCAGGAGAAAATGGCAGCACCATGTCAACTTCCTTGCCAGTCAGTCACTATACCACAAAAGTAAAAGCATGATTATGTACTCAATTACTTCTGATCTTCTGAAATAACACAGTAATTGTAAATTGTGTTTTGAAATCCACTATAAGGACTGAAAATATTGTGTAGATTTGTTGCACCACAAAACCCTAAATAACTACTATTACCATTTTATAAATAAGGAAATTGAAAAGCAGGTAACATAATTAAAATAGAAAATTTTCAAGATTAAACAGGTTAGATTTCTACTTTACTATGTTGTATTTCACATTTCCACCATACTATTTAGCTCTTTGGAAGAAGCAGATAGTCTTAAAATCTTAGATGCTTCCCACAGGCAATAAATCCCGCAAGTGTTAGAAAGCACAGTATTCGGGGTAAAATAATTAAAAATTCAGTTGGTGTGAGGTTGGAAGAGAGAGATCTTTAATGCTTACGAGAAAGCAAGATTTAAAGAAATCAAAGGAATCATTTCAAGAATACAATACACCAAATTTCAGAGTCTGGGAACCAACAAAACAAGAAAGAAGAAAACTGCTTCTTACATATTTCTTTTTTTAAAAAAAAATCAGCACAGAAGTAGATTATCTGAAAGAGATCTTAGTATCCCCTCTCTTTGTGATCCAGAAAAACATGGCACATAAGTGTCCTCTTTACAAATTATGAAAGGATGCTGATGGGACCTCCAACTAGGTCCCCAGCATAAAGATTAGAAAGTATTTATATAATTAATTTGATATTTCTTTCAAACTTATGTTGCACAGACAGTAAAATACAAACATTGCAAAAACAATTTAAAAAAGCTTATTAAAAACCAGAACACAGAGAAATAAAATGCCAACACTTCTGTTATGACCTTTGCCAAAAAAAAAAAAACCAAACAAACTAAAACAACTCCACAATTCAAAGTTTCTTTATGTAATTGAATATATTACTAAACATCAGGAGAAATATTCCATTAAGATTGTAACAGAAAACGACCAATCTCCATCATACTTCAGAATAAGCACATTTAACTGAGCATTTTTTAATTACCTAAAATGCTAACATGATTCTCTATTCTTGGCATTCACACAAAATTAATCAATTTTACCAATTTAAAAAGATAGTTTTTAAGGACAAGTAGTGAGTCTTGTCTCTTTCTTTTTTAAAATTTATTTATTTATTTGGAGAGAGAGAGAGAGGAGAGAGAGAATCCCAAGCAGAGTCTGTGCTTTCAGCATGAACCCTACATGATGTCTATGTCATGAACCATTGAGATCATGACCTGAGCCAAATTCAAGAGTTAGATGCTTGACTGACTGAGCCACTGTGGTGCCCCAAGTCTTTTCTCTTTCAACATATACTTAAACTCTAACTTTAATTCTTGCACCTAGTAAATGGTAAATAACAAATATTCAGTAAATATTTTTAAAAATAAATATGCCTTTAAGACTATATTAAAGATTTAACATGATATATACTTATTTTAGTTTATTCTCAATTATAGCAAATTAAATCTTGAGTACTACTGTAGGTTTGACTGAAACAGTGAAGTTATTTATATAATGTAAGGGCTAATATATTTTAAAAATAATTTTTAGATATTGTCTTTCTATGATACTATAAATAGATTAAGGCTATTGAAAGAACAGTGTACAAAACCAGTAAGAATTTAAATATTACTGATCACTTGTTAATGAAGCCTGCCTTCCTTCATCGGCAAACTCACCTCAGCACCCTAGAGTAAAATCTTCTCTATTAAGTCATACTCACTGTATGACAAGTTGCATAAATCATAAAAAAAAATGTTAATACACCAATTTCATGAAATGAGTTGAAATCAATCTATGGAGATGTCTGGTCATTGGAAGTCATGACAGTATGGAAACAAAAATTAAAACTCTAAATGCTAAAACAATAGGAAACATGAGAGTTTTGACAAGAAGAGCATATTGCATACTGTGATATTTGAATAAGCTGTCATTTAAGTCTTTAATCTCTATTATATAGAAGGAGGAAAGCAGCAATGAGGAGCATTGATGTTGGTATATTTCTGATGTATATTATTCCTAGAGGATCCAAACCTAATCTACTGAGCCTAATGAATAACCAAGAATAGTGGACAGCTGACTGTCAACAGAAGACTGACAGGGGTTAGTGGGTGGAGGGGGAGGTGGGGAGCTTTGGAAAGAATAGGATAGAGAGTGGAAAGATTCTGGATTTGGATTCAGCAAAAGAGGGCTTAAATTCTGATTCTCACTTACAATCGAGATGACATGGGCATACCCATATCTTTGGAGCCTCAGTTTCAGCACTGTAATACATTGAATAGTAACATTTACCATGTTTTTAGGATGTTAAATGAGAAAACATATGTAAAGTGCTGAAACACAGCCTCTAGAACTTCCAGGCACCTAATACATGTTAACCTTTCTTTCCCTTTCTTTCCTAAGTAATCTAAGTCCTGAAACAGGAGCAATAACATCTACTTTATTAAAAGGACTACATATATATATATATGAAAACTGAATATTGATTCATGTAGGAAATTATAAAGGCCAATTGGCTATCCTTCTTTCTTCTCAAAAAACACAGGATATCTATATATTGACACATTATATGTGAATTCTAGACACGAGATTCAAATTTTTATAGATTTTTTTCTTTCATACAAGTTATTTATAGTTAATGATAGGAGCATAGTGAGAAAATTAGATTTAATTTTTTTAATGTTTATTTGTTTTGAGGGAGAAAGAGAGAGAGTGCGAGCAGGGGAGGTGTAGAGAGGAAGACAAAGAATCCAAAGAAGGCTCCAAGCTCTGAGCTATCAGCATAGAACCTGATGTGGGGCTCGAACTCACAAACCATGAGATCATGACCTGAGCCAAAGTCGGATGCTTAACCAAATGAGCTACTCAGGTATCCTGAGAAAATTAGATTTAGAAGAAAGATTCTCAGATCATTCTTCATAGAAAAATAAAAATAATCTCTTAAATTTTTTTCTTATTATATAAGCAATGCATATTTATCATAGAGTGGGGAATAGAAAACAGATATAAGCAAAAAGGTACAAAAAAAAATAGAGAGAGAGAGAGAAAGAAAGAAAAAGAAAAGAAAGGGGATTTTGACACAGGTCATGATTTCATGATCTCACAGTTTGTGGGATTGAGTGCCACGCTGGCTGAGCATGGAGTATGCTTAAGAATCTTTCTCTCTATATGGAGAAGGGTACTTGTTGGGATGAGCACTGTGTGTTATATGGAAACCAACTTGACAATAAACTGTGAAAGAAAAAAAAAAGAATCTTTCTCCATTTCCTGCATGTACACATCCCCTCTCTCTAAAAAAAGAAAAAAAAAAGTACTACCAGTTGGTAAGATTAAGTCCACAATTCAAATGCTTTTGAAAATAAATATCATTACTAGTTATTGCTGCTTACACTGTCACCATTCCCAATAATTCTGAGTGTCTGTTATAAAACAGCCTGCTATTGTTCTAAGTGGTTTGCATTCATAAACTCAAATCTGGCATATGGAATTTTAAATTATATTAAAATGAACCTAGAAAAAAAAGAATAATTCCTGACTTTTAAGAAAAGAAATCTAGAATTATGCCTCTCTAGCCCAGGCCAAATCCTGGTACCTCATGAGATGACTTCTTAATCCAATGGTTCTCAAATTGTGGTTTAAAACCCCATATGCCCTTCAGGGCTCTAGGAGAGCATCATAATTATTTTTGTAATAATACTAAGGTATTATTTGACTTTTTCACTGTGTTGAAATATAAATTGATGGTACAAGATCAACAGTGCATAAAACTGCTGTCCTTTTGGCACAAGTAAAGACAGTTAACAACAAAAATGCCTACCCATCTTTGACTTCTCCACTATCATCCACTTGCAGTGGGGAAAAAAAGTCAGTTTCACATAAGATGGATATTGATGAATCTCTAAAAGTGACTAATATTATTAAATTTCAAACTTGAGCACACATCTTTTTAATAGTCTTTATCATAAAATGGAAAATGCACATAAAGCACTTTTGCTGAAGCATAATGGTCTCCAGAAAAAGCACTTATTTAAGTTGTGAGCTAATCTAGTACTACTTTTCATGAAACATATTTAATTAAAATAACACTTAATAGATCAACTATGTTAGATCAGCATTTGGGAGATGTTTCTCAAGAATAAGCAAAATAGGACTTGAAGAAAATAGCAGTTTTTGGTACCAATGAAAATATTTAAGGTTTTAGTAAAAATTAGAATTTTTGGAAAATTTGCATTTGTTACAATGAGCTTTACAGATTTGCAATACACAAAAATGTTCCTGATGGGATCAGTGATAATATGAGTAAATGTTATTTTTTTATGTTCTATAATGAAATATGTCAAAATTGGGAAGATCTGCCTTATTCAGCGAAGCAGTATTTTCCAAGTGATCAGTATGGGACAAAAGCATGCATACAGAGAAGGCCCAATTAAAATATGAAATTGGCTACTTTGTTTTTAAAACAATAAAGAATGGAAAGTTTATTAACATAGTTTCAGATTCTACATTGAAACTATTAAGAAATTACCACTTGTCACGTTTTGGTGTGATTTTAAATATCCACAAAGGCTTTTAAATACATTACACCTTTCTAACCACATATGTGTGTTAAGGCCAGATTTTCTTAGTTTACTTCAGCTAAGTCAACATATGCAACAGCACGAATACAGCAGCAGATATCAGTCAAGCAGTCTTCTATTAATTCAGACACTCAAGAAATTTGAAAAATACAAAACAGTGCCTCTCTTCACACTAATTTTTTTCTTTGAAAAATATATTTTATAAAATGTTTTATTTTCTTAGTGATTTCTATCATTTTTTAGTAAATTAATAAACCTTTTTGTATTTTTCCAGTTTTAATTTTAATATAACTGTAAAGTGGTTCTGGAACCAAAATATTTAAGAAGCACTGCTCTACTCCATGTTTAAATATAGACAGCAATGGGGGATGTCTAGAAACATCTGTGAATACACTATGTAATATGCATTTCCCGATCTTGAATACAGAGATGCCAGTTAATGAAGCCTGGCTAAACAAGGTGACAGCATCAAGTCTGGAAGATGATCAACAAGTGAAGGTGCCAAGAACTGTAAATTTTCCAGCAAGAACAGAGACAGTGAATATCTCTTGAATCAGGCCAAAGATGTCTTTTTGTATGTGTGTGTCAGTAGGTTCCTACTATTGGCTGCATTATCAGTGATGCTAATCAAGTTGATGAAAACACACACAGAAGGCTAACAGGCTCTCAGATGGAGGAAGAAACAATAATATTAATAGCCTCATCACTTAATATTGACTATGTACAGGAAATATAAAAACTTTCATCTGGCGGAAACTGACCTAACCATCTTAACTTCCTTGGCACTTTGTACTGCCCACCTCCCTCCCCCCACATATTTCCTGGACTTTGTCATTAGATACTCATTTCAACTCTCACAGTTACTGTCTACCCCCTAGACTGGTCAAAATAACCACTGAATATTTATGTAGCACTCGCTGTGTGGCTGTTGTGGGTAAGTGGTTAAACCAAATACACATACTCCCTGATTTCCAGTTAAGTAAGATAGACTTTAAAATGTACAAAATAATATTAAAAGACCAAAGAAAATATGCAATTCTCAATCATAGTTAGAAATTTAACAAACCTCGCTCAGAAACTGATAGAAGCAGAAAAAGAAAAGTTAGGGAATAGATGATTTGAATAATATAATTTTGAAAATTGATCTATTAGACATGTATCGGAAACTATACTAAAAAACTTCATAAGTGCACATGGAACATTTACCAAACAAGTCTCAACAAACATCAAAACACTAGAATCATACAGAGTGTATGCTTTAAACAGGTGGAATTGGGATAGAAACCAATAACAAAAATACAAGCAGAAGATCCCAGTAGCTTGGACAATATACAATCCTTCTAAGTAACAAGTCAGTCAAAGTCAAAGTTGAAATTGAAATGGAAACTATTTTTAAGTGAATGATAATGAAAACATGACTCAGTAGTATTTACGGAGGGGAGCTAACACGGTGTCTCAAGAACTTACAGCTTTAAACAAATGTATAAGAAGGTAAAGTGTCAGTGATTAAGCCTCAATTTCAACAAATTAGGAACATTACAGAATAAATAAAATTTAAAAGAAGAAAATAAGAAAAAATTTAGAAAATGAATACAAAGGAAAACAAATGTACAAAAGAAAAATCTCTACAGACTCTCTGGTATGCATTTTGTGTATTTCTGTTTTATATGACCCATGAGTTTCTAATACATATCTTTTAATTTATCTATTTGAGAACGTTTACATAGTATGTAAATGTTATATAACAAAGGATTATATAATACATAAAATAACTAAAAAGAATGCTTCATTTTAGCCTAAAGTTGTAGCCAACAAAAATAATTCAAATGTAACATAATAATTTTCAGAAATTTGGCCAGACTATTCATTAAACACAGTTAAATTAACATAAATAAACATTACCCATCCATGTTCCTCTACCCTTTTCTTAGTCTCTACCATTTCTATGACTTATCTATATAAACAAACTCTGAGGCAACTTCTTTCATTAGCCTCTACATTTGGAATTGCCTAACAAATACAAATTCCAGTGGAGACAGAAATCCAGAGAAAAATACAAGGGAAAATAGTAGGGAAAAGGACTAATTTTTTAGAGCTCATTACTCCAAATCCTCATTTTAATTCTTAAAAATACCGACACGCTTATTTTCATACAGGTTCACGATTGCTCAATGTGGCATCATGTTAAAGTTGATACATCACTAAAATTGGAGCTCTGATTTTTCTTACATTTGGCCACCACTCTTTTCACAGCCCTATGAATGTTATATAATTATATTGAACTCTGTTAAGCTAACTCTGAGAAAGAAGCACCAACCAAACAACTTCTGCTAATTGCCACCTATAGTATTACTTTTCATGGATGGCCAGCAGACTATTTTTAGAGTCTTTAAAAATATATGCATATATTTCCAAATTAAATAATGCTGTTTGGGAATACTTGAACTAATTTTTGGTCCATGTGAAATTAACAGAACGAAACCACTGAAGTCCTAAGCAAGAAATTGGTGCAAAGCAGAGTTGCTACTTTTGCTTGTTATTTTTGTAAAACCAAAGCTTCTGTGAGGACTGCAAACTAGAAATGAGCACATGCTATTGCTGGGCAGGCTTTTCTCAATATTTCTCATAAAGAACTGAAATATCTTTATTTTCATATTCGTCTATATCTCCCTCTGTGGGTTTTGTGTATATGACTAGCATGGCTGTACTTATAAACAAAGGGAACAAAATTATTCTATTTCTTTTTTCTGAATTCAATTGTATCATAGACATAATATGAAAACAATAATGCACCTGGGTTGCTCAGTCACTTAAGAATCGGACTCTTGGTTTTGGATCAGGATACTTTCACAATCATGAGATATATACCCGCATGGGGTTCCATGCCATCGTGCAACCTACTTAGGATTATCTCCCCTTTTCTCTGTCCCTTCTGTGCTCACATACACACACTCACATTGTCTCTCTCTCAAAATAAATAACTTTAAAAAAAGGGAAAAGAAAACAATAATGCACAAAACACCTAAAGCATGTTTGGATCAATGTTTCAGATACATTCCAGAGGTTGAAAACTTGTTTCCTCAAACTGAATTTGGTGTTCCCATATCTGATGTTTTACTGACATTAAAAATAGGGAGGTTTTTTTTTAAAATATTTTTATTTATTTCTAGGAGAGAGAGAGACAGCGTGAGCAGGGGAGGATCAGAGAGAGAGGGAGACACAGACTCTGATACAGGCTCCAGGCTCTGAGCTGGCAGTCAGCACAGAGCCTGACGCGGGGCTCGAACCCACGAACCACGAGATCATGACCCAAGCGAAAGTCGGATGCTTAACCAACTAAGCCACCCAGGTGCCCCCAAAATTGGGAGTTTTTAAAAATCCAAAATTTCTAGTTCTTCTTTTTACCCCTTTCCTTTCTGGATTCATTTTTAAATTTGAATGTTTGACATCACTAGTCTGGAATGTTTGCTTCTCAATAGTCTGCTAGAATGGAGGAGTGGTGCTCAGCTATTTAAAACAGGGCGCAAGATTTGCAGTTCACTAGAGGACCCAATTGCCAATAATCTAGCACTTATGCACTTTATTTTACATTATCTACTTGGCCAAATAGGCTTTCGAGTTTTTTGACCTCTGACCTTATAGTATATAGTTAATATAGGTAACTGTTTTAAGACATAACTCTTTTCATACATTTGCTACAACTATTTGCATCTATCTTTAAATGAAGAATATTTTTATACTCTCTTGAGGCCTCATTAAGCCTGAGGCAATTCAACTTATTTCCTGAAAAACTAATGGAACCAACAATTATGCTAAAGAAAACGACCACAGCAAAATTTAATTTTGTTTTAATATTAATGACAATGGTGTATATGAAGAGATGAGAGAATGGGGAATCAGGTTATGTAATATTCATAATTGGTCATCTTTTTTCATATGACTGCATTTATACTATTTCTTGTCATACTAAAAGTCAAAAAAATTTTTACAAATCAAATAAGAAGCCAGGCAGTGTACTTGTGACAGATTATTGGCAGGACAGAAAATGCATTTAAGTTATCTTTGGGAATGGATGATTACAAATTGACACTAAAATTATTCATCCATTAAGGATATACTGAAATGTCATCATGTCACAGAAATTAATAGAAAATAAATCATTCTATTTAGAAATAATTACATTTAGCCCTACAGTTTTCTTCAGGATTATGTTTATTACCACCCAGCATGTCTATCTGACTAGGCTAATTCTCACAGTCTTACTTCTTGTTGTATCCAAAATAATTATTTTGATTATCAAAAAAATATGGCCTAAATGGACACACTGTTTTAAAATTCTTTAGTGGAATGAATGTGGATGACCTCTATAACAAGAAACCAAGAGGAGAGTTGATGAATTAGGGGTATGGAGATAACCATATCATTGCCAAGAATGAATGAGATCATCAACTAAAAAGACTTTTGGCATAGTGATTAGGGGGCATTACTTGCAGAATTCCTGAGATCGAGATTCTCAAAAGGACATTAAAGAAGCCCAAGAGCAGCCTGAGAGGTGGCCAAAACCTGTTGATATGAAACCTAATGCAGGACAATGTGCAGAAATCTTTTTTTTTTTTTTTTTAGTTTTTAAATGTTTTATCTATTTCTGAGAGAGACAGAGAGACAGAGACAGTGTGAGCAAGGGAGGGTCAGAAAGAGAGGGAGATACAGAATCTGAAGCAGGCTCCAGGCTCTGAGCTAGCTGTCAGCACAGAACCCGTTGCGGGGCTCGAAGCCATGAACCATATGATCATGACCTGAGCTGAAGTCAGACGCTTAACCGACTGAGCCACCCAGGCACCCCAGTGTGCAGAAATCTAAGTACGCAGTCAACTGTGTCTAGGTAACTAGACAGCAGGTAGCAAGACTCCTGCACAGGTTTATAAAAACCTTCTGGGGCAGGTCTTTAGTCCCTGGGCAGGGAAGAGTACAAGGTGGAAGGCAAAGTACCATTAGTGGAAAGGCCAATTGATACATCAGAACTGTGATTCAAGAACTGGCATCTTATTAGGGGAAAAGAGACAGTATTGTAACATGGGAAAAAAACAAAGATTTTCTTGGTGACACTTCTATAATTACTGGTGACAATAATAAGAAGGATTTATCAATATGCACATCAACCCTGAAATGTATTTGTACTTAAATATTAAAAATGAGCAAGCTCGGGGGCACCTGAGTGGCTTAGTCGGTTAAGCGTCCGACTTTCACTTAGGTCATGATCTCGCGGTTCGTGGGTTCGAGCCCCGCGTCGGGCTCTGCGCTGACTGCCAGCTCAGAGCCTGGAGCTTGTTTCAGTCTGTGACTCCCTCTTTCTCTGACCCTCCCCTGCTCACGCTCTCTCTCTCTCTTTCCTAGAAATAAATAAAACATTAAAAAAATTAAAAATAAAAATAAAAAAAAATAAAAATGAGCAAGCTCGGTTTCAGAAATTTTGAGTTAAAGACTCACATCTCCCTCCCCTTAACAGTGATTAATCTCAGAGACTGTATAGGGATTTGACTGCATGTAGATATCAAGTAACTTTAGCTGGAGAAGAACCATGGTCACTGGGAACCACTGGATTAACTCATATAAAGGAAGGCAATCTGTATATCTAATGTAGCAAAAATATGTGATGATGCAATAAACCCCAATAACTGATGGAAATATACTGAATATTTTTACACACTATAAAGTAACCATCACAACCAAACCAAGCATTTGGAGACTTACACATAAATGCTTGGTTTGGCTGTGGTGATTACTTCAGGATCCAAATTAATACACAAGAATATCTACAGTGTTGAATTACAGGCCTTACTCATTAGAGCTCAAATCAAGGAATGTGTGCAAATGAAATCATATCCTTATTAATTACATTTTGACATATACATAGTTAAGCTTATCTGTTTAGTAAGAATAAGCAAACCTAGCTCAGATTTCGTTCTTAATATCTGTACCACCTTCACAATTCTATCAAACAGAAGAAGAATATTTTTGTTGTCTCTTGAAGACTCTACAAGAAAAAAAATTGGTTTTCTCATGACATCTGGTTTTTACTTTTCAAGGGTCAGCCAAAGAAGACAGATGATAAGCAATACCTTAACTCACCTAAATCTCCGACAGGACATGAATAGATCCATCAAAACAAATCAGTAACTGACATTTGTACAAAACATGCAATTAATCCAAAGGTTTATACCTTTTCAAGATAAATAACTGTCAGGAAGCCATCCTTTACTAAAAGAATGTTTCATCTGAAAAAAAACAGAATGATTTCTACCTCTGTGAAAGCCAGCATAATGGCATGACTGATTTTGAAGAACTGCATCTAATTTTCTGTGATTTTTGCCTAAATTACAAATTCAATACATTGATTAGGCAAAAGTACTGTCAGATGGATGAAAATACTAAACATTACTTCTATACAGCAGAGCAATGTCAGCATTTCATCCCAAATGTCTTGATGTTTGTTTTGAAAGATAATTTCCATCGTTTATGTGAAATGGCATGTTAGTTCATATTGAATATATATTTCTTATAAAACACCATAATGGAGTTCTGTTTTCAAATTTTCACACAGAATTTCTTCACATTACTTTTTTTTTTAATGTTTTTATTTATTTCTAACAGAGAGAGACAGTGTGAGCAGGGGAGGGTCAGAGAGAGAGAGAGAGATACAGAATGTGAAACAGGCTCCAGGCTAGCTGTCAGCACAGAGCCTGACGCAAGGCTCGAACCCACAAAAAGCGAGATCATGACCTGAGCCAAAGCCAGATGCTTAACCGACTGAGCTACCCAGGTGCCCCTTCACATTACTTTTATAAACCATCATGGAACACTGATTTTTGATTTAACTTTAAGAATTCCCTCTTACAATCAACAGATACAGAGTTGTAAATGGAATATTGCACTTCCTATGAAAAGGGGGAACACACTAATGGGAAATAAAACTATGGTTCTGGAGAAAAAATGTATTCAAATCTCTATGCTGCCATTTGAGGGGCAAGATGGAGGAGAAGTAAGGTGCTCCATACTTGCACTCGCGCCCATACATCACACGGAAAAGATCTGAAGCCATTGGAAACCTTACAAAACCTGAGAGATTGGGAGAAAAAGGATGCAGAATCCACTGAGAGAGCCTTCTAACCTGAGTGTGAACCGGGGAAGGTAAAATCGGGCCGGGATCGGAGCCTCCAGGGTGGGAGGCGATCCCCCTCTACCCTCTACGGGGAGTGAGAGGGAAAAAGGAGAGAGTCCAAGACAGAAAAACCTCTGCTCGGTGGGGAAAAACCTCCACTTGGGGCATAGAAAGACCATACTTGCCAAATACCTGCACACTAGGTCCCCTCACACCAAATGGTCCCGGGGGCGCTGAGCACACAAACTGCTTCTTTGTGCGGGCTCCTGGCGGCTGGACTTCAGAGCAGCGGCGTGCCTGCCGCCATTGTCCTCCCAGGTGGCTCGGGCCCCAGAAAGAGCCGGGTGCACGGACACCGGGCGTCCGCGCTCCTGGCGGCCTGGAACTCTAGAGGGAAGGCAGAGAGCTGAAAACTGGGAGATTTTGCCCATGTTGTTCATCTCTCCGGTGACGAGCCATAGAGGGACCTGGTTTTCCTCACTCCAGCGGGCTCGGGCTCAGCGCACCTGGCAGGCAAGCCCCCGCGCATGTGCGCCAGCCTGACCCAGAGAAGGAAGCAGCCATTCTGACTCCACCCCCAGAGCTCAGCAGGGGGGCTGGAATTGCCCTGAGGGGGTTGCCTGGGAAGCTGTGTCTAAGGTAATTTCAGCGGGGCACCTGGACTGGGATCTGGAGATTGGGACTGGCCTGGGTTGAAGAGTACAACCAACTTTGGCTGCACCCCCAGTACGGGGAGTTTAAGCACCCAAAAAAGCGAGGTGCAGCGCTTGGTTCAAGAAGGGACTAGAGCACCATCACTCTGCTCCCCACAACCGCCAAGGCAGAACTCCCACCTGAGGCATTGGATCACGCCACGCCCATCCCTGCCTGAGAGCTGCCCTCCTCCCTTTTTTTTCCTTCTTTTTTTAATTCTTCTTTGTCTTTTCTCTTTTTTCCCCAGAACATTGACCTGATTAACTCTGGTCACTGTCTTGCTTAAACAATCACAACAAGTCCATTCTGTAGATGTAAATTCTACACCTACCGACATTTTCATGTCTTACTCTCAGGAGTAATTAGACTATATAGTTTCTCTAGATAATACCAGCATCCTTCTCTTGCCCATCCAACCACGTTCTACCCTTTACCTCTTTGAAAAAAGTTTCTTATCCCTTCTGCCTGTTCATTCTATTTCGAATTTTGCCTCATCCCCGCCCTATCTTCTCTCTCTTTCTCTATGCTCTTCAACCAGCACTGCATACACACGGATATTTAACTGTAGCTGGGAAATCCCGTTATATGCTTTAAACCATTCTTTGTCCATCGGTTTACATTTTTCCTTTTTTTTTCTCCTTTTTGACCCTTTTATGTATTTTATACTCCCTATTATTTGCCCTCCCTCCTCTGTCATTTCTCTTTACTTTTTCGTTTTCCCACTTGCTTTGCATGTCAGTTGAATTAGCCTGTGCGTTTGTGTGCTCCTGCTCCCTGTGTGTTTGTCTGTCTGTTTTCTTTTCCAGGGTTACCTCAAGAAACAAGCCAGAGTACACAAGGTGGAGAGTCCCAAATATCACTACGAATAGGAAAATAAAATAACCAAGGTCCCAACAAGAGTGACCAAGAGATACCATTCAAAAAACACTCTCTGAAAGGATAGGCCCAGGGCAGTCAAAGAGTCTTCTTGTATATAGCAGTGCTCATGGATACAGAGAGCATTAACAGGTCTTTAAAACCAACAAGAGCCGGAAAGCTAACTAAAATGATGAAACGAAAAAGCTCTCCTCCAAAGAAACTCCAAGAAGAAATGACAGCTAATGAACTGCTCAAAAGAGATATCAGCAGCATAACTGAACAAGACTTTAGAATCATAATGGTAAAATTAATAGCTGGGCTTGAAAAAAACATAGGGGACATCAGAGAAACTATGGCGACAGATAGAATGGAAAATAAAAATAGGCATGAAGAATTAAAAAATGTGATAAATGAGATACATAATAAAATAGAGGCCTCCAATGCCTGGATTGAAGAGGGAGAAAGGAGAATAAGTGATTTAGAAGACACCATTATAGAAAAACAAGAAGCTGACAAAAAAAGAGACAAACTGATCCAGGAACAGGAAAGAAGAATTCGAGAGCTCAGCGATACGGTCAAATGCAACAATATCTGTATCATAGGAATCCCAGAAGACTAAGAGAGAGGGAAAGATGCTGAAGGAGTCCTGTAACAAATTATAGCAGAGAACTTCCCTGAGCTGGGGAAGGAAGTAAATGTGGAAATACAAGAGGCTCAGAGGACTCCCCTCAGACATAACTTGAATCGATCTTCTGAACGGCATATCATAGTAAATATTGGAGCATAGTAAAAATTGGAGCATTTTCTCCAAGATAGATCACATACTGGGACATAAAGCAGCTCTCAATAAATATAAAAGAATGGAGATCATACCATGCACACTGTCAGATCATAATGCTTTGAAACTTGAAATCAATTACAGGAAGAAGTCTGGAAAACCTCCAAAAACATGGAGGTTAAAGAACACCCTACTAAAAAAAGAATGTGCCAAACAGGCAATTAGAGATAAAATTAAAAAAAAATATATGGAAACAAATGAAAATGAAAACACAACAATTCAAAATCTATGGGATGCTGCAAAGGCAGTCCTAAGAGGAAAGTACATTGCTCTCCACGCCTATTTCAAGAGATTAGTAACAGTGCAAGTCCAAAATCTAACAGCTCACCTAAATGAACTAGTGGCAGAGCAACACGAATGCCCTAAACCCAGTAGAAGAAGAGAAATAGTAAAAATTAGAGGAGAAATAAACAACATAGAGACCAAAGAAACAATTGAGCAGATCCATGAAACCAAGAGTTGGTTTTTTGAAAAAATAAACAAAATTGACAATCCTCTAGCCAGACTTACCAAAAAGAAAAGAGAGAGCACCCAAATAGACAAAATTATGAATGAAAATGGACTTATTACAACCAACCCCTCAGAGATACAAGCAATTATCAGGGAATACTATGAAAAACTATATGCCAACAAATTGGACAACTTAGAAGAAATGGACAAATTTCTAAACACTCACTACCAAAATTCACACGGGAAGAAATAGAAAACCTGAACAGACCCATAACGAGTGAAGAAATTGAATCAGTGATCAAAAATCTCCCAACAAAAAAGAGCCCTGGACCTGATGGCTTCGCTGGGGAATTCTCCCAGACATTTAAAACAGAATTAATCCCAATTCTTCTCAAGCTATTCCAAAAAACAGAAATCGAACGAAAACTCCCGGACTCATTTTATGAAGCCAGCATCACTCTGATTCCCAAGCCAGACGGAGATCCAGCAAAAAAAAAAGAGAACTACAGGCCAATATCCTTGATGAATACGGATGCAAAAATTCTCAACAAGATCCTTGCAAATTGAATCCAGCAGCTCATAAAAAGAATCATCCACCAAGATCAAGTGGGATTCATTCCTGGGTTACAGGGCTGGTTCAACACTCGCAAATCAATCAGTGTGATACATCACATCAATAAAAGAAAAGATAAAAACCATATGATCCTGTCAATAGATGCAGAAAAAGCATTTGACAAAGCACAGCATCCCTTCTTAATAAAGACTCTAGAGAAAGTCGGGATAGAAGGAACCTACTTAAACATCATCAAAGCCATCTATGAGAAGCCCTCAGCTAACATCATCCTTAACGGGGAAAAACTGAGAGCTTTCCCCCTGAGATCAGGAACACGACAGGGATGTCCACTCTCACCACTGTTGTTAACATAGTGCTGGAAGTCCTAGCATCAACCATTAGACAACAAAAGGAAATCAAAGACATCAGAATTGGCAAAGAGGATGTCAAACTTTCACTCTTCACAGATGACATGATACTCTACATCGAAAACCCGACAGACTCCACCAGAAGCCTACTAGAACTGAACCAAGAATTCAGCCAAGTTTCAGGATACAAAGTCAACGTACAGAAATCAATTGCATTGTTATACACCAACAATGAAGCAACAGAAAGAGAAATCAAGAAACTGATCCCATTCACAATTGCACAAAAAACCATAAAATACCTCGGAATAAACCTAACCAAGGATACAAGAGATCTGTATGATGAAAACTATAGAAAACTTATGAAGGAAATTGAAGAAGACACAAAGAAATGGAAACACATTCCATGCTCATGGATAGGATGAATAATTATAGTTAAGATGTCATTACTACCCAAAGCTATCTACACATTCAATGCAATTCCAATCAAAATTGCACCAGCATACTTCTCAAAACTAGGACAAACTATCCTAAAATTTGTATGGAACAACAAACGACCCTGAATAGCCAAAGTAATACTGAAAAATAAAACCAAAATGGAAGGTATCACCATTCCAGACTTTAGCCTCTACTACAAAGCTGTCATCATAAGGACAGTATGGTATTAGCACAAAAACAGACACATAGACCAATGGAACAGAATTGAGAACTCAAAAGTGGTCCCAAAAATATTTCAGCCAACTAATCTTTGACAAAGCAGGAAAGAATATCCAATGGAAAAAAGACAGCCTTTTTAACAGATGGTGTTGGGAGAACTGGACAGCAATATGCAGAAGAATGAAACTAGATCATTTTCTTACACCATGCACAAAAGTAAACTCAAAATGGATAAAGGACCTGAACATGAGACAGGAAACTATCAACACCCTAGAGGAGAAAGCAGGAAACAACCTCCTTGACCTCCACCGCAGCAACTTCTTACTTGACACATCCCCAAAAGCAAGGGAATCAAGAGCAAAAATAAATGATTGGGACCTCATCAAGATTAAAAGCTTCTGCACAGCAAAGGAAACAACCCAGAAAACTAATAGGCAACCAACGGAATGGGAGAAGATAGTTGTAATTGACATATCAGATAAAGGGTTAATATCCAGAATCTATAAGGAACTTACCAAACTCCACACCCGAAAAACAAACAACCCAATGAAGAAATGGGCAGAAGATATGAACAGACACTTCTCCAAAGAGGACATCCAGTTGGCCAACAGACACATGAAAAGATGCCCAGTATCCCTCCTCATCAGGGAAATACAAATCAAAACCACACTGAGATACCACCTCACGCCAGTCAGAGTGGCTAAAATGAGCCAATCAGAGAACTCAAGATGCTGGCGAGGACGTGGAGAAACGGGCACCCTCCTAAACTGTTGGTGGGAATGGAAACTGGTACAGCCCCTCTGGAAAACAGTGTGGAGGTTCCTCAGGAAACTAACAATAGAACTCCCCTAGAACCCAGCAATAGCACTGCTAGGAATTTACCCAAGGGATACAGAAATGCTGAGGCATAGGAGCACATGGACCCCAATGTTCATAGCAGCACTCTCCACAATAGCTAAAACATGGATAGAGCCTAAGTGTCCATCAACGGACGAATGGATCAAGAAGATGTGGTTTATTTATACCATGGAATACTACATGGCAATGAGAAAGAATGAAATCTGGCCATGAGTCGCAACATGGATGGACCTTGAGGGTGTTATGCTGAGTGAAATAAGTCAGGCAGAGAAGGACAAATATCATATGTTTGCACGTATAGGAGGATTAGGAGGAACTTAACTGAGGAACAAGGGGGAGAAGAAGGGGGGAAATGGTGGGGGAAAGGGAGAGAGGCAAACCATGAGAGACTCTTGAATGCTGACCAAAACTGAGGACTGATGGATGTGGGGAGGGGGAAGGGCATGTAGGAGGGAACTTGTGGGGATGAGCACTGGGTGTTATTTGGAAACTAATTTGTGAATAAACTATTTGTACAAAAATAAAAAATTAAAAAAAATCTCTATGCTTCCATTTACTAATTGAGTGACCTTGAGTTCTTTATTAAAGATTTTAACGCTCGGTTGCTTCACTGGAAAATGGAGATTAATAATATTACATAGATTATTAAATTGCATTAATTAAATATGATAATCCCTATAAAGGAAATAGCTTAGTGACTACTCAGTTCCCATCCACTGACCAATCCATCATACTCTATCTCCTGTACCTCCTACACTACATAAATCGATAGTACTCATCTAAATTGTTCTTCCCCAGCTTAGAAGTAGATACACATCATGCATAGGTTTCCATACCTTAAATAGCTGGAGATTTTCATTTGATTATGTTATAATATGTAGCTTATTTCTTATGAATATCTATTTGTTGAGTAATAAATAGTTAAGGAAAGGCTTAAGACATGAAATGTAGATATTTTGTTTTGGTGACATAACTTCTCTAACCACTACCTCCAGTCATCCTTATTGTCTGTCAGATAAAGCCCCAAACCAATTTTCCAGTATTTATATTTAGTCACAGCTTTACCCCCAACTTTCATTTGTAATCTGATCTACTGCAGTACTCCCACCTGTTGGATGAATCAGAGGGAGCACACTTCAGTATTTAAAAATAAGAAATTTGGGGGTGTCTGGGTGGCTCAGTCAGTTAAGCAGCTAACATCGGCTCAGGTCATAATCTTACAGTCCATGAGTTTGAGCCCTACATCGGGCCCTGCTGGAGCCTGTTTTGGATTCTGTGTCTCCCTCTCTCTCCACCCCTCCCCTGCTCGTGCTCTATCTCTCTCCATCCCTCAACAATAAACAAATTAAAAAATAATAATACTAAGGAATGTGAACCAACCTGGCATTGGTTCTCTTACAATTGAGATATAAGAGCTTGGGCAAGTTATTTAGTTTCTTGGAACCTCCAATGCCTCATACTGAGTCCTACTTTAGTGAGCAACTGTTGAAATCAAAAGTGATGTTTGTAAACTGCTTAGCACAGAGCAGGCAAACCACAAACACTCAATAATTAGTTTATATTTTGAGCTTTCCCTTATTTCTGCCAGTTCTGCCCATCACATGAGGCTGCCATACTCAGTACTGCTACCACCATTACCTGCTTCAAGAAGCCATTTCTGCACAGGCCAGGCAAGTCTAAACATTCGGTCCTTTAGAAGCTTGGTATCTGGCTTGCAAAACATTATAGAGTCCTATGTTATTTAAATATTTCACCTGAACTTTTTTTCCTCCAGACACAAAAGAAATATTTTCTTTATGGAGAATTTCAATATAAAGGTATACAGGATAGTATAATGAGCCTCATGTACCCATCATCAGAGAGCCCCCACCGACATAGCCTCCCAAGTCCCATCCGCTGCTTCTCTCCCTCCAGGTTGTCTAGGCCCAAGGCCCTGGTAGGTACACATCTCAATATCTCTATAAGGACAGCAAATATAAACACAACCGAAACATCATAATTGCACTTTAAGAAATTAACTGTGACTCCTTAAAGTCATTGCCTGCTCATTTAGAGCTGTTTCCAAATTCTTGCAAACGCCAGAAATTCATTTTTCTTCTCCAGAGAACCCACACATCAGAGTTGCTTGATTCTTTCTTAAGTGTGTCCTCACTTCCTCCTGTTGTCTCCTGCTACTCTTTTTTTAGTTAGCAGCTCTTTGGTTATTTGTATAAGTACAGAAATAAATAGCTTTAAGAAAAATATATGGCCACTCATTTCTTGGAAAGGTGACTTAAAATTATCCTTATAATAGGTAATCAATAAATCAATGCTGAGTGAAGGGACAGAATAAAGGGAAGAAGGTATGGTGAGAGAAAGGGTATCAGGAAATAAAGGGGAAAGGTAGGAATTAATTTGTAATACATGGTTTTTCTGGATGCTTGTTGTGTGTCATTATTTATATCTTGAAATATATATTGTTTTCTCCTACGATTTCTCCTAAAAATCTTATTCAGAAGATTTTATTGTACCCTATAATCAAACCGTAACACAATTTAAACTAATAGACCCTTTTAGCTTTGTTTTCTTTTTTATGTTATAAGTTAACATAACTTATTTTTTTCATGAATTACTTACTAGGACTTAATTAATTAGCTCTTGTGGAGCAATGTGATTGTCAGTTGATAGTTCCCTAATGTGTAGATATTCTGCAAAAGATTTCATTTGCAATAAACTGACATTTACTTGCCTTCCCTTCATCTTTTTTTCAAGTTTATTTATTTTGAGAGAGGGAGGAAGAATGTGCACATGTGGGGGAGGTGCAGAGAGAGAAGCCCAAGCAGGTTCCACACTGTCAGTGTGGCTCAAACTGAGACCCTCACCTGACTGAGCCACCCAGATGCCCCTTACTTTCCTTCATTGCCGGAGGCTGCGCCGGCTCTGACAGGTCCAGGGGTCCCTGAAGGATGGACGGTGTCAGCGAAAGAGAATGAGAGAGCCCCGAGATTCTTTCTGATCACCAGGCAGGCATCTCTGTCCTGTCGGTTTTGGTGTCTTTATTTTAAGGTTCAGCAACAAGATGAAGTCATAGAAAGGAATTTCTTACAATGGGAGGCCTTTTGTGATATCAATTAACAGAATGTTCATAGAGAAAAACAGCATAACATACAAGTTAAATTGTATATAGATAAGCTAGGAGTCATTCTGTCTGGCCCTCAAGAAGATAAATGTTTCTGAATTGGTTTATTTGTGGAAACTAACATGGGGGCCCTAAATGTGTCCATCTTTGCACCTGGTTTTATGTTTTAGCTACTCTTATCTATTCTCATCCCAGTTGCCAGTGTAAGGGAGGGTGTTTGTGGAATGTAGGCCCTGAGGAAGGGACTGCTATGCTTCACCAGTTAGCAAAGATATATGTAGTAACTTATGTTCTGCCCTGAAATAGGCTGTTTGTCTCAGGGCCAGGCTCAGTTGTAACTCTTGTGTTCTTAACCCCTTAAGTCTTGGATCTGCAAGGCCCATAGGAAGAGCCTTTTGACAATTGCCTATAGAGCTTTCATCTAAAGTCTCTTTTGTAAAGGCAGGAATATGCTTTTCCTTATGAGGTATCTGTATTCAGAATATGGGTCTGATATGGAATATTGTGAGGCCTGGTCAATACCAGCAGGCTCATTTTCAACATGAGCCAGTAGTAGCAGAAGGAGATACTAGTCTTCATTTCTCATGGCAGAAGTTGCAAACATTGCCATTTCCTTGCTGTGATTGCCATCCAGAGAGGCCGGTGCGGCTCCCGGCACTTCATAATGGGCATAGGCATCTCATAGCAATCTTACTACTGAAAGTAATAGGAATAGTTCTAGATTGACGCATTTCATCTATTCTACTTCTAACACTATTATTTTTCAAAGAGTAGGAAAACTCTTCATAAAATTTTTAAATAAATTCTGAGACTCAAGTTATCCTACTGTTGTATCTGAATATCATCAAATACTTGATTAAAAAATAATCAACATAGGGGCACTTAAGTGTCTCAGTTGGTTAAGTGTCAGACTCTAGATTTACACTTGGGTCATGATCTCACTGTTAGTGAGTTTGAGGCCTACATCGGGCTCTGAACTGACAGTGCGGAGCCTGCTTGGGAATCTCTCTTTCTGCCCCTCTCTCTGCCTCTGCTGTCTCTTTCTCTCAAAATAAATAAACTTTAAAAAATAGTCAAATATAGCCATTTCATTGTGTTTAAGCAGAACATTTTGTTGAGTAATTTAATTTCCTCTTTGCATCAGTATACCTTTCATCACAAAATGAGAGCACTATTCTTCTTGGATTAGGAAAATATTTTTATACATGAACATTTATTATTTTAGGACCAAAACTTGAAACCTCTGAGTGCTTCCTGTGAGGATATTTTTTTCCATTAAGACATATAATTGCACATCAAAATGTGTTACTTTTATATTTAACTCTTGTTTGTTAATCAAACAACTGCCATATATTTAAACACTGAGTTCACTTGGCACCAGAAAGAATGAGGCAATGCATTCTAGATCTACTTTAACAATACTGTCATTTCAGGCGATATATGATGCTGTAAAATATGAATAATAATATAAGTGAGACATATGTAGGAATGACACACATACTATTTTTATAATAAAAGTAATATGTAAATGTCTTAAATATATGGTTACTTTGGTAGAAAACAGAAGGCATGTTTCCAAAAGTAAGGCAAATAGAATATCTCCAAATAGAATATACTTGGTCCAATAGGCAATGTCAACCCTAGATCAAAAATAATCACTAGGCTACTCTCCCTCGATTTCTTTCATTTCCATCTGGACTGTCCTTCCTCCCAATCTTGTACTATTCAAATTCTGCCTATTATTCAAGTTCCAGTTCCTCAAGAACATTGAGCATGTGCATAAAATGTAATAAGGACTCTGGAGTATCCTTTTTTATTTGGTGTTTGTCAAGGCAGTTTCAATAGATTAAATTAAAATGTGTATCACTTTATACTGAAGCATTCCTCTCCAACTCCCCATCTCCTCCATACCAGGTTTACTACAATAAATTGCTGTATCTCCAACTTTTAATCCTATGGCCTAATTAAGGGATTTCTATCCTAGTTAGAATATAAAGGATGCTCAGAGCAAATGGGTCTTTTTGTTTAAAATTTTAAAATTAATTTCCTGCAAATACAATTTTATACATGGAAAACATTAGGTCTTAGGGAAGCATTAGACACGTATGGTAATTATGGAAAACATCAACAAATAAATCCTGCTCAGCCTCTATGATAAGGGTAACATGAAGGTAGATAAGTTGAAAAAAAAAAAAGTTTCAATATTTGGAAATTTAAGATATTTTTTAATTTTTATTTTATTTGATTAACTAATTAATTAATCAATAACATTTATTTCATTTTTGACAGAGCAAGAGCATGAAGGAGAAGGGAAGAAAGAGAGGGAGACACAGAATTTGAAGCAGGCTCCAGGCTTTAACCTGTCAGGACAGAGCCTGACATGGTGCTTAAATCCACAAACTGTGAGATATAGCTCTAGCTGAAGTCAGCTTTTCAACCAAATGAGCCATGCAGATGCCCCTTAAATGTATTTTTTAAATGGTATCAGTCATACAGCATAAAAGAAACTTGGATTAGGAATCATGGACCTAGGAATATATTAATTTTATTAATTAATTTTATATACATAGGTGATCATGTAAAATAGATCACCTCATAACATTTTATGGAAATTTATTTCTTTTTCACTTTTACCATTCTTTTCCCCCTTTAACTTATTTTGACTTCCTCCTGTCCACTCATATCACATTACACCATATTCCATGTTAACTTATGTATTCTTTATACATAATATGAATATATAACCACACAAATATACATTATGTATTCCGTAGTATTCTCTTCTGGAACACATACACATATATACACATGCATATATACATATATAAACCTATTTTACAACAAAAGAGGCAAGATCAAAATGTACACATTTTTCTATATCCTGCTTATCATAATCAATTTCATCTCTTAGAAATCCCTCTTGAGTCATCTGAAATTTTCTTTTTCTTTTTTTTTTAATGTTTTATTTATTTCTGAGAGAGAGACAGCACAAGCAGGGGAGGGTCAGAGAGAGGGAGATACAGAATATGAAACAGGCTCCAGGCTCTAAGCCAGCTGTCAGCACAGAGCCCAACGTGTGGCTCGAACCCACGAACTGCGAGATCATGACCTGAGATGAAGTCGGATGCTTAAGCTACTGAGCCACCTAGGTGCCCCTGGAATGTTTCTAAAATATTATTTTTGTATTGATTGCAAAACTAATAGTTTAGGCTTTATAGTATATGCCTTTTTCCATTGAAGCTCATTAACTTCAATTTTAGTTTTTCTACCCATATAAAATTAACATCCTTGTACATGTGTTTTTTTTATGTACTACTAATGTTATATTACACACATTTCCAGAAGTGGGATTGCTAAGTATATATTTATGCTTGCATTTCCCTGACAACTACAGAGTTTGAATAATATCTTTTCACTTTATTTGGCCATTAAGATTTGTTCTTCTGTGAATGTCCTATTTAACCCTTAGCTAATTTTTTGTTTGACTTTTCCTTGAAAATTTGTAATGGCTCTCTGTACATTATAGATATCCATCATATTTCTGTCATTAGTATTGTAATGTTTAATATCTTTATTATGCTATATGATAATTTTAATATATTTTGCTATATTTATAATATTAAATGTGTTTTATTTCCTTTCTATTTTCTGGGTTTCCCTCAGTGGTTAAGATTCTTTCATTTCTTATATTTGTAAAATGAAGAATGCTTGATTTTTTTCTACAGTTTTGCTAATAGTTCTTACATTTTACACATAAATGTCTTAATCTTCAGGAAATTAATTTTTATGTTATTTAAATTAAAATTAACTTTACTATGAGATACCTTGTCAGTTTTACAAAAGCATTTGTAAGCAAATTCTTCTATTAGCCACTAAATTGAAATATATCCTTTATTGTAGAAAATATTCTTAACATCATCCTGTATTGCATTTTCTATTCTGTTCCATAAGTTGTTTTTGTTTTTTACATTTATTGATATGTTATTTTTATCTTATATGCTTTTTAAAGTAATTTTTAGAATGTTTACCTGTAAGGTAAACTTCCAACATTATTATTCATAATTTCTTTGGCTTGTTCAGGTATTTGTTTTTCCATAATTTTCTTAATAATGTTTTTCCAATTAGTAATATATCCTGTTAGAACACTAACTAAATTTATATACTGATTTTAGAAAATGTGTATCTGTTACTAAATCTTCACATAAATGAAGACTACTTTCCTTTTTGTGCTGTTTATCAGGTATTTGCATTCTATGCTGGATTTAGAAAACATTAATGGGGAAAAATTATAAAGCTTTTCTATGATCTGGAATAATTTAAACATAGAAATTATCATTTCTTTAAATGTTTGATCTAACTCAGCTATAAAAATATCTGGTTGGGCCTTTTAGTGGAAGATCTCTAAACACATTTCTAATCTCTTTTAGACAATTGCACTGTTCAAACATTTTAGTCTTAGACAATTTTATTTTTGATAAGAAATCATCATGTCTCAGGGTTTTAAATTTGTTGTCTTTGTTTTATATTATATTTTATTATAATTTATATTTTAATCTTTCTTATTTATGTGGTTATAGCTCCTTTTACATTTGTCATCTTATCTTCTGTTGCTTTTTCATTTTTTCCTAAATTGGTTTTCTGAGAAGTTCAATATAGTGCATTGATTTTTTTAAAAAATCAGCATTATGTACAGACTATTTTTCCAATTTCATTCATTTTATTTTTCTTTATTAATTCCTCTTCATAGATAATTGTAGAATATTTTGATATTTGTTTTTTAATTACTTAAAATGAGTATTGGATTCTTCTATTTATATTTTTTCTTCTTTACTAATAGGACTTGAGACTGATTTTTCATGAGGTGAGCTTTTTCTACTACCTATAGGATTTTAAGTAATAATTTCTCTTTTATTCTTTTCTAGACAATTATAATTTTATTGCTAGTTTCTAGTTTGAAAAAAATGTTACTTAAAGAGTATAGATTTGGGGGATATTCAAGTTTTAATATTTACTTATAATGTTTTTAGGTGACTGAATATATTATTAGTGGATACACTGATGTACTATGTTTGGATAAAATACCTCTTTACTTCTTTATTTTTTAATTTTTTTTAATGTTTTTTATTTATTTCTGAGAGAGAGAGTGTGAGCAGGGGAGGGTCAGAGAGAGAGGGAGACACAGAATCTGAAGCAGGCTCCAGGATTTGAGCTAGCTGTCAGCACAGAGCCTGACGTGGGGCTTCAACCCACCAACAGTTAGATCATGACCTTAGCCGAAGTTGGGCATTTAACCGACTGAGCCACCCAGATGCCTCTAAAATACCTCTTTTAAAAAAAAGCAAGATATCTTTGGTGGCCAAAAACATGACTGATTTTTTGTAAATATTCTATGGACATATTTTTTAAATATTCAAGGATGGTAAGACCTATACATGTTTTAAGTAAACATTTTACACTACAGGTATCATCAAGTTATATTCTCTTTACTCATTTTATTTCTATTTGATGGGTGCAGAGTTTATGCAACTGTTATCTGTAAATTTGGAAGTACTATCCTATTCTCTTGACAGCTATCTATCCTCCCTTAGTTAATCTATAAATTCTACTCTTCCATTTCTTTAGTGATTATCTTCCAATTACTAGTAGTTATGCAAAGACATATATACAATTTGGCACCAATTCTGTAGATATTTAATTTATACGAACATTATTTTCTCTATGATGTTATGTGCCTTCAAAATTTATATTCATAGTCTTATGACAAACGGAATATTTTCATTAATGTTCGACATTTTAACTGAATAGGCAATGTCATTCACAATGTCTGAGATTTCAACTTGGCCAGATTTGAGCTCCAAGAAACTGATTTTAAATTTATAAAGGGAGTGGGAAAAAAAGGGAACTATTATTGGAATTCACTGACTTTCTCTTGAAATCTCAGATGGTATAGGTATCAAATCGGCATCATTTATCACTTAACTCTTGAAGGTAAACAACTTAACAGTTAAGAGTTATCACTTCACTTTTCATAGGTACATACATGCACACAACACTTGGAATTGAAAATGAGTCCTTTTAATTTAGAAGAACCATGATCTGATCCAGCAGATTTGTGTCCTGTGGTTTTCGTAAGATAATCATATTACTAAAGCTCCACAGTAGATAGTAAATGCCAACAAACACATGCAATATTATGTAATCACTCTTTAAATCAACTTTTTGAAAATGGAAAGTTGGAGCTAAATTTTCTACTAAATATTCATTTTTTAATTTACTGCTAGCAAAAAGTTTATTGCAAAATAGGAACAAAAATGTTACCAAATGATAAATTAATACTTACAGGTTTTTAAAACCACTGAAACAAAATTGATCACATTATTGTACACAGTCTAGAGATTGCTCAGCATAATTATTCCCACTTATTCCCAGTTCTCCTAATCTATCATTCCTGATGTTCATTCCCCCTGATTCTGCTGATTGGTAGCCTGCTAATTTGTACATTTCATAAACATTGGTTAAATGGAACAGCAGCATCAAATCACTCTCCCACTACCACTGCTGATGAGAGCTTCCTCTGTCCTTCATCTCAAAGCACACTTCATGTTACCCTGTGTTTAAAGGGGGTCAAGAAAAAGAGGAATGTAATTCTGGGTTAGCCATTTCACATGACCAAGTATGAAGCTGGAAAGCTATTTTAATGTAACTGTTAGTAATGTTTTGTTAAAGGAGGAAGAATGGAAAGTAGTCAAAAGAAAGAAAGAAAGAAAGAAAGAAAGAAAGAAAGAAAGAAAGAAAGAAAGAAAGAAAGAAAGAAAGAAAGAAAGAAAGAAAGAAAGAAAGAAAGACAGACAAGATGATTCAGGGTAAATGCTAAACTTGACAAGATGACAGGTCTACAATAATTGTACAAGTAAACTTGTCCCATCCAATGAGTTTGTACTATACTATAATACACAGCCCAAGCATCTATGATCATATTTTTTAAATGGTATTATAAAAGTTTTCCTGGTTTTCTCACCAAGCACATCCTGAGTTAGCAGAAGGGAAGGAATGTCTTGCTATTTTCTATAATCCCATCATCTATTACAAGACGAGCAATAATGATAGAGGAAAAGAATAAGTACTGAGAAAGATGTGCATGTGCATGATATTTACAGATACTCAAGACCTTTAAATAAAAGCAAAAATCTTCACTTTGGTTCTATGGCACAAATACACATTACTATCATTTATGAGGACCCTGTGCTATACATAGATATCTACAAAGTATGTATATTCAAATCACTTGCATATATCGTCAGTAACATGTCACTGAAAACTGGCTCTACATTTTATTTAAGGTGTGCTTAAGTGCACTTAATCTCTTGTTTTAATATATCATTGTATCATATAAAAATATGCACAAAACATTAACAAAATTTTCTATGCTTGATCTTCTGAATATACAGAAGTTTCTATAAAGCACCCCCATTGTTTATTACATAAATGCCACACATATTTAAGAGACAAGTAGCCATTTTCAAGACAAAATTTTGTCTTTTTCAAGAATGTTTGTGAAAGCTATAATATAACCATGTACTAGTTCTGCTTCTGCTCTTTTAAGAAATAAGCATCTGCCTGACTAGTTTGATAGTAATTGGTAGAAAGAATATAGCATCACTTCCAGACTGTCTGTATTGAAGTAATTTTTTTTCTTGCTTTTATCTTCAGCAGTATCTTTTATAGTCACTGAATAAATGCAGCACATCTACATGTACTGCCTTGAAAAGGCAGAAACCCATTTTTTTGTCTTTTTACCATTTTAAGTTGACTTAGGAAGAGACATGTTTACTTTGATGCTATGTTCCCAACCATGCCCTCTATTTAAGACCCATTAAAAACAAGAAAGGAGATCAAACATGCAACAAAATAGAGGCCTCTTCCTCAATTAAACAAAGCTTTTACTTTTTAATGTTAGAAATCCTTCTGTAAATAGGGGCGCCTGTGTGGCTTAGTCGGTTAAGCGTCCGACTTTCGCTTAGGTCATGATCTCGCGGTTCGTGGTTCCAGCCCCGCATCGGGCTCTGTGCTGGCTGCCAGCTCAGAGCCTGGAGCCTGTTTCAGTCTGTGACTCCCTCTCTCTCTGACCCTCCCCTGCTCACTCTGTCTCTCCCTCTCTCTGTCCTAGAAATAAATAAAACATTAAAAAAAAAATTTTAAAAGAAAAAAAAAGAAATCCTTCTGTAAATAATATAAATTTTGTTACCACTGAAAAAGCAACAGGTTATTTAAAATCACACAGACACACACACACACACACACACACACACACACACACACACATTTTAAGGGGTACTTGGGCAGCTCAGTTGATTGAGCATCCAACTTTGGCTCAGGTCATGATCTTATAGTTCATGGGTTCAAGCCCTGCTTCAGGCTCTGTGCTGACAGCTCAGAGCCTGGAGCCAGCCTCAGATTCTGTCTCCCGCTCTCTCTGTTTCTCCTCCACTCACACTCTACCTCTCTCTCAAAAATAAATAAACATTAAACAAAATTTTTTTTTAAAAAGAAAGTTTAACACATTATAAGTTGTCTATAACTGATAGGACAAAATATTCTAAAATGCAACCTAGCTAGTTCAGTCTATGCTAGGGTTGATCCTTGCAATCCTCAAAGAGTACACATTTATCCCACAAGCAAAAATGATTCATAGTTTTTCTTCAAATAAGAAAAATCTATTAAACTTTTTCTGACAATACTACACTTCCCCAGTTTTCATGGTATTATTTCCTCTCTATCTAAATTTAGTTTTAAAATTCAACAGTTTGGAGGCTTGTGAGGCTTATGGGAAAATACATTATTGGAAAAATATAATACAAGCTGCATTTTTAGGAAGTGAAACAAGACAAAAAAGATGATACATTATACAGAAACAAAAACATTATAGTGATCTTCATTTCAGCCAAGTCACTAGTATTGGCTGTTTGGTATTCTACTTTATAACAGAGTTGATCACACTGACCAGCTAATGTCAATGACAGGGGCACTGGTGACCACCAAAGACACAAAAAACAAAAAAAAAATTTCCTTGGGGCTACTCATCTACTCATGTTTTGAATGAAATAAATAAATAAAGCTTGTGCAATGTATCACACTAAATTTTCAGATGCCTCAGAAGGGTAAAATAATATTCCACTCAAAGTATGATACTTTCACATAAGGACTATTTTGAACTGAAAGTAATTGAGAATCATGTATGAGAACAGCTCTTAAATCTCCCTCTATTTGCCTAAAAAACAGGATATAAATTTGTGAAAGGTACTCCCTCCTCTCACTACCAGCAAGATGGGAGATTACTCTAGGAATTTATCAGCCCACAGACAGCACTAGAGGAATCTGCATAACAAACCTTGCTAAAACTAGCCCTTATCTACCATTAATGTCCCCATATATTTGCATTCTCACACTCTGCTGTCCCCAGAAATTCAAAATCCTTTTCCTTTGTCTTGTCACATCTCTACAAAATGACTGTTCTCTTGTTAAGATACTACATAAGCCCAAATTCTGACCATCTCTTTGAGTTACTCATCCCTGAGTACTCTCAATTTATATACAAATGCAAGTTGTTAATAAACTTGTTTGTTTTTCTCTTGGTAATCTGTCTCTTGTTCGTGTAATTTGCAGGGACCCAGCCAATTAACCTAAAACAGACAGAGAGGAAAGAAAATATTTCCTCCCCTGCACCTAGCAAATCCAATGGTAGGGGTGCCAGCAAAACAGACAGGTTTAGACAGAAGAGGTTTCTTTCCCATAGACTTTTAAAGAATTAACACAGCCAAGTTGGTGAAATGAGAATACAAAAGGCAAACAGATTCATAGCAAGAATATACACAGATTTTTACAGAAAGAAGTAAATATAGGTATACTTTGTTATCTTGTGCTTTCCATCATTTTGCTTTGCAGTTTTTTTTTGTTTTTGTTTTTGTTTTTGTTTTTTACAAACTGAATGTTTGTGGCAACCCTACATTGAACAAGTCTATCAAATGCCATTTTCCCGACATCATTTGTTTACTTTGTGTCTCTGTGTTGGTAAATCTCACAATATTTCAAACTTTTTCATTATTATAATATTTATTAAGGTGAATTGTGATCAATGATCTTTGATGTTACTATTTTAATGGTTTGGAGGTATCACAATTTACACCTACATGGGTTAGTGAACTTAATTTCTAAATGTTGTATGTGTTCTGACTGCTCCACTGACTGATCAACTGTTTCCATGTCTCTCTCCTTGTCAGCCCCATTTCCTGAGACACAATACTGAAGCCAATTAATAACCCTACAGTGACCTCTAAGTGTTCAAGTCAAAGAAAAAGTCATCTTTTTCTCACTTTAAGGAGAAGCTAAAAACAATTAAGCTTATTGAGGAAGGCATTTAGAAATATGAGATATGCTGAAAGCATAACTGAGCTAAACAGTCAAGTTGTGAATGCAAAAGTTCTTGAAGGAAATTAAGTGCATTTACTCTAATAAACACACAAATTATAAGAAATGAAACAGCCTTATTCCTGATATGGAATAAGTTTGAGTGGTCTATATAGAAGCTCAAACCATCCAAAACATTCCTTAAACCAAAGCCTAATCCAGAGTAAAAACTTCAATCTCTTCAATTCTGTGGAGACTAAGAGGAAACTGCAGAAGAAAAGTTTGAAGCTAACAGCGATTTGTTCATAAGATTTAAGGAAAGAAGCCATCTTTGTAACATAACAGGGGAAGGGAAAGCAGCAAGTACTGATATAGAAGCTGCAGCAAGTTATCCAAAAGATCTAGCTAAGATCATTAATGAAGGTGTATGCACTAAAGAACAGATTTTCAATGCAGACAAAACAGTCTTCTCTTGGAAGACACAAACTAGGTCTTTCATAGCTAGAAAGGAGAAGTCATTGCCTGGGTTCAGAGGATGGGTTGACTCTCTTATTAGAAGTTAATGCAGCAAGTAACTTTCAGTTAAAGTCAATGTTCATTGACCATTCCAAAAACTCCTAAGGCCCTTAAAAATCTTTCTAAATCTGCTCTGCCTATGCTCTATGAATGGAAAAACAGAGCTTGGATGACAATACATCTGTTTACAATACGGTTTGCTAAGGATTTTAAGCCCAATGTTGAGACCTACTTCTCAGGGGGAAAAAAAAAAAGATTCCTTTCAAAATATTACTGCTTAGTGGCACTGGGTGGCTCAGTTGGTTAAGTGTTCGACTTCAGCTCAGGTCATGATCACATGGTTCGTGGGTTCGAGCCCCACGTCGGGCTCTGTGCTAACGGCTAGCTCAGAGCCTGGAGCCTGCTTCTGATTCTGTATCTCACTCTCTCTCTGATCCTCCTCTGCTCACGTTCTCTCTCTCTCAGAAATAAATAAAACATTAAAAAAAGTAAAAGAAAAACAAAATATCATTGCTTATTGACAATGTGCTTGGTCACCCAAGAGCTCTGATGGAAATGAAAAACGAGATTAATATAGTTTTTTTTTAATATTTTTTATTTATTTCTAGGAGAGAGAGAGAGAGACAGCGTGAGCAGAGGAGGGTCAGAGAGAGAGGGAGTCACAGACTGAAACAGGCTCCAGGCTCTGAGCTGGCAGTCAGCACAGAGCCCGACGCGGGGCTCGAACACACGAACCGCGAGATCATGACCCAAGCGAAAGTCGGACGCTTAACCGACTACGCCACCCAGGCGCCCCGAGATTAATATAGTTTTGATGCCTGCTAACACAACATTCATTCTTCAGCCTATGGATCAAGGAGTAATTTTTAACTTTCAAGTCTTTTTATTTAAGAAATATATTTCATGAGGCTATATAGTTTACATGGATAGTGATTCCTCATATGGATGTGAGCAAAGTTAGTTGAAAACCTTCTAGGAAAAAAAAATCACTATTCTGGATGTCATTAAGAGCATTTGCAATTGTTTGAAGAGGTAAAATTACCAATATTAAAAGGATTTTGGAAGAAGTGGATTCCAACCCTCATAAATGACTTTAAGAAGTTCAAGACTTCAGTGGGAGTATTAACTGCAGATGTGGTAAAAATATTGAGAGACAGAATTAGAAGTGGAGTCTGAAGATATGACTGAATTGCTACAATTTCATGATAAGACTTGAATGGCTAAAGAGTTGTTTCCTATGAATGAACAAAGAAAGTGGTTTCTTTGGAACCACTTTGGAATTTATCCTGGTGAATATTACGGAAAGGCTATAGAAGTGACAACAAAGGACTCAGAATATTACATAAACTTAGTTGATAAATGCATGGCAGGTTTTAAGAAGACAGACTCGGATTTTAAAAGAATCCCTACATAGGAAGTAAAATCCTATTGAACAGTATTGCCTGCTATTGAGAAATTGTTCATGAAAGGAAGAGTCAACCAATGTAGCAAAGTTCATTGATATCCTATTTTAAGAAATTGTCACAGCCACCCCAACCTTCAGCAACCAGCACCCTGATCAGTCAGGAACCATCACACTGAGGCAAGATCCTTGCCTACCAAAAAGATTATGACTTGTTGAAAGCTTATATAATGGTTAGCATTTTTTAGCAATAAAGAATTTTTTAATTAAAGTATGTACAATTTTAGGTATATTATTGCACATTTAATAGACTATAGTATAGTATAAACATAACTTTTATATGTACTGGAAATAAAAAATTCATTTGATTTGTTTTATGATGGTATTTGCTTTATGATGGTAGTCTGGAGCCAAACTCACAATATGTCCAAGCTATGCCTGTATTGGTAAGATAAGGAGATAATTTTTACTGGAGCATTGGATGGGTTGAATACCTGTGATTCCCTAAAGAACAGTCATGTGGAAGACCATGAACAAACAAAAGAAACAGTGGACATTTTGTTTCTCAAGAAATATGTCATCTATTTTTTTCTTCCTTTCCTTTCATTTAGCTTCTGGAGCACTTTATATTTCTTTCCAATAAGAGCTTTTGTGTCCTCATTCAGTTTATATTCCCTTAAGTAAATCTTCTCCTCAACCCATTGATTCTGTGGCTTCAAATATATATTCAGTGGTGCAGTTTCCTTTTCAAGTCCATTCTTTCTGAAATTTATCAAATGAAGGACAAAATATCACTGCTTTGTTACTGCATTTTATTCTGGATACCCTGAGAGGAGCCCCTTTTTTTCAGATATGTTTAAGCACTTAAATCTAAACATTAGATAAAGGAAAGATTTAATAAGTCTCGTTCAGCTTAATGTGCTTTCAACTCCTGTTATTGTGGCATTAAATGAAGGAATAATCAAACAAGGGAAAACAGGAGAGAGGAAATGTGTGGATAAGCAACTAGGAGACCCAGATGTCGAGGAATTACAATTAAGCTGAAAGATGCCCCCTAGTAACAATGTGTTCTAATGTGCAATCACCTGAATTGCCCACCAAAACATACAAATGGGTTGTTTGCTTTACGAATGCTTAATCCTGAAAAACAGATGTGGGAAGCTATTGTTGTATAGTAAGGAGAAATTAAGACTTTCCAAATATCCAAAAGCCAAATTTTGATGTTTGTCATTAACCTCCCCATTTGTTTTTTGTTTTGTTTTGTTTTGTTTAATTAAAAGGTCACTTAGTATCAAAATTCAAGTTATCTATTTTACATCTTTACCCACTTGTGCAATTTACCTGTCCTCTATTCCAAACCTTCCAATGCCTCTAATAGCAACTTAAAATAGTGTTAATAGTAGTATTATGTTAATATTAAAGGTAAGCCTGGTATATATAGCTGGATTTAATCAGACATAGTACTGACTTCCTTAACTAGTTATTCAACCATTGCTTCCTAAATATTAATTGAAAACTTTAGTTCTATACACCATGTTGTGGTCTCAGATTTAGCACTTTTAATATTAGCGTCCCTCTCAATAATTGCACTATGGCTTTAAACTTATTTTTCATCTTATTCTTTTTTATCATTGCATTAATTAATTTTTTCTGATTTCTTCTCTTTATTTTGTTTATATCTCCTCATTACTCTCCTCCCATCATACATTATTTATTGTTTTCTATGTCATATATCATCTTCTCAAAAGTCTTTCTCCTCTCACATTCTTATTCATTTATTCTTTATATGTGTTTTATCAACTCCTCTTGCTTACATCAAGGAAAGCCTCCCAGTCACTAACTCATTCAATATTCATTGATCTTCTAATATTCTATCTTTCTATGTGTATTTTCCCTGTGTATATATATGTTCTAAAATACATATGTATATATATGTGTATTATATAAAACATATGCATATATAGATTTTATTTATTTACATCTATTATATATACATATATGTATGTAATACATATGCATATAAACATAAGTATATATAAAGCTCTGATGTTCTGTAACATCATTCAATCCACCTATATATGTATCAACTTATCTCTATATATTAAATTTATATGTATAAATATAATACACATATAAAATACTATATATAGTTGCAATATTTATATGTACATTTGTGTTTGTGTATGTATCAGCAGTGTGTGAGTGTGCATATACAGGTTTTCTTACTTTTCTACCCACTGTTCCTTCTCATTTTCTTGCTGTTGCTCTTCTGAATCATGAACTGAATAGTTTAAAGACCTAGGTAGGTTTAATGAGTTTAAAAAAGGAGGTGGCTGAGATATAATTGCTCTATGTCCAAACATGTTGGAAAAGTTAGCAGAGCCAATCTAGGAAAAATGACAATGGCTTTGTGCCTCTACTCAGCTGCAAACAATACCAGGCACCATTCCCAAATGGCAGTTCTTTCTACTCCCTGAGTCCATTGAGCCACACATGCTAAAATAAGTTTTCCTTGATTCAGTGGCCGTATTAGGTTGAACAATTCTTCATCATTCTAATGCAACATTTCAGGCATTCCAAAACTCATGCCCCTACCCAGCATTAAACTGTCATGTCATACCCCCACCTCTTCCCACACCCAGCCCAGACCTGTCCTCAAACTAAGGGGAGAGATGCATGGATCAGAAAGGATGAAAAAGGGATTGGTCAAGGTTTATGTAACACAGAGCTCTTCTTCCTAAAGGAGGTGGAAAGGAGCCTGGCTGCCTTGACTGGAGACCACCACTTGGAAATGAAGTCCAGTGCTGAGAGGGTAATTCCTGGCCAGCAAGGCCAGTCAGTTGCAAACCTCAGTTCCTTGTGGAGAATTCTGCTTCCAAAGAAGGTATCATAGCAGAATGATTAAAAGTATAGATTTGGAATCAGACTGGTCATGTTACAATCCTCAGCTCTAAAACACTGGGCAAGCTACTGCAACTTTCTCTACCTCAGTTGTCAAAAAAGTAGGAATAGTAGTATCAGTACCGACCTTATTAGGACTATTGTGTAGTTTAAACAGCTTAATACTTGTAGATGTTGGAAACATAGTTAGTAGCATATAAGTGATAAAGTGAAAAAATATACTGACAAGTTCAAGTGCATCCTTTCTAAAGAAAATTAGATTAATAAATCTATTTAGCCCTCTACACCCTCTAAAGCATCCACTCTGCCATCATTCCCTTTAGCAATAGTTTTGCAGAAAAAAAATTTTAAATAAGCACCTTTAATTGAATAACTAGCTAGCTATGTAAAGCAATGATGCTTAAGTGAGAAGGAGACACACAACAGATGGTAGGAAGCATACAAAAGTAAATTAAAGAACAAATTTAAAATAATATGGTTATTTAAAGAAGAATTAGAAAAAAAGCAGAGTTCTGTTTTTAAAGAAATACTATAATGAAAAAAATGTAATGTCTGAAATGATTTAGATTTACTGTTTTTTGATATTTTTTTTAATGTTTTATTTCTAGGAGAGAGAGAGAGAGATAGCGTGAGCAGAGGAGGGTCAGAGAGAGAGGGAGTCACAGACTGAAACAGGCTCCAGGTTCTGAGCCGGCAGTCAGCACAGAGCCCGACGCGGGGCTCAAACCCACGAACCGAGAGATCATGACCTAAGCGAAAGTCGGACGCTTAACCGACTAAGCCACCCAGGCGCCCCGATTTACATTTACTTTTAAGCTTTATTAAAAGAAAGGTTTTATTTTCTACATAGAGAATCTTAAGCTAAAAAGGAAAGTTATATTATTCTGTATGGATGGTATGTAGAACTCATTGTGTGTAGAATGATTAATATTAAAATAAGAAACACTCTGAGGTTTTAACACTATTTGCCATAGAAAAACCATATTACTTAATAAACTTGGTAAACACTTAAATCATTAAATGGCTGGGACACATCTAGCTACTGAAGGTAGGGTGGGGAGAGCCTTACAAGTTATAGTGTGAGCATACTGGTACAGTAACCAGATTAGACTCAAGATAAAGTCACTAATGCTGACTCCCATATCAGCAAACCAAAACTCAAAGTTTCTGTGTTCACTTGTCCCAGGAAAGGAAGGCCTAGGTGAACCAATCAGTGCTGGCCTGCTCAGCATATGTTACCTGACCCAGTCCTAAGACTTCTTTTCACTGCATATAAAGGAAGGTACTTCAGCTTTAATCAATCAGCAAATGCTCCTGTAACTTCGCTGTTTCTGCTCAATTTGGTCTGTACAAATCCTTTGCCTTGTATAGCTCTTCAGAACTCCTTCTGCTACAATGGATGCTATCCAATTCATGAATCACTGAACAAAAGCCTATTGGATCATAAATTGTGAAATGTTCCCCCCATGGAGGAATAACTGTACAACTTGGATTTACCCCTTCTTTCTCATTTTTAGTTTCAGATTTCTCTTGTTTTTAGCACAGGTTTTCATTGACTTTGGACAGAAAGTTCTCTTCTAGTTGACATTTGATTGATTTGTTTGTAAAAGGGATAGACAGAATCTGAAAATCAATAGTAAATTGGGTGCCATATTTTAATACATTCACTATAGTACACCATATACATAACAACACATACAGTAATATTTAATTGTTATCAACTATGATAGATTATTTCTCAGTCAGTGGTCTGTTTGTGTAGTCATTGCTTTCAAAATGTTGGTAAGGGGCACATGCATCCTAGGGTGGAGTAAAGACATGCACTAGAGATCTACAGATTAAAGATGTGGTCCCCAGTGCTCAAGGTGTTTATATCCTAGACATTCCAAAAGAAATCAAAACATGTTACTAGAAAGAAAGGAGAAAACAAACAAACAAACAAACAGAGTGTTATGAGTGCACAGGGGGAGTTTACCTAATTCTGACTGGGAGTGGATGAGAGGTTTCAAATGGCTTTCCATATGGAGGAAATGATATCTATGCTGTTTTAAAACATTAGTAGAAGCTGGCCTGGGAAAGACCATGAAGAAGGATATTAGAAGCCAGTAAGAGTTAAGAACAAAGTATGAGCATGATGTAATTCAAGTAGGGGTGAGGAGATCTGGTGAGAAATCAGGCTGAAGAAGTCTTGCTAAGTAGTTCAGAATATAAATTTGCCTATTTAGAGGTAATGGGAACCTTTCAGAGTAATGACCTGTTTTGTATTTTAAGAAAAGGAACAGTGTGTAGATAAGTTCGAAGGAAAAAAGTTCTCTTTAGTAATTTGGGTAAGATGGTGAGTGCCTGAATTATGGCAATAACAAAAAAATATGGTAGAAAGAAATACAATGAAATTCATTAAGGCAATCAAAGTCATTAGATGCGGTAACTCATTGGATGTAGGTTAAATTTAATACTAGCTCCTTCTGACTTCCATTAGTGGGAAAGTCATTATTACCATTGTTAATGGAGGAAGTGGAAAAGGAGGAAGAGACTGAATCCAGGGTTTCAGAAATTGATTATCATGAGAATACTCCTGATATAGCTAAGAAGACATGTTTGATATAAATGTTTGGAATATGCAGTTTTAGGCAGTGAGCTTCCTTTTATTCTCCTCATGTAATTTAGGGAAATCATTTCCTCTTATAAATTACAGGAAAATAATCTCTGTTGCTCTATATATTTATTGTTGGTATACAAAATATGTTATGGTCTACATCTTTCACTTAAAAAGAGAATGGTATTGCTTAAATGAAAAAGAAAAATTGGTTAACTAGGTGACTGCGAAGATTTCATCTTATTGGACTCATGATATGTCAGTCATCATGTTTCTGAAAATAAATTAGGAACTAGCAGCATTCCTCAGGCTAAAATCAGTTCACAGTGTGGCACACTAGAGCAATAACCTTTTCCAAGATTCAAAGCCCACTGATTCATTTAAAATAATAAATTACAAAACTAAGCTTAAGCAAAAATAAAACCAGCTGAATATAGCTGGTTTCAAACAAATTAATGGTGATAGAGTTTGGGGAGGGTGGGAAGAATTCTGAAAGCCTTCAAGCAGGACAAAAACAGTCTCTAAGACAATGTGCAGGTAGACTTCAGAAAACAGTGGTGCAAAACTTATCCACATCCATGCTTACACATTCACTTTTAACTTAACTTATGTTATTTTTCTTACAGTCTACTGAGAATGGCAACCTTGCTTCTGGTGGACTAAGGGAAAAATAGTTTTTTTTTCACCTCCAGACATAGAACAAGTTGTACAGACTATAGTGCTAAAGCAGTGCATCAATCAATTACCTCAGCCAGAGAAATAATACAGTATGCACATCAGCTGAGAGTAAAGCTAAAAGAGGAGATAGTGAACTTCTTAGAGTAAAGTGAAAGCCTAGGAGAAAGGCAGGGCCATCTGTGATTGTGGATCTTTGAATGCGAGTGGTAGCCCTAACTGAACATTCATTCATTCATCCATGCATTTAAATAACTACCGGATGCTTACAGCATGCTTGTTGCTTGTGTGAGCAGATGGAGTTACTATAGTGAAATAGGCACACAACCCCTGCCCTTGGAAACTTTCAAACATTACTTACATGTTATATTTAAATGTAACAACTAGCACAGCATGGAAAATTTAGATGGAAGTAAAACACTGTGTCAAGATGTACTAGCAAGGTGTACCTCCTTACATCACTCTGAGATTGACTGCATTTAAAGTATCAGAAAAAAGGAAAAGATGGAGGATGTAAATAAGCATATTTCCCATATAAAAATATTGTAATTTTCTCCCCAGTATCTAAATGAACTCCTCCAAAGAGAGAGCAAAAAAAGCACAAGGTGGTAATCAGGAAGTACAAAAAAATCATTTGAAAATATAACATCATTTTTGTTAAATACGTACTAGTTTTGCAAATACACAATTAAGATAAAAATACAAGAAAAATATTTATATAAGATAAAATATGAGAAAACAGTATTGATTTTGTAAGAATGTTGTGAGAATAAACGGCATGACATTTGAAAGTACCCAAAACCTTGTGGGGAAGAGGGGGACATCTTTTAAGAAGTTACTTATGGGGAATCTGTAGAACTGGGACCCTCAAACAATACAGGTGATAGAAATTAATATAATCTATTTTCAGAGCAATTTGGCTTTATTCATCAAGTGTAATAAAACTGATGTATACTCTTTGATTAGCTATTGCATTTTTATGCCAAAAAGGTGGAAAGTAGACAAAGATGTTCACTGTAGTGTTATGATAATTAACATGGCAAACAAAAACATCCAAAAATAGGGAGGAAATTAAACAATAATGAAATCACATGATAGGGAATTATGCTATCAATATAAAGTCATATCACTATAGAAAATGAAATGTTAAGTGAAAATTACTTCACTTTCTTTCACTTATGTGTGTGCATAAACACATGTGATTAGTAGAGAATGATTAAATGGAAGTACTTCAAAATGTAAATTTAGGGGCGGCTAATCTGAACTGAAGGATCATGAGTTATTATGTTTCTTTCATTTCATAATGTTTAAATTTTTGGCAGTGAGCACATGCTAATTTTATATAATAAATTTTGATTATGCATTGAATAATTTGATCTTAAAATACTTTTTTTTTTAAATTTTTTAATGTTTTTTATTTGTTTCTAGGAGAGAGAGAGAGAGAGAGACAGCATGAGCAGGGGAGGGTCAGAGAGAGAGGGAGTCACAGACCAAAACAGGCTCCAGGCTCCAAGCTGGCAGTCAGCACAGTGCCCGACGCGGGGCTCGAACCCACGAACCGCGAGATCATGACCTAAGCGAAAGTCGGACGCTTAACCGACTAAGCCACCCAGGCGCCCCTTTAAAATACTTTTTAAGTTAGTTTATCAGAAAATACATGGCTAAAGACAGAAAGTGGGGAAAATCAATTAAAATGGAAAATAAATATACAAGCTTACAGGATTTTATAAGTGTTGGCATAGCAATATATACTAAAATATTTTTAAAAAGATTATTGACCAGTTTTATCCCACAAAAAGAGAAACTTTATTCAAAAAGCTTTCAGTTGTAAAGCTGCTAGCCAATTAAGATACATTGTTTTGCTGAAGAGAGTCTCTGCTAAGGAGCAATTTCTTTTCCTGTCCTGCAAAGCTTCACAAAGAAAATACTTAACTCACATTTAAATGCAACACAGAGATCAGGATTATAGGTGACTCCTAAAAACATATAACAAGATGTTGAAAATATAACCTGCTTTTTCTTCAGACATTTCTAGCTACAGTTCAACTTGTCTCCTGCTAGATGAAGTGTAACCCCAGAGAGAAAAGCCACACTTGAAATGGGGACTCTTCCACCTTCCATGTCATTCAAAAGAGGCCTCAGAGAAAGTTCTCTGTTCTTTTGGCAGCAGGCATCTCCACTTTTATCTTCAGACCTAAAAATGAATCTTAGGACGTCCTGCTGACCCATGCAAATCCCATTTCAAAGACAAAACTACTGTATAGTATCTGACGTGATGCTTAGCCTAAAACTATTTGTTGGATGAGTCCTTAAAATGTAAATCTAGGATGTCCAGATGTAAATATGCACTGAATTACAATTAATCTCAGTTCTGAGCTTCCAATGATAAAACAAATAGATACTATTTTTGAGATGCATAAATCAGTTTGCCTAAGGTTTACATCTGGATACTACCTAATTACTAAAGCTCACTGTATTTTTTTATGCAAAAAACAATGGTGACCTTATGAAAATTTCTGGAGTTTGGGAGAAAAAAGAATTGGCTCTTGAAATTTAATAAAACCTGGGAATACTATAGGTTAAAAGCAGGTTTCCTGTCAGTATGACCAAAAGTTCCAGTCTAGAGAGCTGGGAAGTCCTTTTGTTTAATTTTTTCCCCTCCTTCATCATGTTTGTCTGTCATGAACCCCCCGCCCCCCCCCTCTCCCGCCAATACTGTCACACAGAGGCAAAGGAAAGAAGGAACTCAGCATGGGAAAATGTTCCTGATTATATTAGGGAATTATAGGAGTATACAAATCCTATGCATATACAAATATACTTCATATATGTGTATATATGTGAACTTACTTATATGTATATAACTAACATATCTGATTTTATGTTTTAGTTGCAAATTTGGGGAGACTATTACATGAAATACCATACAAGTCTACATACTTTCATTACAGATAAGGGTTACCAGATATGAAGTGATATATAAGAAAAGTACACTAAACTATAAAAGTGTATTTAAAAAGTATAAGGTATAAAAATGACTTCACTTTTCAAAATTACACATAATTCAAGATCTTGAACTAGGAAAACTATTAGCTAAAGTTAAAAACTTACATTGAATATAAAGTTTCTCATACCCTTGCTAGAAATGAAGCCTCCCCTTCCTTCCCCCACTCATATGCTCTCTCTCTCTCAAAATAAATAAACATTAAAATAAATTAAAATGTACAGCAAAACAAACTTTCTCCCAGAAATGTTTTCTTAAAAGAAAGAAAATTAAACAAGAAAGAAGACCACCTTAGAAGTCACCATTTCATCTGCAAGCTTCTTCATTCATCTCCTCAATCCGTGAATGATGGGGTTCTCCATGATGCCATCCTCAGGTATTTTTCATACCCACTGCCTAGGTGATATTATCCAGGCTCATGGATGCATCATGAGCCAAGAATATGTTGATTGTTTCTAAATTTGTATCTCTTTTTGAAATTTCTCTCATAAACTTGAGATGCAAATATCCAACTTCATGCTCAATATTCCAAACTGAGAGACATCTTTATAACACAAGGGTCTGGGAATCAGTATGTCCAGAAATCCTGAACAAGCATCTCTTATGCAAACATACTCTTTCCACAGACTTTGCCAGTTTGGATTTGTAGGCATTCCATCCTCCCAGTTGCTCTGACACTGGTATCTTGCACCTGGATTCTTATGATAGCCTTATAATTTCTCTCTTTGCTGCTATTCTCCTTGATCAGCTAGTCTCTTCTCTAATAAGTAGCCAGAATAACATTCTTAAAACCTATCACATCACTCTATCCCAAACTATCTAATAGATGCTCCTTTCATTCAAAGTTAAAGTACAAGTCCTCAAAATTTCTGTATTTTCCATCCTTTTTACCTCTTTGACTTGCTCACCTTCACGCTTACGTGACACCACTCAGAACTCTGCCATTTCTTTAACACATGAAATATGCTCCCATCCCAGGGCATTGTTTGAAATACTCTTCAGTTATTATTTAGTCTATGTTAAAATATCATCTATCATTTGGGCCTTCACATACCATCTTGTGTGAAAAATGATCCCACACTTCCCTCACCAACCTGAGCATCCCAAAGTGCCTGTTTGACTTTTTTCTTAACTTGTCTTTTGCATAACTTTTTACCATCTGACATATTTACTCATTTATTTATTTATTGTCTGTCTTCTCCTACTAGAATGACATTGCTATGAAATCAGGGAGTTGTTTTATTTACTGCCCCTCTCCCTACCAGCAACTAGAATAGCACCTTGCACCCAGTAAGTTCTCCAAAATATATTTTAACTAAATAATGAGTGAAGGGGAAATATCATCTGACTCTCTTCTGTAATTATTATTCAAATTAAACACCATTACTAGCATAAATCAATATCCCATGCAGCATTAACTTGTCCACATATATGGTGTAACCATATACCAAAGAAGAAATTTTAAATTAGCATATGATCATTTATGTTTGGGAATTACAGAGTCTTAAACAGAAACTAGAGACCAAAGTTCCACCTAACTCAAAAACTAAGAGAAAAATACTACATTGTTTAAATGCTGATTCCAACTAAGCTTTACTCTGATACTATAACAACTTCTTTAATTTTAAATCTGTTCCCCATATGGGCATGGTTGAGGGAAAAACTTCACTGTTAGGTAATTAATTATATGTTCTTAATATTATAATGATCTCAGAGTTACAAGGATGTGGTCCTATAAATAGAAAAATATCAAAACAACTTAGGGGGCACCTGGGTGGCTCAGTTGGTTAAGCATCCGACTTTGGCTCAGGTCATATCTCACGGTTCATGGGTTCGAGCCCCGCATCGGGCTCTGTGCTGACAGCTCAGAGTCTGGAGCCTATTTCAGATTCTGTGTCTCCCTCTCTCTGCCCCTCCCCCACTCATGCTCTGTCTCTCTCTGTCTCAAAAATAAATAAACCATAAAAAAAATTTAAAAATTCAGAACTTAAACTAAACAAGATTTTTGAAAGCATATACAATAATTATATTGTGAATACACATTGACTAAATCACAATTATTAATTTTCTGGTTAAAAAAAACTCACCCAAAATCTGCATAACAAATTCTTATTAATAATGAGTCCACCTATGTAAAAGTTAACCCAATTCCAACTCAATATTTATAGAGGCAAATATGTTTTAAAATATTCAAAGAGTTTTTCACTTGGATTTTTTTTTCCTGCCACATCATTTCTAAGTTGCTGTAGGCTTCCTTCCACTAAAACTTGATGTGACAGATTGCTATAATTTTCAAATTGCTAAATACTTCTGTCAAGCCCCTTAAGGCATTTTCAGAATTTAGTTCTTGGATTTGTTGGGATGATTTCCAGGCTCTCCTTTTTGGTGAGGATGAGGTGAGCAACAGCTTGAAACTATGATTCATTTCTGTTTGAGTTTCTGTCAGATATGTGCAGAAAAAGAAAATGACTAATCACCTGCTAAAAATGGCAACAGATGCCATAAGCAAAATTTCATTCAACCTGTTAACTTTGGTTCCAATGTAAAAATCATTTAATTAAAAGTCTTAGCTTTAAAATATCATTTTTTTTTCAAAATAACATCTGCTTCTAAAATGTGAGGTAATGAATTTTTTGCTCAATATTTTAAAGTTCGTTACAACGATGTTCTTCTGTATTAAGGTTATACACACCAATACACATATACATATAGGATTTATTTTGCAATCCCATGAGACTATACATATAATATATATGCTTTGAACTAAGGGCTAATAGTTTATACACAAATTAAGCATTTTTCTCTTTGAAAAGTTCTAATTGTGTCATGTTTACCACATCTGGTTCTTATGAAATAGTCATAAATGTTTTTATTTAATACTTTTCTATCTTTGTTTTTCTTTCTAAAAAATTGTTTTATGTTTATTTATTTATTTTTGAGAGAGAGAGAATTTTTGAGAGAGAAAGAAAGAGAGAGAGAGAGAGAGAAGGAGAGAGAGAGAGAGAGAGAGAAAGCACAAGCAGGGGAGGAGCAGACAGAGAGGGGGAGAGAGAATTCCAAGCAGGCTCCACGCTGTCAGCATGGAGCCAGACACGGGGCTTGTACCCTATGAACTGTGAAATCATGAGCTGACGTGAAATCAAGAGTTGGATGCTTAACCAACTGAGCCACCCAGGCACCCCTATCTTTGGTATTCTAAGTAAATTTTTTTCAATGTTCCTTTAACTTTCTATCTGGAAAAATAGGAACAGCAGATCAATTTTGTGATTCAAAGCAGCACACTGATAAAATAGCAGATTCCAAAAGTCTTCCCAAGCCAAGTCATGGTCAATGGAGTTTCTCCCTCGTCCCACCCCCATGAAGTACTTCTGGAGACTTTGTTCATAATACTTGACGTAGGGGCGCCTGGGTGGCTTAATCGGTTAAGCGTCCGACTTTCGCTTAGGTCATGATCTCGCGGTTCATGGGTTCGAGCCCTGCGTCGGGCTCGTGCTGACTGCCAGCTCAGAGCCTGGAGCCTGTTTCAGTCTGTGTCTCCCTCTCTCTCTGACCCTCCCCTGCTCACGCTGTCTCTATCTCTCTCAGAAATAAATAAAACATTAAAAAAAAATACTTGACGTAAGTGGCATATAGTAGAACAGGATAACGACAGAAGAGAGATTGATACTGAAAGAAAAGAGAGAAGAGGGGATAATGGCAAGATTGTTTCTTATCTATCCCCTATGTCAGAGCAAGAAGGCTATAATAGTATTTCATGAGGCAATGTCTATGTAAGGTATTCATAGAGACTGTCATCCTTTTGGCCTGAAATTAGGGCTACTGTTAGAGTGGCTATTACCCCCTCTTCCAACTATTACACAAGCTTAAGAGGCCATCTAGAAGAAATGCTGTGATCTCATTGAGGGGGGAAAAAGCCTGTAAAGTTAACACTTTAACATCGATTATTACATCTGCATTACTTAACACTGTTCGGCAAGTTTATGTGTCCCATTTTACAATAAGGAAACCAAGGCTCAGAGGCAATAAATAATTTGACAAAGGACAAATAACTAATGAGTGGTAGGGCAGGAATCTACCTAGGGCTTCTGACATTTAATCCAATTGTTGTTCTGCTAAATATGCTTAAACATGCATCCCTGACATTTTGTAGATGGAAAATATAAAGTTCACAAAAGTCAGGTGACTTTCAAAGCATCAAAAATCTAAATAGAGTAGTATTCTCATTATTTCAAATCCAGTAATATATGCTTAACTTCAAAAATTTCTCTTGGTCTTTTTAAGCCACATATATCTCTCAAAAGTGATATAAACTACATAATCTCCCAGGTCTCTTTCTGTTCTAAAATGCATAATTTAAAAAAAAAATCTATATTGGCTATAACTGAAATCTTAAACTGATTGATATTATCAAGAATAATTCCAAACCACTTACAAACACTTCCAAACTACTTTAATATTTGATATTACCAAGAACACTTCCAAACACTTCCAAACTACTTTAATCTTTGATGGTATTAAATATTATATCTATGTTGATAAGCACATTATTTCAGTAAATAAAAAACATGGATCTGGGGAGTTTACATTGGTTAGGATCTATATAAATGGTGCCATAGAGAATATAATCCCAATGTAAACCCAGGAATTAGGATTTCCATTATTTTAAAAATCATCCCTCTGAATCTTGAAAACCTAACACAGCAAGCTTAATTTTCTTTTTAAAAATATTTTTAAAATTATTATTATTTTTTAGAGAGAAAGAGTGCAGGCAAGGGAGAGAAGGAATAGAAGAGAGAGAATCTTAAACAGTCTCCATGAGGCCCAATGTGGGCCTCAATCCCATGACCCTCAGATAGTGACCCGACAAAATCAAGAGTTGGATGCTCAACCAACTGAGCCACCAGATACCCCATTAAGTTTAATTTTCTTTTTAAAAAAGTTTTTTAATGCTTTATTTATTTCTGAGAGAGAGAAAGAGATAGCATGAGCAGGGGAGGGTCAGAGAGAGAAGGAGATATAGAATCTGAAGCAGGCTCCAGGCTCTGAGCTAGCTGTCAGCACAGATCTCTACTTGGGGATCGAACTCACAAATCATGAGATCATGACCTGAGCCAAAGTCAGATGCTTAACTGACTGAGCTATCCAGGCAACCCTAAGTTTAATTTTCTGATAGTAAAGCTATAGCTTTGTTAAATGAATCACTGTTTAGAAAGTAGTTTTATATTTATTTATAAATACAAATATAATAGTTCTGAGATTTTTTTTTTCTTTGAAATGCATCTTGCCAAAAGATGGAGTACACCCCTGGCAATAATTTCTAGGAATACTATGGCAAAGACTGATGCATTATCATTGTGTACACACACACACACACACACACACACACACACACACACACTTATTTAGCAATATTTTTATTTATATATACTTAGCAATATTTTTACCTATTGTACGGTTAATATAAGAGAAATTAAAATATGAAAAAGTCAAGATTTATTACCAAATAATCAATTATATAACTTACTGCCACTGTCAGTCTATTTTAAAAATTATTTTTAAAATTCATTTTCATGGAAATAAATGTGTTTATTTAGCAGACCACCAATTACACAACAGCTCAATTATACTGCTGAAGAAGAAGCTTTCCATCAGCATGTTCTGACTCCCATCTTTTCCATAGAAATGAATGAGAACTGTCCTGCTTACTTCAAGCAGACTCTAATAGGTAGGGATCAAAATAGTCTTGTGTTTTCCATCTACTTCAAGAAATCAATGAAGATACTTGTTACATAAAAGGTTTAACCTTATACAGCATCTCCTGAAAATAATGCTTACTGTAAAGTAGAATTAAAATGCACTGACTATATCTATCTTTTGGAACTCATCCAAGACTTACCGTTTAATGAAGCTTTTTCTTATTCTCCCACTAGAGTTAGATCTCTCTTTTTTCTTTTTTTAAATTTTTTAAAAATATTTTATTTATTTCTAAGAGAGAGCATGAGCAGAGGAGGGTCAGAGAGAGAGGGAGATACAGAATCTGAAACAGGCTCTAGGCTCTGAGCTAGCTGCCAGCAGAGAGCCCATGCAGGGCTCGAACCCACAAACCGTGAGATCATGACCTGAGCTGAAGTTGGACGCTTAACTGAATGAGCTACCCAGGTGCCCCCGATCCCTCTTTTATCTACACCCATAGAGCATACATAGTTTGATTCAGGGTATGCTTTCTAGGGTTAGTATTGTAAGGGTCCCATGGAAATAAATCCCTGACATTGTCTTTGACAATTGCCCCTCTGTTCTTTCAAAACTTTTCCAAATCATAGCATTCCCATGACCAGCATGTTCTAGGTTGCCACTCATACAACTATTGATGGAACTCTAAGCTACAATGAGTTTATGATGTCCTCCATAAAAGCAAAGGACTGGTACCATTCCCTAATCACTTGATTACATTAGTTTTGTTTAAACAACTATATGAATTTGCCTGGAATTGCTATAAAATTTTCATTTTATGATCATGCACAATATTTTCCCTTTGTTCCTTTGTGCTTAGGTCCAGCATCATCATTTGCATTATTGCAGTCAGGTATTATGGCTCAAAATTGCCTACCAGAGTACAAAATTAATGAAAGAAAGAGAATTCATCATAGGGTCAACAACTCATATTGCAAAATAAAGAGAGTTTTTGATATGTGGAGCATTAATGCTCACTGACCTAGAATCAGCAATTTCCTTTGATGCTTTAATCCACTTTGGGTAAGAACAGATAGATACACTCTGATCAGAGGGGAAAAAAGAAAGATATTAACAAAGGGAACAGTTAAAAGACAAATGGAGAAACATTAAGTTAACACTACAAGGGATTGTGTTCAATTAAAACACATTTCATATTGATGTGTATTTACGTTTATCTTGTCCTTGTGGGCAAGATTATATTTACTTATCTCTATAGTCTTCTCAGCTTCCACTTTGGACCCAGAATGGTGCTTGGCACATAACACAGAAGACAGTCAATGCTTACTGAGTGGGTGCATATTCTACTAATCAGTTATTCACATATGGCCTCATGGGACAGCCATACTAGTATTAATTACTCATAGTTAACATACTGAAAAAGAATTTTTAAAAATTCAGTTAGTGAAAAGGTTTAGTCTTTGTATACTTGAGGTTATATAAACATACATAATAAAATAACCATTTGCAGGGTGTCTGTGTGTCTCAGTTGGTTAGGCAACCAACTCTTGATCTTGTCTGGGGTCATTATCAAGTTCATGAGATTGGTTCATGAGATTGAGCCCTGCATCCAGCTCTGTGCTGACAGTGTGAACCTGCTTCAGATTCTCTCTTTGCCCCTCCACACCTTGTGGTCGCACTTTTTAAGTAAATAAATAAAACTAAAAAAATAATTTGGTACAATTCATCCTATAATCTATAGTCCTGGTTCTAATCAAAGACTTGGGTGGAGAGTGCCTGGGTAGCTCAGTCAGTTGAGCTTCCAACTTTGGCTTAAGTCATGATTTCATGGTTTAAGTTCAAGCCTTGCAATGGACTATGTGCTATCAGTTTATAGCCTGCTTCAGACCCTCTGACCCCTCTCTCTCTTTCCCTCCACCACTAGTGTTCTCTCAAAATTAAATAAACATTAAAAAGAAATTTAAAAAAAGAGTTGGAGACGGGGGAAGATAGAAGAAAATGGAGATTCAAGCTTAATGTTTATAATATTTTGAAGAGTAAAAGTCAGAAAACATAAAATTGAAAGCAATATATAAAATATGTAAATTCTTGAATATACAAAGATAGGCAATAATTAACCTCAAGTCTTCACATAGCATTGTATCAATGCTTCCATTAGAACAATTCCTATTATGAACTTGTTTATTCCCCAACCGCACAACGAGTACAAGACACATAGATGTTTAAAAATGTTTATGAAATGAGTGACAACATGCATGCATGAATGAATGAATAGCTGTCAGTAAAATGTAGAAAGACGTCTCCAAGATAAAGGGTAATCAAGCCATCAGAGCCCTAACAGCTACAGCCAAGCTGACATAACAGAAACACTAGCTCTTAGATATCACTCAGCAGTACACATTTAAGTATTGTTTATTATAAAATGGAAAATGAGAAAATAAAATAATGGACTTAAGGATTGTTAGGATTGATCTTTTGTCACTGCATTTTTTTTTTTTCCTTTCCCCATGTGGGGAAAATTTTTTATTGTTCTTCTTTTGGATGAAGTAATAACTAGTAGGGCTCTAACCACTAGAAAAGGCAATCAGAATTGATTTCTGTTTAGTTTGAACACCATCTGTGATATCCAAAACCTACTCGTGGTGGGAAAGAGATGGAAAAAATAACCAGCTCTCCAGAGATAACCAATTCAAGGAGACCTACAGTAATCAAAGGGTCAGCCTATTTTGTCAGAACGTTTTCTGTACTTGATGCTAAAAGTCAAAAGCAATAAAGGAAAAGTAAGTCATGTTTAATAAAAAAACATTTTATTTTTTAATTCTTTTAAGGTTTATTTATTTTTGAGAGACAGAGCATGAGTGGGGAAGAGGCAGAGAGAGAGGGAGATACAGAATCTGAAGTAGGATCTAGGCTCTGAGCTGTGAGCACAGAGCTTGATGTGGGGCTTGAACCCATGAGCTGTGAGATCATGACCTGAGCCAAAATTTGACGCTTAACTGATTGAGCCACCCAGGCATCCCAAAAGAGTTTAACATTTTGAATGTTAATTTCTTTATCTCTTTCTGTTAGGTAACATTTTAAAATAATGTATTATAACCTGTTGTTTCCTAAAAGATATTTAAAGAGGGAACACTTGGATGATTTTATTTTTAAATTAGCCAAACAAGTCAAAGGAAAAGTAGGAAACCACTAGAAGGAGAAGGTAGGAACATCTGATGATATTATTGCAGTTAATTCTTTACTGGTGCCTGAGAGCCCTGTGTGACAATGAGTAAGTCAAAGCTGTAGCTGGAATGCAACTCAAGGAAGAGAATTTTCTCATAACATGAAACAGTCATTGTACAATATTAATGTATATTAAAGACTGACAATAAAATGAAAGTAATTTTTATCATTTTAGTTCTCTAAGTTCAGCTCTTGAATAATTACAATATGTCAGACATCACTCACATGGCCAAATATTTAAACTCCTTCCCTACTACAGTATCCCATTCAATATCACAGGTGGACACCTCCTGCTGTTTAATAATTAGGTTGAAAGAAGTTAAGACATAGGTTACTAGGAGTGAAAAATTACATGACTCCTAAAATTTGATACCAAAATCTTGCCAAGTATAAAATGGAATTTTTAAATTTTCAAATTAAAAATAATATATTTTTGAAGGTATAATTTTTAGGGCAATGATGTCATAATACAATGGAGACCAGGAATAATTAGTAAGTCACAAGCTCTTATTTTTTATTGTATTTTTATAATTGACATCTTGCACAAAACTATTATAATAAATGTTTTAGATAGACCAAAGGTTTACAAGAATTATATGATAAACACCAACTAAAGAAATAAGACATTACTGGTTCCATGATCATACTCCTGCTTCCCCACCAAAGACATCTATCCTGAATTTGATATTATTTGCAGAATTTGATATTAATTATTTGCATTATGAATTTATCTTTTTATGCATATATAATACACATCTATACTATATATCTTTATAATATTGCTTTGATATAAAACATTACGTAAATATATCATATTCCATGCATTCTTCTGCATATGTAGTTTTTCGATCTTGTTTATGAGATTCATCCATGCTAATTCCAAAAAAATGTACTTTAAACATTTTCACTGTCATTGTATGAAAATACTATAACTCACCTGGGTAGCTAGAGACGGACCCTTACATGTTCCCATTTTTTCTCCTATACACACTATACAGTTAAGAATTTTCTATGGGGTGCCTGTGTGGCTCAGTTGAGCGTCCAACTTTGGCTCAGGTCATCATCTCATGGTTCATGATACAGAGCCCTGCATTGGTGTCTGTGCTGACACCTCAGAGTCTGAAGCCTGGTTCTTCAGATTCTGTGTGTGTGTGTGCATGTGTGTTTCTCTCTCTCTCTTTTTCTGCCCCTCCTCCACTCATGCCCTGTCTCTCTCTGTTCTCAAAAATAAATAAACATTGAAAAAAAGAATATTCTAGCACACACCTCATTGTACACATGAATTTAAGTCTCTATGGTGCCCAACTAGAAGTGGAATTGCTAGTTTATATGATTTGTACATCTTCAGCTTTATAGATAACATCAAGCGGCTGTCCCAATTTACAAGAACAAATGAGAATTTCCGTGGTCTCCCCAGTACTCCATTTAGTAGGTCTTAAATGTATTTCAATTGTTTTGTAGGTTCTCATTTTTTGCATCAGAGACTCTTCCCAGAAAGACATGTGAGAATTAAGAATCCTACATTTCAAGGACACCTAAAATGTGCCTTTCTCTCTGCCCCTTTCTTAGTCAGATTTGTCTCTGTCTCTCAAAAATAAATGAACATTGAAAAACACTTTTTTAAACAAAATTTAGTCAATTGACTCAATAGTCACAGAACTACTAAAAAGGTGCAGCAGAGAGTAATTAGTTGAAATAAATGTGGGCCATTATCTGTAGATTTAAATTATTTATAACATCTGTCTCTCACATTTAGGTAGATAATTCACTTGTTCAATCAGCATGCTAAGCTTCACTTAATGTTAAAGGGAGAAAGAATTCTGAAGCTCGGAGAATGAATGAAACAAATTTAAAGTCATTCTCATACAAAATGGCATCTGCCTTACAATAACAATTTCAGAAATAAGTGAATAGGCAACTACATGGAAAAGGGGTTAAAGAAAATTCCCAAGAATATGTAGATACAGCACCAAGCATTGTATATAAGAGATGATGCCTCATTAAGAGTAATGATGGTAGAAAACTGGACAGAGATGACAGCAACACAGTAAATGAAGAAATGTGAAAAGCTTGAAAAAGGATAGGAAATCCATATTCTTGTTTTGAGGATAAGAGATAGATGGTCACATGGTAACTAAAGAAGTACTCTCAAAGTTAGTTTTTCAATATAATGAATAAAAGGTAATTGTTGGGACTAAGAAATGATAGGGCTCAGGGGTGCCTGGGTGGTTCAGTCAGTTAAACACCCAGATTTCTTCTGAGGTCAGGATCTCACTGATCCTAAGCTTGAACCCTGCATCACTCTCTGCATTGTCAGCATGAGGAGCCTGTGTAGGATTCTCTGTCTCCTCTCTCTCTGCCCCTCCTTAAACTTGTGTTCTTTCTCTCTCTCAAAAATAAATAAACTTAAAAAAATTATAGGACTCAAAACTCTATCAAAGTAGAAGGTCATTTATCCTTCAAAATAGAAAATTCAAGAGATGTGAAATTAGTTGTTTTATAGCTTTTCCTTTTTGTATCATACAATGTAGCAAAATAAAGATCAATGGATCTAGCTTACTGCAGGACATATTTTGGTCCAGTGCCATACTCACCCTCTCCACAAAAAGACCAATAGAAATAGGTCTTAAAGATACATGGGTGCTTCCAAATGTCATGAGGTTAAACACAGTAGAAATGTTCACTTGGTCAAGTACTTCACTCACAGACAGCTGTAAATCCTTCTGATTCACGGAGCTCCAGAGTTACATAACCAGGGATCATATTCAGCTCAATCCCTCACTATCTATGTGACTTTGTGCAAATTATTTAACCTCTTTACATGCCATATTCCTCCTCTGTAAAATGAAGATAATAAAAGCATCTACTTGATGGATTCATTGTTAGGATTAAAGCATTTATAAAAGTGCCTGTCACATAATAAATATTTTGGAATAATAACATTTAAAATTATATTAAAATCATACATAGATGATGATTATAACTAAATGGTGGTTGGAAAAAATAGCAGAAAACTTCATTCTTGTTTTATGAATTAATGGATTAATAGTGTAAATTTAAAATTTCTATCTCCTTCCTACTTACCACAACCATTTACCAATAGATAATATTGCATGAGAGGTGAACTAAGAAATAACCCACAGGGATCATTTGTGTGGTTAATTTTCACTATCTCATTATTATAGCAATCATTATAAAAATTGTCATTACTTTTGTGCCCACTCTTACTGAACTCCTGGAACAACAAGGGATTTCCAAATAACACAGAATAATAAAAAGGGTATTGTATAAGCATAACTCTCTTCCAAGAAACAGTATTCAATATACTTCAATATATTGAAATAGTGTATAATTGTATTAGGTATTTTCATACATCAAGAGAAAGAACACTTGAAATTCTTTTCACTCTTATTTTTTTCAAATTCAAAAAACAAATCCGTGTCTTCTCAACACAGAGTGTTATGGCCTGTATGCTTGTGTCCCCTCTCCAAATTTCATATATTGAAGGCTTAATTCAATGTGATGATATTAGGAGGTAGGGCCTTAAAGAGATGACTAGGTTAAGATGACGTCAGGAGTGTGAAGCTCCCATGACGGTATCAGGGTCCTTAAAAGAAGAGGAAAAGACACTAGAGTTTCTTCTCTCTTACATTTGAGGATACAGTGAGGAGTTAGCTGTCTGTAAGTTAGGATGAGGACCTTCACCAAGAACAGAATCTTGCCTGCACTTTGATCTTAGATTTTCAGCCTCTAGAATTATGAAAATAAATGCCAGTTGTTTAAGTCACCCAGTCTGTGGTATTTTGTTATAGCAGCCCAAGCTGGAAATGATACATACTCACAGCATAATTAGAATTCAGCAAAACTCACTTATGTAAGTCAACATATTCTAATATATTCAGTGCATGTTAACTACAGGCTAAATATTTTCATTGTGTTGGTTACAACTACCTCTTCCAAGTTCCTCATCAACACCTATAAACAAACACCTTATGGCCTGCTAACTGAACCTCAAAAAGCTGATCTGAACAATCAACACAACTGTAGGAACTGAAATGTGCTTAAAACCAGAGTTGCTGCTGTCAGTGAATGTGCTTAAATGCAAACAAATCTATGCATACCCATACTGTGTCAGTGTGCTCATTGTCAGAAATAATTTTTCAAGGCTCAGCCTAATCTAAAAGGTGTTGCTTAAATTCTGAACCAGTATAAATCTAACTTAATTAGCTGATAAAGTGACCTAAATGCAACAAAATGAACCATGATAAATATAAGAATATAATTACTATACTTTAAAATGCCAGCAATTCACTCAAAAGCCTTGTAACTGTAGCTAAGACTTACTTCTCCGGAAGTAACCCACATCTAAGGAACTTACAAATAACTATAAAGTTTTATAAGTCTCTAAAGGTTTCCAAGCACCAGGAGCACTAGCTTAGATATTCATATTACCAAATTCCTTCATTTGTGTGCAAGTAGTTTGAGAAGAACCAGTGAACTTCCTTAGGCTTCTGGTTCTATCATGAGAACTCCATTAATAAGAGATAATGTTTCTTGAGTAAACAATATTGAATGGTAGTCTTGATCTTGATTAAAGAACACTCTGAGAACTCCCATATCACCCCTATCCACCTGTATGTATGTAT